>JAOXNO010000001.1:109432127-109454492 GCA_028565335.1 Limnodromus scolopaceus
GTTCTCCATCTCTTCCTAAAAAAATACTTTAGTATATTAATTGCTAAAGGTTTACTGAAGGCAAACTAACAAAGTTCCAAAAGGATTCATATTACATTGTTTCCTTTGCTTTTAAAAATATGGACATTTCAGAGAAAAATGAAGACGTAAGGAAATAATAGCAAGAAAACTGCAGCAGAATGTATTGCAATGAGCAGAAACATGCACTTAGCTAGTGAGTTTCTGCAACAATCCCTCATGCTGTTGTTCTTCACAAAACAAAACAAAACAAAACAAGGTAAATCAGATTTCAGTCTTTGTGACAGACTACTCAGGAAGGGAACCCACTGTCCATTGAGGAAACAAAGAAAGTCCTCAGTGAATAGAGAAATAGAGTGGTCCCCAAGGAATTGGCTGATACTCTGTGATCTGTATCGCATATGTTTGGACCTCTAATTAAAAGGGTGGGCCAGCACTACCTCATCCAAAGGAGAGCTTTGCTGAGAAATCTGGGACAACAGTCCCATCTGCAATAATCATCAGAAGTATTTTAGGTAACCAAACTGAAAGGAAAGTAAGCTTATAGTGCATATATTTTTTTCTTAAACTATATTTCATAGGAAGAATATTTTTTTACTGAACAAGCTCAAATTTAAAAAGAAAAATCAGTTAAAATTTAAAGTCACAAATGAACAAGCTACTTTTCCATTATGCTTAGTCCCCATCTCCCTCTCTGTTGTGGAGCCTTCCTCCAAATTACATTTCACTTATCGCACTACAGCTGGGACACAAACACAACATACTGTCCTTCTGAAAGGTGTGAGAAACACATTCTAACCAACAGCCTTGCTTATATAAGAATGGACATTTGAGGCACCCATATTTAATTCCTCAAATACAGTGAAAGGACAGTGTTTCAGAAGCTTAATGTTCACCTATCTTGAGTCCCTTCCATTCAATGCAATCTTCTGGATAGGCTTTATTTTTACTATTAAAAAATAAAAAATAAAAAAATAAAAGTATTCCCTTTTAGTAGCCAGGCTCTTCCCTGCTTTTTTTTTCTTGCCTCTCACACTTGCACTGTATTGTTGTAATGGAAATGGTATGGTTTTTATCTTTCAGTTCCTGAAGTAGGAGATGTTGCTTTTATACCACATTTAAGAGACTATACAGTATCATTAAATTCTTATAAAGCTATATGCATTTTTTTCTTTTTCACTATAAAATAATAATAAAGTTACTAATGGAGAAGAGATGGGGAATTGTCACCTTGTACTGCTGCTAGTAGGGCTCATTCCTCTGTGAAGAGCAGAGGACTGCAGTTACTTGCAGAAGCTGACACACTTGAAGAAAATTACAAATGCAGTAGTGACATTTCTGACATTTCTGTGAAGGAAGGGAACTGTCTGTGCTTAATGTAGACCAAAAAAAGTGGCACAAGAAGAAGTAGGGAAAAATAGAAAACTCCACACATGCAGACATGCATATATGTGCCCCTCACCCCCAAAAATCAAAGAAGGAGTGAGGTATGGAAAAGGGGAAAACTGTTTTTTACTTAAAAAAAATACAAACCTCCTGAAGCATTTGAGCCTTTCTTCTTTTTGTTTTGTTTTTAAAGTTTTACTCCTGTGATGTAAACATCCCCGAGAACAGGCTTGCAGACAGGCAGCCCACATAGACAACTCCCTTAAAACAACTGCCTCAGTAGTTCCTAAGAACAGAGATGTACTATGAGAAAATTACATGATGGAGATATGACTGTTCAAAATCTCACTTTAGGGGTTTAGCTGCTAGTCTACATTTTGAAAGAAATAATTGTAATCCAGCCTTCTTAAGACTGTTCTATCATTTAAGCTCTCTGCTTACCTACCAAAATCATTTAGACATAATATCATGATTTTTAAATGTAAGGAAATCGGGCCACTGGCGATGTTTGTTAACTTTGCTAAGATGGCATCAAATTTATTATTCCAGAACACTTATTTTCCTGTTCATTCAGAAATGGTCTTTTGGGGCATTCTAAATTTTTTAATCACATTCATACAAGACAAGTATTTTTTAATTATACAATTATTTTCAAATGTTTTTCAACATTTGCATTTGTAGGGTTTTTGCAAGGAATTTTAGATCAATTTGTCATGACTTAGCATTTTCCAGATTTAACATACCAATACATTTTCCCAAAGGTATCAGCTGTTTGATTATCAGATAGTTTCTAAAGGATTTTTCACTGAGCTGTGGAAAACATATTGGCACATTCTTTAAAGAAATACTTATATCTTGTAATGGGCCTAAATTACCTATTTTTTGTCTTCATCCAATTTTTTTTAAGTTTTTCTGGCTTGTCAGTGTTCTTCCTCAAATTCCAACAAAATAGAAATAAAGTTTGGATGAGGTTATTGGGTGTTCCATCAAAAACCAGCACTTATTTACAATTGTTTCTTCTCCACCAGTTCTACCAGAAATCTGAGAATAGAATCTATTCGCAGCACTACCTCTGCCTTGACAGCATAATCCCAGGATAAATCAGGTTACTCTATGGCAAATACCTGTGACCTTCTGGGGCTGGTGCTGATATTTCTGCCTGCCAGAAATGCTGGGTTTATGTGGCAAGGTTTTGGTAGCAGGGAAAGGGATGGCTTCTGTCAGAAGACACCAGGAGCTGCCCCAGTGTTGGGCAGAGCTGGTTCCGGCCAGCGATGCTGGTAGTGTCTCTGTGATAACATATTTAAGAAAGGGTAAAAAACGCTGTGCAACAGCAGCTGGGAGAGAGGAGTGATATTATGTGAGAGAAATAACCCTATCAGTGAAGAAGGAGGGGGAAGAGGTACCCTAGGCACTAAAGCAGAAATTCCCCTGTCACCTGTGGTGAAGACCATGGGGACCCAGGTAGTTGCCCTGCAGTCCATGAAAGACCATGGTGGAGAAGTTATCCACCCTGTAGCCCATGCAGGACCCCATGCCAAAGCCAGCAGCTGTGCTCTGAAGGAAGCTGCTGTGTGTGGAAAGCTCATACTGGAACAGGTTCCTGGCAGGACCTACAACCTATGGAGAGAAGCACAGAGAAGAGCAGGTTTTCTGGTAGGACCTGTGACCCAGTGGAGGACCTATGCTGGATTAGTCCATTCCTGAAGGACTGCACCCCAGGGAAAGGGTCCATGATGGAGCAGTTCTTGGAGAAGTGGAGCCCAAGGGTAGGATGCATGATGGAGAAGTTTGTGAAGGACTGTATCCCATGGTGAGGACCCCACACTGGGTTAGGGGAAGAGTGTGAGAAGGAAAGAGTGGCAGCGATCAAGCATTATGAACTGACTGCAACCCCCACTCCCCATCTCCTTACACTCTCAGGGCAGAGGGGTGAGAGGAGGTAGAAGAGTTGAGTGAAGGTGAGCCTCGGAAGAAGGGAGGGATGGGAGGAAGGTGGTTTTATTTTTGTTCTTATTTTTCATTATCCTACTCTGTTATTAATTGTCAATAAATTTAACTAATTTCCCCAAGTTGAGTCTGTTTTTCCCATGATGGCATTTGATCTCCCTGTATTTATCTTGACCCACAAGCTTTTCGTTGCATTTTCTCCCCGTCCTGCTGAGGGGGAGGGAGAGAGCAGTTTGGTGGGCACCTGGTGGCCAGCCAAGGTCAACCCACCACAACTGTTGTTTACATTTTGTTGAATAATGAAAATGCACTAGCACTAGGATGTGATTCCTTTCTCAAAGAACTTGTAATACAAAGCACAAAACAATTACATAGACCACACCGGAAGACAATACAAAGATGACTATATGGTCTATACTGTCAGACATAATTTTCACTAAGAATGTGTTTATACATAATTGTTGAGAAAATATTCCAGAAAAGTCAAAATTAGGAAAACTGTGTGCTTATTTATGCACATGCATATGTAGCTATACAAAGAGTAAAATGGGGCACCTCTTCCTCCTCCGTGTTTCT
The DNA here is from genome assembly GCA_028565335.1 of Limnodromus scolopaceus. Taxonomy (NCBI): domain Eukaryota; kingdom Metazoa; phylum Chordata; class Aves; order Charadriiformes; family Scolopacidae; genus Limnodromus; species Limnodromus scolopaceus. Next base: position 109,436,058 of record JAOXNO010000001.1, read on the forward strand.
AATGCTGCTCCTTTCTTAATCCAGCATTTTGCCCTTTCTGACACGGGCTTTCCCTGAGGGGCCACCATCGTGGCTGCGGGGCCTGGCTGTGCCCTGCCGTGGGTCAGTTGGAGCCGGCTGGAACCGGCTGTGTCCGGCTCGGGGCAGCCCCGGCCGCTCCACACAGAGGCCGCCCGGCAGGACCCCCTGACAGCCCGGCCTGGGCACCTGCACCCGGTATATAAGTATGAAAACAGTATATGTGTCTTTTCACTCTCCTTTGCATAAATAGATAAACAGATAGAGTCTGTTTGTCACATAAATGTGACATAAATGTATGCAAGACTAGAAGAGAAGGAAAAAAAATCAGAGTAAAATGTACACACCAGGAGACCTCTCATCCTACAGAAATAGATAAACAGAGTAATTTACAGCTTGGAAACTTAATTGTGAAAAACATAGATGTATAGTCATTGAACTTTTTCGACTTCATAGCCTGATCAGTTGTATCTGTAGCCAAACTGACGAGGTTTTATGTTTTTATAGTCTGATTCTGTATCCTATATATTTGTACACAATGACAGTTTAGGTGCCTTGGCAGAAAAAAGTTCTACTTCCTTGTCAAACACACTCCTTTAGTAAAGGTTTATTTCCTGTATGAACAAGGTGTGAAATGAAGAGTTCTGTTGAAAGAGATCACTCCAGGTGATTACCTCCATAAATTCCTTTTTTAACAGAACATATTTCATTCCACTCAAAGTCAGAACAAAGCTAAAATGTCCTACCAAAATGCCTCACTGGTATTTTGTACTTTATGAACTGTCAGTGTGATATAATGTAAAATCAGAAACACATATATAACTATATCACAATCCAGTGGGATGGAAAATCTGCAGAGAAAGCACTGAAAAAAAAAAAATTAGGGAGAATGACAGGAAATATAAAACTGAATGAAGTATGTTACTGGTAATTTTTGCTGTTGACCCAAGTCTATTTCTACTCCAACCAGCTTTCTCTTCCTTTCTCAGAAATTAAAAGGAAGTCTGTTCCTGATAATAATTTCCCATCCCACACAGCTCATTGCTGCATGCCACGGACTGGCATTGGACAGCATGTCTGAGGTCTCCTGGAAGTCAGAGACCTTGCGTTGCTCTGACAGCACAAAGCTGGAAAGCTGCTCCTTCTCTCCACATGGTGACCTCTCATGGCCTGAGGGCTTACCATCTGGTAAAAACAGACTTAAAAGCCAGGCGCTTACATGGGGCTGTGCTGGGGACAGCAAAGAGTGTTGGCAAAGTTACGTTATTCGTTTTCTAGGAGATGGCTCTAGCTCATATGCTTCATATGCTGCTTTAAACTATGCCAAGCCCCAAGGTCACTGTAACACTGGCCCTGTAGCCTGTGAGCCATAACTAATTATTCCACAGTCCTGCTCTGATGCACCCATCAGACATCAGGTGAAGTAAAAAATCTGTTCCCACATTTAGGCAGCATAATCTTCACGTCAGTAAGTAAAAAGATTTCCTGAAATATGGTAACATTTTCATTCTTAAACATACTCCCTTACAATCCACTGAAATAAAAGTTCATAAAGCCTTCTTTCTACAAAAAAACCCCAACAATTTGATTTCCCTTTTCCTTCCAACTGCACAGCCTTGTATATCCTTTTATAACTTGGTAGACAGATAGAAATAACATTAATTCTTTCTAATTGTAGACTATACAGTTCTAGACTCTAAGACCAAATATGTGGTCATTTTTAATCAGCCTTCGTTTTCTTATAACTGGTCTTTTCCCTAACAGGAAAAGAATAAAAAAGCCAGATTAAATGTCTTTACAAGATAAACGAATGTGGATGACATTTGGCCATGTCATGGTCATTTATGCTGATCTAAACCCAGATTCATTCCACAATCATGTTCTGGGGTGAGGTGATACAAGTCTCTGGAATTCCATATGAACACAGACTGTCAAAGAAGGACAGGCCTCTAGACACATCTAGAGACTTTAAAAGCAAAGAAATAATGAAACAGGTAGACATTGGACTATAGGAGCAAGACCAAACCGCTGGAGGTTTAAGCAAATTTTTCATTTAAAGGATTCATTTTGTTTTAGGGGAAAAAAAAGAACAATCTCCAATTAAATAACACAGAAAACCTCTTTCTGTAGTATTTTAAACCTGTCTTACAAGTATTGCAAGGACTAAAATAAATACTTTAGTTTGGGAAGATTCCTACCTAAATTTGCCAAACAAAGGTGCTTAGACAGTTTCATATAAGCTTTACAAAAAATCTCCAAACTTGTCATGAGGTTTATTTGAACTGAAGCTCTGAATAATTACTCAACTTTCTAGTTTATTTACAAATGTAGAAAACAGTCTTTATAGCTGCACAAGTCATGAAAGTTATTTGAAAATCCTTATTTGTATTTTAGAAAAGTCAAATGAAAAACAAATTTCAAATCTGTGTTTTGCAATGTAATTGTAGCTCTACAAACATCGAACTGAATTATATAACGAAGAAATCATGTCATGTTTTTCACATCAAGACCTGATCCAACTGGCATCAGAGTTCCAACATTCTTATGTGTTTAGACATCATTTATAAGAGCAACACGCTTTTTTTTTTTTTTAGAGCTAATTAAATAGAGCTAATTGCAACGCAGCAATCATTTTTACTGAGAACTTCAGTAAACACTGAAACATAGTCACAACTCTCGTTGATATTATTTTCATCCATTGGATTTCTTCCTGTCATATAACCCAAAATCAAACATTTCTCTTGAGTTGTGTATAAATATGTTTATGTATATCACATGTTTATTATTAAAAAAAATCAAAGCAAATAAAAATCTTGTCTACAGGCTGAATTTTCCCTTGCAATGGTAACTCCTACACACACAAAACCAGACACACACACAGAGAGTTTTCAAAATTGCAAAAATATTTACCAAGACTGTAGTTGGTCAAAAATTAAAAATAATGTAATTTTAAAATATTTTAACATTTTTTCATTTGCATGTGTTGATGCAAATAGGTTATTGTTCATGCTTCATTTAATTCATTCTATAATTTAAAACGGGTAATAGCTTGCTATGTCATCTGCTATCTCCTTTCTCAGCCTGTATGCAAATCTGTAACAGAAATTCAGGAGCATGAACTGGATCACTCTTATATGAACTGAAACATCCTGAAAAATAACAACACACTATGCAGTCTAGTGACAAATAATACTCCATTCTGTCCATGAATAAAGACACCCAAAGCAATGTGCCCTGCTCATTACTTTGTATTAATAATACTGTATACAATTAGGCAACTATAGGATAAAAAATGTAGGGTTTAGTTTTATCTTTCAAACCAAGGCTAGGTATTCTTTAAACTGTTGTGGCATAAAGCAAACAAATATTTGTTAGACTTTCAAATGACAAAGCAAGTTGGGTTCCTATCTGAGAAAAAAAAAAAAAAAAAAAAGATAACCTTCTAGAAGTTACCTGCAATGCATGTCTGTAATCCACAAGCTAACCTAAACACAACTTCCCATGGATCAAAGAAAAGAAAATCCAAAAGCTTCATGTGGACTCTGTTACAACCATTCCTTGAAACTCTTTATACCTTTTCTCCTTAGTAAAGCCTTTGACACCATTTCGCCCACCATTCTCCTGGAGAAACTGGCTGCTCATGGCTTGTACAAATGTATCTTCTCTGCATCAAAAACTGGCTGCAAAGCCAGGCCCGAAGAGTGGTGGTGGAGTTAAATCCAGTTGGCAGATCGTTACAGGTGGTGTTCCCCAGGGCTCAGTATTGGGGCCACTTCTCTTTAATATCTTTATCAATGATCTGGATGAGGGGACCGAGTCCACCCTCAGTAAGTTTGCAGATGACACCAACTTGGGTGAAAGTGTTGATCTGCTTGAGGGGAGGAAGGCTCTAGAAAGGGATCTGGACAGGCTGGATCAATGGCCTGAGCACAACTCTATGAGATTCAAGAAGGCCAAGTGCCTGATCCTGCCCTTGTGTCACAACACCCCCATGCAGTGCTACAGGCTCGCAGAAGAGTGGCTGGAAAGGTGCCCAACAGAAAAGGATCTGGAGGTATTGGTCGACAGCAGGCTGAATATGAGCTGGCAGTGAATCCGGGTGGCCAAGAAGGCCAACAGCATCCTGGCCTGTATCAGGAATAGTGTGGTGAGTAGGACTAGGGAAGTGATTGTCCCCCTCTACTCAGCACTGGTAAGGCCTTACCTTAAATACTGTGTTGAGTTTTGGGCCCATCACTAGAAAAACATTGAGATTCAGGAGTGTGTCCAGAGAAGGGCAGCAAAGCTGGTAAGGGGTCTAGAGCACAAGTCTTATGAGGAGTGGCTGAAGGAACTGGGGTTGTTTAGCCTGGAGAAAAGGAGGTTGAGGGGAGACCTTGTCGCCCTCTACAACTACCTGAAAGGAGGTTGTAGCGAGCTGGGGATCGGTCTCTTCTCCCAAGTAAAAAGACAAGAGGAAAGGGCTTCAAGTAGCACCAGAGGGGGTTTAAATTGGATATTAGGAGAAATTTCTGCACAGAAAGGTTGAGTCACCAGGGAATTGGTTGAGTCACTATCTCTGGGGTTATTTTAAAGACATGTAGATGTGGCACTGCGGGGCATGGTTTAGTAGTGGACTTGGCAGTGCTAGGTTTACGGTTGGACTTGATGGTCTTAAAGGTCTTTTCCAACCAAAATGATTCTATGGTTCTATGATTCTAAAATAGCAATGGTTCTCAGAGTTCTCATTGAGCTGGCTACACTAATATTTGTCTTTGAAATGTGGATGTGGGCAAGACTTCTCACTCCATTAAAAACAAATGTGGGGAAAAAAAATCAGTGAATATTAGCTGAAAAGCTGAATTTTGCAAGCCAAGGGACATTCTATAATTCCTTTTCTCTCAGATTCCTTACTTTCTGCTATTAAAACGCTAAGAGCTGAATTTATACTCCAATACATATTAACCACTAAGAAGCAACTGTAGAACAATGTAGAAGATGAACAGCTTACAGAGATAGATACATGTATACGGTCTATTCTAGAACAGAAATTGGAATGAATCATGTGTACAAGTCTACTGAAATGGTTTATATATATAAAGTGACATTCTTACATGCCCTGCTCTACTTTTCAGGAGTTCCTGCAGCAATTCAGATGCCTTCTCACTTTCCCAGTGTCAGCCATCATAAACTGTAGATCTTTTAGCTCTGTACATCTCCTTCATTCCTTTCTACCTACACCTGTTGCCTCTCTTGTTGGGACCTGGCATTTTTATAACCTTTTGGTTATTTCATGATAAAGACATTGGATTTTGACCTTCCGGGATTACTCTCACTTTTATAGAGCCATTTTGACTGCATTTTCAAATTAACATTCAGGAAGTCTAATTTCAGTGCAGTGAATTACTTACTTGTTGGCTGAATAGGAAACTCAGACTCCTAACTTTCCTCATCCAGCTTCAGATGGTCAAATAAGCTAAAATTTAGATAGTTAGAACTGTACCTCAGCATCATCAGAATTCAAATGCTGTTAAATACATGCATGATATTCAATTAAGGTCTTCATATCCACAGAGAAGTTCAAATACCAGTAGACATAAATGGTTTTTAAAAATCCCTTTTACTTTCCAACATAAAAAGTGCTTTTTTAATACTACTAATTGTGAGACAAATACGTAGGACTAAAGAAATGACAGTATTCCTCATGAGCTAAAGCCAGTAATGTCTGCAAGTGTTACAGTTTTCGGTCCTTATTATGTCAAAATTAGAATTTTTGATATACTTCTTAAAAATAATATGGATCTATCATTCTTATTCCTTTTTAAGATAGTCATTTGCTATTTTTTGCTTAATTTAACTAACCCTAGTCTGATCTTTATTCCATTCCTTTATTCTGTAGAGCTTCAGGTGACAATTGTATTGAAAAGACTTTTCTAAAACTTTCAGACATACTCACTTGCTACTGTAATTTAAATATCAAAGTCAGATTGTACTTCCACCTTTTAGCTCAATTTCTGTGTGGACTTCTGCTAAAAAATCAGGGACACAATATGAAGCATAAGTGAATAGTGATTTCATTTAAAACTTTCATATAGTATGGATCGTTGCCTTATTTTGCTTCAAATCTCTTCATAACTTGCAGTAGTTTATTTTGCACCACTGGCAGATGACAGAATAAATACAGAATAAGAGACATAGTCTCTGTAGTGTTTATGCTACCTAGTGAAATTGTTTGTATGATATTCTCATAAATCTCAACTCTACACTATTTCACGCTATTATTAGAATAGTTGTAAGATGGTAGTGACTACTATGAATGACATTGTCATTTTTCTCCTCCATTGTGATACCTAACAATCCAAATACGAAGGCAGAAAAAATTACTGATTTGTGAACTTGACATTTTGACTTGGCACTTTAAGGCCAAAAAGTAGAGTATTTCTGAACTCAGTGACATTTTATTTCATCTTAAACAGTCAGGCCTTTCCATTTTTCAGAAGACCTGTTCTTAGTTGCATAGATAGTAAACTTGCTTGATTTTTGGATGCGGGGGGATATATCACTGAAGCAGGAAGGACAGAAAATCTGTTCCTGCTGAAAGCAGTGATAATTCTACATTAACCAAAAAGGAAGCAGGTTCAGGGTTTTGAAATATGATGAATCTTGGCCCTATGTTATTCAAGTACAATGAAACATTTGCCAGAAGAAAACATTTATGGGTTTGTTTTTTTTTTTTCTCCTGCACACTCTTGAATGAAGAACTGATCAGCTCTGGCGAAACACTTCAGACATAAAGTCCTCTAGCAAGAGTCTCGCTTCTTTTCTCTGTTGGCTATGGAAGAAGCTTGCGGAAATTAGTAAGCAGGACAACGTTCATGAAGCTGAAGGATATCCTTTTTCTCTTATCAACTCAAGAACAAAATTGAAAAAAAAAAGGAAAAGGAAAAAAAAAAAAAGGGTTAGAAGCAGTTGAAAGTTCCTCACTAAGCTTTACGCCCAGGGATGCTCTTTTCAGTTATAGAAATTCACGAAATCACCGAGTGAAAATGCACGTAATACATCTCATCTGCCTTCTTTGTTTTATGACATAGTTACGCACTGGCTTGATTTACTCAGGACTGTATTTTAAAGTCTGCCTGAAAAGGATAAGACCTTTACTTCTCTTGAGGCTCTTTAATGCCCTTGCAACACAAAATGTCCTGAATGAAGCACATTCACCTATTTAAGAATTTTCCATGCAGGTAGGGAAACCCCCAGATGCTACCAAACCTGTAGCTTTAGTGCCAGCACTATGCCTGTTCTCAGTAGTGTGCAATCCTTTCTGAAACAGTCCATCATCTCAGATGCGTGATGAACACTTCTGGTCAATGGGTGAATGTTTCTGCAAGATTTTTCTAGTAACATGTTTTGATATTACAGATGACAAATATTATGATCATCCACCATTAGATTTATGTAGGAGATCTTAATAAAACCGTGATGCTGAATTGCTGTTTTTTATACGTTTCCATGTTGTGAGACCGACTGCTCCTGAAGGGAATAATGGCACTCAGTGTTCAATGAACATACTTTTTCACATTTACAGTATTTTAAACCTTTGAAAAGCATGTTGCCTAAAGTTTCACTCATTAGAGACAGCTGAGGGGGAGGGAAAAGTGAAAGAACAAATAATGTCATTTGTTTTCAGGCTCTGTGACAATACCTTCTGCACACATTTTCAAAATGCACACCCCTCCAGTGCATTTACACTGTTGCTACAACTAAACCACTCCTTTGGGGATATTTTGGCAGTAGTTGATTTACAGCTAACAGAATGGGGCAGTACTTTACAAGGCTTTTCCAAATAATAATATGAAATGTATTTTACTTACCACTGCACTTTTGCTTCTAGGCAGGCTAGCACAAAGCTTAGCCAAAGCTAATTTAGTTTCAGGAACTCAGTCTAGAGGAGCTGAGACGTGATCCCAGTGTGGATGTATGACAATATGTTAAGAAAGGGTAAACTGATTGTGAACATAAAGCAGATTTCAATGACAAGCAGCCAAGCTGTCTTGGGAAAGAAAATTTGAAGGCCACATTTTATGGCCTTAGCTTATTTTGTTTTATCCTTGTCTGAAATCCAATTTAAAACCAACTCACAGTAGAGAAACATTAAGCAGAAGTCTGTGCTAACAGAAAATACTGTTTCCAGTTCTGAGCTCCCTAGTATAAGAGCGACATGGGCATGCTGGAGAGAGTGCAATGAAGGGCCACTGAGGCCAAAGATGACTGAGGGACTGAAGCATCTCTCCTGTGAGGAAAGGCTGAGACAGCTGGAACTGTTCAGCCTGGAGAAGAAAAGGCCTGGGGAGTAAGTCATCAATATATATAAAGGTCTGTAAATAGTGTGTAAGACTGAGCCAGGCTCTTCTCAGTGGTGCCTAGTGCCAGGACAAGAGACATTGGATGCAAACTGAAACACAGGATGCTCCATCTGAACATAAGGAAACATTTTTTAAATTGTGAAAGTGTCTGAGCACTACCACAGCTTGCCCTGGGAGGTTATGGAATCTCCATCCTTGGAGATATTCAAGTGTCTGGACGTGGTCTTGGGCAACTCCAGACACAAGGTGGCACTGCTTGAGCAGGGTACTTGGAACATGGACCAGCGCACCTCCGGAGGTCTCTTCCACTATTTTTTGTTTCTGTGATTCTGTGACACTGTGAAATGCTATGGAATTGGACTAAACTGTGCTAATTCCTGCATATGAATTTTTTCCACTGCTTTGGAGAACTTAGAAGTAACACATTACTCTTTGAGTGAAAAGTTGCCATTTTCACAGACTGCTCAAAATTCCTTCTTCATGTTTCAAAGAAAGCAATTACAAAAGAAGAAAATCGTGCCTGTGGCCCTAATGACATATAAGCTTGGCACTAAAAACTTTATACTTTCCCTGTAGTCCTAAAGCAACAAAGATCTTTTTGTGGTACCAATCTCACTGTGAGGTTACAAGAAACTTATATTTGATAATAGTGAAACCATTGGCCAATAAAGACTGGTGAAAATTTCTCATTTTTTAGTTTAAGAGACATAAGGCATTAGGTTTCTCATAACAGAGGATGGCAATATACACAAAAAGAGTGATTTCGATTAAAAATGTTTTGTGGTCCACAGAACTCAAATGGAAGCTCCTAAGTATAGACAGCCAAGTCTTGACTTTGGACAGGCAATCAAGCAAAAAACTGGTGGGAAGGAGGGAGAGTTCTTAAGCTTCTTAAGTATTAAGGGTTCATACTGTCAGATCCATACTAGTTGAAACAATAACGTCTGTGCAAAGCATTTGCTTGTGCATTTTTAAATGAAAAAAGAAACGAATCATATCAGAAAATGTTTAAGCAGCTTTGTTTCCCTCTTTTGCTACTTGGAAATTACAAAACAATAAATGCTTCTGACTCAAGCAAAGTGAAGTAAATTAACTCTCAGAAAAACATATCACTTTGCAAACAAATGTCTTCAACTATTTTAAGATACAGGCTGCAAAGAATTTAAGAGTCACATGTAGTGTATAATTTATGCCTTCAGTCCCACTGGAGCATTAGTATAAACTCTGAGCTCGTACTTTAACCCAGTATTTGCATCAAAGTCTAAAAATAACAGATTAGACACCATGTGCATTCATTGTACATTCAACTGGCTGCAAACAACATCAGCAGATTTCTAAAAGCATTAAAGAAATATTTCACACTAATTTTTGTTTCTTTGCATTTTAATGATTTGAATATAAATTTTCAATGTCTTTATCTCCTGTTTGAAATCTAATGTTTGAGATACAACAGCAAACAACTATGGGGGTCTTCATATGGTAAAAGCCTTCTGTAACTTTATAATGCTTCATTAAACACTATAATAAATTCTTCTATTTACAGTTCATATGATATTTTGTCTTTTTTTTTATTTTTAGTTCATTTCCAGTGTTGATGATTTTCATTGGTAATTCTTTGAGATACTATTAATTCATGCTAAAAAAAAAAGATTCGTAATTCACTGAAACTGGCTAAACAGCCATGTTCTTGGTCTTGTTTATATTCCAAAATATATGCCTTGTTCCTCACTCTCATCTTGTTAGCATTCATTTCTTTCTTTTACACATAATCATACAAAAAGTCAGTATCTCAAGAAATTAAATACCTATGTTTACAATTTCTGAATAACTTTTGAGTGTTGGTTTGGAGTTTTTTGGGGGGTGTATACTTAACTTGTATATGAGAAAAATACAGAACCTGCAGTTCATTCTCTCCATGTTCATATAATTTAGATTATAAGATTTCCACTTTAATATTCCAGCTGAAATATGGTGTTATTTTGTCAGCTCTTTGACATTGCCTGTAATTTACAATGTACTCTTGCACCAAGGAAAGAAAGAAATACAAAGCGGCTTACAGCATAAGAAGCAGATCAAATGACAATTGATAGGATATTAAAACTTCTAAAAAGACTGAAGAAGCAGTTCATATTAAAAGATCTTACATGTTGCTTAATGTTATCCCTACAGCTTTACATTGGGCACCTACAGTTTTAAACATGACATAAGCAGCTTTTCAAAACATGCTTAGGTCATGTGTTTTCCGTCAATCTCCCTGAATACCTGTCTTTACCTTTCAACATCCTTTTAGAAGGCCCTTCTTCCTTCTCCCCGTCTATAACACATAAGATATGGTAGAAGTAGTTCAACAACCTGTGGAATTACTGAAGAGATTCATGCTGAGGCCAGTGGTACAGTAGAACCTGACTCAGGAACCCAGTGATTCAAATCAGAGGACAGGAAGATTTAAGTCATCCAAATGATAAAACCACCTTTTACTTTGTCAGTTGCACTAGAAGACCTTGACACATAAGCAAAGACTGCTTTATTACATCTCAGAAATTGTTTTCAGAATCAATTTAGTCTGTCTTTTTTGAAGAATTGCTCTCTTCACAGTGTTGCTTCTATAAGTACGGGTTGCGCACTATGTGTTTATCTCATTAAGTTTCATCCAACATTTTTTCTGCCTTCTGCAATTTTTGAAGTTTAAAATGTATGCTATATTTTCAAGTACATTTATTGAAGGTATACATTGAACAAAATTTTCATAAAAATACTTCCTTAATTAACCTTGCTACTTTTTTTTTGTCTTCTTCAATCAAAAAGGTCTTGCTTCATGAAGATTCCTTTCACGGCCTTTGAAATGCACTTTAAGGTTCATGCTATGCCTAGAGCAGATATAGTTCCCTTCAGGATCTGAAAAAAAATTACTTACGAGTAGCAGTAGGTGACAAAACTTTTGTTGAAGTGATAAGCAAAGGCTGGTTAACAATGATTTTACCACAGCCTTTTCATTAGTAAATATTAACTTCACAGAATCAAAAATTCCTTTCAGGCATATGCTGACTTCAAAGAGGGCAGAGGCTTTATCTGGTCTTTGATGACCTTTTTTGGACTAACAAGAAAAGAAGAATTCTTAAGAATAACCGCTAAACAAACCACTGAAAAACCAAGAGTTGTGTTCATGTGTTTGTATTTTCCAGGTTAGAAAGGCGGCTTAAGCATGTATACCCTATAAGATATGGGAAGACTCCTCTATTGTGCAAATGGCTGATTTCTGTAATGGGGAAAAAGTGTTCATGCTGGCTTCTAGCTTCTTGTTCTTGCTATGGAGTGCCTGGTATTCATCACAACACAAAACATATTCCAGAAGTCTCAAGAATGTCCTTGTACAATGGGAGAATTACTTCTATATAGCTACTGTAACTAGTGCAAAAAGAAAATTATATTAATAGAGAGATGTTTCAGCAGAGGAGGGAACAGTTTCAGTAGCATGCCACAACTGTAAGCATGTAGAAGCAAGTGTTTCCTAAATGACGCAGTAATAGTTGTGCTATTTCAACGAGCAAATTCTGGATTTTTTGGAGTTTGTGACTTCCACTGAAACATTGGAGCATGGAAGAGAAGTCTTCCAATTATTTTAAAGATGTTTTATAAGGGCATGATTATTTGTGCTGCCTTAAGTCTTTTTTCAAATTGCTAACTCTAGAGTGATTTCATCAATATTTACAGTCACACTTCTTCACATCTACCCGGGTGACGTGATTCCATGATCAGGATTTCTGCAGTATATTATAAGCCTTAAATAGAAGAAGGGGACATCGTGTTAATGCAATCATGTGCACTTACCAACTGACATGAAAACAAACTGCTCAAATATATAAATAGTGCTGTTTAGGATACAAACATACAGGTAGCAGTGTCTGTAAATATATCATTAAAAAGACAAATTAGAGCCTCTTGGGAATCATTCATGGAAGGACTACTTTTCTAGTAATGCTGTTACAAAAACAAATTAAACAACAGATGTAATGTAGGTAAGTGCTAGACCCAGCAGCACTTACCATACTGAAAGCAGTACAGTATATTAATAAAATATGCAGTAAGTTCACAAGATGTGTAGTATATTTACTTCTAATACTTTAATATCCCAAATGATGTAATATATCCGGATATATGGCTATTGTTGAGATTAACTCATAAATATACAGTAGCAAACAATTTACTTTACTTCTTGTTCAGCTGTCCTCTGGAAAGCAATTGAGTTATAAAGAAAGCTAGATGGAAAAAAAACAACAAACCAAAACAAAACACAAAAACCCAGAAAGTTTTATAATATGTTATCTCCAATTTTCTTTCATAAGGATATGAGAAGAGCCATACTGAGATCTGATGTGAAGTGTCATTTCAAAGATAAAAAGGGCATTTGACTGAAAGTTAAAAATATTCTTGTTCCTTGCTTTTAAAAATTTCCTATGTCACTAGGCATTCACAAAAAAAGCATGAAACACACACAGCTTGCCATACATTCTTTAGCAGACTAATTTTTAAAAAGTGGAGACTTATTTTTCTCCTTCTTCTGCATAACGGTTATGTACAATGACCCCAGCGTTGCACAGCGATGTCTGCACCAAACAGATGCAAGAGAATCTCATCACCAGTCCCGGTCCTTGCCACAGCATGGCAATGGAAGCAACATGACATCAGGGAATCATGTCATGATTATTTGTTGTTACCAGTAACTTCATCTACTGCAATGCCAATTGGTGTGCAGAGAAATTCCTTCAGCTGATGTCCAAAAGCCTTTGGAGAAACTCCTGTATTTTATTCCACTAAAACTATCAAATTCCACCCACTCTGTTCCAATTCAATTAAGGGACAGATGTACTTTCAGAAATACAGGATTAGTTTTTTTGTTTGGTTGGTTTTAACGTATGTCCAGCCTTCTGCTTTCTGCAATATGGAAGATTTCCAAGAACTGTAGCTAAGTTTTGGATCTAACTTTTTTTTGAAGTTGCTCAGTGGTCACTCTGTTGTATTACATAAAAACAAAAATTACTACATCAGGTGTGGTTAGAAACACGTCAATCAGCTACTGACATTGATTAGTTAACGTTAAACATCTTACTTTGTATAGGAAAAAGCTAGATTGGGTGCTGTTCCTACCTAATGCATCTAGTTGTACCTCACAGACCCTGTTGATCATGTCTAATATTCTCAGTACATTGATATCCAATGAGAATAAAAATGCTGACAGATGAAGGATATGAATAAACAGATGGTGAATCACAGGTCAGCACTTTTTTCATAAAATGATTACAGCAAAGTTTACCCTGAGTCTGAAAGATGATAAACTTCTTTCTAGCTTTCCTGTGGCCAAGTATTCTCCATTATTTTTTGTAATGTAGAGAAAAGAGATAATTTCATATCTGTCACCTTATTCATATCTCTTCCTTTTACTTTTATGGTTAGATACAGTTGTCAAAAGTTTCCATGTCCCTTCAGCATTTGTTTTGCTTCCTAATTTCATTTTTTCATTGACTCTTCATTTTAAAATGCTCATTGGTTTCTCACTGTGTTTCCCAGATTGTAAACAGGATCATGAAAAAGTAAACAAGAAAAGAAAAATACATCTTTATTTATTTTCTATATCTAAAATGTAGTATTAAAAATAAGGAGATTACAGAGTTATTTAAGGATGTGCAATTAACAAACAAATGTGCTTAATCCTCTTTCACTATTCTGAACTTTAATACTAGAAATCCTTTTGAAATTTTCCATATGACTAGCATGATAATGGTATATTTCCATATGATTTACATATGAACTAAATACAGCATTTACAAACAGATAAAGCTTATTGAACATTACAGAGGAAAATTTTCTGGGCCTTAATATTGTTCTACACTTAACACTAGAAGTGCAAATTTACGAAGTCAATCCCCAATATAAATAAGTGAAATGAACATGTTGATAGTGCTAGACCGTTGGCTGCAAAACATCATTAAAAGTACTTGCCAACTTTCAAATGTTAAACCAATATGCTTATAGAATCATAGAATCATCCAGGCCAGAAGGGACCTCCAAAGATCATCTAGTCCGACCTCCCCGCAGTCAGCAGGGACACCCCCAACCAGATCAGGTTGCCCAGGGCCTCATCGAGCCTCACCTTGAGTATCTCCAAGGATGGGGCCTCAACCACGTCTCTAGGCAACCTGTTCCAGTGCTCCACCACCCTCACAGTAAAGAACTTTCTCCTAATCTCCAATCTAAACCTGCTCCCCTCCAGTTTAAACCCATTGCCCCTCGTCCTGTCACTACAGGCCTTCGTAAACAGGCTCTCCCCAGCCTTCCTGTAGGCCCCCTTCAGGTACTGGAAGGCTTCTGGGAGGTCTCCCCAGAGCCTCCTCTTCTTCAGGCTGAACAACCCCAGCTCCCTCAGCCTGTCACTGCTTAATTGCTCTTTGAATTACCATAATGTATACCTTGACTAATATTTGTTAATGGCTCAGAAAAGTGGTCATTCGCCTGTGCAAAAGATAAATTATAAGCACCTCAAGGCCTGATTTTTATACCACTCACACTGTTCTAAATTGGTAATCCTAATAAATCAGAGAAATAATATTGATGTAGACCCAATGTTGGTAATACCTATCAGGTGAACATGTTTAACAAGACTTTCTAAACATAAAATTGTTCTTCAACATTTCAGTAGAAACAGAGGTCAGAAAAAACAAATAAAGAGCAGAACTAGATTGTCTGTTGTGCGAGATAATGATTAATCCTCTATGTTTTGGCTGAAAGATCAGGGGCCTCAGTTTCACCAGTGAGGTTAGTCTGAGTTTTGGATGAGGAAATATCCCCTACACTTACTGCATTTTAGAACTATTAACTAGGCAGTAAAGACTTTTATTGCACACATGTATGTTGCAATGGAAATAATAGTAGTAAACAGCAACCTGCAAAATAATTTTTTGATTCATCTTCACGTGATCTATGCAATTCCACAAAAATCCAACCATAGAACAGTATCTAATTCAATATTATCTAGCATTGATATATAATCACAAAATGGATGATATTTGAGAAGTGTTTCTTTGTTCCTCTTCCCTTACTAAACATGTTTGCTTGACACAGGCCGCTGATCTTCCTCCCCTCATTTCAAGCTATGGAAATTAACGAAAAATAAGGTTGGAATGGATCCACAAGTGTCATCTTATCCATCACCATGCCATGAAGAGGTCAAATCTATATTTTTTAAATCCCGAAATGCTTATCTGGCATGCTTTTAAATGCTAAGAGTGAGGTTAACTTCACCACTTCTTTCTGTTCCAGCATTTAATTATCATTGGAAAGGTTTCCATCAAGTCTTCTCTAAATCTTTCATGTCGATTTTCAAAGTCACTGCTTCTTGTCTTACTGGCATAGAAAAGAAAATATTTTGCTTTTACAGCAGTCTTTTTAGGTATTTGAAGATGACTGTGACAGAATAGCCTTCTCCTTTCTCATTGAAACTTCATTGGTCATATTTTCTGTAACTTTGATCGTTCTTGCTTTTCTTCTCTGGATGTTCTTCAATTTGCCCATATATCTTTCTTGAAGTGATCAGATCAAGGCCAAACAGTGTTCTGGGCCTCCAAATGGAAGTATTACTTTCTACGTAAACTGACTACACTCCTTTTCATATATCCCAGAAGATTTGCCTTTTTTGAACATCTTCGAACAGTTAACTCAAATACAGTTTATGATCCCCTATCATATTACATTTGTCCACATTTATTTTTTTTCCTGTCATTTCCATAACTTGTCATGGTTATTTCTAATTCTGTCCCCTCTAGTGTATTTGAAATTGCTCCTGACTTTGAGTCATTTACAGACTTAATGAACATATTCCATCATCTAAGCAGCTACTGAGAATACTGAGCAGAATCAGGCCCAGGATGGCCTGGCCCATTTCTTCTAGAATGAGGCCCATTTCTTCTAGAATGAGCCATTGATAACTATTTTCTAAAGTAAGATTTTCTTATTAGTTTTGCCATGATAGTTTTATCTATTTCCATTCCTTAATTATGAAGCTATCATTTCAAACAGTAAATAAATTACAATAATTTAAAAAATCCTTACTACTGCAAAGGTACATGACAGTTGCTGTTTCTCTCCTACATAGACTGGTCCTTATCCTGTCAGAAAGGAAACTTGGATTTATCTACAGCCTTCTACATATTTCTTAAAAATCTCTTCACGTTTCATGTGCCAACAATTATTCAGTTCCAAGAATTTTAAGTGGGGGATAGAGGGACTGAATTTTTCCAATAATTGAAAGGCAAGATATCTAATTTCTTCCACATTGCCCACCCCCTTCTTAAAGATATACATTACATTCTCCCTTTCTATTTTTCTGCTTTCTCTCAGATATCAAATTACCATCCGTTCCAGATTGCTTCAATCAGTTCACAGAATCACAGAATGGTATGTGGTTGCAAGGGACCTCTGGAGATCATCTAGTCCAACCCCCCTGCCAAAGCAGGTCCACCAGAAGCAGGCTGCACAGGAACATGTCCAGGCAGGTTTTGAATGTCTCCAGAGACAGAGAGTCCACCACCTCTCTGGGCAGCCTGTTCCAGTGTTCTGGCACCCTCAAAGTAAAGAAGTTCCTCCTCAGGTTTAGATGGAACTTTTTACTTTCAAGTTTGTGCCTGTTTCCTCTTGTCTTGTCAATGGGCACCACTGAAACAAGACTGGCCCCATCCTCTTGATACCCACTCTTTAAGTATTTATAGGCATTGATCAGATCTATCCTCAGTCTTCTCTTCTCCAGACCGAAAAGACCCAAATCCCTCAACCTTTCCTCATAGAAGAGATGTTCTAGTCCTCTAATCATCTTTGTAGCCTTTGCTGTACCATCTCCAGGAGTTCCCTGTCCTTGAGTTGGGCAGCCCAGAACTGGACACAGTACTCTAGATGGGGTCTCACCAGGGCAGAGTAGGGGGGGAGGATAACCTTCCTGGACCTGCTTGCCGCACTCTTCTTGATGCACCCCAGCATGCCATTGGCCGCTTTGGCCACAAGGGCACATGGCTGGCTCATGGTCATCCTGTTGTTGAATTTCATCAGGTTCCACTCTGCATAACTCTCCAGTTCTTTAAGTACCTTAGGATGAAATTTTCTAGACCAAGCCAATCAGAAATATTTAATTTCTTTAAACCTGTCACCTGATCCTCTCCTGTTTCAGGGTAAGCATGACCCATTACGGCAAAAATGTATCAATCTTTTTTAAAAGGATTGATACAAAAGATATTAGACATATCAGAGTTGTCAGCATTGGCTTTCTTTTATTTTTCAGCAGCAGACCAACTCCTTGATTCTCATTGTGGGACTAACATAAGTATTTCTTGACATGCTTGATATCTTTTATTAGTTGCATGTCAGTTTGAGATTTTGTATTTCTTTTCCACTTTTTTTCCTTCACTTCTTTATATTCATCCTTTGTAACCCAACATGATTTCTGTTTGCTGACATTATCTACTTACATCTGAGCTTTATACAGAGCTTTTGGTTTCCTTAAATTGATTTCTTAATGCACATTCTCCCCTTCCTCTGCTTTAAAATAATTTGTGATGATGTTCTCACTATCATTTCTTTGAGGAACTCTCAGATCTATATAATTATTCTTCTCCTTAGATGAACTTCTTTTCCCTCCTTCTTTAAGTTTACTAGGATGATATAGCTCTTACTTCTTTTCACAGTTATAAAATAAGCAGAGACCAAAATCTATATTCCTACCACACCAGAAAAACTTGCTTGATCATGATTAAACTCAAATTCATCTCACAGAGTCAGCATCTCCCACATCTCAAAAATAAGCTCATTTTCCATTATCACAGTGCCTTTCACAACCATAGGATGAGCTCTTTAAATTCTGCAGCATTTTGTCACAGGGCAGATGCTCTATTATAAAGCACAGATCCTATTTCCTTCCCTTCACAACATAGAATGTATTTTCTTAGATTCAAATTAGAGTACTTCAACATTTGATAAATATTCTTTGTTCTGGAAAGCTTCATTGTTTTATTACCAGTAATTTTTGTGACTTCAG
>JAOXNO010000001.1:109454507-109472439 GCA_028565335.1 Limnodromus scolopaceus
TTCAGATCCACTTTCTTTCTTTATTCCTAACCAGGAAAGAAAAAAACTGTGACTGATGAAATTTTAATCTAAATAAACTTCAACTGATTTGCAGGGAAACCCATTAGCTAACTGTCACTGACAGCTGAACCAATTTCTATTCATTCACAACTTTAGAATATTTTTGCATCTTGAATTTAAAATGTCGTATACTTCCCTTAAATGCATTTTATGAAAATCTTCTGGAAATAAATTGAATTTTGCTATCATTCAAGCATAATAGCAAGGAAATTAAAACTTTATTATTTTTAATTTACATAAGTAGTACAGAGGAAAGGACTTGTCTTGCAGGTTACTTTTAATATTCAATTATTATCGCCATCAAGAACAAATCATTTTGAAAAAGCAGAATTTACTATTGCTGCAAACTTAGAATATGACCTTCAAATGCATTCACTTAATCCTTGGTTTTGAACCATTTCTTATATTTATTTGTTCTTATTATAAGTCCAGATCCACAAAAGCACTTCAGTCATGTACAATGGACTTCAGCATGCATGTGTTTAAATGCCCTTTCTTAAATGGAAATAACTTCCTGAACTGAAATCACAGTGAAAGCTGAAAAACCTGATATAATTCAGTTAAATTCTCTATGAATATTTGATGATTTTTTTTAGGCTCACTGAGAAAATTATCCTTTAAAGGAAGTAATAAAATAGTAATTGGATGAAAGTCTGAAGGCTACAAAAAATATCAAGTAAATAGAACTGCTGGTGAAGAAAATGTTTCCCACAGTATTAGTGTCCCTGCTTAAAGGTCATCAATAATTCAAGAAAATAAATAACATCTACCCACATCCAACCTATTTTCTATCCTTTGTACATTATGTGGCTGCTGATCTCTATGATGACATTTATCTTCACTCCTGAGGAAAGATAGAATAACTCATGAGTATTGTTGACACAAGAGAGTTATTTCTCTGTTCCTCTACAACATAGGTAAATGTCATCCCAGAGGTCAGCTACTTTTTATACTCACAGAGCAGTAGAAACAGGCTTTTGGCTATTTGCACCTTGCATTTTAGGGAGATGCCACTTAAATAAAATCTTAATATGAATGTAGTTCTTAATGTTCCCTTTACCTGTGGGTTGGCAGGTCTTCAAAGGTACGTTGCATCCTAAAACAAGAACAGTTGCTTGCTGAGTAAGAAGTTAAACTAGTTCTCTGATCCTTCATGCCATCTAGCAGCCTGCCTTCCTTTGAGTCCCATACCAGCACCTGATTCTGCTGGTTTGAGAGCCAGCCGGCATCACTTCTGGAGAGCTGGAGATCAGTTTGCTTAGGTTTGATCCATCTTCTTACCCAAACAGTAACACAAGCACTGCAGTCAAAATTTCCCTGTTGGGCCAAATCTGCTGTCAATGTCATTTTGCCTACTTGACAAGAAATACAGAAGTCTCATTTCCATGACTTTTTTGCGGAAGCAATTTTGTTGATGTGATTTAAAACATCCAGACAATATTCTAAGAGGCCCAGGTGAACTGTAAAACAGTCTGTTTCCTCAGGAGCCTGCAGAAGAGCCTAGCCCAGCCCACCAAGGCTGCAAGAAGATATTCCCAGGCACTACCACAGCCAGGAGGCTGCCTCAGGCTGTGTTGGTCCATAAAACCAGGACAAGATGAATGATTTTTGTGTTGCCTTTTCCCATTATCTGGCTGTTTCTGTTTGTCTGCCACACACATACCATGTTATCAAATGAAACACAGTTTCCTGTCACTCAGCTACCAAGGAGGCAGTTCTTAGACTGCTGACCAGTAGTATTTTCTATTGATGTCTCAGTTTCAGCTGTCTCATGAATCACCTGAACATGTT
The DNA here is from genome assembly GCA_028565335.1 of Limnodromus scolopaceus. Taxonomy (NCBI): domain Eukaryota; kingdom Metazoa; phylum Chordata; class Aves; order Charadriiformes; family Scolopacidae; genus Limnodromus; species Limnodromus scolopaceus. The sequence continues at coordinate 109,456,359 of JAOXNO010000001.1, forward strand.
TTTTTAATTATAATCCTGAATTAACAACTCTTATTATATCCTTCTACTTTAACATTGTTTCACACAGCTCTAATTTAACGCTGTCAGCTCGTTCTGCAGTTTAAAGACAAGCACAGTGAGAGCTTGTATCATTAGTTAACATTTTTATAGGAAAGATTTTATTGAAATATTGACAGACCGATCACACTGTAAATAGCTCATCTTCTTATCTGTGGGGAAATGTCAGAGCTACCTCTCCGCATACTGTATCTTCTACACTTTTCATTTCTGACAGCTCAAAAAACCCAAACAAACCAAACCAAACTACATTCTTGACCTCACTTCAGCTGGTTTTCACTGTTGTGAAGATAAACAAAGAACAAAATGCTGACAGTGGTGAGATATGATCTCACTAAGGAATAGTGAGCGTTTTAAAGAGACCAAATTGTAAAGGAGCCCAAAGGGAGGAACAGAGTGACGGCGCAATCCTGAGCACTGCTGTAGAAAGACGCAGGTTGGAGCAAGTATTTAGACTGTGTAAGGGGTAAGCCCACAAGGAGAAAAAAAAAAAAAAGAAACAGCAATAATTTAAAGATATATCTCCTGCTTTTCAGTCCCACATCTCAACAAAGCTTCAAGGTCAACCACCCCATTACCTGATGTTGAGGATCGGTAACATGTTTAAGAATCATTAAGAAACAAAGCAAAAAGCCATGTTTTGAAAATATTATTGCAAAGGGGTGAAAGTGTGCTATCTTTCGTGAGCACTGCAATTTCACTGACACCAGTGAAGTTACATGAGGGATGAGTTATAGAGATAATTTGCAATTCAATGTACCATGTAATTCACAATTTTCGAGATGGATTTAGTGAGTTCATGTCATTCTGCTCAGGATTCCACAGTATCTGAAATGTCTCATTATTCTTTTGGATTCTAAAAATAAGTCCAAACAGTGTACAGCTGTATCCAATTAGGTAGAGATCAATCCCCAATGCCAATTGCACAATGATTAGTTCAATTATTAAAAAGAATGAAGACTTGCTTATCCCATGGGGGTTCTTTTTTAAATTTACAGAATAACTTAGACAATTTTTTAAGCCCTTCAAAGGTGTAGTGACTCTTTTAACTCTACTTTTTTCCCTAAAAAATATTAGTTTCAGTCTATGATCAGATTTCCTATCATGGGTAAGTTGAAAGGTGCAGGCATGACACAATATTTTTAAACTTCATTTCCCTTAAATGCCCTTACAGGCCTCTACAACCATTTCAAAAACCTCAAGTGGGAGTCAGATCTTCATTCTTTGAGGTCTACATGTTCCACACCAGATAATTTATCTATTGTGAAAAGTAATCCAGAGGGGTGAAGAGAAACATAATAGATATCTGCTACGGGAATTTCCTCTGGATTTTCCCACAGGAACAAAACTTGCTCCTCTTACGAGTGAAGATTTCCATAGTACAAGTCATCTTCAGATTTACCAAATGTAAATGAGCAACAACTATATGTACAGTTAATTAATGTTATTTCACTGAAGACAATAGAGGTACAAGGAGATAGTCCATTTAAAACCTGGACTGTGATGATTTTTTTTTAGAATTCGAACATGAAGTGAATCAAATCTGCTTCCCAAAAGCACAGAAGGCTGACATAAACTAAGACTGTCATGACCTAATATTTTGTTTCACAATTTTTTCTCTGATCTAGAAGCAGCAATACATTGGAATTGAACTAACTTGTGTGTATCATTTCATTTCTGATAGGACTTCAAGAAGTCCATAGGGACTTCTTTTCAGTGAAGTCCATCCTCCTTCTTTTCAAAGGACTCAAGATCTGGATGTTTTAGGGGCTACATAAACAATGGTCCAAATATTCATGTATATTTCCTCCTTCACATAAAGACATAAAAAAGGTGCAATTTCAACTTTTGTGTAAAGCAAGCTAATGTTGAACAAGTGCAATCTATGTGGTAGCTTTTCACAACCAAAACCACTCATAAGAGGTATTGCCTATAAAACACAGAATATTTATTTAATTCCAACTGTAAACCAGATCTATCTTTCAGCATTTTTAAGAATGACACGTAAAACAAATTTCCTAAAACTGATCCAAAAATAATTGAAATAAATTATTTACAAACAAAGACATTCAAAGATATTAAAAATTCCCAAAGTCTGTAAATTGTGGTTATCACATAGTACTTTTTGTCCAGAATGAGGCAAGAGGATAATTTTGTACCAGCCTAGAGCTATGCCAAATTAACTCAACAGATGTTCTGCAGCAATTATGAGATAAACAGTTAACACCTCTTTACTTATAAATTATCTATTACTTGCAATTTCTATTCTTTTGTATTTCTGCTTTTTATAAAATAATGCAGTAAATTAACTTGTAGTAAAGCACCCCTAGTGAAGCTATTTCTAACCAAGAAAATCAGGATAAAACATTAATATTTTCCTCATTAACATTTTACTTTATCACTGGTTAACAAAAAAGCACTTCAGGGAAGCTTCTCTATTGCTTCAAAACAGTTTCATGAAAATGCTTCTATTCACATTCTGCAACAGAACCTAGGGGTTGGTTCCCTTCCTGTCACAGATGTGGTTATGCAAACAGGCATTCCCTCTAATCTTCAAACTGAGCATCTTTCAAACACAGAAGTCAGTAATAATCTACAAACACGACAGAGGTTTGGTTTAATAATTATCAGTGCCACAGATCACAAGTGAATTTAAACTGTTGTCTACTGCTGTGCTTCCACTGACAGCTGAAAGAAATCAATAATTGCTTACAATGCAAAAGATGTCTACCAGCCCAAGGCTACAGATTTCACACTTACTTCCCCCAAATTTATAAAATTGTTTTACAATTACTTTTCTCATCAAAATAAATACTTTCTATTTTAATCTATATGGAAATAATTTTCCATATCCCTTTGTAAGTGCCCTATGCTAACAAGTAATTAAAGAATGCAGAAGTAGTTTCTGAGTCCTATGAAAAAAAGTGTTGGGAGCCCTTAATGGGCTTTTAGGAGACATTTCAAATATTGTAGATGAATGAGATCCTTCAGTGCAGTTTATCCTTAGATCCTTATTCTACAGTAGAGAGGGAAGTAAAAACAGTCAGTCAGAGACAGAGTGTTCCAAACAGAAAAGGAAGAACCTCAGGTAAAGAGATGGTTCAAATGGTCTTATAGTAGGAATAAAAAGTAATAAATAACAGTGAATAAATGGAAATGAAAGCTGGGGAATGGGGTTACCTTAGTCTATTGTCACTGCCAAGTACCTGAAAATATCAAGCCGTGAGAGGAAAACGGAAAATATGGTTTCAGATCATGCTAGTTGCTATGTACAATTGAGCACTAAAAACTTGTGTTTTGTGTGTACCTCACTTGTGTAAGGAAATGTGGGGGGTTTATTATTTTAGAATGTATCAAAGCACTATCCTTCCCGTCTTGCCTAAGGTCAGGTGTTTGCAATATGAAAAGAAATTAGATTTGCATATTTTTTGTTTTCTAATGAACCTTTGGCATGCTAATATTACCTCCCCACTCCCAAGGAACATATTTTGGGAAAGAAATTCTTAATTAGCTGTTACAAAATAATGTATTTTGTGAGTGCCCAAGAGGTAATAGAAATCTCCACCAAAAAGAATACTTGTTCTAAGCAATGACTAGTAAATGGGACAATTCTAATATTCTTAGGGATGTTTCCATGGAAAATATTATCTCAAGGTTCATAAAGGGATAGGTTTTTTTTTCAAGGATTTATCATCTACCTCAACTGGGTACAGATCATTTCATAGAATTCCAAGTGACACAGGTTATGTAAGAGCAGAAAGCAAGAAAAAATGCTTTAAGGCAGCCTTTGAATGAAGAAATGTGCAAGAATATGTCAGGGAGAAATGCAAAAGGGATGCTTCTGGATATTAACATCTTAAAGCTGGAAGGGAACAGGCATCACAGCTAATGTAAACTTAGACATAAGATTAACACAAGTGAAATACGTGAATGAAAAAGAACTTTATGTCACAATAAGTATAATTAAATGCAAAAGTGGAATTTAATTAAAATATCTACAATGTAGAAGGGAAAGAGTCTTTTGCAAAAGGATTAAAGAAGCCTGTGTTTAATGGTGCATGAAGCCAGCTAGCACTTGAAAGCATCACACTGGCAATCTTAGTAGTAGTGTCAGGTCACTTACTTCTGCTGAGCATCTCTGTTTTGTTGCCGTTTCAAGCATCTCTTTTCCTTTCCACTGCCTGAGCAGTTGACAGTACTGGGATTTCTTAATTCTTGAACTGAATGGCAAACTATCACACAGAAAGTGATGAAAAAGCTCTACATTTTTAAAAAGGCATCATCATAGGTCATGCTTTCTGCTTTTGCTTTGAGATACCAAGGAGAGCAATCATATTAAAAATAAAGAAAAAAGATTTCACCAACAACAGCAAAAAACTCTAAGCCAAACAAAAACAATTCATATATATATCGCATACCCCTGAGTATGCTGTGCAGCTGTGCTCATTATACTTAGAAAACAAAGAGTCAGTCATACAGACAAGAAAAAGAAAAATTCAACCTTTAGCTTCCAGCAACCATTCACATAAACAGTGCAGATCTTCCAGGTGATGAGAGAAGGAGGGGATGCACCAGCCCACTTGGTGAGAGAGGGCTAGTTTGGATCTTTGAAGCAGAGGCATCTGTGGAAAACACCCCCTGGCTGAAGAGTTGTGGCCTCTCTCCCACCATAAATTTCTGTCACTCAGCTACTCACCCTATCTAGGACCAGCTGAGTCTACCAAGGATCAGAAAAGATGTGTGTGATAAATTATGGAAAGGGCAAATGAACAGGTAATTAAACGTATCTGTAACATCAGTCCCAATGAAATCAGGTATGCTATGGGGTGACTTAATGTACAGATCTGAAGCTTATGACATTTTCAAAAGCTTTGGGTCAGAGCATTTCTCAAGCAGTTCTTGGTTGGTAAATAATGTATTTCAACAGACCAGTACTTCTCTTGAAAGCATTAAACAACAGATGTTTCATTATGCTGTGTCAAGAAATCAGAAAAGAAGCTGTAGAAAAAGATTAAGACTACAGCTGTTTAATATTTTAAAAAAACTAGATAAAAATCAGTTGCAGTGACCTTATGATGGGAAAAGATAATTCATGATTTATTTGTACATGACTGGAACATAAAATATCATTTCAAAAAAGAAATGAAGTTGTGCAACTCTAATTCTTAAATATAGGTGGCAACAATAACTTACCCCTTCTCTCTAGCAGTGGGATAATCAGATGTATAAGTGACAAATTGCAAAGCATGAACAACAACACATGTTTGATCTTAAGGGCATAACTTTTCCTTGATCTAGAAGAGGCAAGTGACATTTACTCATGTTTCAAAATGATAATGGAAGCGATAATGCGCAGAATCACTGCTACAGATGGCAAAAGTTCAGAAAACAAAGCAAGCAAATGTTCTTCACTATTTATGATAAGGGCCTCAAACATTTTCAAAACTATAAATATATAATTTTCAGGGACCAAACAAAATTGTTCAGTCTTAAAAACAAAACAAAAATTCTACTCTACAGACAAACTGAATGGTGTGTGTTTTTGTCAGCTCTAAAGTTTTCACTCTATCTTGGCTTTAGAAGAAATATGTTGCTTGAAGGTCAGTAAACAATAGGCCCTTTCTTCCCTTGACACTGACCTATAAATATTAGCTTCAGTCCTAGTTCAGTGACAAGATATGGCCAGCAGAACATTCTTAACAACACTGTGATTTTCTCATGTAGGTATAACACAGACAGCAGCTTCAAACTTACATTATTTTTGTGAGAAAACTACAAAAAAAAACCAAACCTGGTATTTGTGTTGTGCAATTCTGCCTTAGAATAAGCTCTTCTATACATAACTAAAAGGAGTATGCCTACAATGAGCATATATCTTTTTATACACAAGGTCTCCTAAAATTATTCCAGAACAATCTCCTATTTACTTCAGAAAAAAATTGTTCAGTGAAAACCATCTCATAAAGCACTTTAATAAAGACAGTATTTTCAATTACTGTGAATTTGCCATTCAGTTACCATGCTTATATCATTCCTGCTATTTCAAGAGCTAGAATTTTTCTGTTTCTTTCTATGTTACATAGAGAAATGAGAAATAAAATGATATTAAAATTTTAAAAAGATTATCAGAGACTCGGGCCCTTTGCAGCCTTGCGTGTTCTGTCAAGCTCATAGAAAAATTTCATTGAATTAATTCTGATGGGACAATTAATTTCTTCAGCCAATTTCCATTTACAGAAGCCATATGTAAGAAGGTTTTAAAAGGCAAAGTCAATCCTTGTATTATAGGGCTGCCATCTTGGACCCAGCACTATTAAGAGGAATCACATTTGAAGTAAATTTTTTTTAAATTTTGAGAAGAAAATCTGCAACTCAGCTTTATCTGGACAAAAAAAATGAACTAGTTAGTCTTCTGTTGAGCCTACGCACAAGAGGAAGAGCTAGCAGATATAGCTTTTGTACCCCGTGTCATACCAGCAGAGTGACCTATTTATGTAGATGGAAGTTTGCTTTACCTACACATGCATATCATTTTTGAAAGGGCCATCAAGATTTCATCTTCAATTAACAAAGTACATCCCCATGCCGGTCTATACATCCTTTAACACAAGAGAATACATTTCAAAGACAAACTGAACTAATGAAATAGTTAATTTTAAATGTTTCCTGTGCAGTGAACTTTGGAAGGAAACACAGAAAACATTACAGGAAATGCAAGATGTATCTTTTAATTCCCCTTCTACACATATAATATAGTCCCTAAAGACAAGCATTTTCAGATGACATCATGAGACTTGGGCTGGCCCTTTCTTTCCATTTTGGAAGGTTTTTTGCAGTTTTTCTTCATTTTAAGAATCCCACAGCTCTTTATCTATAGAGCCTAGCTATCTGCCTTTCCTTTCTGAGTCTGTGTTTGCTCAGCGATGTTCTGCAATAGCAGCCTTTTTGCTGGACAGGTGACTTGTCTCCCACAACAGAGCTCTGGTGAGCAGGGGGGATTCATCCTGTCTCAGTGTTACCTACTCAGCTTTTTCAGCAGAGTCTGACACCTTCTTCCTGATCTGACAGCAGGAGTCTAAGGATGTCTCCACCAGCTTTTGCAGGCCAGCCCTGCCAAACATTACCATGCCTGAAAGTGGACCCTGCAATGGCTAATCTCTTCTGTGTTCTACTGCATTGTAACTCAGAAACCTAACAAACAGCATGTCAGTAAAACCAGAAAGCAGCCAGAATTTGTCTTATGCGAACTATGCTGTATGTAAACAACAAAACGAATGCAGTTCTCCATAACCTCATGCATCTGACAGCTTACAAAAGAATCCCCATGATGTTCTGTGCTTGAGCCATTTCATCAGAAAGGCTGTGCTTTTAACAAAAATAACTTGGAGAGAAACTCTAAGGAGAGGAATCCCACTGCATTTGCCTAAGAACAAATTTTAAAATGAACCTGAGATCAAGAAAGTTTCATCTATGCCATAAGCTCAGCACAAAACTTTCACAGGAAAAGCCTTTCAGTACATATTTATTGATTTCTGTGGCAAGGCCTTTTTTCTTGTTACTAGATGTCAATTTCATAAACCAAGAATATATCGATTGCCCAGACTTACAACATTTCCAGATGATCTACAGTTCTGAAGGCCCTATGAAGCATTGCCAGCACACTGGAACAACTCCAGTAAAAGGAACGTATAAACATAGATAGACATGTACAAATGTATTTATGTACTTGCATCAGAAATTGAACATAGACCTAGAATTTTAGATATGCTACCTTCAGTGAGAGTGCATTCCTTAAAAAGTAAAACAAAAAAATAAACAAAAAACCTTACCAAACCTTTTTTTTACTATGCCACTTTCACCTTTGTAAATATTCATAAATCCTACAGGAAAACTGGCTTGGTTAATCTTTTCTTTCAAATTCAATAAAACTCCTAACTGTATTTATAAAATCCCTGTATTTTATTTAATACAGAAACAAATGCACAATCCAATTCAATATAGGAAATTGTCTGTAAAATAGCAATTATTATTAATTAATTTATATAAAAATTTTCTGCTTCAACTCATAGAAAACAGAGAAGAAACAGAGCATAGCTGAGAAAGAGTCAAATTAAAGCTGTTTTGTTCTTGCTTCATAAAGACAACACTTTTAATGTAGCAGATAGCATTTTTTTTTGTTGAAATGCTTTAAAGCTTTTGACAGGTTTAAAATTCATGAAGCAGAACAAAATCTCAGTGTGAGATGGAAAACTGTGACAAACTATTTTTATTGTGCATCAGACTCCTACTGCTAAAAACAGCAATGAAAACATGAGCCTTATGTGATTGCAGGAACACATACCCTGGAAGCCTCAGCCTTTTGCATATCGATTCGTTACAACATTTTAAAGTAACCAAATAAGAGAAAAGCTTTCAAAAACAATATTCTGTTTGCACTTATTCGCTGTAAAAAAAAATAAATTTCAACGGTTTCTCCTCTTCCATAATTACTTTCTCTCTGTGATAACCTTCATGTAAAGAGGAAATACTCAAAAAGCACACCAAGACATATGGAAGTCAATCAACATCTTTGCTTTGCATAATGCAACAATGGCTGACACCTCAAATACTTTTCTTTCTTCTTTATGTCACCCCTCTTTTTATATCACCCCTCTTCTTTATGTCATCCCTGTCTCTTCAGTGCTCCCCTGTACCGGTTAGAGTAGATCTCAAAATCATGACGAACATTTAGCCCATGCCCAGGTTTAGGCACATGCAGAGTCCATCCGAAGTCAGAACGTACTCAGAGTTCTCTGTTATATGGTCCACAATATTTTAAAAATAAAACAAAACACCCTTCTTTCCTCCATTAATGGCCATATGAGCCAAGCTCCCCAAGGGCAGCTGAACTCCATCTCTGGCAGTGTGTTGGCCATCATTCCTTGTACAGCCACAGCCTCATTAAAATTTGCATTTTACTCCTTTTATTCTGTCTTTGGTATTGTCATTTTACATATGCCTATACAGCATGTCAGAATACATCCCTGATTCAATCTAACTGCAAGCTCACAGATACTGTCATTCTATTACTGCCTCGATGTATTTAAAGGTTAAAAACCCCCACAATTACATGTATTTTTTTGCCAGTGTTATTGTCTCTTACTGAAAATAGCACTGACTGTCACAATGGAAATCTGTCATCTGCTAAATTGTCTCCAAGCCCAACTTCTGTATCTGAAAAACAGGGGAAGACTACAGTTAGGGTTTTTTATTTGCCTGTATAAAGCTGAAAAAGTAGTTGAGGTGTAATCCCTTCTTCCAGAAATGACAGTCTGACAGATGCCCATTAGAAAAATAAGAAAATCTGTAGCGTAAATTGACTTTCCATTGATATCAAAGTAAAGAACAAAATCTCTCACAGCCTCCATAGTTTCCTAAAGCCTTCTTTGCAACAAAGCTTACCTTATTCAAAACCAACACCACAAGAGACTTACTGTTCAAGAGAGATTGACTCTTAGATAAGGAAACAACAGCTAGCAGGTAACCCTGTGACATTTGGCACAACAGAATTTCTGTTAAAGCATGATATTTAATTCTCAAATGACAGCAAATAGTATTCAGCATCTCAAATAGACAAAAGTATTTCATAAAGATGAGAGTTGATAAAGATGAGGTTTTTGTTACAAGTGATACACTGACTTGATTAAAGCTTAAAATTTAGAAACCACATAAAAACCTCCCTTTTAATACAACAAAAAAGTCAGGTAAAAATAAAACTTAAAAAAAAAATCTTGTCTTTTTTTTTTCCTTTTAGATTTTGTATTGCAATATAAAACAGCTTTTAAAAACAAGTCACTTAGAAAAAAAGGTCAAATATTTTATTTTGACCTTTTTCAATGTGATTTTCTACTTTTAAGAAAACCTTTCCCAGAATAACACACTTTCTAAGCAGCATCAAAATGTCTTCCGGTTGTGAGAAACAAAAAAAACCCAAACAGATTACTCAATGGTAAATCACCATGAAATCAAATGGCAAATTCTTTCCTTCTGTCTTATTTTATTATATTTGCTCATTAACACAACACATGTGGTAATACTTCAGTAAGCAACCAATAGCGTAAACTGCATCATTACAGAAAAACATCACCACCCATTAGAGTATGTAAATATGTAGGTGTATGCTGACTTAAGCTTACCAAACAGGTCTTTTCTGTTAAGGCGACCAACATGAGATAGTCAAGCTGGAAATTCTCAGATCTACAGTAAGGTGTAAAAGGAAATCCTACAGACACCTTTCTCTTTTCAGTCCTTATCAATTCATTCTTACTTCAGATGAAAATTTATCTTTCATGAAGTTATTTGAGTTCAGCTAATGTAGGTTTTCATCAAAGTCTACATATATTTAATCTACTACAAAAAAGGCTCAAACCCTTACAAGTTTTGGTTATTTGCCACTATACTGAGCTTTTCTACCTCTAGTAGAAGAAATAACACATCTAAGCAACCCACCCACCTCCTTCCCATAAAATTTTTCATGAAATGTAATTAAGTGCCATCCTATACTGAGGGAGAATCACCACTGAAGACAGAACTGTGGAATTTGTCTTCAGACTGTCAAGTCTGGCCTGCTTTCTAGATAACTTGTTATTTATGAAACTGCCAATTAACTGATTTTACAGGATTGCTAATGACTGCTTATCTATATGCAGTTGCAGCTTGAAAATCAGTTTCAGATTCAGAAGATATCGTTTTGCCCTTTGTTAACTTATCTGATGAAGAAAATGCCCAGGCAGGTAATATAGCCCAAAATCCACGGTTACATTTCATCTGAAACTCTTCAGGGTGAGAAATGGAAATTAGGATGGTGCTGTACCATTACTAGAACTGATTTGGGTTGTTAAGTTTGTATATTGAGTAACCTGTCATTGGCTAGGTATGCAGTGTTTTATTTAAACCTGAGACTTCACTGCTTAAAAAATATCAAATAAAAACAAAATCTAAAAAAAAAATACCTGACTCCTGGATATATTACTGAAAAACTGGACCATTAGGAATTTGTGGGGTTTGGTTTTCCATGTTTTAAGTTTAAAACCTGGTGACATTTTGAATTAAGGAATGGTATTGCAGATGTAATGGTTCTAATTCTTTAATTCTGAACTCAAATACATTCTCTGTGAAAAGACTTACTGCTTGCACATTCTTAAGAAATTATTAACAAATACAAGAATTTTCAGAAAACTCCATTGTCAGTTCTTGCATAGATTCTGCCTGCGTTTATCTGAACACCATTATTTGATTTATAATAATTAGGAGTGATGTATACATTTTTCTTTCCTCGTGGAATTCCTGAAACATGAAGGTATGTAAAAAATTATATACTTGAGTTCTTTCTAAATTAGTGCTGACACACTGAGATAATAAAAAGAGACTCTATAAGACACATAAAAATGATATTACACCTCCAGTATCTCTCAAGGAATTACATGTCTACAATTTTGAAACTTCAGTTTTAGAATGGTATTATTCTAGCCATGCAAAATCCCTCTTGCTTGCTTTAATGAATCAAATATCTTAGGGAGTACTGCAAGCAGCTTATTAAATTAAACTGTTTACTCAAAGAAATGCCTTAAGGAAAAAAAATATGTGATTGATTGCAGAATAAACAGGTTTTACATCACAGTGTTTGTTCTGTTATAAGCTATGAAGCAGGAGGAGGACACTGCTGATTCAAGTATCAGTACAGGAACAAAAATTAATTCCAGGACCAATAACAATGCAAAATTTTCCATCTATTCATATAATCATATATTCAAAATAGAAGCTCTTTCAGCATACATAGACCAAGTTATCAAGAATAGCTTCAGCGCACCTGATTGTCTGAAGAACTCCAGCAGTCACTGAATATCAATATAGTTACTGATCTGCCATCACTGTGTCACAGGTCCCTGGTGCTTTGTACAGGCTGCAAAACAGGCTATTGACTTAGTAGAGAATGGGATTGTAGTAAAACTTTCGCAGTATGTCAAGTAGAAAAGCAGACAGACAAACACTGGATGTCTGAAAAGCATTCGAATTATGATCTCATTAATACAAAACATCCTGCTACTCTGGCTGCTGACATTGTTCAAATTCTTAAAAATAAGACAGTATCATTTTCCCATAGCAATACTGTTTTCAAAGCTAGCCTTTTAGAATCAGCAGGCCAAATCAGCTTTCTTATCCATTTGAATTTTTTCTTTGTTCTTGATAAATGTCTGAAAGCTCAAACTGACATTTTAGTTCCAATGTTAGAACTTCACTGGTCTACAGCTGATGTTTGAATGCCCAAAGGTTACAGAAGCAAAATAACCATGGAAGAACAAATTAGTAGTCAATATATGGCAAAGAGATCCAAATTCCAACAACCACTTCCCATTCCTTTCTTAAGGCTCCGTAGGAAGGGCAGTGATTTGTGAGAAGTGATGGACCTACAGAGTGACATTTAAATGGAATTTATGGTATGGCAGGGAAATGCAAGTGCTGAAGTAGCCTGAAGAGGGACATATTGGTATCACCTGTCCCTATACCTCCACACCAAACCCTATATAAAGTTGGTGGAAAGGATCAGCAAAAAGAATTGTCATAGGCAGGATGATCAGCTAGTTGTAACATGGGTATTCCAGTTCCAGCATGATCTTGTTAGGACAAAGACCGTTTTAATCATAGATTTGTTGCAAGAAGCTTTAATTAAAGTACCAAACATGCACCTAACATATAAACTATATATTTGGCTTAGCAGCATCTGAGGAGACTATATCGTGTGGGAATTTGCCACAATGCATAAAATCTCCCTAGGATGTGAAAATCAAGGTGTGTTTAATGGTAACTGAATTGTAAACCTGATTAAAATCAGATCATCAAAGGGAATCTTTCCTTCTAAATACATAAAGGAGAAGCATGTGCCTGCAACCTATACAGTCTGACTGGAAAAAAGACCCACTATTTTTACTTTCATGTATATGGTCTAAATGCGGAGTGTCTGTACATAAGCTGTGTTCTCACTCTCTACTATGCTAGCATTCCTAAAAGAATGGTCATAAACCAGTTAATTTCATGAATTCATCGTTTCTGGGATTTATGTTAAAATTATGAAGTCATCATAACACCCAGAAAATCCACTTAGACGATACAGCTAAAAATGGCCTTGATAGTGAAATCCACAGCAGCAGCTCTCTGTAGCACCAAACTGAAACTGTGTCACATGATTTACCTGATGTGATTGTTAAACAGGCCATGAGGCATGGAGGGGTTAGTCCGTATGTTTTTCCACTTTTCTATCAGAAAAGTTTTTTTTCCATATGAATAAAATGTGGCAGGTTTATGAAAAATAGTATTATTTTTTATTTGAAAATGTCAAAATAAATAACTTCAAATTTTTCTTTCAAAAATAATTGACTTCAACTGCATATTCAAGTAATGGTCATAGAATTTTTTAAAAAATATATCTTATTACAATGTTTTAATATATAATAGACAACTTTCTGAACTAATTCTTTTTTTCCTCATGTAGCTACATAAGACAGAAATGAAAAGCATTTTATAGGCAGAGGAGCAAAAGCATGCAAAGCAGCACCTGTGCGTTGACACAGGTGTAGATGCACATCAAAATATGGCACTGTCTTGCAGAATGACTCATATGCAAGAAGCCATTTTCTCTTTCCTGAAAAACAGATGACATTTATAGTTCCACTTTGTTTCCTCTGAATTTTGAATGGAAAAAATAAAAGTAGGAAGGATTTCTTCTTTTCATGAAAAAGCTGATACCTTATTTCCCATACCTATGAATATACTTGTGGTGCATGGGACACACAGCACTATGAGAGCAATTAGGCAGTAAAGTTTCCCACAGTGGATGATTCTCTCTTTTTTCTTCAAAGACGTGAAAGCCCATCTCTTAAAGAGATGCCTACCACCTCCTTGAGTAGCTATCAAACTCCACTGCTGATTCTTGCTCGGGCTTTCTTACCTGCTAGACAAGAAAAAGTAGAAGAAGAACTTTCCCTTTAGATCCAGCTCTGTTATAAACCAATGGCAATAGTGGTTTACAATACAATATAATGAATGAAAATGTTTTTTTCCATTTCAGTTAAACCTGAAGACTAATTATCTCATAGCCCATTGGTCTGCCATTCATCTTTCATAAATGCCCTAAGAAAAAAGTATTGTCTAACCTCACAGTGAACAACAGTAGAAAAGAAAAATCTAAATTGTGACAATGACTATTACAAATCCACAAACTCTCTTTTTAAGTGTTGGGAATTGTCGATTTCAGATTTTGATTCTGCAAAGTAAGTATCTTGCTGAACCAGTGTAAGTGTGCAGAACTACTACATCTGCATGCATTACATAAATTAGACTTTGAAACACTTCTGGTTTGGTTTGGTTTTTTTTCTGCATTTAAAATTGGTATTTTACAGGCATTATGTAAATGAGATGTGGTAGAAATAGTCAATTTTTTTTTCTTCCAGATGAATTCATAAAACTTTGAAAAACTCAATAAGCTCCTGAGTATGTATGCTTCAGTAAATTACAGCAAGAAAATATTTAAGATGCTATTTTTCTTTTTTCCATGTTAGAAAAGATATACTGCCATGGTTAATAAATATTCACATTCACAATCATTTTTGTCAAGGCCAAAGGCTGAATCCATAGTTACAGAGAACAATTGTGCTTGTAAGGCAATTTCTTCTTGAGTGAATGGTAATAAAATTCTCTTAAATGCATGTATGCTTTTATAGTCCAAATATTGGCTTATGGACTTGCAGTGTTCTAACTGAAGCCACAACCATTTTAGCTTCTCTATAATTACTGCCCACACTAACAAGATTAAAGCAAATGAGAAATGCTCACTTCTAACAGTAAATTAAAGATCTGCTGAGATACTAAATTATTGATATGCATGACTCCATGTACATAAGTATGATATTAACAACCGAAATGATTGCTTTTGCAGTCCTCATGAGTTCAGAGAATATCTTAAAAAACTATCCTCTGGAATTTCCTGTATCTCTCCAATAACTATTGGGAGACAGCCTGGACAAGCAGCATGAATTAAAATTTGATTGACTAAAGATAGGTAAAATAAATCCACGTCTTAGAAGGCATTGTTTCTAGATATTTCTCAAATTCCAACAGAAACTTTTTTAATAAATACCATGTTCATAACTAAGATTAGCACAATAGATAAATTCACAAGTCAACAACTGAACTGTGAAGAACAGAGGAAGCTTTCAAGAGAGGTGCATGTAGGGAAATTAAATATATCAAAATTTCAGTGTCTTGTCTGATTTACTCCAGATTTTGTCTGCCTATGTCTGTAGTGACTTGTCAAACAGATCTGTTAGGTTTTACTGTGCAGCTTTATAACACATGTAGTACTTAGAGAATTGCCAATGTATAACATGCATTTTGTTCCTTTTCACAGACTTTTCTTCAAAGAAAAAAAAATTATTCACAAAAAGATAAAAGAAATTTTAAGCTAGAATGATTTAGCCCCTCAAGGCAGACAATTCTATTTGCAAAAGGTGGATTTGTAAGGACAAACAAATTAGAAAGTGAAGTTATCTTAATTTCCACAAGTTTTCGCACCAAAATGAAAGATGCTTCCTTAAAAGATTCTTAATCAAACACGCAATATTGGACTTAACACAGGAATGACTAGATGCAAGTCAAAGTCTTGTTCTATACATTTAAAACCAAGTGATCTAATAGCACTAGTTTATTCAGCTGTAGTTATATTTTCAGAGAGTGTCATTATGGAACAAGTTGCAGAATACTTTTCGTTAATTGAATTACCTTACTATACGTATTTCCAGAAAGCATACCATCATCCATCATTGTGTCCAGTTCTGGGCACCTCAACACAAGAGAGATATCGAGGTGCTGAGCGGGTGCAGAGGAGGGCAACGAAGCTGTTGAAGGGCCTGGAAAACAAATCTTATGAAGAGCGGTTGAAGGAGCTGGGACTGTTTAGTTTGAGGAAGAGGAGGCTGAGGGGAGACCTCAT
>JAOXNO010000001.1:109472539-109487975 GCA_028565335.1 Limnodromus scolopaceus
TAAGAGCCATTTAGATGTGGTGTTGGGGGATATGGTGTAGGGGAGAACTTTGTAGAGTAGGGTAGATGGTTGGACTTAATGATCCCAAGGGTCTCTTCCAACCTAGACAATTCTATGATTCTATGATCCACTTCTACTAAATTTCAGAGGTGTATATAGATGTACTATGTAATTTTCAATTGCTTTTAGCTTCTCATTTTAATTAAGTACCTTTAAGGAAATGTCAACAGGCATCTCCATCTAAAATACCGGAGTTAAAGTAGGAATTCCTGGATTAATTGTTTGGCTTGTTAAGCAACTAGTAGAGGAGCAGGTTCTTCCTTTCTGGCCTTAATGCATGGACTCACTTATACCAATCAATGGAGCTTGTGCTGTTAATAGTATAATCATTCTGAGAGGACTACAGATCTCACAGTACTGCCAAGTACAGTTAGACTGCACAGAATTTAACTGTTATATATAATGGATTGTTAATAAGTAATCCTTTGGAAAAAAAAAAAATACCATTAAGACAGATCATAGAATAACATTCCTTCCCTTAGACATTCTGACATTTTGAAATTTGGTATGACATCACATTGAGGAAACGCTCAGTGCTCAGTACTTCTGAACAGAAATAAAAAAGACCATTTAGGAATATAAAAATAATTTTACTGAAATAATTCATGTTCTATAATATCAAAAGACATGTGAAATACTGTCACCATTCAAGAATAAAGTGATAAAGTTGAAATTAACAGTGCCAGTGTAGGTCTAACTGCTTTGAATATTCTCTGCTAAAAATCTGTCAGAATCAGCACACATAAGTGTTTAGATTTCAGAGAAAGGCACCAAGGTTCCACCGGGAAACCATTTTCATGTAGGCTTTCACAGCCTTTCCTATAAGCCATAACACCTGTGGTAATGTTAAGCAAAGCATTACATTTGGGAAATCAAATCTTTCTAGCTCCAAATCCATTCTAAGAAAAATTAAAATAAAATAAAAGGGCTTGTAAAAGAACCTGTTTCAGTGTCAACTGTTAGCACTGGACGTAAAGGGTCAAGGTGATCCTTGGCATTGCTTACTTTAACCTCTTACAGCGTAAAAGAGAAGCTTCATTTAGTATTCAACATCGGTTATTGCTACCCTGTTTCAAATCCAGCTTTGTTGAAAACCATCTGCTCTTTATTAAGTTATCAAAGAGCTTATTCTTTTATCTGAGTTAACTTGTCTCAAAGGAAAATATTATAAGGTCTTCTGACAGCTTTTAATTTAATTATTGAGAAGACTGCTGTTACATCCTCATATTTAAAAACATGGTAATAATTTAACAGAAAAAGCAGCAAACATTAATTCTTGGTGTGACTTAGGAACGTAAGAACAGTTATCGAGCATGCCACTAAAGGTCCATCCAGCCCCGTATTCTGTTTCCATCACCCTATTGGTTTTGGGAAACACCACTGATGGCTGCAGAAAGGTATGGGCAGGAAGAGCTGCAAATGACATCTCTTTTTAGTGCTCTTCTTCAAATGTCTTAGTTCTGGGGCTGCCTTAGTGAAATATGATTTCTACTTGGTAAGTAACTTCCTGGATATTTCTCTTCTATAAGTTTGCCTTGTGTGAATTTTAATCAGATAAAGAAATCCCAGAAAATATTTTCAAAGTGTTTGCTCATTTTCCAAATTAAAATTTTTTTCCAGACTTACAGTAGATGTAAACCTGTACACATTAGGTTTACCAACATCAGCTGTATAACCACAGCTATACTGTGGGTCTAGGGATTATGGATCAATGCCTAATGCACAGAGTGTGTCTAACAAGAAAACACCCTACAATTTCTGGTAGAAATCATATCACAATAAAACTATTCCAGCCAGTTTCTTTTGACAAGTTAAATGCACTCGGTTCTTACCAACTTCATGATTCCAAGAAGCTGTCTGTCATCAGAAACAGGGCTCATTTAACCAAATAAGTCAGATGGATTTGGGAACTAACACAAAGCCAATTGAAATCAATGGCATTTGTTCCATTGACTTCAGTTTGTTTTGGCTTAAATCCTTAGGCTCTGTTCCAGCTGTCCATTGATTTCCAAAAGTGAAATTAAGCATGTGCTTTAGTGATTTAGCTTTTCTGAAGAGGGATGCTTTTAAGTATGTGTTTAAATAATGTGCTGAATTGGGAATTTGAAAGCCAAATGGGAGTCCAGGTTTAATTTTCAGTGAATTTCCTAATATGCTAAAATAAATTCTAAAGGAAGTGTATTTGTGCATGCAAATTTAGACAAGTGATAAAAGAATGAGTGAGGATAATGATTCTCTTATGATACACTGAATAATTTGACACATGCTTTTCTCTTTTAAGAAGTTAATTTTTTGAGAACAACAATATAAAACTTAATGGTCAAGAACAATACACTGACAGTTACAATATAAAAACACTTATTGTTTTTAAGCAATTAATGCAACAAGGTAAGTCATTATAATAAAATATTTTTAATTGCAATAGTGGGTGATAATCCATAGCTAATTAACTTTAACTATATAAACCTGTTATCATTATTA
The DNA here is from genome assembly GCA_028565335.1 of Limnodromus scolopaceus. Classification (NCBI taxonomy): domain Eukaryota; kingdom Metazoa; phylum Chordata; class Aves; order Charadriiformes; family Scolopacidae; genus Limnodromus; species Limnodromus scolopaceus. The sequence continues at coordinate 109,475,081 of JAOXNO010000001.1, forward strand.
ACTTTAGATGGAAAGCATAAATGCTTAAGTGTTTTCATATATCTTTAAAGGACTCAAAGTCCCAAAATAGAAGCATCCGCATGATTGTCCAGATGATCCACTTTCATCCAACCACTCCTAGCTGCAAATTCACAGATTTAAAAATAATGTCTGGGGTATAAGAAGAAAGGTATAAAAGAAACCTATAGCTGATACCACACAGTTTAAAAGACATACCTGTTAGCAAACTGATTTAAAATCGTCTGGGAAGTGTGTAGCCTTATTTGCAATAATTAACATTAAATAGAGGCAGAATGTTTAATTTTTGGTTTAATCTAATGTATCTAAGCCTGAGACAGTAAATTGAGTATTAAATGAATACTGATTCATTATTTTTGTGCTCCTATACTATCTAACCATTTCAGGCCTGGATTTTCCAACTCACACCCCTCTCCTGGAGAACAACTGGTTACAAAAGACTACTCTCATCAGTACCAAAAGACTCACATGGACTTTAGTGATACTAGGAATGTATTAGCCCTAACTGAATATTTTCATTGATGCTGAATATGTGGGACCCTCTTAATAGAGGGGTGTATTTTGAATAGGCACTTCAGATTGTTCTTGAACCAACATAAGAAATTAAGCAGTTAAGTAGCCTAGAAAAGCAACTGCTGAATATTAATTTTAACTTTTCATGAAAGATTTTAAAATCCATCATAGACAGTAAGAGATGACAACCTGTAAAAGAGTTCAAAAGCAGCTCATATCTTTCTTACTTTGTAAAATAGCATAGTCGGATATCTCAGTATTTAAATTTTGTACGCCATCCATAGGACTGGCAAAGATATGGTCAAAGAGTTTTTCTCAATCAGAAACATTTCTCTACAAAAGAACATCCAAAATTACAAGGGCTGAATTACACACTAAAAAAACAAATAATTGGTGTAATCTGTCACTTGGCCCTTCACTGCCTTTCATCAGAAATAAATAAACACCCAAGGGACTTTTAATTTCTTCCACCACACACAAAATTTTGCAGTGTGGATGGTTTATCAATAATACCAAATGTCTTTCAACAGCCCGACAGTACAAGTTTAACATCAGCATTTAATTCACAGCTTTGCTATGTAAGGAAGTTTTTAGGGCACGGCTTAATGTCATAAGAGGCCTCTTCTTGAAGTTGGTGTTCATTCTGTAAATGTCATCTTTTATTGAAATAATAACAACATTCCTGGTTGTTTCAGTCCGAGCATGGTCCTTTTCTCTGTGTTTTTCACACACTCAGCTTTGCTTTTGCTTTTCTCTTGTAGAGAATGACTTCAGCAATGTTACTAACTTCCAGGAACGCAGTAGAGACAAAGAAACTACTCAAAAGTTAAATGAGACTTCCTTGCCTTGAGGGAAGTTGAAAAATATCCTGTAATTTAAAACATTTTTACTACACCATGGACACAGGTGCTGATCACACTCCTCCCAGCACCAAAAACCCTGGGACTGAATATTGTCGTTTGACATGTTGCCCCTCCTGGGGATTTCTCTTGCTGCAGAAAGGACTTCTAACCACACCTGTGAAAATTGGTTGGTCAGTGTCAGAGGGAATTATGGCTGTGCCCCACACCTCGCCCTGAAGAAAATACATTTGGGATAATATTTGTCAAAACCCTATTTTATGCCAGATGTTTTTAAAGATATTTTTCCTGTCACAAGAAAGTTCTAGCCACATATGGTGTCTCTAAAGCCTTGAATTAAAGCTCTTAATTTCTGACAGAATTGTCTGTCTGTACAGAAATCTTTGCCAAATTTTCAGATTTAGATAAGGGATGGATTCAAAAATGCCAATTGCCATGAAGTGGAGGATAGTTGTTCCATAAAGATATACAGCTTGTTAAGGAACACACAGTGCCAAGGACTTTCTTGCAACTTCAATGCCCATCAACAGAAATCTGGACAAGGCAATAAATCAATCTGATGGCATCCATCAATTTAATCAGGCACCTACTTAGAAAAGCTACAAGGCTTTGAAGTCTGTAAAATGGCATTTGTTAACAGCACTTCAGTCAGTACCCAAATGTGTAGACAGTGGTATCTTAAAAGTTCGCATTAGAGATAAATTGAAAAGAATAAAAATTAAGAAGACAAATTACATCAATTTTTGTGCAGTGATATTAGAAGGAAACGGGTTACTAAATTGAACAGGAATTGCCATAGCCCACTGGATAATGTAAATGTCTAAAGTTACAAATATACAGAACATTTTGGGCAGGCTTGAAGTAGGATTTACTGTACTCTGATAGTTCCCCTGAGTACTCTTTTAACATGTATTGCAAAGCAGTTTTGTCAACAGTCATTCAGGGGAGCCTCACAAATGTCAAGAATGCTTAAACATCACTGATACTTGACAATACAAGGTAGAAAAACAATCCTGGTGTGTGAAAGGAATGTAATAAAACTTTTGCCACAGTGAATATAAACTGTATAGGATAGATCAGATACGTTGTCATTCATTTCTGTTAATTAATTGTGACACAACAAAGGCTACGTAGTTTGTGGAATTTATTGAAAAAATACAGATCTCTCACAGAAAATATCACTTTCATCAAAATCAGCAGTCTCTTAAGATTTAACTGATTTGAATTAAATTTTCAACAGAAAGAATTTAAAGTATTTGAAGCTATTTTTTGTCTGATGTAATGTTAATTTTGTGATTTAGTAGTTTCTTTATTTTTATCTATTTCCTATTTAACTAAATTATAATTTTGATATCATCTAGGCATTCTATTGTTTCCAAATAAAATATTACAGGTATTTTGTTTTGCAAAATACTGATAACCTGCTAAAGTCAGGAAGAAAATATTTTTTTCCAAATTTGTAATACTCCAAACAACCAGAACCCTCACCTCTATTTCATTATAGGCTTCTGTGTACATTTATAAGAAAATTAATTTGTGTAATGAATATTGTCCCTCACCATTTTATCTGAAGGCGTTGAAGCAATCTCACTAATCACTTTAAAGTGCAAGCAATGTACGATAATAAGGATGGAGACAGTAATATAGTGCATAAGAGCTTTTTCCAGGAGAAAATCTCCCATTCAGAGACTATACAAAATAAGGATAAGGCAGTATGTTTTTCTAAAGTGTTTTCAATCTAGAATAAGAGACAGGCTGATAAAAAGAAAAGATGGAAAGCAATAAAAGTGAACAGTGATACAGTATTGGTCATGCAGTTAGAAAGGATTTGTGTGTAATGAAACAGAAATAGAAAACTTAAAGGCTAAGCTCAAAGACAACTACAGTTGCAGTTCCATACAGTTTTTGGAAAGTTCTTTTCAAACAATAGGGACAGGCAGGAGGATAACACAGAAATGTTTGTCCAAAAATTAACAAAGGGATGGTAGAATTTCTAGATGATAATTCAGTCCAGAGAGCAAAAAAAAAAGTGAATAAATTGTGTCTTGAGAACAAAGGCAAGTAACTGATATGTGGTACGGGAGAGCTGAAAGACAGAACAACGCTTACACAGTCAAATTCATAAATGGGAAATAGTCTGTGCTGTGTTCTGAGCGGATGGCACAGTGGTGTCCTTTAGCCCTCAGATACAGCTGGTAAACCAGTAATGGAAGTAAAGTAGCGTTATTTATTTCCTGCCAGCATGGAACGAGTATCAGCAGAATTACTAATTACCTATCTACTAGAGAAATAAAAGTCCCTACCACTACCTTTTTTCTCTGATACTGTGGCCATGAAAACTTCAAATGTACCTAAAAATAACAAATACAGCAAATTTAATTAAGGAAAGTAAGGTTCACATTTATAACAGAAAATAAGTTTGACTAAATATTTTTAGCCTCCAAAGCTCAAGCCATGATTTACTGGAATTTTAAGAACTGTAAAATTGAAGAGATAGCAAGCCCCTGTATCAGACAACAGGAAATATATATAACACTTACTACTGGAGCTTATAGGCATAAATAGGAGAAAGCATAAGGATTCTGCTAACACATTCTGATTCAAAGCAGCAGAAGATCTGATCTTGCAGTACCTTATGCCAAGAATAAAAACTGCCCATGTGTAAGAGGGTGATATGTCAAGCCATGGCAAGCAGAAGATTCTACATTTAGTTTATTGTTTCATCATACTCAAGTAACACAGCTACAATAGCATCACTATGTTGTCTGTATTTATACTATTGGAGGATTTCCAATGTCATGCAATTTCTGGATTTGTCAGGGAGGACAGCAAAACAGAAGAGGTCGGGAGCTACTGAAATGATGATGAAAACTGCTAATTGTACCTGCATTCAGGGACTTTAGACATCTAAATGACCTTAACTGTGATTTCTGCTCAGCTCAAACAAGGTTGTCAGACACTACAATTCCTTTTACTGTTCAGCTCCTGCTTCGTATTACTCAGTGTCCATCATAATGCTCATTATGAACTTGGCAAATGCAGTTCATCCGATATCCCAGAGAAAATGACATGTCCTTCAAAACAAAATTATAGCATTCATGAATGATCAATCAAGCATATCTCTTGCTTGTCTGAACACACTGTACCTGTATAGTTTTCTCACAGTAGAGCCAATTAGTTTTGAAATGATGTTTTTATAGTACATACTGAGGTACGGAGATTGCCAAGCTAGTGCTGCTTCGCTGCTTAATTCTAGACAGTACAGGGCTTTTTAACCTGGCACAATGCAAATCTGGATATTCACTTTCAAGCTCATGCTATCTTTGCCTGAATCAGCTTGGGTTTCCTTGCAAGTCACTTTCAGCTGCATGGCTCCTTTGGAGTACCGGCACCTACAGTGCAAGGTCATAGTAAAGGACATCAAACAAAATGCAAGAGTCAGTATGAAATGAAACAGATTTAGTGGGTTTTGGTGCATGGGGAAATTTCAATACATTTCTAACTTTCTGGGATTTTGACCTTCTCAAAATCTCAGTAGTCCTACTTGCCAAAGTAACTACAAGAGTTTCTATCCTTAAGTCTCATACAGGATCTAGGAAGCAGTGGGACTTCCAACCCCTTCAGCAGCTGGCGGTGAGAGTACAGCCCAAAAGTGGTGGCATCCCAGCTGAGAAGCTGGAAACCTAATTCAGCCTTGTCCTTTTCTGAAACCCAAGTTGACAGTCAAATTCCGCAGTGTAGTTCTAATAAAAATTGTTTTCATTAACTTTCTTTTTTCAGAGCAGCTCTCTGCACCAGATTTGAAGCTGACCTTTCGTTTCCTGGATCCCATATAATCGTTTGATGGATGGGAATTTTAAAATCATTATCCATTGAGCTGAGTGCAACCACGTCAACCAATTTAGCTTCAATCAGAGTTCCTCTCCACAAGAGGAGGTGGGAAGACACTGCCACACCTGAAGAGGTTACACTGGAAATTTGAAAAAAAATAAACATCAAGAGACCAGAGAATGTCATCAAAAGAAACAACATTTTTCATAAAGAATGCAGGATTGTTTTTAACTATGCAACTCTAAAATTATTTTTAGTCTTACTGGCCTCTTTTAATAAACACTCCTGAACAAACAAAGGAAAGAAAGAAAATAGAGAAAGTTGGTGAGGAAACGCCCTTTGTCTGCATAGAATAAGAGCTTTCCCCAACTCCCCCGTGTTACTGAAACCTTGTTCCCTCCTTTTATAATGAAATAAAAGAGGAAATATTTTTTAAAAAAAGAAAACAGACTAAAAGAAAGAGAAAAAACAAAGCCTAAGTTCCATTAAAAACAGTAGTTCTCTAAAAACATCAAACCATACTGATTAAAATCGTATTGTCAGAAATTAAAAGTTCAACCCCCAGGATATTTTGAATTACATCAATATGTCATTATAGCCTCATCAAATTCTACCTATTCAGACAGCAAGGAACGCAGCCACAGCAAAGGTAAGTTCTGTGCTTGATTGAGGTAGACAGGGGGTTCCCAGAGCCGGGGAAACCTGAGGAAGAGCAGAGAGCCCTGCCAGGAGACAGCAGCTCTCACAAGCAAGGCTGATGTGGTTTGAGCTTTGCCAGGAGCAACCATGGGAGATCTATATGGCCCTAGGGAGCGCGAGAGACCAGCAGCGCTGTGAATGGTGCGGGCAAACAGGGCCTAGCACATCAGTCAGGGCATGGCATGGCAGCTTGCACAGCAGCTGGAGCAGTAAAGGCCCTGCAGCCTGCTTGTTAGTTCACAGCCCAGGGAAGTGCTCTAGGGCTCTGCCAAAATGGTACGAACTTGCCTCAGGGCTAAAACCGGTGCTTCTACAGAAAAAGCCCCTCAGATTCCTGACACATCCTCCCAGATGGACCTGGAAAGGAGGGAGACTTCAGTACAGGCGGTATGTTACAGCAAGTGCCCAGATCCTTCTCATTCTCCTGGCGAAAAGATAAGCACACACATTGATGAACTGTTATGTCAGGTGGATGAGATGCAAGAAACAGCTAAAAGGCTGCTCAGTATCAGAGGAGCCAAGACTGAGATAGGTAAGTGGTTTCACAACCATGTTCCTGTAGTTGACACCACTGAGAATGAGGCACCTTGGACCCTGGTGACCCACAAAAGCAGGAACTCCAGTCCTCACCCTCCAGCATCACAACCCAAAATAGGTATGAAGCCTTAACCCATAAGCAAGGTCCGCCAGGAAGACATGCACCAGCAGCACACAGTGGATACCGTAAAAAACAACAAGTGCTAGTAGTGGTTGACTCTCTGTTAAAGGGCACTGAGGTGCCCATCTAGCATTCTGAGAGGAAGTCACAGAGGTATGCTGCCTTCCAGGAGATAAGGTCTGAGATGTTGCTGAGAGGGTGCCACAACTTTTCAACAGGACAGACTATCTACTGTTACTCTTTCATGCAGGCATGAATGACACCACAAGTTGGAACCTGTGCAGAATCAGGGAAGACTATAGTGCTCTGCAGGTGCAAGTGAAAAAAAATATCAGTGGCCAAGTTATCTCTTCCTCCGTTTTACCAGTTAGAGAAAAGGGAGCAACCAGAAATGGACGGATAATGCATATCAACTCCTGGCTACATGGCTGGTGCCATTGTGCGGATTTCGGCTTTTATGGCAATAGGACATTCTTCTGTGAATATAAACTGATAGAGAGGAATGGAATCCATTTGTCTAGAAGAGCCATCAGAGGCTTTTTGGCAGCAGGCTGGCCAACTTGGTGAAGCAGGTTTTAAACTGAAGTGCTCAAGGTGGGGTCCAAAATGGCCCTGCTCACATCATCGCATCCAACTGGGGAACAAGCCAGGCCAACCAGAGCAGTGACAAATGTTCCTTAGCTGACTCCCAAGATAAAAACCAGAAGGCCGATCACCTCAAGGGTGTGTATGGCTGTAGTGGATCCTCTTGCACCACTCCAGGGAAACCTATATTCTCTATTACCTCTCTGAAATGCCTATACACCAACACACACAGTATGAGGAATGAGCAGGAAGAACTAGAGATCTGTGTACAGTCGCAGGGCCATGATCTCAATGCAATTGCAGAGACATAGTGCGATAGCTCACATGACTGGAATGCTGTCACGGATAGCTATGTACTTTTAAGGAAAGACAGGCCAGCAGGGCGAGGTGGTGCAGTTGCTCTCTACACAAGAGAGCAGCTGAAATGTATTGAGCTCTGTCTAGGGGTGCCGAGAACTTATGGATAAGAATGAAGGGGCAGGCTAATATAGGTAACAATGTTGTGGGTGTTTGCTACAGACCACCAGATCAGGATAAGGAAGTCAATGAGGCCTTCTACAGACAGCTGGAAATGGTAGCATGATCACAGGCCCTGGTTCTCACGGGAGACTTCAGCCACCCTGATATTTGCTGGAAAGGCAACCCAGCCAGGCATGCACAGTCCAGGAGGTTTCAGCAGAGCACTGATGAAAAGTTTGTTACACAGGTGGTGGAGGAGCTAACAAGGAGAGGTGCCCTGCTGGACCTTATGTTAATAAACTAAGAAGGACTAGTTGGGAAGGTAAAGGTTGGGGATAGCCTTGGCTGCAGTGACCTTGAGATGGTGGATTTCAGAATCCCGCGTGGAAGAAGCAGGGCAAAAAGTAGAACTACAGCTCTGGACTTCAGGAGAGCTGACTTTGGCCTTTTCAAAGACCTACTTGGAGGATTCCTGTGGGTTAAGGCTCTAGAAAGAAGTTGGGTGCAAGAGACCTGGTTAATATTCAAGCACCACTTCCTTTAAGCTCAAGATCGGTGCATCCATATGAGTAAAAAATCAAGCAAAGGAGGAAGGAAATATGCATGGATGAGCAAGGAGCTTCTGGAAAATCTTAGATGTATGAAGACAGTTTACAGAATGTGGAAAAAGTGACTGGCCACTTGGGAGGAATATAGGGGTTGGAGGGTTATCATATTATACCTCCTTCTGTAAGTAAAAAAGAAAAAAAAAAGACAGAGATCTGACAACAGAGATGCGATAAAATTTCTGATACAAAAAATACAAAGCAAGTTTTTCATGGAAGAGTAAGGGACAGAAGTAATTCGGGCAAGTTGGAGATCATGTGTCGATTATTCCCAGACCTAATCTACTATAGTTTACGTTGATGGAAAAGGAAGCAAATACAGGAAGCTCTTACTCATCACGTTATAGAACTATTGGCAACAGATCAGAGAACTGGAACTCTCATTTTAGAAGGAAAAGGACCTTATCCAGTGAAAGATTTCTGTTCCCATTAACATGAATGTAGTGTCTGGATTGTTGATAGAAAAACAGTTCAGTAAGAGTTGTGATTAATATTGTTCAAAAATGTTGAAGTCAGAATTAAGGTATACAGAGAAGAATATGTGTTTGCTGAATGCCTATCATTATCTCCAAGAAAAGTAAAGATGGAAAAGAAGCCAAAGAATCCAACCTCAAGTTGCTGGTGCAGCTTTTTAAATATGAGTTAGGTCTGCCACTTGTAGATGTATCTGAAGTATACAGAATAAATACCTGGGACTGTTTTAGTTCATCTTCTGTTTAAGAAGGAGATCTCCGAATTTTATGTTTTGATCACCTAACCTCACAAATACAAAAAATATCACGCTGTAAGGAGTTTTCAGTATCTCTGAACTGGGGCGACAATCAGTTATTCGTTTTTACTGGACTGTAAACTTTTTACCCTCTAAACATCCTTCTGATAATAAAAAAATACAAATATTGTATGAAACACAAGACAGCTTAGCTCAATGATGCTCAATGAAGCATTAGTGCTGCATAATCTGATTCTTTTGAAGCTTTAATAATGCAAAACATGTTTTCTGCTTTATTACATAGCTCCTAATGCAGAAATGACATGCTTACAAAAGATTTACTATATTACTATTTGCATATAGGCTTCCTTAATAGATGAGAGTGCTTACTGCTCCTTTGAAATCAAAATATTTTTCTAGGCATTCTACACTGAATAAAGACTGCCATCTTCTGCTGCAATTGCAGCAGATATAGATACCTAGGTTAACATCATAAGAGAGTGATACATTATACTGGACTTAGTATTATAGTATTATACTGGACTTAGTAAGTATTTTAGAATGAGTATCTCCTTTTCTGTTAATGTAATAAAAGATGTGACTAGAGACATTTACAAAATATTTTTGGTTTTTGACAACACGCTTTTTAGAATTACATGTCTTTATGCTTTTGACCCCTTTGTGAAGAACAGAGAGGTAGCAACCTGGAAAAGGATTTCACGGATTACAAAATACATTAACCTACCCAGTCACGAACTATGGTGGATTACAGCAGCAACTTCACTGCGAGACATCTTTCTCTAGTCTGGCAGCATTATTGCCGTTACTGATTCCTATTCAAAATTGAAGGTTTTTAACTTAGCAACAACTGCTTCTGTTTCAGCCCATAATTGATTAGGTATCCTATGAAAACTGAAACTCCAGCTAATCAAAAAAACTAGTCCAAAGAAACTTTATTTACTCAAAAGTTAGCGGGAATATGATCTCAAACATAAGGAAACTTTAATATTAATTTGGCAGCTGACACAAGATATTTTCAAATTAGCTTAGAATTTGGTGAGGATGACGCAAGCCCTGAATGAATACCATACTTAGATAAATTCAGCTTTGTTTTTTCTTGGGCATTGCAAGTTCTTTCATATTTATGCAATGCAATCAAGTCCAGTGCTGTCCAGAAAATTCATGACAAAATGTTTTCTAATTAAATAACACCTATTGGACAAATTCTATGTTTCACAAAAATTTTGGGAACTTTGGACATAATAGTGTCTGCTTTTCCAACTGCTCAGACTTAACAGTACATTCTAAATATTCTAAACCACTATGGAATGATACTTCCATACAACAAAACTAGAAAAACAGTACTTCTATCTATCTTAAGGGTTAGGGAATCTCTGGGGAGAAGAAGCTGTGTCTTAACAATCACCAGAGGAATGTGGCAAAGTATATAAGAGTTTGGGCTTGGAGATACTGCTGGATGAATTTCTATGCCCTGTTAATATGGATAGATCAAAAAGTTTCTAACAGTGGCTCAATCTGGCTGAAAAATACATTTCTATGATGTATTTCTGACTTATTGTCCTCAATTTTAAGAATAATGTATAGCAAACCCAAGCATTGCAAGAGACATTTTTAGAGGTTAACCCAGTTTAGAAGTCTGGCATGCTCAAATATGTTTTCTGATAGATTTATAAAACGTTATTAAAGCACAAAGCACATTGAAGTAAACAGGAAGTTTCCCATGTGATAGGAATTACAGCTGCTGAACTGTTCTGACAAGTCCTTTGTTAGAAAATATCAATTTGTTCACAAACAAATACTTCCAATGAATGTATGACCTAATTACAAAATGATAGATTGTTCTTACAGTCAGATATTGGGGTGTACAGGAATCCTGGGTCAAATGGACAAGGGGAAAAAACAGGCAAACCTATATTTGTGTCACATGGCAGAGAAGCTCACAATGCACAGCTGCTGGTGATGTCCCCTCCATGCTAATGATAAGTCTGTACCCAAATATTTGTGAGAAATGCTCTGAGATTTTTCCCTACAAAAAGGTTATTCATAAATTGAGAGTAAGAACTTAAATATGCTTTACACATCCAAATCCAAATTCTGACCTTCACATTTTTTCTCTTTCATTCACTGAATAATTACCTTTAACAAAATAGAACAGCTCCAGTAAAAGGCAAAGAGACATTCATTCCAGCAAGGCTAGGGTGTAAATGCAGAACCTGAGGAGGCACAGTAGTTAGAAACCCCTGTTATGGATTAGGTAGAACAAAAACTCGAAGCAACCTACAGATTTATAGATGGAACATTGGTCCCTGATGTCAGCACTGAGTACCTGATAAAAAAGCTACCAGATATTTTGGGAGTGGGGAAAGGTGATGAACATTGGTCTTCACCTTCCCATTTATTTTTTTCTTCACTTTAACTGGATAGAAAAGAAAAGCATTTTGAAAACCTCAAAGCTGCCACAGAACAAACTTCTATATATAGAGATCTAACACTGTTGACCCCTGCGAGCTTTGGATCAGTGATACAAGGAAGGCTAGCAATGACATCAAAATCAGAGAGAAAGGAAAGAATAACATTGACATGAAGAAAGCAGATGGGCACAAAGACAGATTTCCTTGACATTAGAAAGGATGAGATAGAAGAAGGTACAGGAGGTAAAAAAAAAAAAAATTAAAAAATCACTATCTCTTATTTGAGTCAGTAAAGATTTCACCTCAAAGACATTCATAACTTCAGTGAGTTAATACACTCTACCCTCTGTTTACCTTAAGGTGCATATAAGTGCATAACCAGGGGCAAAAAAAACCCCAAAAATCCCCCAAAACCAAACAACCAAAAAAAACCCAAACAAAAACAAAAACCAAACCACAAAACATAGACTGAGTAAGCTGCTTGCTTTATCATAATTAAAGTCCACAGATAAGATCTAAGCATCTGATCATCTTTGCTCATTTTTCTCCCCATGCAATAGGATTCTTCACTAGACAACCATATTCTTGCAACTAACCAAATAATTAATAACTCGCTCAAGATGAAAGCATCACAGCCTTGAGACACAAGTGAAGGATACAGCAAACAAATAGCTTTAACGCTGTCAGGTTCAACTTCAGTTTCATTTGCTGGCTTAACATGCAGGGCAACAGGTAATGCCATACAATCATACTGAACCTACCAATATTATTCCTTCCAAGAGGCAAGAAAGAGAAGAATCTGGGACCTGGAGAGCACGTGCTTCTTCCCCTGCCACAGTCCAGCTGTAAAAGTTCCACCACTTTTTTTTGAATTCCTCTCTTGCCAAAAGAGAGGAATTTAAGTTATTTCCAAAAGAGGGTCATTGAAGAAAGGCTGAGGTTTTTATTGTTTTGGGTTTGTTTGGTTGTTTTTTAATTTTACTCTTCAGAACTACCTGCATGAAAGACATTCTCTCTTAAGTAAAACAATACTTAAGCCTTCCTTAAAATGATCCTGTGTCATGGTGATTACAAAATACGCCAGCTCTGCAGAAGATAGGCTTCTTTTAGGATACTGTTTAGAATCACCCAACTCTTGCCTGATATTCCCTTTCTCCTATTCTTTATCTGAGGATCCAAATCAAAAGACTCCTGTTCTGGTTGAACAAAGTTTGATGTACCGAGGATTTGATTTTTGCCAAGCAGTTTGTTCCATTTTTAAAGTTAAATTATTCCTTACTCTCTAACTGTAAACTCCTCTTTGAACAGAGCCCAAGTCATCTTTGCTAATGTTGCCTGGCTGACTGCCTACAGAATCATAGAGAGTAGCAGGCACAACTAAACAAACAATAATGATAAATGGGAGTCAAAAATCATAGAATCATAGGATCACCAGGGTTGGAAGGGACGTTAAAGATCATCGAGTTCCAACCCCCCTGCCATGGGCAGGGACACCTCCCACTAGAGCAGGTTGCTCAAAGCCCCAT
>JAOXNO010000001.1:109490189-109533658 GCA_028565335.1 Limnodromus scolopaceus
GCTGAGATTATAATTACAATGAAAGTCATGTCCACGATGCTGTAAAACGATGGGCTAACTAGGACAGCCCCCCCCCCCCCCCCAAAAAAAAAAAAACAACAGATACAGAAAAACCCAAAGTGTTTTTGAAAATTGAAGTATAGAAAAGGATACAGTACTTGAATAGAGAAAAATTCCAAATCTCTATAGGAACCTGAAATAATTTAGCAATTTTTTTAATTATTTAGGTAGAAGTCTCTCCATACTACTAAGAAAATGGTGACTATTTAGAGGCATTTTCAGTAAGTATAATAACATTCAACTGTCTAGCAGAGAAAAGTGATGCATGTATCATGTTTTATACCGATATTATACCTACAATTTCACAAAGCTCTCTTTTCTCATTGCTTGTGGACAGTAGTTTCCACAAAAATAAACTAACTGTACTTAAATAAAAAAAAAATTAAAGTTGTAATCTATGAGTAAAACTGAAATTTTCTTAAGACTACATTTCACATATCTTCTATGACAGTGAATCTTCTCATCTCAAAAGTGCCAGTTCACTTGTTTCATTCACAGGATCATCAGATTTGCTGTATTCTGTCATTGCAAAGTGTATATTCAGTTTTTATGTGACTGATCAAAAAATACCACAGTAATGCAGCTCAGCAGGTGCTAAGAAGGAGTTTAATAAAAAAATGTTCACAAAAGGGGACCTAAGACCATGCAAGTCTTATTTCCTAATATCAGATTGTGACTGTGTCATTTGAACTAATAGAAAAAAAACGGCAAAACTCCTATTGAGTTTGATAGACTTACACCACATAATTATATGGATTTCAAATGTACTAAAGATTATTTTTGGCAAATCACATACCTTAAAATCTCACAAATTTTCTAATGCCTTGTGAATCAGGAACATACTCCTCTCTCATCTCCAGTCTGTCCATAGCACTATCCACTCCATAGCAACTGATATCATAGAGAAATGTGCAAGAAATCTATTTATGAAAAGAACCCAGCATCTTCTGTCCCTATTAAAAGCTCATTTAACCTTCTGTATTTAAATATTAGGCTAAACCTGAAGCACTAGGATTATATCTTCTCTTAAATTTGTTATCTTTATTAATAAACTGCATGCTCTCTTTCCACAAAACTATCAATTTCTGAAAGAACTTTGAGAAGCCTGAATCACATTCTCAGGGATGTTCTTAGGAACATATTTCACAATTGAACTAAACATGAATAAAAACTTAGGTAATAGCTTTGAATAAATCTTTACATTTCTTCTCGTAATGAGAGTTGAAAATAAAAGCTTTGCTGCCAGAAAACAACAGCACTTGCAGTTAGTATTGGCTTGTGTGATGGTTAAGAACTTCTCTGTAATAAGGAGTAACGGAGAGGATGCTAAATGGTGCTACTTTAGGTCCTTAAAATGTCAGCTATATTCTTTGTAGGACCAGAGCTAATCAGGAATCTCAAGTTTTGGTTTGATACTAACAACAAAAACCACCTTGTTTTATAACTTATTGAAATAGCACCATTTTAGTCTTATCTACTATGGATTTTGCATTGTTCCATAATGATATAAAATGTTAACTTCACTTTCAGCTGAAGGTAATCATTAGACATTTTTACTTTAGTGACAGACAAGATGATTCACCCGTCAAGGGACTCTCTTCACCTTGCACAATTGGAGTATTTCTTTTGAACGCGGCCAGTTCTGCCAATAGCTTCCTGCCTCCCAGCAGAAGTCACTATAAACCAAAGCAATATTTCCTTTCTTCGGTCAGCCATTCTATAACGCACACTTGCTGTTTGTACTCTTTGAAATGTACATTTGATAAAAATTCAAAGTACCTGCCCTGTGCCTAGGGATAGATAGAAAGCTTAAATAAAAGCAGTAAGTTTCTGTAAGGACATCTTTCTGTAGCGATAAAGGGGTGCACAATGAACCTTTCTCTGACTTTGTCAGCATTTATGATTTCATTGATGTATTCATAGGAAGAAAGAAAATAATGACTAGACCACAATATGTTGTTTTATGACAACACCTTTTTGTTTGCAGGAACACCTCCAGTTTTCAAACTCAAATTGTAATATTTCTTGCTGTAACATGCTTTTCTCAGAAGACAAAAAAGATTAATAATTTCTAGACTGTAAAAAGTCATAGTAGTAACAACACAATCTCAAAATAAAAGTATTCCTATGCAAATGAGTATTCCAAAGCTTGTGCATGACTTAAAAATAATGGACTTCAAAAAAACCCAAAACTCAATATATTAAGGTAAGTGGCAGTTAGAGTTCCTTGAGCAGAAAACCTAAGAGAGATAAAAACACAGACGAATTGGTGCTTACTGGAAAACATAGCACTAAATGGAAAGCTAACCAACATGGTGGGAAAGTAAGCAACAGTTAGAGAACAGTAGGACTGCAAGAAAGGTGGTAAATAATCTAAAATATCATAAGCAGGAAAATCAGGAATAAAGACATGATTAAGCATGAGTTTAAAGACATGGTAGAAACACTAAGTAAAATGACCAAGGCAAATGCAAAACCAGTTATAATTCTCGAGGGATATAAAGCATCAAGAAAATATTTCACGAATAAGCTAGCAGAAAATGGAAGAATATGAAGATCTGCTGTTTAAATATCAACCAAAAGTAACAAACAATAGAAGATACACTAAAAGCTGGTGTTTTCTTTGCGGTTTTTCCTGCCACTTTTCGGGGAGAAGCCAATTTAACCAAGGTTTGAATCATTGTTCCAAAAGTATTTTGGCTGTTTTTTTAATGATTCTGAGAAATCCGGCAGATCTTTGGGAACATTTTTAAGTATCTAGATACTATTTAATCTATTCCACTTTTCTCTCTAGACAACTAATAGCTATCTTGAAATACATAGGGGATAAGGTAGGTTAAAGAACATCTAATATTTTACCTTATCTTTTACCAGAATAGAAAAGACAGAGATGAGTAAAGAAACACTAATCAGTGTAATTTCAATAAATGAAAAGACAATGACTGAAATTATTAAACAATTTATTAGCACCTAAAAAATAAGATGATGGTATAGATTTGTCAAGGACAAAAATAACAAAGCAGTTGTTTTCTTCTTTATCTAAACATATGACCAAGTTAGCAGAATATATCTTTACAAATATTCTGATGCCTTCTACACACAAACACCTCATAAATTAAGAAACCTCTATCTAAGTAAATAAACAAACAAGAAACAAATAAAAAAGTCTCAAAGCAATACAGATAAACTTATGCCTCGTTACACTGTCAGGGCACTCCAGGTGGTTTCCAATAGAGATCTACTCTGGAGTCTATTCTATTCAGTTGCCCTTGGATAATGGAACAATTTTATGAGAAAACAGAAAATGCATTCAGAAAAAGTGTAGACAATAGCAGTCTAGGCAAGACTGTGGATATTTTAGAAGAGAGGATACAGATTCAGAATGATCATGGCAAACAGGGGAAAAAAACTTAACAAGAAACAGTAAAAAAATCCAAGCAGAGACTGTAAGACTGTATTTCAGAATGGAAAATATACTGTACAAACAGGAAAATATTGGCTGTGCAGAAACACGAAAACTTGTCAGAAAAGGATGTGGGAGGATTGTGGATCACAACTAAAAGCTACCAAAATGCTAAACTAATTCTTTGATAAATTACCAAGGATGTCAATTGTAAGATGTACAAGAAAACTATTCCTCTCAATTTAGTTCTAATGAAGCCTCAGATGCTGTTCAGCATGATGGTTAAAATGCTAAAAGAGACACTCAGCTTATAAGAAAACACCGGAGTGTGGTTTGTTTCATATGGAAAAAAGGGAACTCAAAAAGATGTGGATAAGAAGACACAATTTTCTAGTTTTTAATTTATTATTTTTTAAAAAGGACTATGATTCACTGTAAAAACATTTTCAGGGAGGAATATTTAAATAAATATGAAGGAAAATGTCTAATCTTCAAGCTCAGATAAACTTAAACAAGCTTTTGAAATATCCTTTGCCAGAGGTGTCCAGCACAAATAATAAAAATGTGTTTTGTGAGGAAATTGCAAACTGCTTTTAAATGCATTTTTCTTAATCTTATGGCTTTACACATTGACAAGATCTGCTATTAATGATCATGTTTTTCATGACACAAAGCCTAAAAACAGGTTTTACCTAGAGGTCTTTAGGAAACCCAGTAGTGCAATTTACTGTTTATCTTGTTAGAGCCTCCTGATGATTTAGTGTGTTAAATCTGATAATGCTTTTTTAAATTCCATGAAATCAAGCTATTTTCAAGAGTAAAACATTAAAAACATCGGACTTTTAATCTGAAATTGATATATTTTCTGCAGTCCTGAGCAAAGATTGAAAAAAACCAACCACTCAACAATCTAGATTAAACATTATTTAGCTGATGATTGTGAAATTCATATGCTGGGGAAGAGGATGGTCTATACTGTCAACAACATCTATGGTAATTGCTATGCAGCAGTTAAGCACTTCAAGAAATCCATAATTTAATCTGCCTGGAGAACACTGTAACTGACAAGCCTGTTCAGGAATCGTTTGAAAAAGAACATATATTGAAATCCCTTAGATTTTAGAACCTTTTCTTGTAATATACCTGGAAACATTCAGAAATGCCAATATTGGGGATTTTTCAAATGTTAAAGAGAATTTCTTAGCAGACAAAGACTCTGCATTAGAGAAGAAAAAAATAAAAAAAACCTCTGAAAAGTGTTGTGTTTATTTTAATGAAGGGTATTAATTTTAAATTTTTTTAAGTTTTTCATTCAAAGCTCAAATGGGGTTGCGAGAAAAAAACAGCCGCTCACATTATTCCTAACTGAAAACAAAATGAAACAAAAAAACCCCAAAACACACAACATACCTTGAGGATGAAACACAGCTTTTGTTTCCGTACTGGAGCATCCATCAATGTGAAGAATATGTTCCTCCACCAGCTATCCTGACTCTCTTGCTATGAAATGCAGAAGCTTATAAGGGATATTCTAATGCTCGTAGGAAGAAACCCATCTTTTGGGGCAGGTCTCCAGTATTCCTTAGGTTGTCCTCATTCCCTACACATCAACACGCTTCTCTGCAGTTTTCTGCTCTGCTGATGCAGGCTTTACTTGGCTGTCTCTCAAACATGACTTGGGAGTGAGAAGTGCTCCACACACTGATATGGAGTAAGCTTCAAGGTATCTAGCATGTTGCTCTGTGGATGTTTCTGTGCATGTCCACTCTGTCATTGCAAACTCGGCTACTAATATGCTGTTCCATTAGGAAACCAAGAGTCCCTTGCCTGGTATTTTCTATTTACCAGATCAATCTTTAGTCTTTAACGTAATCACTAATTTTCCTCCTCTTCCTTAGTAAGAATGGGCTTTTTCCCTCAGAAGAAGAAAAAGTGCTGCCCCTGAAGGCATCACTTTTGAACTTCCCAGTGTACTCAAGTTCATCCAATTTGGCTTCCCTCAGAAGAAATGTTATCTTTTAGTATGATAAGGAATCCTCAAGAGGATATCTACAGTAAGATTGATTTTTTTAAAAAATATATGTTAAAGCAAAAAAAGTTCTCCATATGATTTCCTGTCTCAATACATGATTTTTTAAAATATGGCTTTCAGATGAAAATTTTCACTTTTTGACATGTCATTTTGCTTTAAATCCGTCATCTCATGTCGTCTTATTCTGATGCAACAGGACATAAGGTAAAATTAAAATGTGACTAAACTTGATAAGTCAGTCAAGAAAAGCCAAAGAAGAAAGTTGTATGCATTTGTTAAGGCCTTATTTAATCATAATTACTTCCTTCAATAAATGTAGCAGAATGAGAACAAGTTCTTTTTTTCTATTATATCTTTATTAAGCTTAAAAAAATGCACACCTTTGCCAAAATAGCTTGTTGAGAGATGTTATGAAAATACAATGAAATAATATTATGAGGAAAAAAAAAAAGACAAAATTCACTTATTTATAAAAACTATCCTGTAACCTAGTAAGTGGCAAGACATTTTCAATTCCTTGCCTAACTTTACTACAATCCTAATCCCAATGCTCGAAGTAACTGTGCAAACTCCATGTTTCAACTAGCCACAGATTTTGATAAGAATACTCCAAAAAGTAATAATAATTACAGTATAGGAAAATATATTCTTCTCTAGTACTCTGATATTACCCTGTTGAATGTTTAATGTTAAGTAGAAAGTGCTAAACCCAAGAACCTTAAGCAAGCATTATTCATCAAAAGTTAGCATATAATTTTATATTTATCAATCTTATTAATTTTTTCCTGAATTCTGTGCTAGATTCCTTCTAAAGATAGAAGCATCTATGAAACAGAATTTTGCTTTTAAGATGACTTAGTCAGGAAGGTTTAATTATATTAAGTGACTACAGGTCATATTTGTTACTGTTGAACTTCACAATGAGATCTTGTATGGCAGATGTTAGGCAACAGTGCTGTGCCATGCGATTTTTCAGGTTCAGTTTTTATATACCCTGGGTAAAAAAAAAAAAAAGTGCTAAAATGTTAGCTAAAGTATTTGCAAGAAAAGTAAAAACACATTTAATAAACTTTTTTTTTCCTTCCTGATTTGTTAGGTAGATTTAAATTTTTAAATTGCATTTCCATTAAACAAAATTGTATCTCTGCATGGTCTAGTTTTCATGGATGACTGACAGATGGACTACTGCTCCACCTCAGCACACTTTCAGCATTCCCTTGACCATTCCTTAAAATATTTTTCACAGTTTTAACTGAAAAACTTACTAAATAGAGGACTTTCATTCTAGTAATGTACTAAGCATCTAATTCTTAACAGAATCCACCAAAAAATGAAGGAAACATTGCTATACTGCTACTGCAGTGTTATCTGGACCATTTGGCACACAATGGTGCTCCATCACAGACTCATGTACGCTGGAAGAGACTTCCAGAGAACATCTCGTTCAACTTCCCTCTCATTGACAGCCAAGCTTGGACTCTTTCCACAGATGGAGATTGCTTGAAAAGTCAGGGCAACCTGTGCCCATGTTTGACTAAACTCATAGTGATATGTTTTTCTTCCAGTGTTTTGGAACCTCACATATTCCAATGTGGTGGGTTGCCCTTGGCTGGTCACCAGGTGCCCAGCAAACTGCTCTTTCACTCCTCCTCCTCAACAGAACAGAAGGAGAAAATACAACAAAAACCTTCTGGGTTGAGGTAAGACAGGCAGGTCACTTACCAATCACTATCACAAGCAAAGCAGAAAATAACATCATCACAACACCAACAAAGTTGGACAATTTACACACATGCCACCCCTCATCCCTTCACCACAATTACAACAAAAAATTCCCCACAAATATGCTGCTCTTTAGCAATGTTCAGTCCATGTTTTTCAGTAGTTCCCCTCCCAACTACTGCCCATATCTCAAATTCCACCCATGTTGGGTGTCACAAAGGACTGTGATGGACTGACCTTAGCTCACTGCCAGGCATCCACCAAACTGCAATCTCAATTCTCAATTCCCCTCTTTAGTGGATTGTAGGCAAAAAAAACCAGAAAAGATGAAAAACTTGTGGGTTGAGATAAAGGCAATTTAATAAAGAAAAGCAAGGGCTGTATGCAGAAGCAAAGGAAAACAAAAGGATTTATTCTCTACTTCCCATCAGCAGGTGATGTCCAGCCACTTCCTGGGAAGTAGGGCCTCAGTATGTGTAGCAGTTGCTTCGGAAGACAAACACCTTGGCAATGCATGTCCCCTTCCTCCTCCTTTGTCTTGTCTGTTATGCCTGAGTGCAGTGTCATGGTATGGAATATCCCTTTGGTCAATTCAGGTCAACTCTTGGAGAGACAGTTTTGGTGCTTTGTAAGTGCTGCTTAGCAGTAGCCAAAACATTGGTGCGTTATCAACATTGTTCTAGCTACAAATATGAAGCACAGTACTAAGAGGGCTTCTGTGGGAAAAAATAACTCCATCCCTGCCAGACGCAATACATCTCTTCTTGTCTTACCAACAGATTCTCCTCATGGAGATTCTGTTCACACTGAATAATTTTACTTGTTTTCCAGTGGTGTCACTGAAAGCAAAGGCACAATTTAGAGCACAATAATTTCATTCTACAGCACTAAGAGTGCTGCACAGTGCACTTAATTTAAGGGAATATCATGCTACTCGTTAGTAAGACAGTAAAATGTGGGGTTTTTTGAACACAAATGGTCTCATACATCTGTTCAGTAAAGTGTGTTCAATTTGTTTCAGGTGAGATAACAAGAAAATGCATGAAACAGAATCCAAGTATCTCTCTCAGCTTTAGCTTTTTTGAAAGAAACTTTAGCCAAAGCCAGATTTGTGATTTGGTTGAAGACAATCTCCATTGTCTTCATCATGGAGACTCCTCTCAGTTAAACAAAGTATATTAGCAACTATTGTTTGTAAGGATTTTTCCAAAGAAATAAACCTTATGAAAATCTACTTCTCTGTCACCCTGAAAGCAGGGAGCAAATCTGCTATGACGCCAGATGGCAGGGAGCAAGGCAGTGACAGTAGGGGAAAAAGGCAGACATCAAGGACAACAGACTGCCAGATTTGGCTGCGCCGGAGGAGGCAGAGATTGGCCATTCCAGAATAGCAGCCAATATCGCGGGCACAGCTTCTCCCGCAAATTAACATCTCTCATCCAACCCCACCTTCTTGCTCTCTCCTTTCTCCTCAGAAAAAGAGGTGCCAGCCCTCCTCCCTTCCCAAAAGTCCATGAGATGCAGAGCTTCTGGTGGGGAAAGAAAACATGAGAAAAGGAGAGTTTTTGTACCCCCAGGTAAAAGAAATACTAAACACTAAGCAAACATATTCTTTCGTGCTATGAAGCACTCCCTCTGTATTTAAAATAAAACATCTATTTTCACTTTTTTGTTACTGAATAGTAAAGTGATCTACAGAAACAGTGACCTCCCTACTGTTAAAAAGATCTCTTTTGCAAGTGTCTTTCATCAAGATTTCTGATTCTTAATTGATATTTTTATACTGCTTTTAGATTTCAGTTTGTGCAATGCTGAAACACCATTTCAGTAAAACAAAAGATGATTGATGTACTGTCCTCATAAACAGAAAAAGACAGCTTGCTTTCCTGAGGTGATACACTTGTAAAATAAGGGTAGTTATATTTCCTTCAGCATGCTTGCTTCCAAGGAGAACAAGATCATGCGGGCAGGTAGGTTCCTAAGTAACAAGCAAGCATCCCTCCTACCTTCCCACTTGACTCAAGGACACAGCTTCTTCCCTGATTTTATCTCTGCCACAGGTGTAAGAAATATACACCCAACAAGTTAGTCTAATCCACCCACAGGAAACGAAGGGAGGGAAGGGGCCCTCAAACTCCTGTTACTGTACATTTACTTTATCTACTTACTTACAGTAGTTAGCCAAACAGAAAAGGTTGTGATTCATGCGAGACATGGTACATCCCTTCTCCAAGTGAGTGACATCAAAATGTAACTTATAATTTTAAATAATGAGGGATTTTATTGGTATGAAAGCATGGATGAGTTAATTTGTTTATAAAAATAAGCTTATTTCCCCTCCGGTTCTAAAATATCAATCTGTTACTTTTTTTCTTGGGCATGAAATGCATACAGCCTTGTATGGCATACATCATTATGAGTTACAATACCTCCTGTGTAAAGGTTTAGTCTTAGAGCATGTGTATCTATAAATTAACATAAATTGCCATGTGGAAAATCACTAAAGCAGTTGTTCTGCTTAGTTAAGATTGATAATTGGACTCTGAGCTATTCAGAAATTCATGGGATGAAGTGTATTGAGCTAATCCCAAACATTACACATAGACTGAAAATCAAAGTTTGACTTTTTCATGTTAACTACTCATCACATTTTTTGAATTAAACTGTGTCAGCTTGTTTAAAAATACTTATTATTGTACTGAAAGAAGTGTTAAGTCCTATTAGTCTTCCCAGAAACTACATTTTTCAATTAAAAACATACATGCTGGTTTAGAAGTAATTTCTAGGCTTGAAAAACAAGGCCTGTTAACTTTATCAACCATCCTCTTCCATTCTGCCCATCCAGAAAAAGGGCAATACTGACTGGCAGCTGGGAAATCACATCCACACAAAACCCAAACAGATAAAATTTGTCTATACAAAAGCATCTCTGTTTTGACAGAGAAAAAAAGGAAAACTGATATCCTGGTTCATAACAATACCCTAAGATATTCTACAGAGTATTCTGTTTTCCCCTCAGCTTTTTCTCATCTTTGTTTTCAGGAAAGATATAATTTTTATTCATTCATATCAGAATCTTGTGGTCTTATCTTGAGCTTGGGATCAACCAGGATTACACAGAGCGCCGAGGAGGTGTGGAATGTTTTTAAGATCACATATTTTGTAGTCTCTTGACACTAATGGACATAGTTGATTTAGCAAAGAAGTTATTCAGGGAAAAATCTCCATGCTGTTTACAAAAATTGTTGCTTCTTTAGCCTATCTCCTAAAGCATTCCATGCACAAGTGACTTTTGAGCTCTGCTCTTCTTTCCTGTTTGGGAAAAATGGAGGATATTCTCTTTGTTCCTTTCCTTGTATGCCAGAAGCAGTGGGCATAAGAACTGTGTATGCACCTCGGAGAGTTGATGTCACTGAGGGAAATGGAGGACAGAAGTTGATTGAGGGGGCCACAGTGAGCTGGACTGCCAAAATTGGTGTTAGAAATAAGCAAAGCATCCATTGTTGGAGTCAAAGACAAATGAACATTGTAACAAATGAGGACACAATGTATTCGTTTTTCAGGGATCAGAAGAATCTGAAGCTGCAGTTTCAGACAACCAAAAACAATGTTCTGCAAGTGGTGAAAAGACAGAAAGAGCACATTACCAAAAAAGAATGTATTAGCAACGTCTCAGTTGTGTGACAGTAGGCTTCAGGAGGTAATACGCCTAATAAGTAGAGACAGATTCAAATGAAATTTTCTTACACTTTAATCTGATACATTTTTAGTATCTGTTATGCATTTTGAGCTTCAGATTTTGAGATTATCAACACTGAGTATTCACAGTTCTTTCCTCATAGATTGGCTCTCTAAATGTGGGTTTCAGACAACTTGTTGACATTCTGCATGTTCTCTCCAGGAGAGAAAAAAAACCCACCAGCCAGAGGAAACAGGTGTGAGAAGAAAGCTAAACAGTATTGGGAGCTGCTGGGATCCGTTTCTACATTTTTTCTTAAAATTATTTTGGAACCAGTGTACCTACAAAGAAACCAACAAAAAGATGGAGGAAGTGGTAAAGTATTATCTTATTTTCCCCCTTTTTTGCAATCAAATAAGGGAGAAGAGATGAAAATTACATTCACTAACAATTTAGGCTTCAAGGAAAGAAAGCAGAATGTATGTTTTGGTTTGGGGTTCTTTTCTGCTTGTTTGTTTTTTTTATTTATTTTATAACTACAGGCCAGTTTTAGTAATATTGTGACATGAGGTCTAAGACATGATCCAATAGTGATGCTCTGCAACTTTAAGATTCCTCTGCTTTTACAACCAGAATAAAAGATTTTACTATGCTTCACACTACTTAAAGTTGAAAACCAAGACAAAATAAATACATAAGCAGAACTGCCACTCAATCAAACCTTTTTTTTTTTTGCTCTTCTAACATTTGACTTGGGAGTCAGGAAGAGAGAGTTAGCAAGGGAAATACATATTTCCACCTGTCTTGCACACAAGCACCATTATGTGGTTCCAGCAATTCCAGAATCCTTTTCAAAGTGCAACTGCACCTCTGAGTGAGCTACATGCTTCACAATGTGTTATAGGGACTTAGCTATACCCACCCTAGGCTCCTCCTCACAGTGCCTTTCAAAAGGCTGAATCTTCCTCGGAAACAGGGTTGACTACTGGGAGTAACATAGTGAGGAAAAGGTAATGCTGTGGCTTAGTCACTCAGCTTTCAAAATAAAGGTTTGAGTTACAAAGCTGAGCCTTTCGGACTTTTCACTCCAAAATGTGACCCCATCTGCTCTGACAATCTGCCAGATGCAGAGTTGAAATAGATGGTGATACATCTAAAAATGACAGGTTTAAAGATCCTGATGGCTGTCAAGAAAACCTCGGTTTTCAGGATGGATACAAACTATGCAGGAGAGCAGTAGCAGAAAGTAGAAAGCAGAAAGTAGAAAGTCCAACCACCAAATTGGAAAAAAAAAATATGCAGTTTTGATTTTAGAAACTGCTCATTAATTTCTCCCAAAAACTCAATAGCTTCCTCATTATGACAAAAAGGGACAATAAGACCACTGAAGGGAAAACATATACAGACAGAAAGTGCATTATATAGCGAATGTGTACCAAAACAATCCTTCCCAGAGGAAATACATTCATCACATAATTCAGCTAAATACAGCTGATAACTTACCACTATTGACGTGTATTGTGAACAGAGCAAGAAAAAATCAAACCTAGAGCTTTGGGACACAGAATGACATATTCCACCATTCCAGCCTTTATTGTCTTCTGCCAAGTCTCACCCACTCCAAAAAGCTTTGAAAAGAACAGTCATTTAGAGAAGGTAACTTAGCAAGAATGCATTTGGTAACTAAGCAAGAATGTCTTAGCAAGAAGATATTTGGAAGAAAATTATCAGTTGGGTCATGGAAAGTGTAATTTTTAAAAATCATGCATTATTTGCTCAAGAAGCAGTTTCAAAACTATATTCTGGGAATATTTGTCTTAGTTTCAGCTGGGAAAGAGTTAATTTTCTTTCCAGTGGTTGCTGTGAAAGGAATGTCAATAGTGCATATTGTTTTGGTTGTTGCTAGGTGATGTTTGTATTTTTCAAGGACTCTTTTCAGCTTCCCATAGAAGTTGAGAAGAAGCATAGGCAGAACAACAGACTGGCCAATAAAATATTCCATACCATAGACCTAACGCTCAAATGGGGGGTTGCTAGGGGTGGAGGGGAACTCGCAATCGCTGCTTGGGGAGGTACCAATTCACCTGGTAATGAGAGTGACTTGTGTCATTATTATTGTTATTTTCCTTTTCTATTATTGTCCTGTTGAACTATCTTTATCTCAACTCACGAGGTTTCTTCCTTTCCCTTCCTTTTCTCCCACTTCTCTCTTCCTCCATGCCCTTCTACGGGGAAGCGAGAATTGCAGGAGCAGCTGAGTGGTCCTAGCTGCTGGCTGAGTTTGAAACACAACAGCATTTTAAAAAGGAAAAAAAAATATATCTCACAAATATTGAAGTGCCACAGTGGTTCATTCCAAGAGGAGACCAAAAGAACCTAATAAAATGTAGTCTGATAAGGGATAGCACAATTTTCTAATAATGTACAAGGGAGGAAAAAACAAAACCCAACCAAAAAGCTTGTATGGACACTGGAAGCAAGTAGTTTGACCTTAACCAGAAGATCAAGGGGAAAGCATTCACTTTAACGTAATGATATTATAGCACTCAAACTGTGGAGAGCCTTCCAATGGGCAAATACATTATTCCGTTTTTCAGTGAAACAGATTATATATGTAGAGTGGATCTAATGACACTGATGCTTGTGAAAAGACAGAACCTTATGAGCCAGGATAACTCTTAGAACGTGTTTTTAAGTACCTAACTTTGCTATTCTAAGAAGTTTACTCTTGGGAATGTAGCCCGATTCACTTTGACCACAAAATGCTGCTCTCAAAAAAAAGTGTTTTCTCTATGTGCCTACAGAGACAGCCTGGAGTGGAAGTATAGGGGTAAAAGACACACAGAACTCAACAATTCTTCAATTGAAAAAACTCATCTAGGATGAGGTGCAAGACAGATTTCCCACTTGTTTTACCAAGGAATTCTGAATACTTTTTTAACTCTCCATATACTTTTTCTTTGAAAAAACTAAAGTAACCAAAACCAAAACAAAATTAATTCCTTCCCCTACTTACATATCTTGGTGATCAAAAATTACTGTTCTTCCCACACACAAACACTTTTGACACTACAAAAAGTCTTTGTCGCCAGTTTCAATTAAAGACAGAAAATAAATAAACTCTGCCTGTGCATGCTATACTACAGAATTAAAACTTGTGGCAAACAGGTTTGCTACCACGGGATCTATTATAAGCATAAATATAAATTTCTGTGCAGACAATCTTGGGCAAGCTATAGATGAGTTTTCAGGGGTTCCATAAATATATTTTCTGAACACAAATTTCTATCTTTCTTTTAAATATCATTACTAATAAGTCTTTCATTATTTTATGCAACTGTTAAAAAGTTGCAGGAGCCAATGCTGATAAAGTCATTTGAACAGGTACTGATCCTATACAAACAGCTTTTGAGAAAATTACATTCAATTGAAGAAAAAAATCCAAATCAACTTTATATTTGCCCAAAGCATGCATTACTAAAGCCAAACAAAGCAGCAGTCAAACCAGATCACAAGAATGCATCCTAAGGGCACCATAAGTGTGTGCAGTTTTAGAACTAAATACAGTAACTAAATACAGAAAATCCCAGTCTTATTTGTCCAAAATCCAAAAGAAACATTTTGGCTCTACTCTGACAGTATCTTCCCAGAGTATAGCCTGAAAGGAGAGAGAAACAGCAATCTAAAACAAAAAATGGAATGTGTGTTGTCACTGCATTACTGTAAAAAGGGTATTCAGGAATTTCCAGCCTTAAAAAAGCAGCAGCAAAGAGCATTTGATTCCATTTCAGAAGAGGCATGAGTTGTAACATGAGCCTTCCAGGACACAGTGGTACAAATTTACGTGCTAAACTTGGAATAGTCTCTCCCCTTTCTATTTCTTGTTTAGTTTAATTTTTGTGCATCCACTCTTAAAACCCTTTGCTTCTCCTCCTAGTTACTAAAAAAACAATCTTTAAGTTGCTTTAAAAAGCAGGAAAAAAAGCTTTCTGTTCATTGACTTTTTCTTTGATGTGTCGCTCAACTCTTCATAATGGAGACATTGGTAGTATAAAACCTATGTATAAACATGCCTATCGTTAAAACACTTATTACTGCTCAACTATAACTCACTTTACACATTGCTGGTAATATTGCCAGACAGCTGTCTTTCAGTCAGATATTATTCATGGTCAGTCTTAATCCAGAAATGAGAAACCCACGAGGCAAAGCTGTAATTGTGCATATTGCATTTTTCCTCCTCTTCTTTCCTCCACGTTCAGAAAAAAAGTGCTTTTATTTTTCAGTTGTGCATCCAAACAAATTTGCTTTGCATTTCAATAGACTAAGACAGTAGTCATGACTTTGCTGTAAATTTTACTTGATTTACAGGTTTTTCTTATAAAGATATAAAAGCATGTATGTTGTGCTTATTTGTCCTGGGTACATACATATTCACAGGGAAGAGGTATAACAAGGAAGCATAACTCTTGTTAAGTACCTGAATTCTGTATCAGTGCTCAGCAAAGCAGAAGTAAGTTACAGCTGGCATAAACTGCTTGTAATTCATGAGGTGTGTCATATTCTCAATTCAACTATTCTTTCATGATTTAGTTTTGTTGTTCCGTTGGTACATAACACTGCCCATTCTAGTTTTCACAGTAAGCAGGGAATATGCAACAAACTCAACCAAATTATTAGCTCTCATAAAAGAAATCATAAATGACATCTGTCTTTATATACCCCGCTATATTAGTAAAAATGCAAATTAAGAGCATTAAACACCATAAATTTCCATTGTACAGAAATCATGATACATTCTCCCCCAAAAAAAGCAACTATTAGGAGTTGTTTGCACTTTAACTGCTACAATATTTGTATAAATATCTATTGTGTAATTTTATCAACATTCTGGATGCACTTCAGGGCTTAACAGAGCAGCCTGTTCTGCCTTCTGTGCAACTGGTACTATAATATGACCACTATCATATTTGTTATTGCTATACTCTGATTTAGACTTCTTTAAGAATCTTTTAAATGGGCAGTTCATTAAATGAGTCATAATATGATTTTACGTTTGATGAGACTGAGTGTAAGTTTGGAAGTCATCCTAACTGGATTGCAAAAATATTAGCTGTGCAATCCTGTCTAGATACCTTCTCACATGATACACTGATACACACAGCTTCAGAGCTGCAAAAATGCAGCAAATTGTGAAAAGAGTTACAGCTGTAGAACACAACTTACTCCATTTTTATTGTCTTCTATGAGATGTCCTCTTCCATGTGAGAGGTGTGATAGTATTGGCAGTGGTGCCTTGAGCCTATAAAACCAAATAAAAATGTGAAGAAACAAAGGTAGAACAGCTGAGCCAGCAAAACGTAATTATAGAGTAATATGGTTTAGAAAGGCTTGTATCATATTGTACTACCATGTAACTCCCTTGACCTTTTGAACCCACCATATTGTCAAGATTCTTGGTTTTTGCCCTTGTAAAGCCTTTCAAACCACCCTTCACCCTGCAGCCCACCCACTCCTGCTAAGCAGAGCATGTGACAGTTTCTTTTAACGCAATCCACTTGAGGAAGTCTTAACAGCATGCTCCCATATGCTCCTTCTCCAGATCAAGTTCATCACAAAGCTAGGTGATTAGCATGAAAACAGGAGCTGTTTGTGTTTTCAACGTAATTAACAAGTTTTCAGAATTCAGTGATGCAAGCCACAATAGTAAAAAAGGTTATTATTTTTTTAAACATTCAATTAGCTATCCAGTGACTGGATCAAGTAATTAGCTGGTCTTACTCTAGCTTAAAAGTACAATATGATCTCATGGAATTTTTCATCAAAAATACTACGACCCATTAGCCAGCAAAACCACCCTATACATCAGGCTACATTCAAAACTGCTAAGTTAAACCACGTTCATGGATAACCTTTTCACCACTTCTTTCTTTATCTTTCTGGATTAATCCATTAAATAGCAATATTTTTGATGTAACTACCTTTCATAATCACATCAAAGACTTGTATCCTCTTTCTTATCAAGGCACTGGGAAAGATCCATGGTGTGAAATGTCTGATACGTAATAGCATTCAACAACCCACCTTAAAAAGTCTGAAAATGAATAAGAAAACTTACGGTAAAATTTAATTCTTTAAACATAATTTACTGTGAAATGTTACACGAGTTATCTGATTCTCTAGTACGTGAAGTTTGGAGTTTCACTCTCCTCCCTCACTAGGAAGTCCTTAATCTTACTTATTTATAAAGACCACCATATTTTTTTACAATATATACTATTTCTAAATCAAATTTCTAAATCTAAAGTTTGCACACAAAGATAAACCATTTTTCTGGCAAAACTGTGCTAGACATCAAGAGAAATTCAAAGGACAGCAAAACAGGCTCTGGTACCATGTGTGCTATCTTCCTTATGCAAGTTGTGCTACAGATTTCAGTGAGCATGTTCATGTATATGATTTAAAAAAAAGTGGATCACACATTATCAAAATATGATAAGTAGATTTTGAAGAGTTAGAACTGATTTGAGGTGCCTCCACGCTAAGACCCATCTGAACCAATTTTTTGAAAAAGACATGATTTTCAATCCTTTGAATGTGAAGAATTAGACTCAATATATTTCAATTTAAGCCTCAAAATTATTCTACCAGCTTGAAAAGAGGTAAGGAAAAGAAGAAGAAAGAAACCAATCATGCATTTAAAATACAACTTTTCACAGGAACAAGAATGGTGGTGTCAAAATTTTACAAAGACTTTGCCTCTTCTGTGGAAAAAAGAGCAAAAGATAAGATTAACATGCAAAAATCTATCCTATCTTTTTTCCCAAGTACACATGCTAGAGGAGACCCAGACATGATAAATAGATAAAATAGTAATCCTAGTGCCAGCACATAAATTTAGTGAATTATTAATTTTAGCTATAGTGTTTTGGGTATGTAATTTCCATGTTAGACCAAATTCCATACATTCTATCCATCCTCAAAATAATATAAATATTTTCCCCCTCCCCTGTACTGCACAGGCTTGTTCCTCTCCATTTAACAGTACATGGTGAAATTAGGACAACAAAATTAATTTTCAAAGCAAAGAACATGACCCCTATGGAAAAGCCATGTGTGTCCTGCCAATATTTGAACAATTAGTATTATCTGCACACATCACAAATTAATGTCTCATCCTTTTACTGATGTGAAAAACTGAAGCATAAAAGCAAAACAGGGAGTCAGTCTGTGTTTGCTGTCCTCTGAACATTTGAAACAACTATTCTTAATAAACTGGCTAAACTCTGTCATACCATTCATTGGTATGCAGACAGAATTTGTCACTGACAATGTTGTTAGTTATGCCTAAGGAAATACTTCACTAATAGATACCCAGCATTCAGCACAATCTGAACTCACTGAAGAATACAAGTCTCCAATCTAATGATGTAATCATTTAGGAGGAATAATTTCCAAAAGTTTCTGCCATTTGAAACAAAACATTTAGGTGCATATGATCTGATAACTATTCTTCTCTCATTAAATGCCCATGAAATTCTAATCTGAATGACCTGGCTGTTTGTGCATCAGTTCACATGGCCATGTCATCACTCGCACTTCCCACTTCCCAAATACCTCTTAGACCTGATGTTTCCAAAAGCACTGCAGATAATAGGCACTGACCTGAGCCCTCACACAGACAAGTACCATGCATCACAGAGCAGAGAGCGAACAGACTATCAGAATACAGTTCACCTATTTTTATAAACACTTAAGGTCACAGTTTACTCAGACATGAAACCGAAAAGTCTTCACTGCTAAATCATCTACATCTTAATTCCTTTGTAACATATTCCTTGATTTTGAGTAAGACTGTCATTAACCTTTAACATTTGAACCTTGGAACACAATTAAACTCAGATAGACTGAAGGACTGACACAACAGCATTGTAAAGAGGTATACACTGGGATTTATCCAGCACTCCATATATTGTGTGGTTTTACATATACACCCCGCAGTTAAGGATAGAGACAGTTATCTGATGCCAGAACCTGGGACTTCCAGGAACATAAATTATATTAAAAATTATATTAATAATAATAACATTAATGCCTCTATCTGCTATTGCTCTGTGCATAGGAAGACTCTTGCCTGCAAATCCCACAGCACTGTCTCCCTGCTATCAGATACAAGAAAGCTTTACAAGGTTACCTTTTGAGTTCACAGAACAGAAAAAGATTTTTCCAGTTATCAGACCCAATCTCATGCTCTGGCAGGCAACCAGGTCATGTAGATTTGCTAAGAAATGTATCAGGCTTAAAATCAATTATGTTGTTTGCCCCAACGCTTTAATGGAAAGGCAGTTTCAGCACGTAACTTTTCATTATTTAGAGCTCTGAGACAATGAGCCACAAGAAAAAGGGAAAAAAACAGAGTCATCCTTGTGATAGAAGTCATGATAAAGCCAGCTAACAGCACATACTCATGTTCCTTCTCTCAGGCACACACCTGTACTCCCAGCACCTCTTGAATAAATGGGTTTATCAGATAACAGAAACACAAATATTCTGAGGAGCTGAACAGAAATAAATAATTGCATGACTTAAGAAAGAGGCTGATTAAAAATAAAAATACACAATCCACAGTGCTACCAACTTCCTGAACAATTAGTTTATGGTTGACACATCAGTGCAATACGTCAGACGCTGCAGAATCATTCTGATTCAAAAAGAATTTCCTCAATGGTCGTTTTCCTTGGGTAAGTGCTTCAGGATTTGGTACCACTTAGAAAGCCTTGGAAAAACGCCAGACTGTGTTTTACACGTGCTCAAAAGTATATAACCCCTAATTATTAAAGTATTGGTGAGGGGAAGAAGAAATCACAAACTAGTCTCGAGGTTCAACACTAGCAAGGGTTCAGTGGAGTTATTGGTCTGAGGCACCACCATGCCCTGCACCCACCCCTTCATCCCGCCACTGCTGTGTCACAGCATGCTCTACCACTGGACTAGAGCAGTAGAGTCACTGTGCAGCTCTGTTGCATATGTCAAATCAAGAACTGATCCAGCTAAGGAGAAAAAAAAATAAAATTAAAAAATCCCACTATTACCTTCTAAATTTTCAAAAGAATCTGTCCCCAAAGTGGATTCATACCACAGGCAGCTGTATCAGCACAACAGAGGTGCCAAAGGGGTGCACAAGCAAGAAATGGAGGAACCACCACATTAAACTGGTATCGCAGCCAGGTGTAAGGTAAAGTCACAGGCTCACAGTGCAGGAACTGCAAACATCATATAAATGGAATGCAGTTTCCTAGACTGTTGACCTCTTATCCACTTCCAGTACCATGTTTCTTAAAGATATTCACCGTGTGCTACCATCTGAGCCTGGTCTTTATTTGTTATAAATCCACTGAGATCAGAAGCCTGAGTTGCTTCACATTGTGTCATCAATACTTTCACTGCCCTGAAGTAAAGTATCTCAGAATAGATGTACATCATAAGAAGACATAACATGCTGCAATAGGTCCATTATGTTTATTTCATCATACCTAAATATATTTCAGACAGCTTCATTTTCTCCAGAGAATAGTTTTCTTCTGTGCTTGGAAGGTAAATTTAAATATATTAAAAGCTTTGCCCTCAGCAAAGATGCTTTCAGAACAGAAATACTCATCATTCATATAGATGATAATGGTTTTTTCCATCAACCTGTTCATTTATCCATGCCACTATTTTTATTGATGCGTTTCTCCTTCTAAGCAAGGTTGAGTAGAAATCTACATTCTAATTAACATTTTTGATACGACTATACTCTGATTAAAACTAAATGGCAACAGAGAAATTTGCATTGATCATTCAAAACTAAGGTGTAATTGCTCTAGAGCGATTAGAAATGGCTTTTCATTTGGGTTTCTTTGACAATTATTACACCTGCTTAATAAAAGGAGGCTTCACTCTGGAAAGGGAATTCCTTTTTAAATATTTTAATCTAATAAGGATTTACAAACCTAGCATGGTATCGTGTGGCATTGAGTGCATTGAATGTATTGCCTCTTTTCTGTGCCAGAAATATTTGTTATTCCTCATCAGGTCCCAGAAGAAGGTTTGTGTCTCATGTCTTGTGAAACAAACCCCTTGTGCGAGGTGTTTCTATTAATACAGCTGGGCATAGCAGCTGCAACAGCATTTGACCTTCTCAGCTATGTGTACTCAGTTAAAAATGTAACTGCCAGTAGGAAT
Source organism: Limnodromus scolopaceus (assembly GCA_028565335.1). Taxonomy (NCBI): domain Eukaryota; kingdom Metazoa; phylum Chordata; class Aves; order Charadriiformes; family Scolopacidae; genus Limnodromus; species Limnodromus scolopaceus. Next base: position 109,511,310 of record JAOXNO010000001.1, read on the forward strand.
GATGGATCAGAGAAGTGCTAATTACCAATGCACTTTTTTATTGTCCGAAGGAATTTAACTTTGAGGAGCAAAGGTAATCCATTGAGGCCATCTTTACCTACAGCAAAGGAGTGTCATCCATCCTAGGCTTTATCTTCAAAGCAGACTTGCTGCAATACATAGTTTGCACCATGGCTTATGCTGGCAGAAGCCAGTATAAATCCTAAGAGCCCTGATTTTGTGAGTTTTGGGAATCCAGAACAGGGATGCAAGAAATGTGCCTGTGCTTTGTAATAAGTATTGGACTGTGTTTAAGAAGTTACTGTTGCACCTCTTAAGATTACAGCACTAATGTAATCCACTAGGACATTTAAACACTTGCCTATTAACATTCCCAGCACCATATAATATTACTTGATCTCTTTGTATTTGAAATGCCAGTTTCTGACAAGGTATTTCACAGAATCACAGAATGATATGGGGTTGGAAGGGATCTCTGGAGATCATCTAGTTCAACCCCCCTGTCAAAGCAGGTCTACCTAGAGCAGGTTGCACAGAAACATGTCCAAGTGGGTTTTGAATGTCTCCAGAGATGGAGACTCCACCACCTCTCTGGGCAGCCTCTTCCAGTGATCTGCCACCCTCAAAGTAAAGACGTTCCTCCTCATGTTTAGATGGAACTAAACATGCCAAAAAAAAAATGCTAAAAAATGATGCTAAAAATACTAGATGCACTTCCACAGCTGATGAATGGTACCTACACATTAGTGTGACAACCACAGCCTTAGCCTCTTCTACCCATGACATACTAAACAGCATCTCCAATGGGCCGCAGCCACTAACGGGCATTCAGTTCAAGTTCTCCACCAAATTCTTCCTTTGTCAGCACTGAAACAGTTTTGAGTCTTGCCAATGAAAAAAGAGTTCTTAACAATGAGCCTGAAATCTAGAAAGAATAAGCAATCCTATTGAAAGTTAATATCATCATCAGGTTTCAGGCCATGGATAGCCATATTTGAAACTGCTGCATGAAATAAAGCAAACAAGAAAGGTTTTTAGAGGCATTCTTTTTTTGTCCCCAGCCATCACAGACAAAAGATTGAAATTCACTGGTCTTTGCTCTCATATACATCCCATAGTGTACCTGTCTCAAAACATACAAGCAAGCTGCGTAGCAAATCAGTGCATGTGATTACAAAGGCGCCAGATTAGTTAGCATAAGAACAGCTATACTGAGATCAATGAAGTCAATATTTTTCACACCTAGATTTCCTAGGCAGCAAAATGCATTTGTTTACAGAGACTTGTGAGAAAAACTTTAAGAATTATATGAATTATGTATAACTAGGAACATGTGAATGACAGCACTAGAAGAAATGACATGAATAAGGAATAAAGAAACTGCAGGTGTCAATGGCACTGAAATCATCATGTCATTAGACATCATGGCACAAATCTACATATAACTTCTAAATACTCAGAGCAGGAAAAGGAAAGGCAGACTACACCCGGAGAAGGAAACCATGCCTGTGAGTAGATCAGCAGAATTCCCTAATGACATTCACGGGGGAGGGACAGGATGAAAAGGTAAAAAGATCACAATCACTGTCAGCTACTTGAAGACACAACAGGCACATCCAAAAAGCAAATACATGGTTGCTAAATGAAGATAGTCTATGAGACATGATGAGACCTTCCACAGTTGATGACCCTTGCCCTCTGTGCTATCACAGACTACTTAGGCAAACATCACGTTACTTGTAATCATGAAGAAATGAGTATGAAAGCATAGAAAATGTGCCTGCAATCCAGTACAAGAATATATATGAGTGAATAAGCCCAGTTCTGTTTAAAATAAACAAACAGAAAAAATGCTTTCCACAGTTTCTTTATTCCTGCAATGAGCTTTGTTATACTAGCTATAATGTAGTCCGTCAAGCACCCACAGCTATTAGAAATATATTACATAAGATGTTGCAGGAAGTATTTGAAGAAAGTCAGCAATGAACATGGAACTCTTCTGGAGAACTTACATTTTGTTTAAGATATGTTACATTCTATTTCTCTTCTTTGCTACCATTTAATTATCGTTACTATGTACTCAAATAGTGAATATTCTGAGACTGACAACATATTTTTTCTCTGATTCTGTTAGTTACCATAATCAAAAACATATATTTCCATCAGAAAACTTTTTCCAAGACAGTCATACTTCTAATGAACTTTATATTACAATGCAAATGCCTGTCCTTCTCTACAAACAGCAGTGGTCTTCACAGGGCAAACCATAAAACACACTTGAGTTAAATTGGCTATAGAGTCAAAGGAGACTTGAAACAAGCAAATAAAAGCGCTTCCATTTTTATTTCCTAAATATAATGATATCGCATGGTGTTTCCCTGGACAGTCATTTTTATTTTCTTTTTAACAATTTTTGAATTTAAGTATGAAAAACCCAGCAAGTGCCATTAAAAGTTTTAAAGCATTTTTTTAAAGCAGATAAAGATGAAAACAAACTATTCCCATTATTCATATCTCTTGTTGTTCAATTGAAGATAACTTGAAAGTGATATATTTGACAGAAGAAGATAGACTAAAGATGCTACTGGAGTAATGTATGCGAACCAGGAAGAAAAACTGGTGTTTTTTGAAAAATCCAAAAACATTACTATATGCTTGTAAGGTTTATCTAAAGTAACATCAAAAAACCCACTCTTACCTCCTCAACCCCAAAAATATTCATGGCAATCAAAAATAAGCAAAGGTACGAAATTTCAGTTTGAAAACAACACTATGGTAGACACCTGAAAATATGGCAATAAGTTTTATTTCCCTGGATAAAAGGCGAAAATAAAAACAACCCTTTCCAGTATTTGCTATGTTTAGAAATTATTTTAAAGGTTGGTTCATCACATTAAGGGAGGCCAGGTATTTTTCATTATTTCAGTTCAGATTAAAATAACAAATACATAAAAAAACCAATTCATCTGCTTTCCATTCAAACTTATGCAGGCCCAAGAGCAATGAGCTGATTGGCACTTCAGTGCAAAGGCTTTGTGCTGCTTGTTATGCATAAAGGCTACTGGAATACTTTTGTCAGAGACAGCTATAAGCTGCCAAACAAAGATTAGCAATCACGGCAAAATATTACATTTCCCACAAGTCATGGACGTTGTGACTTCTTTGACAAATGGGACTTATTTCAGTTTTAAATGACACTGAAACATTGAAAAGTTTTAGGCTTTGATTGCATTTTAATGTAGAAAAAGAGTAGAGTTCTTTTATCTTATTGTAATGAACTTCAATTCATAATTCATAATTTTTAATATTTTAATAGATTTCATGCTTTAGAGCCTACCGAAGCAAACTGGGAAACCACATGGCTATAGAAGCATCCTCACTGCAGCACAATAGTAGCAAATAAGATTCCATAGATCCCTGAGAAATGAAGGCTTGCCTCAGTAAAATTTTATGTACCCTTTACCCTCACACATTAGGGAATTTGTATCAAGATGCTATTCATTACATACTCAGAGATTCTGTACCAGTTTAGCTTCATATTCTTCTCTCTGTACTTTCTAAATGCTGAAAACTATGTGAAAATGAAAATTTTTCAGTGAACAGCAAGGAATAAAAAGTCCTTTGTCTAAGGAAGTCTTTAGGCAGTAACAAGAAAGTGAATCACAGTTGGGAAATCCCAGTTATTAAATTATTAAATAAATAAATACAATGGACAGCTCTAATTTTATTAATTTAGGAAAAAATATTGATGTTAGAAATCTACTGATTCACTGAAATCAGCACAGTTCCATGGGCTTACAAGGCAGACCGCCAAGGACAGGCTTTCCAGCCCTGGGATAAAATAGGGGTGTATCTACATGTGACCAGAAGCTATGATATTGTCAACAGCTTGGTAGTTTTATATTCAGGATCTCCTGTCTGGATGATGGCAGAAGTCCATAGTTCACATCCAGACCTACAGTTTCAGCTAATAGTTTTTACTCCAGTGGAGATACCAGTACATGTTACAGTTCAATGCTCCTATTACAAGACCTCTGGTAGATTTGCACTCAGGTGATTCAACAAGTCCTACCTACTATCTAGGCTCGTGTGGAAAATGCCTTGTAAAATTATACTGATTATAAAGCATTCTCTGTGGATGCAGAGAAAGTCACAGAATGTGTCTGGATGTTCAACGCTGTAATGACAAAGCTACAGGCTGTTCTGGATTTTAAAAGTGTTTCAGTTCTATCCTAATTCAGGGCTTTGCAGCTGTTCTCTAAGAATCGCTCTGTGATCTCTCACTTTCTTTTTTCACTCAGCTTTCATCCGTACAGAATACGATCTTTGGGAGACATTCATCAAAAAGTCCCCTTCAGTATTTCTGTTCTTATTTGCAGTGGGGAAACTCACAGCCATTTTGCTCCTGAGTGGATGAAAGAAGTTGAAAGAAAGAAGGTACAAAGTGAAGAAAGACAAAAGCACTGGTTATCAAATTGCAAAAGAAAAAGTTGTAGCTCACAAAGTTTCATTCATTTGACTTTTATTAAGGTAGTAGATTCTAACAAACCAAGAACTTTTTGGTTTTCCTTATTTAATGCTTTGCATTCCTCCATACAAAAAATACACCTTTACTCTATTCAATGCTAGCATTTTTAAGTGGGTTTTAGTACTTCTGATAAGGCATTATAGAAAACATGTAAAGCACATTATACTAATAAGAAGACAGAGAGCTTACATAACTGTGAAGAACATACACCAGCATACATACTAGTCCCAGGAATGGAAAATCAATCTTTTCTGATTTGCAAAAAGATGCAAGATAACCATACTTTGGCAGAACTAAAAGTCTGTTCTTCCATATTGGCTGTTGCTTTTGATCATCTCGCTTTTACCACAAGTACTCTATGCTTTCACTTTAGTAATCCTCTCCTGGAATTTTAGACACTTGACAAAATTTTCCACGCAGCTTAAAGGCCCAGGATTTCCTCTTGATGGGTGCCCAATGACTTCCACATAATAAGGCAGGCACTTTTTTTCCTTGGTACCTTCAGCAATGCACTCTGCTGCCTTGATTAAGTTTGGGCATACATTCAACCTATAGCATCAAACTGACATGGAAAAAGCTTTTTGTGACACCATTAGTTTTCAAGAATAATTCGCCTAAAATTTAAGAGGCAATTACCTTTCTCTTCAAAGGCAGAATGACATCAAGTACATCTTTAACAAGTTCTCTCATATGCATCTTACTGTCAGTCTTGAAACTGAATAATTTACGCATTCTTCTACTAGTCCTTCTGCCTTAGCTTCATTGTCAGTGATCTCTGCGTGAATTTTTTAATTTATTAATATATAGTTTACATTGGTACCCTTTCTGAAAAGTGTTGGAATGAAATGAGAGTATTATCTTTTTTAACAAGCTCTTAGACTATTACAATTGTGCCTTACTTAGAGTTTGTTAGGTTATAAGGGTCTTTTTTTTTTTTCAACTAATGTGATCAAAGTACATGCAAGTAACCAAATATTCAGCACATTTTAATAGTGTTGCAATTAGATTTCTAAAATACACAAAGGTCGGACCAAAAAAAGTTATGCTATTTTATCACAATTCTCTGAAAACCTCTACAGCACAAGTTTTAGTATAAAGGGTTTACAGATTCTTCTGAAGAGACACAGAAGAGAAAGAATAATGGAACTTGTACTTCACTAAAAATGAAAAGTGCCATAACACGGGGTTAACATCAAACGTGCAAATTTCATAATCTAAATTGTATCTTTGACTTCCATATCACTATAGAGAGAAAAAGGATAAGCTTCCAGTAGATTGAAGGAAATCTTACTGGTGCTTTTTTCCTAGAGGCCCTGTGTAATGCATCCTAAGGGAAAAAGCATTTTTCCTTCAAAAGGGTAGCAGCCTAATACCAAGGGACCAGAGGTTATGATTCCCCTGCTGCTTTACCCTCCCAAGATGTCAGAAGTGGGAAGAGGGAGCACAGTTTGCACTCTGCAGACTGAGTACGACTGGCATCTAATTGTGTAAGAAGTGCAAGAAGTCTAATTTGGTAAGAGGTCTCCTTTCAAGCTCATTTTTGCACAATGAGTGCCAGCATCAGTGGTAGGCAGTATCTGTACTAACTAAAGAGGGATCACTGCAGAGACCATAGACCATTCTTCACTGGTGAAGCTGACATGTTCATAAATTTTTAATGCAGTCTCAGAGAAACTAGTCACAACAGGTTTCTGTGCTAGTATAGAGATATGTTACACAATGGTTGTTGGAGAAGTATGGCCTGACAATAGTCCACAGGCCAAACTTAGTCTAACTTCTCCCAGAAGAACACCTCATCAGGTATAGATGACTAGTCAGGCGTACCAGTGGAAGTAAAATGTAACAGAGATGGAAGACAAGCAGTAGCAGCTGTTACCAAACAACTTTTCATATCCCCCCCTATTGACAGCTTATCATTTCATGAACGAGCAGTCATGGTTTGCCTCATCTGATCCCCACTTCTACACTTCATTGTTCTGACAAGCGTTTGTAGAGACAAGCCTTGAATTGAGTTCAGTAGAAAATAACCTCTTTTTGGCAGGAATTTTTAAACCCAGGTGAATTATTTTACCCATGCCAAACGGCTGCTTTACAAACAGATCTTAACTAAGATCAGTAACTAAGCAGGTCACACACTGATATTGAAAAGAGAAGAAGGCATAAGGAGCTCTGTGAGATGGTATCACTACAATAGCCTCCATATCATGAAATCAGAAGCTAAGCTTCATGGCTGCTTTGATGCAAAAGTTAAAGGCTTACCTGCTGCAAGAAATTTCTGCAAATGTGGTCCATCCGTTATCTGGCAGTCCTAGAAATCTTCCAATTACTCTAAAATAGCTAAGACAGAATCTTTGACTTGAAAGAACCTTGACAAAGGTTTCATAGTCTAAGTAAACAATCTAACAAAGAAGGTGTATTTTATCTCCTGTAGAAGAAAGGCTATATATTTAAGCATCAGAAGATACAGAAACAAAACAAATAAAAAAAAAGGGAGGCAGGGGGATGTTTTTTTCCATTACCTAGAAGGAGAGAAAATTATTAGTGTTGTAAACTCTGCTTAATGTTTACAGCAGGGTTCTGGCAAGAGTTCTTAGAATTAGAGAGCACCTATTTACCAATGCATTCTTTTAACATACTCCCTTTCAAAAACCCTAGCTCTGTGATGTCATGTGAATGTAAAATCCAATTAAATGTAATGGAATTCTGCACAAATAGAGGGTTAATATAAATGGGGTTAGTTCATTCCCTAGCCTCAGTTCAGTGTTTCACGCAACCTGGCTATCAAAGATTGCAAATATTTTTTCCCTATCTGAAACTCATCATGCACTGTATACCTCTGAATAATTGGTCTATATAGGTTTGGATACTAATGTAAGTTTATATTCACAATTTTTTAAAACAGGTGCACAGAGAAATAGCTAAGAAAACACCTGATTTTTGTTGTTAAAATATTGATACAAATGAAAGGTGATTAACTTGAAAATCAGTCCATGTGTGCACCTTCAGGTAATCAGAAAAATATAAAGCTGTGTAAATTAAAATGGATAGAGAGAAAAAATACATAGAAATGAAGGAACACGTAAAATATATAGAGAGATGAAAACAGTCAATTTGAAAAAATGCCTACAACAAAAAAACAGCAACAAAAATACATTGCTTACCAGTATAAATAGAGTATAACCACCTATACATATGACATCAATGTCAGAAAAGATCAGCTCTGTCAGGGGGAAAAATTACAGCTTATTTCCAAACTTAAGAATTCAAGTAATGCAAACAAACTCAGAAAACTCAGAGGAGGAAAAAAGATGTAATTCCCTCACCTGTTAAAGCAACAGAAATACAACTTATTAATAATATTGTGAACCAAAATCCATTTCTGAAAACTTTTTTTTTTTTTAAATAAAGTTATTTGACAGGAGTGAAGAACTGTCAGAATCAGAAGTCATGGGTATTCATATTCATTCATGATTTTCTTACACTTCCCAAGAAAGATTCAAACTCTGTGTCCAGGCCAAATTTCAAGTGCAGTAATTACATTCTGTCTCCTTAAATCACCAAGTGCCACTGTCTGCAGCTGGGCTAATGTTAAGATCCATACCAGTGTGTCCATACTTCTGCAATAAATGACATGACATAAATTTATATTTTAATCTTGCAAAAGCCACTATGAGGTATGGTGTTGTTTAACTAGGTTTTGTCAGTACAATAATTTGAGATTTCCACACAGACAAACTCTGTAAGCCAAAAAAAACCAAACAAACCATAACTCAAGGGTAGGTGGCTACTGGAAACATGGGCATGTCTGAATGCTCTGGTGAAGGAATTTGAGGGAAAGGAAATGAAGCAAAGAAAATGCAGGGGCAGATGTGTCCTCTTGGATGTGAAGGAAAAGCTAGAGTTGGAATCTCAACCAATTCTTACATCAATCTGCAGTAAGAGGGATTTATTAACTTCCTTTTGTCCTAGCACCAGTGGGGATAGGGTTAATTTTCACAAAAAGATGGGATGGGACACTGTCCGGACTACTGAACCAAAGTAGCCAAAGGTGTATTTGACACCATGTGACATCACGCTCAGTATATAGCCGCAGTTAGCTGCCCAGGGCTGGGGCAGGAGTCAGTGCTCGGGAGCGGGCTGAGAAGTTTAGGTTCTGGTCAGTGAGCAGTTAAATTGTGTATTAATTGGTTTTTATATTCCTTTATCAGTATTATTGTTGTTGGTTTGCTTTTCCTTTGCTGTTCTGTTAAACTGTCTTTATCCCAAATGAGTTTTGCTTTTTTCTTCCAATTCTCCTTCCCACCCCAGCCAGGAAGGGGAGGAATAAGAGAGCAACCACGTGGGTTTTTGTTGACAGCTGAGGCTAAACCACGACACTTTCCATAGAGGTTTTTAAGAAAAGAAAACTAGAACTGTTTGAAATAACAGTTCTGCCTGGACAAAGGTATTTTTTATACCATGTGTGGCTGATGAGCCAGCAAGCTTCAAGACACTACACATTCATAATAAAGGGTCTCAGGAAAAAAAAAAGAGCTTTTCAAGTACATTATATAGAACTGCATAACTTCTGAGTCACTCGTCTTCCACCAAATGAAGGACATAATAGCCATAGAGTACAAGTCCCTTATCTGTCATTTGGGGGTTTTTTTCTCCTCTGCCTCCACTAAATACAATTTTCATTTGTCTGAACATTTTCAAAGTGAACTTGTTTTTCTGTTTGTCAAGAGTGGCAGGAGATTAAGGGAGCAAAATTTCAAGCATTTGATTTTAAATTGTTTCAGTATCAAGGATACGGTACCAATTACCTGCAGTGATTTTTAGCTCTTATTTTACTCTACTCTCTAAGATAAGAAGATAACTGACAACTCTAGATGCATGTAGCAATAGTACAAGATCCTCTCAATGTTAGAAATCAGCCATATATTTGGACAGTAAATATTCCTGATACAGGGGAGTGCCAGCTGACAAAATCTCTAGCAGTGTTTAACTGCATGTCCAGCAGTGACTGATCATATCAAAAGTGTCATGAAAACAAGAAGTTTGCAATAATTGCCTGCTTCTAATGTGTCCTATACAGTTCTGTCCCAAAGGAACCATTGTAATAGTCCTAAACTACTAACAGATTAAGATTCAATAGGTAAATATCAAACTGAAATCCTCCAAGATAAGTACAGCTCACCAACACCACCTTTGGATACCTGTATCTTCAAAACAGGATTCCTCTTTCATTTTATCAGGAGACAAGGAAAGTGTAAGCTTATTCTGAGGGAAGAGAGCAAAACAAAACTCTGTTTTTTCAAGCCATATACCTATAAACACACACGTGTACACATATACACTCTCACACATTTATTTTATTAATTCTACAGGGGATTATTGCAGATGTGTGGAAAAAATCATTGAAATATTGTTGAGACTGACCCTTCACCCATCCACTGTACAGTAGAGTACTATTTTCTAGTAAGTAAAAGAAAGCAACAAAAAAGTATGCACTATAGATTTTTGAAGAGTCCTTCAAAAGCATTTTGATCAACAGCAAGTCATTACCTCCTAAGATACAGACAGGCATGATCTGAAAAAAATTTCTACCAGCTGTATTTGTTGGTAGAAGGTTTGAATCAAGAAACAGATTCTTAATTGATGTAAACTAAAATGACAAAATACACCCAAAACATCAGCAAACAACTTTCCCAAAACTCATCCCCCCAAGACTTCTTTCAAACAGCACAGTTACATCAAGTCAACTAGATGAAGAAATGGCTCTTTAAATTTTGCATTTGCAAGATATTGTGAACCAAAGCAGAACAGTTGGAAAGTTTCCATATTTTGTTCACATATGCAAAGACAAAATACAAAGTAATCTCCAATTAAAAGTTCTTGCAAGATGGTAAACACCTTCCCCTTTTAAATCTACTGCCAATTATAACCATTATGAGAAAAACAAATGTTATAGTTAAGTTCAACAGCTAACTTGGTTATGTAAATATATAGGGCACGTTGAGTGATATGGTCAAGTTCCCAGACTAAAAAAAGAAGTGGTTAAATCTCAAATTATCCTGTAAGAACCTTGGCCTTTCACAGCTAATTAAGTGCATTTAGATAATTTCATCTCTATCAATCAGAGAAAGTAAATAGTAGACTTTATTGTACCCTAATTAAGTTTACTTCACTGTTTGACTTCTACTTCATCTCCCTCAAAGTGTCTTTTCAAATAGACTCTATATACAATAGGTAATCTTTCAGGTCAGCATGTGGGAGTACAGCTTTCATTAGCAATAATTGAACTTGTTTCATGACTCTATATAAACAATTCTGCAGATGCATTCTTTGTAAAAGCTGCACCATTTTCAAAGGGAGCCCTCTTAGTGAAGGAGAAACTTTCCCAGTGAGCTGACAGCCAGATCACTGCAGTTACTTCCACCCACTCCCCTCCTTTCTTACTTCCAGAGTCTCTACTAGATTAATCAATTTGGGTTACTTCCAAATGTCTGAATTCCAGTAAACTCTACTAATTTAACTCTTACTAATGTAAGAGGACTACCAGTGGTGATCCTTAGTGATCTCACAGTCATGACCATTTAGTAGACTGATAAAGTCATAACATGAGTAAGAAGGCAGGTGTCTTTCAGGATGGGTGGAGAAAAAAAAACTCAAAACAGCAGAAAGTAATTTTTCATCAATTACTTCTACACAGACAAGGGAACTCATGTATAATAATTCAATAGGTTTAATCCTGTAAAATAATATCTGAGCAAATCTCAATTTGAGCCACCTAGAAATTTTATGAAGGATTCAGAGGAATATAAGTTACAGTGGTCACTAGTGATGTGGCAACTGCACATGCACATGCTTTTATGCTGTAACTCATGTGAAATCATTTGAACAGCTTCCTTTTTAAAGAGAATGTACTTTTCCACCCTCCACCAAGATGCATTTTTAATAATAGAGGAATCTATAATGACCCTTGGATTTTAAATCCCTGCAGGATGAGGAAAAGAGAAGTGTGGGCTTCAGGGCAGACATCATAAACAACCCTCTGACCTGAACAGATGCTTAGGAATGAGAAGAATCAGAACCAATGATTGTGATGTCTAAACCATCATTTCAAAGGAGAACATCTTCACTGTCAGGCTAATCAGCAATAAGGATATTAGAGAACCTTCACCCAACTAGTTAGAGATGCACGATGATGAAAAAAAAAAAACCCTCCAACTACATCACCAGAAAGACCACAATTCTTAATGTTCATTGGTAAGGCATTCCTATTGAGGAAAAAAAGTGGGCTCTGGTTCTAAAACTATTAAAGGCTTTTATCAAACAGTCATTGTATAAAAGCAGCCTAGCTTTTGAATAGGCATTTAGTTCTGTCATGAATATTGAATTTATTTAATATGTTGCAATCTCAGACAAAGTTGGTACAGATCTTTGGAATTGCTCTATTACTTTTCATACTCAATTTGTTTGATCTCTGTGATGTGTGATTGATTGAATTAAAATTTGAATACACAGGCTTCAGTTCTTGTATGTGGCTTTAAAAATTATTGGTCCAAGAGACCAGTAAAACTCTGCTCTCACACTCAAACAGTAGAGTCACTTCTAGTATCTGAGAAATTTTACTCATCTCCCTTGTCAGTTAAATGCCACTTGAAATCTAATTTTACTACATCCAAGTGAAAGTACAGGCAATTATTCTCATTCTGTAAAGAGCTAGCAAAATTAAGGGTGGTAGTAGTAAACAAGTTATGGCTCAAGTTAGCAACCCAGGTTCTAGGGAGAAAACATATGCAACCTGACCAGAAGCCAGTGTAATCTCATTTAATTGCTGCTGTTATTTGCTCCACAGACAAGCTCAACTAGCTAGTAATTGGCCCAAAACCACACAGTAAAGCCACATTTTAGCTAAGCAGTAGGAGATAATGGCACTACCCATTGTCTAGGCAACAGTTGAAGAGAACAAGGTCATGATTACTCTCTTTAGAGTTATTATTCTTCTCTTCCTGGGAGGTATAAGCCATATTTAATCCTAAATATAAAGCAAACTCTGATTTTATTTTCAATACTTAGAACTATCTCGTCTAACACCAAAGGAGTCACACTGATTTAATATACCAGCAAACAGGTAAAAAGTTTTCTGAACTTGTATATTTATGCTGCTGTATATAATCAAAGTATTGGGCAACGTAGATAATAATTATGCACAGAAAATGCAGATGTTATATCTTCAAAAATAAGCTATCAATCAACATTCTCTTAGTTAGATACTTCAGGCAGATTGATAATCTCTACCATTTCTTAGAGCTAGTTATGCTTCACAACCTTTTAAGTTCTTAGAAAGTCATGAAACTTTAAATCCTCCTTGGTTTTCTCACCTATGTCTGCAAATGAGTCAAGTTAGAACTAGTGATTAAGAGCTGCTAATTATAAAGACTATAAAAATGCAAACTAATCTGCTGAATGATTAAAAAAGAGCAGGTTCATACAGCATGAACATCTCTATAGGACTCTTTCCTGAGGCATCCTCATATCCTTTAGGAAAAACAGATGGGTTGAAGATGATGTTTAGGAGAAAACTCTCTGTTAGGAAGACAACAGCTTAGAAGGTACTCTCTGCTGTTTCTACTGGGTTTTGTTTTTTTTCTCGCAAATACCTTACAGCCTTTTTTTTTAAAAAAAAAAAAACAAAGGCAAAAAGCATCTTGGAAGTAGAGATTTTTGCCTCCATTGCTGAAACTGAAAAAGTCTTTCACATCTTACATCTCTAATGGACATAAACCTCAATTCAAAAGTAAACAAACTGCTGTCTAAGTCCTTGTTGTTTTCTTTCCAATATTGTTCTCCGGTTACAACAAAATTTGCCTTCTAGGTATTTGCCTGGAGATATATGCACAGTCAAGAGTCATTATTCCATTTTATGTTTTACATCACACTATAAGCCAACCTTTAACAACATAAGCACTCCATTTTCCTTGTAAGTGCTTATGTGCAAATATTTTTATTATTATCACTATTATTTTTAGCTGTGACTAACCAGAATAATACACAGTACACAGATAAGGTTTACACAGGTCATTAGTAGGCCTATAATTCTCAATACAACCTACAGAAGCCCAACTCTGGTGCTCATAGTCACCATAAAATGTATCAGTGAGCCCAAATACCTACTTCTCAACTGTTTAAAATTGCTGAGCTCCTAAACTTGTTAAGCGAATATACTAGTTGGATCAGAGGAGACAGCCTGTGCAAAGTCAAACAAGGCTGAGAACATCTGTTCAAATTTGGTTTACAAGGTCTAATATTGTTTGCTTACACCAGAAAACAAAGTTACCGTACCTCCTGATGGACATCACGAGTTCACTAACAGCAATGGAGTTACGTCACTGTAAATAAATGTAAAACAATTTTAAGCATACTTGTGAAAAGCTTGCTTTACATGAAATCCTCAACAATAAATTGAACATAATACTTGCTATGAATATATTAAAAATGATTTCTGACAATTTTTGAATCTCTTTTGTCTTACAAACTGCCTGAAACAGTCTCAAGAATGATTTTCTACTGCTGAAAACCATCTTGTGAAAAGACTTTCAGTGACTGATCATGAACATCTCAGAACCTCCAAGCCCCCAGGATTTCCCAGGATTTCTCTTCTCAACCATTAAGTGGAGAGGAAAGAAAAAAATCAACAAAAATACATACATATTTCATTCCAAGAAGTCAGTGTTTCATTTGACTTCATATTTTCACCATATGCAACAGGTGTTAGCAGCTCTTCTGATGCTTTTTCCATATTTTCCATTACAATCATTATGCATTTGCAGCACTTAGTTCTTTCAGAGGAACAAAACTATGGTGTCTCATATTTATAAACAGAGAACAAAATGCCTACTCTAAGACCACATTAAAGTGCATTGAGTAACTACAGGCACTCCCTATGGCACACTAACTTTTCAGGAGTCTTCTCCAATTTTTTTTCCATATCTTTATTTGAGAACAGTGACTTGAAATCTGTGGTCTGCAAATGGGCAACATCAAGGTGATCCCCCAAAAGCACCTTAGAAAAGCCAAATTTTTCTCAGTAGTTTAAATCCCCTACACTAAGGATCACTTTTTTCTGGGTAAAGCTGTCAAGAAGCCACAGCTCTAAAAGATATAAATTCATTGCTTTTGAGTTTGGAAGAGTGGACTGATTAACAAACACCATGAACAGAACACGACAGGTGGATTGATAAAAGCTGTAAAGGGTTTGTGTGGCAGAAGAAAAGCTGTGTTTGTTCTGAACAGCTCTGGCCTTTGCAATATTTTCTGCTACAGTCATCCTGTAAGTAGAAACTAAGCACTGGCAAAGCTTGTTAGAACATGACCTCAGCTACAGACAGAAACTAAGACAAATGCACGCAATCATCAGAATAATATAGGATAGTGAAAGGTAGTTTTTAAACATGGTTAGATAAATTACTTTTTTCATTTCCAGCTTTCTTATTTACCCTAAAGGTTTAGGTCTGTACAGAGCAACAGTCCAAGTATTAAAATAAATCACATTTTCTATTAGATAAAAAAGCTCACATAAAGCTTTTACTCAAATTAAGCTACCAGAACTGAGGTTTGGATGTGACCCAATTATTCATTTTACCTGTTATGTGGAAGTTACTGACTTTTTGTTCAGCTAAAAGAAACAGCTAAGTTGATTGTTGGTTTTGTCTTCAGGTTTCTTGTCCAAATTTGTAATTAAGTGTTGGTCTTTAAAGTGCTTTTGGAGTTAGAGTTCACTTTCCACTTGGACTTTAATCTGCATCACAACTCAAATATTGAATTTGTCCATTAAAATGAAATGAGATTATTTGAAATGATAGATCCCTTAGTTATCTTTAAAGAGGACTTGACTACGATATCTCCAAGGGCCCAGTTTTTAAAATTACTTCTCTGACCATCAAAATCATTGGCATCATTGATATTCTGAATGTCATTAAGGAGGCTCACAATGCCAGGCCCTAATTAACTTCGCTGTTTCTGTTTTGTGATAAATATCTGATTTCTATCAACTTACAGGTCTGAGGAATCATCTGGCAGGATGCTGGCTAACGTTACACTAGTTTTGGGGTTTTTTTTAAATTAATTTTAAAATCATCTTAGAAACAAAAAGGTTAACTGTGCGCTTAATTTCATTCCTTTTAGTTTAATTGTAGTTTAATTCCCAAATGCTAACAAGATTGCTGACTGAGGTTGCTACTGTAAGCAGCAGCACAGGAGTAGTTCCAGGGCCTGGAGCTCACAAAACTACCACAGATCACGTTGCTGTGATGTCACGTCTAAGTGATACTGCAAGACAAGGATGGAAGAGAATGACTAAAACTTCATTTTATTGAAACTGGTGATCTTGTTAGAGAAGGAAATATAAAGGTCTTTTGTGCTATTATTTAAAGACTAAAACATTTTTACAGCAGCATGTATGAAGTAACAGGCATTCCCTGTGGTGCAAATAAAACCCTACAGCTCCGCACCAAGGTGTTTAGCGCCAGCAGGAGACATACCATTTGAGAGGAATGTCTGTTTTCCAGCTTTTAAGATTCTCACATCCTAAAGTGCTTGGAACTGTTCAATTATCTTTCCACAGTTTATTGTGTTGCTGCTGTGGCTGTTTAAAGGGGTTTATTTTGATTGCATACATTTTCCACCCCCCTGCAATGCAAAATGACAGGAAACCACATCTGTCTGTATGTAGCTGCTGTTAAATTCCAGATGCAGTATTGACTAATTGCTCTACTGAATGCATAAAAGGATGCATTTTCAATATCATCTCTACTGTCATTTTATAAGATTTAATTCATACACAGAACTCTTTCTAATCTATAAAGAATATTTAAAAATAAAAGCACATATAAATACCTTCTCTATACAGAGACATAGAGATTACAAACCTGTTTTTTTAATTGCCATTATTTTTAAAAAATCCACACAAACTCTTTCAAAAATTTTATTTTCTTGAATTGTGTGATCTCATTCTTCTACCTATCCCATAAACGCACCATGCTAAAAAAGTGAGGAAAGAGACCTTAGTAGATTGATTCATTTTGTCATAACCCTTTGAGTGAAAGAGCTACTGTACTTACTCTTAATGGAGTTTAGAGATAATTCAACATAATCTCAAAATTGCTTAGTCTATTCTGAAATGGATTATTCCTCCAACAATATTCATTTGGACGACTGATATTTATCCATCAGCAGGAAGGAATCACCATTAAACATCAGCAGTGCCAAATGTATGTACTAACATTAACAGAGCTGAGATATAAGGCTGTCTATATTGCAGCATCAAGGCCAAATTTTAGAGCTGTGGTCACATATAACATATTGCGAGGAAACTACAGGCATGCTCAAGTCCTATTCAGGGGACTTCTCACAAACTGCTGGCCTCATTAATACATGGGGGACAGATTCAGCAAACAGTCCTGCTTCCTAGTTGTCATATATACCTAAAACATGCTCTCTACCCAGTGCCAGAAATTATCCAGAAATACTATCTAACACTGGGTTTTACAGGCAATACACAAATTTGCCCAGCTAACAGTCACAGCACAGCTAGGTTGACTAAAGCTTTGCTGTATATATGCCAGACAGTACCACTTTTTACAGTCAGCAACTAATGTGTGCAGGATCAAAGAATACTAGAAAACTTGAGTCGGGAGGCATACTCTGTACACCATCCAGTTTAACTTCCTGGTCAAAGCAGGGCAAGCTTCTGAATTTGAGCAGACCTCTCAGATCCTAGTCCAGACAAGTTCTGAGTATTGCCAAGGACAGAGATTATTCATCCCCCCTGCATAACCAGTGCCAGTGCTTAGATGTTTTGTTGTGAAGAATTTTTGTTCTGTTTTCCAGCAGTAGTTCCTCTGTTACAATCTATGACCATTGCCTTTTGTCTTCTTACTGTTCACTTCTTAGAAGTCTGGTGCCATTCATTCTTTCATCACCTTCAGACAAATAAGAAGTAGCTGCTGTTTTACTGCTAAATCTCATGTATGTAAAGATAAGAAAAAAAATCAGGTTCCCAGTGAATATTCATCACCACTTTTGCTTCAAACACCATATTGTGTGTTCAAAGGCCATAATAGTTTTCTAATAAAGTAATAAACTTCTAATATTTAGTCCATTACCTACTGTGAAGGAAAAAAATGCATGATACTAATTAAGATTTATGGCATGGCTGTATACAGAATAGAAATTTCCACAGAAAGTGGTTGTACTGAAATTAGTAGTATACTCTTTTTGTTCTGAGAAGTTTTGCTTCTGCTGGAACTTTGATTATCCTTTGTCATGAGCCAAAGCCTTGCTTCTTTTCAGAGAGCCCTGATCATGGATTATGCTGCTGGTCATCACTTAGTCTCTCCCTTGGCTCCTTCAAACTGCTGCATTAATTATTTTGCACCGAATACACAAAAAGGCCCTGAAGCTCTGTGGTGGGGAGTACAGCAAGCCTAACTGTAGGTGAATTCTAGAAGAGCAAATTTTAGGAGGCTTTGTCTTTCACTTCTTAAGATATCCTAGCTCCTTGATAGAACTGCACAAGGAAAAAAGAAAACCCAAAATCTTGAGAAGGTGTTACTTTTTCTGACAAGGTTGGATAGAAGGCCACAGACAACAAGAAGTCCTGTTTCTGCATTGGAATAGAGGGAGGCAGGAAAAATTCCTGCCCTTAAATTTTGCCTCATGCAGCTACACAAAACATACCCAGACTGTGAATTCATAAAAGGCAGGTAGTATCTTGACCACATGACATAATTTCTGCTTCCTAATTTTAGGCATTATGACATAATTCGTTATTAATTCAGCCTTGCTACCAGTTTCCCAGTGGATGTTCCAAGTAATGGACCTTGTGTAATTTCTCAAGACATTTTTACCAATACAGAGAGGCCACAAGACAGCATGCTAATCTGCTTTTTCACAGGAAAATATGTTCTTGTGTTATTGATCAGCTCTTTAAAAGGATGGCAATCTGTTACAAAAGCTTTAAAATTAGAAGCCTAGTCTTTGTAATGGTACTATATAACCCCTCCCCTTTATCTTGTCTAGCTTCTGGTTACTCTACTGAATTCTATGCATGCTGTATGTATTGTCTGTCATATGCAAAATTCAGAATCATGCATCTTCTCCCATTTACTTGAATAATTTGGCTGCCTGTTCTACTTTTCCATACAAAAGAGTCAGCTCCAGCCTTTTCTATTTTTTTTTTTTTGAAGGTAGGGCTTTCTTAATCCTAACACAGAGGCTTTCATCTTTGAAGCAAGTAAACAAGAAAAAGATAGATTTCTTTTTAAACCTACAGACTATAAGGGTTTGTTCAGCTTTTAAGTTTTTTTAGTGCTCTAATCCTTTATGGTGTTTTTAATGTAAAGTGAATTTACAGTCAGAGTTGGCAGGGAGTTTTTTTTTCCTTTAAAGTATTATGCTTGGAGACTGCATATATCAAGGAACAGGTAACAGAGGACGTGGTGGACGCCTATTATTTCAAAACTGGTGTGTCTGGCTAATAACTTGTTTAGAAATGAAGTTCAAATAAGTTTGTAGTAGTTATTAAGGTCACTAAACACAAAGCAGGTTAGTCAGTCAGGTGCGAACTCAGGTCCATACTCAAGACACTTAACTCACTGACATCACCAGGCTTGGCTGAGGTGGAAGAAAGGATCACACAGCTGCGCTTGTAATTCTGAATACATACAAGAGAGCTTTTGCAAGCCAGAGCAATTTGAGTCACTTTGGTAACAATGTAAAGTTTGAACCCTCAGCCCCTCGACTCCCATTTCATCCTTTCTAGAACTGGGATTACTGGTTGTTCTTTCATTATGCTTTATACTGTACACGCCTGGATATGTTGGGTTTTTTAACACACCATTTGCTTGTGATTTGCTTTTTTTTTTTTTAAAAAAAAAAAAGCATTATTCAACAGAAAGAAAGCAGAGGAATGGTCATTTTCATGGAATTACTGAATGGACACTATGTGTGAGAACTCCATATAACTACATCATGATTTTGGATTTATCTCTGTATGGAAAAAGCCTAAAGGGTATCATTTTTCACCTGGAATTGCACACTGACCTGACCCAACCCTGGAACAGAAGTGCATTCCTTCCAATTTATCTACTTAGTAAATATACTGCTTTGGCAGCTGGAGGTCAACATTACTATGTGCAAGTTTTGAGGTTATGTAGCCCATTCACTGCAGCTCTCAGCCCCTCTGGCAGAAACCCCTGCAGTATTCAGAGCATGATGGCTTTAAGCAAGCTAAGGGCAAAAATTTCATTTCTCACCGGGAAATTAATTTTGTTGTGCATCAGAGTGTAAAGGTGCAGTAAAAACAAACACTGCGATTACACAGGGTAAATGATAATACAGGAGGGCTTTGAAGTTTACATTGCATTTATCAAGATCATTGCCATGTTTTTAGTTAGTGCATTTTAAGGAAAATGCACCTTTAGATCTCATTTGGGCAGATTTCTCTCCCTCTTAAAAATATGAGCAAATTATTCCAAGTGGCCTGGATACACAATGCTGGATTTTCACACAGCTTAAACAGTAAAAATCCTCGATGCCATAGTTCTTCTAAGCTCCAGATGGATTAAGAGGTGAGAGGAACTAAAAGCTAGTGCTGAGAGATGCTCAGATCCCTACAGGAGCTTCTGGCAAGTTTACCGTTGTTTTTATCATGTTTCTGAACGGAACCTCCTACTCTGAAAGGACCAGGACTTCAAAACTCGTGGGGAGCAGCTCAAAGGCAACTTTTGCCATAGTATAGATAGATACTGTGAGAGTCCAGATTAACCAAGTCATCCTCTTAGCAAAGAAGGGGAAAAAGAGAAAGTATCTCTAAAGGAAATATTTCCTTTAGGACCTGCACATTGCTGTATCTTGTAACTCAGGAGTTTGGAACCAACCACGTGAGGCCAAGTTAGGCTAGCCCTAGGTCTTAACCCATGCATGTAAATATATGTAACCCACTGGCAAGCATGCCTTTCAAGGATAACGGTGGCAAGAATCCAAAACCAAATCTTGTTACTGTAAAAAGGTCTTTCATTCAATAAGAAACAGGTCATTCATTTTCTTCTAGAGGTTTTTACATCGAGACTCTAGGTATTAGCCACAACATGGTAATAGTGAAGTGCAGGGAAATGGAGGAACTTCTCTGGTATTTTTGGTAGAGCAAAGGTGTAGGTGCCTAACACACTGAACTGACGAGCAATTTCCCTTAGACTATACCTTTTTGTTACAGGGAGAATACTATAATATATTCTCAAATTAGACAGGCAATCCATAAAGTACATTCATTCACATTTTTATTCCTTTCCCAAGTAGCATATCTCACAAGCACACAATACAGTTTACTCCAGTTCTGTGTCAAGCAATCTGCTCCACTAAAATAGGTCATGACATTCAAAGTTCAGTTTTCTAATGATTAGAGAAGAGAAGAAACTGTAAGATGCTTCATTTTTTCCAGCAGAATATGACATAAATTAGGCACATTAGCGTTTGGGGATGGTGGCTGGACCCTATAATTTCAAAATAAACTGATGTATGTACGTCAAATGTTCCTTCAAAACCCTGCTCTTGCAATAAGGATTTCAAATTGCAAAATATAAGATCTATGTAATATAATAATGTATACTGCAGTTTTCTTAACTAAAATTCAACCACCTAACTTTTTGAAAAAATACCAGTAAAAGCAATGCTGACCTGCTTGATGCACAATTTCTTCCAAACTTTAGAAACCCAAAATACAGATCTAAGGTTATAATTAAACACAAAGCAGAAAGATTTTCAAGTATAAACAGCAATTTTTTCCAAGGTTTAAGCTCTTTTTTGCCATACAGATTTATGGGTAATACTCCTAACAGGAAACATCTTTCTCAGCTTGCATTTACAAAGTGAGTTTTGCTTGTTTGGTTTCCCATAAATTATTTTCTTTGATAACACCTTTTATAAATAACACCACTCTTCCAGCTAAAAATTCTACTGAGAAGAAATGAAGTAGAACTGTAAAAAGGCAAGTCAACATAGTTTAGAATGTCATTTTTGGATCCTTGAGACATACCACACATCAAAGCTCATGCTACAATTCTGAAATCACATGCGCTCAGCAAAATCTGAACTAATTTTTTCACCAGCATCCAAAAACCAGAAAAAATACATTGCTAGCTTATTACCTTTTCCTGAATATAAAGCATTTCAGATTTACCATGGACTGAGAAGGGAGTGAATTACAGGCCTTTTCAAAGACTATCGCAAAATGTTTGTGTTGCTTTTCTAATGAACAATTGAAAAATCTCCAAAGCAAAACAGGATATCTTACTTAATACCACAAGCATTAACTGAAATGGCATAGAACCCCATTTAGTTTGGCAAACATTTTCCTAGTATTGCTTTTGTAGAACTGTTCTTGCTGTGTTTGTTTGAGAAAAATCGTTTATAGCCTTCTCAGAAGAAAAATCCTATTTACTGGTATTATTCACATCCTGAAGGTTATTTTCATGCTGGGCCAAGTCCTGCTTTGCCTTATTTGGATCAACAGCACTAGTCATACAAGAGAAGCTATTTGGTAAGGGTAACAACCAAACAGAAAATCATAGTAATATTCAAAATTTTTTAGAATTTATATCAAGATAGCAAATAAATATGCAAATTCCACTCAAATATGAGAAAAAACTTCTTTACAGTGAGGGTGACAGAGCCCTGGATCAGGCTGCCCAGGGAGGTTGTGGAGTCCCCTTCTTTGGAAATTTTCAAGACCCGCCTGGATGCAGTCCTGAGTAACATGCTCTAGCTCTGGGCAATC
>JAOXNO010000001.1:109533758-109568285 GCA_028565335.1 Limnodromus scolopaceus
GGAGTTGGACTAGATGATCTCTATGGTCCCTTCCAACTCTAAAAATTCAGTGAAATTCAGTGAAATTCAGTGAAATAAGCACAAGCAAAATTAACAATAAAACTTTGCAAATGGGAGGTAAAACTCCTACTTTCCCAAGGTCAGTCTTTTTGCCTTTACCATTGGACACCTGTGAAGGAAGTACTGGAGGTAATTTCAAGCTAAGAACCGGCACACCAAGGAGTGCACTAGTCGGAAGTCTTGGAGAGTTGCTCTGACATAGTTTATTTGTGGTTAAAGCTGATAATTTAAATGTACGAGTGTAAGCTTATCTATGAAGAGCCTACTGTTTACTCAAAATAAACATAAACTTTCAGACTAGAAGTAATTTTCATTAAACAAAAGAATGTAGCTATATGTTAATGAATATAATTCCTGTTTGAATTCATTATTTTTATTCCTTTCCAAGTATCAGACGTTTTCCAGAAAAAGACTGATTTTGCAAAAACAACTTACTGGGCATATTCCATATGGCAAAGTTCCATTGCGGGACTTAAAAAGAAGAAAGTACATGGGTGCTTGTAAGATCGGGACCTTCTTTGTGAATTCCAGGGCTTCCCCAGTGAAGGCACTGCCATTGTTTTTCACAAAAAATCCCTGTCTTAGATGATACCCTGTATTAGCAAGCCAGTTATCAACAGCATCTTCTGTGTATTTTTGCTCCTACAATATTTTTTTCAGTGTATAAAGAACTTTAATACTTGTCTCCTCCTCCTCTCATGTTTGATCTCTCTATGTTGCATTTTAGGCCCCAGTTTCACAGAGGCTTTGAATTCTGTACAGCTGTCATGACAAAAGGTATCTCCTGTCTGAGCCTCATCAACACTGCAGCATTTACAGGCTTATGTCCTGACTCAGCAGAAAGCAGCTATTTCTCCAAAAACATTATCACCTCCATTTTCTTTCCTGTTTTCCCAGCATAGTAACATTTATTTTTCCTTTAAAGAGCAGGAAAATAGCTTTTCATTTATGGAATAATGAATAAAGAGTGCCACCTTCTGTCTATGTCACTGCAGGAAAACAGGGCAGTACAGATTCAAATTACAAGACTAAGCTATAAGATTCAGGTTGCAGAGCTGGATGTGAAATCACTGTGAGTTTTTGCACACACAATATAATGCATTACATCCTTTGAGTGCTTAGTGGTACTGACAGCTTTTTCAAGCAATCATGTATTTAGGGCATTGCCTTGGAATTAATTGCGGGAAAGCTGTACTCACCTCTTTTTTTTAGAAGAGTAAGCATAGGATCATTGTCAACTATTGAAGACTGTATTCATTATTTATAAATGTCCTTCAAAGACTTACATACTTTTAATACAATGAAGTTCACTTTCATATTTTGCTTCATAGAAAAACTTGGCAGTTTAGTCATTATTTTGCCTTTTTAACATCATTTAGTCTTAACTTCTGTGCCATGGACATAGAGGCTAGAACATCCAGAATTATTCTGAGTTTCAGTCTTTACTTTTATAAACTGCACCATATATGCTCTTGGAGCTAGAAAGTTGCAAACATTCAATATGGTAATGAAGAAAGCATGGTGTTCTGCTAATTTCAGGCATTAAAGTAGTGTGTGCATACAGTCATTTATTTTCATATCAAGCACAAAGTAGAAGAAAAATACACTTACAATGGGAGAAAAAAATCAGATCATCACCAGTGAGCTAATGAAATCTTACAGCAATCTGTATTAAAACCACCAGTAGTTTTGTGAAGATTCTATCAACTACAAAGCACTACATATATTTATGAAATACTTTTCTAACAAGCTAATGGAAGTGGTGCCTGCTGCTCTCAGTAGACCATGCTCTAATTCTTATGGCCACCAGCCATTTTTGCAGTGGCAGTTTGCTGCAGATTTCTGAGTTTCAGTCTGTTTAAGCTGGAACTGGTTATTCTAAGGAATTCCCCGGAGCGGTTGTGAACTGAAGAAATCAAATATCTCTAAACACCATGAGTTCACCATATACTGGGGCTCACACTCCACTGTCTCAAAAGGTATAACTGCTAAGGACAAGAGTTGTTGAAGAAATAAAATAGCCATGGAAGTAGGAATCTGCTGCTGACATTAGAGAAAGAGACAAATCAACATATCAATTAAAATGGTAAAGCACTTCTTCCCTCTCAATTCTGTGAAAGACGTCACAAGTGATCCTAAGCAAAACTTCATTTACAACCTCCATTAGATGACTGGAACAAGTTATAATTTTTAAATGTACATACAGAGTTTGTTGTTATTTATCTTGTGAAGGAGATGGGGGAATCAAGGAGAAAAGACTGGGCATGACTATATTCAATAATTCCAAATGCAAAGGTTTAAAAGAAATGACACCCAAAATGTATGTTAAAAGAATATTGTAGAGGGTAATAAAAAAAGTATGCAGAGGTTATGAAGCATCAAAATTAAGGCTGTTACTGCAATATTCAATGACAATATGATATACATTATAATAGAGTTTAATTTCAGGATGATATACTACATCCTGCTTCTTCGTGTAGTTTCTTCTAGAAACAAAGCCTTTGTAATTCCTACAGGAAATGGTCAAGTACCCCTTCCAGGTCCTTATGAAGGTATTGACGAACTTCAATCAAATTTAAAAGAGGTGAAAATCTTTGTGCTTTTTATCATCGAAAGATCTCCTGAACACAAGCGGCAGTACCATTCTGTTAAAAAAACCCACACCCTAAAATTAACCTTTTCAAGAGGTATTAACCAACTGGCCGATTACACATATACAGTTCTAAGTCAACCACAAGAAAATTACCATTGTCCAGCCAAACAGGAGTAAAACTTGGAAGGAAGCAGGTGGTATTGTGCTGGAGTTTAAGGATTGTGCCAGTCAAAAAGAAGGATGGTAGAGAAGGGACATAGCACATAGGGGCTCTAAGTCTGTAAAAAATTGGACTCCCTTTGCTCTGCTGTTGATGGAAACCTCCACTGCATGAAGATTGCTCAGCATGAGGCTGTTTGTTAAGATTTATGGATCTGGACTTTCAAATAAGCTCTGAGAGGGCACAGTCTTTGGGCACAAACTCTCTGTGCTGCTCTGTGCTCTGTCAAACCTAGTCCCATTCATTTGGCCAATGTCAATTGTTCTTCTTTCCAACTGTTTTTTCCTAATTCCAATCATGTTCTTGCTCATCCAGTCCCACGGACCTATCCAGGATCCAGTCTTGGCTCTGCACAGCTGTTTCAATTTCCCCAAATCCTCAATTGACCTAGTTGTCCACCCTCTCCTCCACAGATTCTCCCCTGCTCCCTGTTTCTTCATTCAGCTTCACTGCCAGTTCTATCCCCACATCCCTCTGTTCCCACAGTGTGCTCTCTCCTTTCTCTCTTGTTATTCTTTCTGCACAGAAAAGAAAGTTACTTGTCGACAGCAGATGGTCCTGATGACAGAAAAAAAGAAGTTACTGTGCTGGTCACCAGTCCTATTTAAACACCAAATGCCTGAGAGAAATGATTACTAGAGAAGCTCAACTTCACATTCTAACTTTAGCGTTTGCATGTCAGTAGCCCTGAAGTGTTCACAAAGTATGAACGAATGAAGCATACTCAATTTTCTGTGATTGTGACGTGATTTGTATGTTTGTTTGTATTGTGTTGTATCTTCTAAAAAGCTGTAATATTGTTGTAGATGTGATGTCCAAAATTATTAGTGAAGGAATATTCATAGGATAAGCAGGCAGTTTAGTTTAAAAAACCCAGATGGTTTTCCCTAGAAACCTCAGCCAGTTTACATTTTTGGTAGTAAGTATTAATTTAAGCTTTCCATGCCAACAAATACTAAAGCATCTTTTTAATTTCATTAATATGGATAGATCCGTAGCTTCACATGAATAACTGTGCATAAACCAGGATTTAAGAATTAAGAGCGTTGAAATACTTGTATTATTTTCTTTGATACCCATAGTGTGGAATGATAGGCAAGAGAAGGGACGCTCTCTGACTTTAAAAGTAAAACAAACCATGCTTTTGCTCACTCCCAGTCTTAATAGCATAAGTTATCATAGAATGCATTTTTAAAAATAAACAGTGACATTATATTCTAAGCATCACTTTACTGTGTTTATTCCTAGATTTATCAACACTTGATAGTAGCCACATGAAAAAAAACCCAACTACTTTTTTTTTTTTTTTTTTTTGAGGAAAATATCAGTACCCAATCTGCTGTATTTGGCTTCTTGTTAGAAAAAAATCATGGTTTTCTGTAGACAGGGTTTATATTTCATATCATAAAGTGGACCAATCACAAGTGCCTTGTTAAGATAAATAAAAGATCTAATTCAATTAATCTTTTTTATCTTAGTCTCCAAAGTTTTCTGGTCTAACAAAATCTGCACTATGTTCCTTCATCCTAAACCAGGACAAAAAGAAGTAACAATGATTTGCATCTTCATTTCAGTTGGGAAGAGCTTCTATATGAACTAATAATAGCCTTCATAACCCATAATAAGACTAAGTCTCTTTAAATATTCAGCAGAGTCAACATTTCATTATTTCAGTGTGCCAGCTGGTCATTATGGGATATTAGAAGAAATGATGACATGATGTGCAGAAATATAAAATGATGGCTGCCTCTTGCAAGTGCAAGAAGACATATACTTTTTTTTTCTTTGAAGTCTTGAATTACTTCATGTAGTATTTTTAATTTATACTTTGTTCTCTTTTCAAAAAAAATGACACTATCCAAGGATAACTCTTTCCCTTCTTGAAGCAACTGAACAAGAAATCTGGCAGCTAAGCCAATCTCCCCTTTTATTTTAAGAATATTTTTCAAAAAGGAATAACAGAAAGTGATAAAAATAAGATGATGCTGTGCCATCTCTGCTGAGATAGAATTCCTACCTAAAATTCTTTTTACTATATACATATCAATGAAAGACAGCAACACATTGCAAAAAGGACTTAAACAAGCCTTTGTCATTTGTACAACAAACATGTCTGTATTTCTAATTGCTGCAAACATCTTAACATACTAGCAGTAGCTCAAGCAGAATATATTCACTTTTCAAGGTTACAAATGTGCACCGCTGTATGTATTAAGAGACATAAACCCTATACTCCAATAATTCTTTGTCAAAAAAACATGTTCTTATTATTCTTTGTTTAGGGATAGATGTTTCTTTTATCAAATATGTATATACAGATGATTGGTTTTTCCAATCAGAATTATTTTTTGTTGGAAAAAAAATAATATTTGAAAACTCCATGTTGCAAAGGGAAAATTTCAATGTTTCTCCAGGAAAAGCAAAATTATAAGTCCATATCTTGCTGTTAAAAGCTCCTAATTGCATTTTTTGCTACATAATTGACAAAATCGATTCAAGTGGATGCCAGGGACAGAGATCAGAAAGACACCAGGTAAGATGAAGACAACATCTGGCAATCCAACCATCAAACTTCTGACTGGTAGGCTCCTTTCAATTGCACTCACTGTTTCATAGATAAACCCCAATTTTACCAGAATGTCTTATTTGCTAACACAAGATAAAAGTAGACCTGTATTTTTCAAGAGCTTTCCAAAGGGGGAATTGTCATCAGACTTAGTTGTATGATCACTGGAACTGCTTCATTGTGTCACTCTCTGCTAAGAAATACAACAGATAAGGAATGGCATGAAAGCTTTAGTGATCGCCAAGGAAGTCAGCTTCTCTTAATACTACTGGAAAACTGAAGCCTCAGGCTATGACTGAGGGTGGTGCTTCGAGTTTCTTTGGCTCTGTGAAACTCATGTGGGTACAGCAATCTATATGCTATATGCTAATCTAATTTGCTATAAAATGTAGTAGAGAGATTTGGTTTACAGCCTGTTATTACTTAAAGACTGCATATATAACCCCAAAATTATCACTGGCATCAGACAATGAAAGGACCTCAAAGCATTTTTCTGTTCTATTGTGAGAGACAATGAATAGAGTTAAGTAAGTATAAATATATAACTATATATTATTAAAAGTAAGGAGATCAACAAACCAATCTGTCTGATACAACTAATGAAAAACTGCAAAGCTCAACTGATGGTGGATGTTTCCTCAGTGATGGAGTTTTGTCTTTCCAGGGCTGCCACATGAAGACCAATGACATAACATTTTATAGCTGAATACTTTCAGTCAGTTGACAGGAATGTGCCAGAAGCAATATTAGCAGAAAAACAGACTACCAAAGAGAAAGCCACAGATGTAGCAGTGAGCAGGATAGATTTATCATGACTAATCAGACCACAGCAATAAACACAGAATATATATCCATTCCCCATGACAGAATATCTGCTGGGTGAGATGTTGCAATCTGCTTAAGAAAGCACTCTGTGGCTAAAAAGAGGACAGAGAACCAAGAGACAAATAATGGGCAAAGGGGATGCATAACTGAAAAAAACTGTGCATCAAGAACTTAAATGCTAGGAGGAAAAACAGAGTACAATGCAAGGCTGAAGTACAATGCATGACAGATCCTGAGTTACCAGTACGTGGCAAAAAGAAAGGAAGAAGAAAAAGAATACATGTTATATTTTAATGATTCAGTTCTTAATACAGTCTGATTCACTCTTACCTTAGACCAGTGTTAATATACATTATTTCATTGCCCTAGCTTCAATAAGACTAAAATGCTTTCTAGTGTTATTTGCCTTTTCCACAGAAAAAGATGCTAGCTATATTTCCGTATTTATAGCAGTATTTAATATGTGAAATACATACACTCTGCTTGACTTACCAAAGGATACCACTCCACTTTGCACGTGTAATTTTGCACATATACATCTTGAAAGTCTTGAAAAATAACAGCCGTTCACTCCTATTAAAAATGTTATGTAGAAACCTTACAAACTTTAAGCTGCCTTCAGGGTAACAACCAAAACTTTTCATTTTTCAGCAGCAGTTTTTTTCATTACAGGTATGTGTAGCTCTTAAAATGACTGGCAGATTCTTCCACAGTGCTAATATATTCCCACTAGAGAAAAAAAAAAAAAAACAACAAACATTTATGGCTTGTCACCATGGTTTCTAGCTAGGAAAGTGAAGAATACTAAAGATATTTCCCCTAAACTGTCCATTCTGCATATGATCGTACCAGTGATGACTGTGAGAAAATTTCATGTTCAATATAATGTGGCAAAGAGTGAAAAAATATATAACACAGGATTTTAAACTAATTAAAAATAAACATTTGGACATTTGCTTTATTTGCTAAACAAAATGTAGCTAGTATCTTCTCACTGACCATAACCAACTGAAAAGCTATAGGAAAAGGAAAGCAAATTTTAGAAAACAAAGGTCTTAGCTTTCAGTGGAATGGAAGTAATCCCTGCCTACAGACCCCTGTATCAGACAAGGGTTTTATTTGCTTGGTCAGCAAATTGTGGGTTAGACAACAGTTTAAAATGTAACTGGATGCCATAATGACCCCATACAAAATAAGGAAAGATGTGGAGATTTTCTTGATATCTGTCTTTCTGGACACAGCCTGACCTCGAGAGAACAAGTGCAATGCTTTAAAAATTCTCTTAAGCAAGCAAAGACAAGTTCTGAACAGCTGTGTATTTGGAACAACATGTATCCTAAAGGCATACACTTAGGAATTATGTCCAATCATTATAGTTACGTTCAAAATATGATGACACCAGTAAAGCATTGACATTATTGATACACTGCTACTTCAGGGCAGCTAATGGCTGCTGCTGTGATAAAACTATGTAACAGTAGAGCTGAACAGAAATAACCTATTAGACTTCACTGGAACTTATACTATTTTGCTGATTTTTGCCAGACAGCTCAGATCTAAATGCAAATTTGAAACTGCAAATATTCCAATGTCTACTTTTGACAAAGGATTATCTCATTAATGACATAGCAGAAGAAAAAAAAATAATATATTGTTTCACTCTATAGACCTACAGAATGGGAAAAGGGGACTTCATTCTTACATATTTCAGACAACCGTGCTACTAAGAATACTTTTTGTAACTGGTAAAATTTCTCTGTAGTTACTATATCTGTTATTTCATCAAAGTATCCTTGCTTTAAATCTAAACACCAGTGGTTTCCTGCCTTCATGCTGCAGTCAATGAACAGGAAGTTATCAAAAATTTCTAATGTTTCAGTTCCCATTGGCTTCATCCTTCACTATGGAGTTCAGACCTCCTATTAGAAGGCTTCAGCTTCAGCCCAGGAAAACCTAGGAAAGAAGTAGAGGGGTCCTAATTCTAATGCTTACACAGGTGAAGACAGAGCAGTGATTCAACCTACAGCCTCCTCTTGGCATCTCTTACCTTTCAGTATTCCTGATATGTTCCTTTCCCCCCATAGGCTAGGGAGAATTTCTCACTCCATGAGAAATTTTTGGATTTTGATGTTATGCTTTCCTTGTAGATCAGAGGTATTTAGATCAGAAGCAATCAGATCAAAAGTCAGCATTCCTTGACATTTTTTAAGCTTTCAAAAGCTTAACACTTTTTTCTTCTGAAAATATACAAAAATTCAATTTGTACCCTATAAACATACTATTCGTAAATGTAAAATTACATTAAGATTTAAAATCCAAATTAAAATGAAATCAGAGTCAGAATAATGTTTTGCTATAGCAAAAAGCAAGCAGAAAGTTCAAGCTATTTATTAAAGACACCAGAACTTTTCACTAAATGTTATTGATAATGAAAGTATCATCAAAGTCAATATGTTCTGTGAAACATGTAATTTTAAGAAAATTAAATTTTCTGGTGAGAAGCTGTTAGACTGAAACTTTCTGACCAGTCTCTATTTTATAATTAATTGCTTTTAGTTAACCATTTATATGCTTCATGAGTAAAAGTTTATTTACCTTTTAGCTTTAAAAATAATAGCCTTATTAATGATTTAAAACTGAAGCTGTATTAGTTAAATATACATAATAAAAAATAAAAAAGTGTGATTCCATCCACTCAATTTCAATTGCTTGGGGGGAAAAAAAAAAAAGAAAAAAAAAAGTTATTTGACTAAAGTGAAAGATAACTAACAGTTGGCATTCATCTGTGTGCTTGGTGATCTAGTTTTCAAACTTTCTTATTTCATTCAGCTGATTCTTGATTCCCTTTGGATCTGTGAGTACCCAGAAAGTGAAATGAATTAGGAAACTTGAGCTGGTGTTCAAATTCGGACCTAAGAACTAAGGTGAATATGTTAAATACTTCCTTTGAAGTACATAATTTATCCATCATGTTTGTACTTCTTTTCTTACAAATACAGCCCTTTAAAGTTTGTCTTCTACCTCATGTGTGGAGAATTCTGAGTATATCGAAGGTTGAAATGCTCTGAGTTGATTGAAAGTCAATTTTCTGTATAAAAGTACAGAGTATTAATACTATCATTTCATTATTATTATTCAGTATGTAAAAACTCGATACAACAGAAAATGCATGCAGTTTATTGTCAAACTACTCAGGAAGAAAATTTACTCTTGATTTAATCTCTAAATCCTGCTTAATACTATTGACATAATTAAACAGTGGGAATAACTGCAAGCATACAGCATGCATACAATTTAAATACTAATTTTATTTCTTGCTTGGAAAAGACACTATAAAATATGGATATTCTTATCTATTTACAGGCAATTATGATACAGTGAATGCTGAAGTTTTTGTGGATTTGTGCCATGGAATGACACACTCTTGGAAGTTTCTTTTTGTAAATAACTGTTTCAAAATGGTCACCATTGTTTCATCAGCTCTACCAGTATAAAATCAGAGCAGGGATTTCATGTCAAGCAGCAATAAAAGACTAATTTGTTAGGGGCAGAGGAATGATAACTGATTTCAATAAAGAAAATACAGAGCACACATATTTACTCAGAGAGGAAAGAGGAGGAGGTACTGACACAACCCTCAGCCTTCAATAAGCAGTGAGATGGCTTAGAGTGAAGGTAAAGGTACCTGATGCTTCTGTTTGTGTAAGAGGTGAGAGCATTAGTTTCCATTGCTAAATATGCTCTTAAAGAATAAAAGAAATCTTAATAGCAGATCCTGTTACAGCCACTAGCCCCAAAAATTTCTTAGGTGTTCATATCCCATTGTATAGGACTGCCTACATGTTTTCTCTTGATGCAACTCAGTAAGTCCTACACATTTGACTCAATTTACTATTGATCACTCCTATCATGGCAATGGCTGAAAAAGAAATTCTGAGTAAGAACAAAAGGATGGTTCCTGCTCAATAATAGCAGGTATACTTCTTCAACTTCATTGATTATCATCAAAACAACATGACACTAAACAGAACTAGTTATTTTTATATCCTCAGTTCCCATAGAGAAAAGTATGTAAGTATATGTTCAGTTTCAGCCCAGTCATCACTGGGTCTGAAGAATATTCTTAAATGGGAACCATCATTGTGATGGCCAGGGCAAATGAAATTTGTGTTACTATTTAATCTTTGCAGTTTCCTTTGTTCTTAGAAAGCTAATTACACATTACATTTTAGTGCATACTCTTTCTTTGTTGCAATTTGTTTTAGCTTGGTTGTCCTTGATTCTGTATTCATCAATGGCGATTTTACAATATTAGGACTTCATTGATTTGCATACTTGCAAGAAGGAAAAGGAAACCAGGTTCACTGACTTTACAAGTTACTTAATTTCTCTGTCATTGTTACCATAGAAAAACTTGCAAGCCTGGCTTTGGGCCTTTCTCATTTAATTTTGCAGCTGTTGAATAATTGAAATTGATATCTACAAAGTGCTTGCCTATAAAAAAAGGTCAGCAATAGGCAGGATCTAGAAAGTGATGCCAACAACAGGGAGGAAGTCATCTATTCATGTCATCTCTAGTGTCTTCTGTTGAAAATGAGGGACTATTTTTTGCAACTATCATATTCCCATCAGGTTATCTGTGTAATATTAACCTCTTAGACTTATACGACTTAAAGCAAACTGTTGTGTGGAGGGAAAAAGAAAAACAGAAAATGAGACAGCAATAAAGACAGGGCTTGTTCAGTAAAATATTCAGAAGAATTAAGCTAACAACTGCTATCAATTCACAAATACCTAGCCACCTTTCCATATCCATACTAGAATGGCTTTTTCTTCTAGAACCAGAATGCAAGCTTACAGAAAGTCCTAAATAGATCTGGACAATTTGGGGTTTTTTGTGGTTTGGGACTATAGTGAAGGGGGAGGAGAGGGTGCTAGAGGTAAATCATTCACTAGTACTTCAGCAAATATGCAAAATAGCTCAAAGTAAATAACACAAAAAAACCAATTCATTGTTTTGGTAGAAAAATTCATTGGTTTTGGCAAAAAAGAATTAAATTATTTTTGAGAAAAAGATTGAGATGTTTATGGATTACTTCAGCATGTTCCTTCATTTTGTGACCCCATTTTAATGTCACACTTGAATTACCTTTTCAATGATAACAAAAAAAATTAATGTTTTGGACTGATCTTAACTTCTAAAAGCCAAAAGTCTGCACAACTTTAATTCTAATAGTCTAAAATAACCACTTTAGAAAGAAGAGTAGTAACTGGTGCTTGTCAGAAAGCTGGCAGAGATGCAAACACACATTGTGACCTATTTTAAAAGTGCCTGAGACCATTTGCTGGCTCTAAGGCTGTCTGGCACAGAAAGGACCACAATGATACTGTTAAATTCTCCCAATCCCTAAAATTGGAGTGGAATTATCAGTAGTCCTGGGCTAAAATCATGCCAGGAATTGCTCTAAATTGCAAGTGTTAAGGTCTGAGCACCATTTAGTGCCAGGGAATACTTGCTGGCTCCAGTTTTGATGTACTATATGACATAGTCAAGGAGCACAAGTGACCAGAACAAAAAAAGCCAGTTCTTCCACTACAGATGGGACAATAATGTAGACATAGGCAGAAAGAATATTGTAGGTAAAGAAAGAGTTCGGGCATTGTGCTGCTGGGTTTTGGGTTGTTTTATGTTAACCTGTTACTAGCTACTGTCTTGGCAATCAAAGGCTGTTTTGCTTTGAAGAAACTGTTTTACGTCACTTTAACCAGTTTAGCAGGTCTTCAGAGGAAAACAACCACCCAACCTGTTGGATGTGTTAGTATGAAAGAAGCAGAAACCCATAACCATTACGTAAGACTGATTGGACCTTGTGGTTCCCATTCCCACAAATGATCAGAAACAGGAAGCCAGGCCTGCAAGGCAGCAAGAAGAGAAAAAACAGGCTACAAGGGTCAGGCCCCTCCAATAACCACAACTTGTTTATTCACCAACCTCATTGACGTTTCACCAGTATGACTGAGGAGCCTGAGAAGTCTATGGAAAACGGTATCATGATAAAATTCCCACAAAAGACTATTACTAAGCTCACCTTATTTCACATGATTGAGAGAAGTAAAGGAGGGCAGATAAAATGCTACAGCTCAGATCTAATCCTGTATGGTACTGGGGACAACCTTTGCATCCTTGCTTCCAACTTAAACTGATGCTAGAAATTCCTAGCACGTTGGCTCAGCAGCAGCAGCACTGAGCCAGTCGCGACCCTCAGACTGGACACACATTCCTGCATCTGTGCCATAATGATCCCTATTGCAGCAGCCTGTGGGCTCCTGCTGTAAATCACTTATGTACTTTATGATTACTGTTTAATGCATATGGAAACAGGGAGTAAAAGGAAGAAGCAGGAATAGCAATTATTTCTTTATGACCCCAGAGTATCACTAGAGAGAGACTCACACTCTTACTGAGTGATGACCCTTGAAGCTTCACAGTGGAAACCATCAGTAGGCATGTCACACAGCACAGGCGACTGCAGCCTTTTCGTTTCAAAGTACAGGCTGCTTACACTGTGTCTGAAGAGGGAGGGAAAGCTCCGAGTGCGTTAAGGAACATTTGAAAGATAAATTGACTTGTACATTACCAAGGTATAGTTATGGAAAATAATCAGGGCAGCTTTACAAAATGTGTATGTCTCAATGCCACCAATACAGCAATAGCTCATCCTTGAATCTATTAGCTTTAAAATGTTATTAATTACATTTCAGAATATTTGCTTTTTCTACAACATGATTTGTAAAGCAACAGAACAGTGAGAAAACTGAAATAAATATCCCTGATAAATAATTTGCTGGTTTTCAGCACTTTAAGGATATGATTCTGGGCTAGAGACACACACAGTTACCTAGTTGTCCTGTGCCCAGAGAAGATGTAAATAGCAAGCTAGGTGTTGAGTTCTCAGGTCGTCCACAGTCCTAAACATTTTTACAAGCTAGCACATGTTTTCCAAATTAAAATTATGAGCTTCTACAGTCATAACCAGTCCTGTTAGAAGATCTAAGGTTATGATCAACTGCAATATGTCCTCAAAATTGGTAGGATGGACTAAAGTTGATGGGACATGAACTTTTTTCTATATGTCTCTGATTCCTTTTGGGTTTTAAAGCACACAATACATGGGAACATGCTCATATATATGCTAGAGCCTATGACTAAGTAGCCAGCATCCTTCCCAAAAGGCAATTTCAGTATTACTGAAAACAATACAAGATGCAACACAATTGTTGTATCAAAATCACCTTCTCTTTTAACTGAAAATACTGTTTTGAAATGGTGGTCACGGTGGCTTATGAGCTCAATCAAAAAGACAATAATGAGACATGATGGTCAATATAGGATTGGTCATAGATGGTCACTATAGGGGCTATGGTGCATAAAAGAGAATTTTTAAAACCATATTAGGAGAAGTTAACTTCATCTGTCACCCTGAATATTATGTACTAACTGAAGGTATCCCAAAAACCACACTTCCTCCTTCTCCAGATCAATTGCTGTGTTATTGGTTATTTACTTTGAAGCAGTTTTCAATTGTGACCCTTTATCAATAAAACCTTCAGAAGTAAAGATTAAGAAGAAGAAAAAAGGTTATTTGCCAGGAGATCCTTCAGAGTATGGAAGCATACTGTTTCATTTAATACTGCTTCATTTCATTGAAATTAAAAAAAAAACAAAACAAGAAATCTCATTTAAAAACTTGTATTTCTTTTTCCCAGATGCATCATGTAAGGTTATTTTCTTTTGGTTCGTTGGTTGGCTCGGGGAGGGGGGACTAAAAGGGGTAGCATTGGGGTTTTCTAGGTTTTAAAATCTCACAAAACAAATTTTCAAATCACATCTGATTTTCCCTAGATTTCCACTTGGGCATTTAAAAACTGTATCCTACCAGTAACATCCAATGATTCAGCTCAGCATACTCCCAATAGAAACGAGGAGGAAGTATTTGCCTTCAGAGTTAGAGGAGCTTTCTTTGGAATGTAAATAATTATGTTCTTCTTTTTCTTCTCCTTGGATTGCAAATATACAAAGTCTTTTAAATCCACTGTTTTATAGCAGGTGGTCCAGCTGGCACCACACAGCACACATTCAGCTTGCAGGATGTTTCTCTTTATCCTTTCTTTCCCAGAGAAGACACCCTAAATGTATAATTCCTGATGCTGCTTGCCACAAGGTGTGACAAAAACCTGGGACAAGCATTGTGTATGAGCTACTTCAGGAATGGTTTTCATAACTCTTGCCTTTTCAGTTACCAAAGACAAGTCTTAGCTTACAAATGCTTCAGCCTTACTCCCCAAGAGTCTCAAAACTAAAGCCAAGAAAAACTTCATTTTAGCATTAGATTATATACAGTCATTATATGAGGTATATAAAGTAAAGATTAATCTGCAGTTTTTAACTTCATGGGGTCTTGTTTAGGCATATATAAGATTTTTTTCCCCCTTTGGCTTTTGTCAACACTTTACTAGGTTGTTATCAAAGTTAACCTGCTGAGTCAGTGGCTATACTGTGTGCAGTAACTTTACTGCCAGACCACATCAGTACTGCTAGTGACTTAGAGGCAATAGCCCGGACAGCGTATGTAGAGGTTGTAACTCTCTTTCTCCTAATGAATACTTTACTACCATGAGGAAAACGTGACTTCAGACATGATCTTAACTTCTTGCCCAAAATCTAAAGATCAGTCTTCCAGAGACACAGCTGACTTTGGTTTTTTGAAAAGGTTAGGGCAATTAACAAAATGAAATGTGCATCATTACTGACTGACATAAAATGTCAAGAACGCTGATTGTTCCAACTTCACAGAAAGATACATATCTCTGTTTTTAAGCTGAAGAAACTTAATTCATTGCAGGACTATGCATGCTGTAAAACAGATTTTAATAATTTTCCTTTTTCAGATTTATAGGTTTTTGCATTTACACTTCAAATTAAAATCTAGGAGTGAGGAATCTAGGCATGGAAATAAAATTTACAAAGGCAAGATAGGGCGTGTTCCATATAAACACAAAAAGATTTAAGTATATTACTTTCTCCATTTTTTAAACCACATCTATTAGTCACATGTGGAAATAATTGTATAACCACTTGGCTTTATTTATTCCAAATGTTGAAACCTTTAATTCCTTCTTATGATCTTTTCTTTATCTTTTTGAATTATCATGTTTTTATATCAAAGTAATTAAAAGATCACAAATGCAAGGTTTATAAACAAAGCTATCATTCTAAAAACTCTAAGCTATTCAATTAACCACTTGTAAGACCTTTACTAAACTATCAATGGAATGAGCAAATCTATGATTACCTAGAATTAGTATGAAAATCCATCTCAAATCCTCTGAATTTCTATCACCTGTATGTTGTTACAGAACAAACAGTTTGTAATGAACCCAGAAGTCCTTTTACAAGGATAGGAGCAATTTCAATTTTCCAATTAAAAGTTGCTTTTGCATCCTAAAAAAATACTACTCTTGAAAATATTTATATCCCATGGAAAATGCTGAATTTTTGATGAATGGGAGTCAAATTCTAAAATATATAAGTACCTATCATTTCATTTCATAAGGCAGAAATACCCTGCTGGTGCTGCATGATTCTATCTATCTATTCTATCTAGCTTCTATTCTATTCTATCTGGACTAGATGATCTCCAGAGATCCCTTCCAACTCCATATGATTCTATCTCTTTCCTACAGTCAGGATTCTTGATTTGCTAATATCACGTGTAGAGCACATATTTTCCCTTTCCAAGTTGACATTTCTGGCTGTATGCATCGCTAGATGTGATGGAGAACCTGGCCCAGAGAGAGAATGGTATTTCCCAAAAGTACTACAAAGGCATTTTAAATCTATATTTTTGTGATTTTTCATCTGAAATCTAAAACTTTTTTCTTTTTAAAATTTTCACTTTGTCCATATCCAGAAATCCTTTGATTCCCCAGTGTTGTGGGATACTTTTAATGCACACAATGTTCTCATTTCATTTTCATAAATAGCAGTTTAGACACATAATTTTAGACCTGCTCTACTTCAGGTATTTCAGTAAGCCCACCAGTGGGCATTTATTAATTTAAACAAGCTCTTTATTACACTTACAATGGAATACCTTTTCAGCTTCTTAGAGCCCATTTATACAGATCTGCATTTGCACTTCAGGGTAGATACACTCCCATATCCTGAAATGTGACCAAAATTTCTCAGCCCCACACAACAATGTAGAGACACTCATCTGAAGAAAATGAAGTGCTGCATGTGGAAGGGACATTTCTTATTTATGTTTGCCTAGACTAGTAGAAGAAAGAAGATTTGGGGAAAAAAAATAAAGTCACAAATAAAAGAAAATAGAAAGGGTTGATGTAGACAATCCCTAACAACGTTATTGTGAGGATTAACTTTAAAGGATGCCACTTCATTGTAAGAAGGCTCCAGTGTAACGAATCTCTGAGCAGAAAAGATATGAGAAGGCTGTTCAATTCCCACTTCTTTTAGTCCACTGAGAAGAATGAGGGACAACAATATAAAGCATTACTAAAGGTTTATACAAAGTTAAACTTTTTCTTGTGTTTTATCCAATACAAGCAAATCTGTTTTCACATATTAGGAGCATGATTCTTTTAATTAGATCATTCTTCTATTTGGATTTGATGCTGTAGGTGTTCCAAGTATGAAACTATTTCTCTATTGGATTTTGGCGCAACAAAGGAGTGGGGCCCATTCAGCTCCTGGAAGGCATCATCAAACAATGAACAATCAGTAAATATTATTAAGTTCTTACAAATGTACAGGCTGTTTTAGTTTACAAACTGTATTGTGAAAGTCTGCCAAATCCAAAAGATAATTAAATGGAGCAAAGACATAAGAGTAAAAGAAAATAATATTCCTGAATAATCTTTTTCACCATCAACTTTAATACTTTCATGGGAATTCATCTCTGAATAGGAAGAAAGATTTTTTAATTATTCTTTATGACAGTCACTTTGGTCCAACAATGATTAGCAACTGCTTCTGAAAATCTGAAAGTAGAATTCCTAGATGCAGAAAACCACTTATTCTTTTCGCTTAATCTTTTCAAAGCAGACAGATGGAGGTTATTGTGGGCAGGGGAGGGGTGCTATAGAGACAAAAGCAGAAGGCAGGAGTCATTTACAGGTATGTGGAGCACGGTGGAAATGACTGCATGCACCACTAACAGCACAGAGATCCCTTGTTAGTGCCTGTCACTGAAACTAACCACCTACCATAAAGGTAAGTAAATCTGGAATAAGACTCATTTGCCTAATAGTAACTTGGGTTGTATGGAAAACTTGGCAATTTAGAAACAGCAAAATCTTCCCTTCAAAAAAAAAAAAATCCAAACACAATCTACTTCATTTTTTCTTACTAAAAGGTACCTGTAAGTCCACTTTCACATCACAATCTTGACTTGTTTCTTTTTTAAAGAAATTGAAAGAAAGAACATTTGTATTTAGTTTCCTGACATTTTAACTAGGAAGAAGAGAAATAAAAGTCAGTGGCCTGTTTTACACAGTGACCTACCACTGAGGAAGGAAATCACTTGGAAGGTAGGAAAAATGGCTTTAAACTCATTTAGCTGCATGAGATTCAACAGCTGTGCCACTCAGGGAAATGGTGCAGCCAGCATGGCAGCATTCCCTGTGTGCATATCCCAGTGATTAGGATATTCTCCTGGGAAGAGAGACGCACTATTTGCCCTAGAGCAGCAGTGGCTCATGTCTCAAACAGAAAAGGAGGCATTCAAATGTCTCTCTTATCTTACTCATTTACAAAGAAAGATGATCAAGATCTCTTTAGTCACTTCTGGATCATAATTATAGCTCAAAAATATTTTCCAGTTAAAGGCACCTGATGACTTGGAAATTGTGAAGTGTTTGAGGTTACCCTTTCACAGACAAAATATTGTCCTAAAACAATTTAACTTGCCTAGAGCTAAACTTCATTAACTTGTTTTATTCTGTGGAGCCACAATATAAGTTCTGTGCCTCTGATCTCTAGTAAGCCTAACATCCTCGACCGTAAATTTGCTTTCAAACTTAAAACCACTGCATGACAGCAAAACCTTTGCCCCTGGATGATGGGCTTCAGCTGTTGCAGCAGCACGTAACCTACATCCTAAGGACAATTCCTGCGCTTCTGAAGTTGTAGGCTTGCTTGACAATTAAACATCCAACTCTAAAAAAGACCAGTTCAAGAAGTTCTTACCAGAAAATGTAGGGGGGTGCATTTTAATCTTTTAAGAACAAACACAGCGAACAGAACAAATATTAAAAGGAAACTAGGCAAAAGCACTAAGTAATCTATTTAACATGATTCATTTACATGTAGGTATTTGGTGAGATATGCTAATTAATGAGAACACAAGAGGAAAAATAGAAGAAATGTGTTTTGCAAAACTGGTAGATATAAGAATAAACTGCAGAACTAGGAAGCCGGGCATTTTCTTACAAATACATGGAAGACAGTTGAACAGACTGAGCTGGAAAGGTGTCACATAACTCTAGTCCTTTTTTCTTCTTATCTCTAGCTTTTAGAAGTGATTGGCTTGTATTTGTATTTTTTCTGTAACAATATGTCAGGCAGAATAGCTGCATTGTTAGCACAAGAGAAGAAAAGAGCATTATCTTCTCAAGAAAAGTAAGAAACATGATATAAGATTTTGGTAAAATGCTTTCAGTTCCACAGGTTTAACTTAGGCCTTTTGCTTTTGTGGATTCCATAAACAGAGAGTAATCTCTAACAGGGAGAGGTTCTGGTTTTACCATTTGATGTTCATCTATAATGTTGGATGTGAATTATTTCTTCTTTCTTGTTTAAGACAAAGTAGGTAATTTAATTCAGGTAGAATTTTTAAATGCCAGTATCCTCAGATATCAAAGCAATACACTAAATGACATTTGATATTTTGTAAGTCTTTCATTAAACAAAATTAATATTATGTAATAATGCACTAAACTATTTTCAACTAGCTGTTTCTCTCAACAAAATATTGTGTAAGACTCATCAGTAAATTATCTCCAAGACTTTGTAAGACACTAGAAATATTCAATGGAAATTTTTGTGAGAACAATACCTCAGTTGATAGGATATTGTGACTATGATTTATCCATCCATGATTCCAAAGGAAAATAGCAAGCCACAAATAAACCAAAGATTAGCCTTATCCTAGATGTTTGAATTTGGCAGGCTTGTAAAGGTTGAAAGAAATGCTAAAATTGAGGAATGATCCACCATTAAATCAAATTTAGGAATAAATTCCTGGTTTTCTTTGTCAAGCTGAATTAATATATTTTCTCACTTCTTCTGCCATCTATTTTTAATACACATTACATATGTGTAAATTGAAGTTTCATATTTCCTCTAGGCTAGCTTTAAATTTAATACAAAATGAAAAAGTCACATGGTGCATACTTCCTGTTTCAACAGCCTCCAAATATCACTCAAAAGATTCCTATTCTACCTATGCCTACAGTATGCCTACTATGTTTTACTGAATTAGGGATTTTGTGCATTGGATCATTCTGGGCTTCAGATCCACTTCAGCTAACAAGGTCTTCAATATTTAAATAATACATTATAAACGACAACAATCAGAAAAAAAAAACAGTGGATCTATTAAACTGTTTTATCATGCCATATATCATACAAAATTTAACAACAGAAGTGCCTTAAGTATCACCTAGATGAGTAAATCATGACTCATTTGACTAACACAGATCAAATAGTCCCCCTTGGAGAGTACACCAATACTAAGCAGGCCTTTTGTTTTGGGAAGTTGAGTCGGGAGTATTGTAAGATAAAGTTTTTCCTGCCATATTATAGAATCTATGTCCCCACTCAAGACTCATTTTCCTTCAATTGAAATCACAATGTCAATACTATTTTCACTTACAGAAACCATTTGCAAAGCCATATAGGCAGAGTCGTCCTGAAACTTTATATGCCTTATGACATTACAAAACCCATTTGAGTTCCTGAAAAATAATGAGAATATTCTTTATGTGGTATGAACCCTGTATTTCCTTTAAGGTGTGTCTGTTAGATTAACAACCTTGAAAAACACAATTAGGTCAAGGTTAATATCAAGAGTGAATTATGCTAACAAGACATCTTCACTACAGTTCATCCCACCTACACCATGCTTACTCTATTATAAATTAATATTTAAATGGAGCAGGGAGGTTTTATTTCTGTAGTATT
Source organism: Limnodromus scolopaceus (assembly GCA_028565335.1). Classification (NCBI taxonomy): domain Eukaryota; kingdom Metazoa; phylum Chordata; class Aves; order Charadriiformes; family Scolopacidae; genus Limnodromus; species Limnodromus scolopaceus. The sequence goes on from JAOXNO010000001.1 coordinate 109,554,286, forward strand.
CTTTCCCAACCTTTGCTTTGGTCAATACATAAATTTTCTTTCATTTCCAGAATGTGTTTTAGTTTGCACTTGGCCTAAGCTGGTAGAGCACCATCAATTGTCCAGACCACTCCAGTTAAACTGGTCTTCAAGTGTGGGCTGTGTTGGCTAGTTCATCTTGTTTTTAATAGCACAGAAGTAGTGCACACCTGGAACTGCCATTGCACTTCTCATGACACCTTCTACCACATTTGTTCCTGTGATATGGCTTCTTCTGAGAGCCCTCAGTGGCTTTGAGGTAACCTTCCAAAGGACAGGTTTAGGCACACTTTTTCTTTTTTTTTTTTTTTAAACCAGAATCCCTTGATAAAATCACCCTGTTTCTTCAGGTTCTGAAGTGTTATTCCATTTATTTGCAAGAGAGCCAAGTAGAAATGGAGTTGGCAGTTCTCAAAGGAATCTTGCAAACAAGTGTCACTCATATTTCAGATAGAGTTATTGAACAGTCACTACCACTTGACAAAGAACATGCCCCACACAGGCCTACCAATATTCTCATAATATTCACAACTCAATACACTGTGAACCTCTATCAAACATCAGCTTTCTCAAAGATCTGAAAATGCACAAACTTTTGAAAGATATCAGTAGTTTCAATAGAAGATCCTTAAAAATAAAGTACATCTTAAAGGAAAAGAATATGCTATTTGCAGCTCCTAGGACCATTTAAAAAAAAAAAAAACTTATTACTTTAAATAAAGCCCATGAAGTCTCTTTCATTGTTTTAAAAAAAAATATCTCATTCTTGTAATTTTTTTAAATACTAGGAACGCATTTCCTATTGTAATGCCTCTCAAAATTAAATCAGGCAAATGCCCTTAAACATGGAAATTATTACTTTCTGGTGTTGACTGAAATAACTTCTGCTGTCAAAAAGAGCGAGCTGCAGAGTTTAAAGTGCTGGGCTAAACATGAGGACATTTAGTCTCTATTTCCACCGTTAGCATTAGCCACCTGACTCAAAGCATTACTCCTTTCTCTATGCTTTATTTTCCTTTATAAAATGGGGATAATGAATTACATGTGTCTGTTGAATTTGACCAACCTCTACTTCCCTACCCCCAGCATGGCAAGTGGAGATTGAGGTACCATGACTCTACCTCCAAAACACATCAGCCTGGAAAAGCACATGCTTTTTTGAACGCAAGGAGTAAACAGAAAATTTTCACTACCACCTATCTCCTCTTGTCCTTTTTGTGCTCCCTTTAAGCACTCACTGGAAAGCTGCTTATCTATTTTAGAATGAAGAGCCCTAAATATTCAAAGTTCTATTAAAAATATATTTTTCACTACATAAAGCTTGTATTTAAACATGTCTCTGTATCTATTCAGCTATGCACTTAAAAACCACACTAATACAATCCTCTTTCTCTATACCAGGGACTACAGTTCAGCAAAAATAGATGTGAATTTCACAGGCAAAATTGCTACTGAAAAACTGAATAAGAATCTTAAGATCTGTTAGAAAATAAGAGGTAAGCTCAGAGACCTTTTTTGCAAACAATAATGTGACTTCCTCACAGGTGACTGTAATGAAATAATGCTTTAAAAATCAGTGATCAGTTGTTCACCATTCTGATCAAAGTTTAAAACTTAACTTGTTCTATATTTTTATTTTTCAGTTTCTAATGAAGGAATTGAGTTTTTATCACTAAGTGTAGTGAGAAAAATGAAAAAGAAAAAGTTTATTTGCAAGTAAATATATCAAACAACTTTCAGAAACCGAACCACATACTAATTGAGCATGAAAGATCTTTTTTAATTCTTAAGGAACTGAGGCTATTAATTTATTTTTTTTTAGTAAGAGTATCAGAAAATGGATCTAGCACCACAACAACCAGTTGATAGCAGCATCATTTCCCACTGTTTACATCCCACCCACCCCCCAAAAAAACTGTAGAATTCGGTTTTCTTTGTGAAAGCAGCTTCCAAGAACAAGACTTTGCCAGATGAAGCATTCCAGCCATTATCTTTTAAATGGACATGAATTCAATGAATTTTAAGCTCAGCAATGCTTCCATTATTTTTAGTGGAACTGTTCATGCTCTCAAAGCTAAGTGCATGCAGAAACAGTACTGTTTTTGAAAGCTTAGGCATGAAGTTTAGAAATTTACAAATACATTGACATTATCACTATTGAAAACCTAGCTATTATTTTCTTCTTGAGAATTATTGAGTTCCGATAATCATTTCTTTGTATATAAGGAGATCATCTGTATAGCGCATTTTATTTGTCACTGAAATATAGCACATGATTATGTAGGACTAATTTAGGGCAAAGAAGCCAAACTAAGTAATTTCATTTGAACACAAAATATTTTGAAACTCAGACTGCCCCTTATCAATGACGTATAACTTAATCTACTTGTACAATTTTAAAGGGGTTTACTATGAGAAATTATTGCTGGAAACTCAGGTGACGGTTCTCTCATCTCCCCACAACAGTATCTTTTTGAACAGTTTCCCAGCAGTGTTGACAGAATCCTACAGAAGCACATCTTTACTTGTTTTAAACTCGTATACACTATGCTGCCAATTACAGAAATTTGTCACCAGCTGTGGTTCCCCCAAATGATTTGCTCTTTTTTGAGCTTCAAAGGATCCACCCTCAGGAGTAGAAATAATTAAGATGTGTGCTTTTTTCTTTAGACTTTAGTACTTTATAAAATCTGAAATAAATCTGGTTTCCCATGGTAAAATAGGTCAAATTGATCCTGTCACAGTCCATTAGATAACAAGAAGTACTTCTGCAAGCGATCACAACCAAAAAACTACCTGTGGGTTCAACCATTTAGAAAGAAAAAATTCACATTATTTTTTTTTTAACTCAGGACATTTCAAAATGATAAGTTTAAGGATCATTTTACATCCTTTCTAGTTCTGTGAACTATCTTTCAGACTTTCAATCACAAAAGCTACAAGTATAATTTTCACAGTCATATAGAAGCATTGAGAAATGTTTTAAAGCTGAGAATTGGCAGCATTTACATCATTCACATGATCATATTTTCAATTGTACGAATAATAGAAAACACTTTTTGAAAGGTGGTAGATGTTACACATCTATCTTCATTTTCTTGGCCCACTAAAAGAACATGCACCTTCTATTCATGAGGATCTCTTTACAAGGACTCAAAGACAAGGGACAATGATTACAAGTTGCACCATGACAGGTTTTATCTCACTCTAAGAAAGATGTTTTTTTTAAAGTAAGAACAAACATTTACTGAAGTAACCTCCCCCAAGGAGGGAGGTTTTCAAGATGCAATTGGACAGAGTGGTAGGTAATCTCATCTAGGCTCCCTTTCCCACAAGAGATTGGACAATATGATCATTTGAGGTCCCTTCCAACAGGTCCCCCCAACCTATATTATCCTATGATTTGCTGGGTGTCAGTATGTTACTAATACAACAAGGCAATTTTTTGAGTATTTGATTGCCAAAGCATGTATGTGGAGTTCCAAATCCATGCATAACCTGAGACAATTTGTCAAATTACTTGATAAAATTATTCAAGGAAGTGAAAAATATAAAAATGATTTGGTGGTGGTTTTTTTTTTCCTGAAACTATTCTGACAAATGTTAAATTTGCTTAAATGTAGGTATTTAAAAAAAAAAAAAATCTCTGGCAAAGGAAGATCTCTTCAATTTTTTTAATCTACTGTCCAAATGAAAATAGCTACAACAACAATCAGTGACTAGTATAGGTCTGGTTACTACTATAGAACAATACTGGTGAAACTTGGTAATGCTTATTCAGAATCCATTAATCAAAATATTTTTACAGGATGCAGCATGAAAAAACTCTGTGCAGACCGTGTACAGAGATCTGTCCTATGAAAATGAGATCCCACTAGTAGGAATTTACATTATTTAAACAACAGAATACCAAAGATTAAAGTAATGCAAGTATGAAGAACAGAGCTGACCAATGTTGAAAGACAAGACAAGCAAATATGCAAATAAAAAGAAATCAAAAAAAAATGTAAGTTCAAATAAAGGAAGCAAAAAGGAAATAAAATTGTAAGGAAGTTGGGACTGATAAGGTGCAAAGAGTAATACTACATTTCTAATCAAATAACAAAGATCGCACAACACTCACTTTGCACAGTTTCCTATTCAGCAAGGCAAAAGAGAAAAACTTTGAACCTCTAATAGGAATCTAAATAATGATTTGGTTTTGTGTATGCTTGAAATTGGAAAAGTAGTATTTTAGCAGAGAAAATTCTAAGACATATATTCTCATTTTCCAGGCTACCTAACAAGTTTAACAGACAGGCAGTTCTTAGTCACTTAGCAGTTATGGATCAGATGTTCAAAGTGTAAAAAAAAATAAATTGTTGAAAGACAGTAATATGAATATTTGGAAGTCACTTCTCAGAACAGAAGAACCATTTTTATGTAAGGAAACAAACAGTTATGTGAAATTACGAGCAACTCAATTTGTAAAATGTGTAATGGCCCAAATGTAACAATCAAATTACAATCATTGTTTTGAAGTTTTTTGCATTGGAAGAAAATGTTGATGGATAGAAAACACTTCAATTTCCCTCAAAGTAAAAGGCAGCTTCATAAAGCAATGCTTCTGAATTTCCGCATTTAACAATAACTTTCACGGTCAAACATTTCTGACAATCATGAAAATCATTAACATTTAGAAAGCCAAATAATACATCTTGACAAATACATTACGGCATGTAGCAAAGTGCAAAAGGAATCTTTCAAGTTGACTTTTTTACAATGTCTTATTCCTTTAATTGAAATTTTAATTAAGGAGTTTTAACCCAGGAGGTTTTGTAAAAACCGTTCTGATTTGTTTCACTGTGAGATGATGCATGACACTAATTTTTAAAGTAGCTTTAATTTTTTTTCTTGTTTCCCTTATATTTGTTTCCTTTTATTTCCGGTATTTGTTATACAGATGTATAGATCTGTGGCAAACAGGGGGTTACATATAGCAGTTTTCACAAATATTATGCATACTGCAAGTTAATTTTTGGTGCTAACCTTGTCGAAGTTGCTCCGAGTTCAATAAAAATGAAGCAACTGCGAAGATTGTGCTTCTGTGAAGTTAAGATAACAAAGACTTGGTCATTAACTGACAAATAGTTACTGGGTGGATCCATATTTTTAAAATTAGTTTAAGGTGGTTTGAGCCATGTTGATCAGAGTACAGAGATTCCAGACACAGCTGCTTTTAAAGTATTACCAGACCTGGGCTACAGCCCACAGTTACAAACTAAATGTATTGCCCTTATTAATCTCACCTATAACAGACTACTGCCTAAAAATATGCTGCCATGGTATCAAATGCCAGAAAAAATGCCACCATATAACATGAACATTACACAAACACATTAAGCAGCTAAAATTCCTGTCAGACATTTAAAAACTGTGCAATTCAGAAGCTGCCAGATTAGCAACAGACTGAGCTTGAGCATAAGTGTGTAGGAGGCATTGGTTTAGCTAAAGGGACATGGGAAAACAGAATCCTGTGTACTGTTTAAGCAATATGGAATCATTCCAATTCCATAAACAAAACTTTTTGTCTTGGAATTTGATTTTTCATTTCTATGGTACACAAAGTGGTTTTTTAAACTGTACAGAATTATGCGGGACTGGTAGACACAAATTACTACATTTCCCCTAAATACTTTTTGAAAGAGGGTATTTGGAAAGCAAATAATCTAATATCTAGTCACACATTTGCTTGCCGAAAGGAAGGTGGTTCAACATGAAAGGCAGAAGCTGAAGGAGTTCATATCTATAGATGGTATTAAGGAGAATCTTAATACCCAAGCACAGAAACATGAACAAGGGTAAAAACTTGAAATTGTATCATTTTAATAGAAAGTGGCTTGGTGTACATTTTACTATTGTCGCAAATTTATTTAGAAGAGTAAAAACGCTTTCAGAAAGTCCAAACCAGCATTACTGGACCTGTTTCCTATAGTTTATCCCTTTAGTTGTATCACATAACATCACACTGAGGAAAAAATAAGATTTGGTATGCAAAAGGTAACTTTGGTTAGAGTGATGTGAAGCTTTCATAATCCTAGTGAAGAGAAAAGGAAGTGGCATGAGAAAAAAGTGAATTTAAAGGAAAAATCTTCTACATGCTCAGAGACAGATAAATACAGACCTCCTCATAATCAAGGAAAGGGAGAGGGAGCTACAGTAACCTGAGGGTGGTGAGACATTGGAACAGGTTGCCCAGAGAAGCTGTGGCTACCCCACCCCTGGATGTGTTCAAGGCCAGGCTGGATGGGGCTTTGAGCAACCTGGACTGGTGGGGGTGTCCCTGCCCATGGCAGGGGCAGGGAGGTTGGAACTCAATGATTTTCAAGGTCCCTTCCAACTCTAACCATTCTATGATTCTATGATCTGAGAACTGACACCAGAAATACTCATAACTACCCCAATGCAGAAAGGGAGTGAATGCTGTGGGAGATTGGCCCAACTAAAAGCACAGCGCTCCACTGACCTGAATCACAGAAAAAGCAGGAAATAGGAACTAGGTCATATTACTAAGGCTGGATCAAAAGAACAGCGACACTAAATATGGATAAAATCAGCTAAGGCCACAGTACTGCTTAAGATGCAATTAATTATGGAGTACCTCTTGGAGCATATTTCCGGGCAACTAAAGAAGATTATCATTCAGCATTGTAAATCATGCCTGACCAGCATGACTGCCTTCTAGGATGAAATAGATGGATTTGTGGAAAAGAGCAGTGGGTTTCATTTACCTGGATTCTAGCAAGACAAGACTTCCAACACTGTCTCCCACAGTCACCCATATTCAAGTTTAGATGTTATGTTCTAGATAGGAACAAAACTAAATAATAAAAAAATATGGCTGGATAAATGGGCTCAAAGTAGTCATCATAAGGTGATACTCTATCTGGAGGCCAGAAGAAGGAATACTGCAACAGTCTATCCTGAAACATGCCCTGTTTAGCATCTTTACCAGTAACCTGGACAAAAGACTTGTTCATCATGTTCATAGATGACCCCAAACTAGGAGGACCAGTCGATGCACTTGAGCGCAGAGCTGCCATCCACAGAGACCTAGACAGGCTGGAAAAATGGGCTGACAGGAACTCCCAGAAGTCTAACCATGTCAAATACAAAGTCCTGTACCTCAGATGGATAGATTATCTTGCAATAATACAGGCTGGAACTGGCTGGCTTGGAAGCTGAATTGCTGAAAATGACTTGGCGGGTCTGGGCAGACAAACAGAACATAAGCCTACAGGGTTCTTGGGAAGTAAAGACAGCCAACAGTATCCTAGGCTGTATTAACCCACCCTTTTCTTGTTTAGTGTATCACTAATAACACAGCAGTATAAGTTCCTGTTGCCATTCGAGTTCTTTGCAAGCATCAAATCTAGATGAGCTTTAGCTTTCCTACCACAAGTAACATTTCTGAATTCATAGTTTGAGGCCTGTTCCTGCTTTCACCTCATGTATTTCTTTTTAATATTGGAGTTCAGTCACAAGTTCCTTATTTACCCAAGCTGATCTTCTGTAACATCTGCCCAATTTCCTAAGTATCAAGATGGATGGTTTATGCAGTTGGAGGAGGTTGTCCTTTAAGACCTGCCAGTTTTCTTGAGCTCCTTTGCCCTTCAGAGCTCATCACAGAGGATCCCTTCTACCAGTTCCCTGAAGAACCCACAGTCTGCTCTCCTGAAGCCCAGGGTTAGTGTTGCTCTCCTCAGCTCCTTCATTCCCCCTAACAAACTCCACTATTTCACAGTTACCAAAAGTCAAGGCTGCCATTGATTACCACAACCCCAAACATTTCTGCCTTTTTAGGCAGAATTATGATTATGAGATCCAGCTGTGCATCACCTGCTTGGCCCATGCAGTACCTCTACTAAGTAACTCTGACACTCCCAAAAAACATCCATGACTGCTTGTGTCCTACTGTGTTGCCCTTCTAAACAGGAAGGTTAATACTCTCCATGAAAATCAAGGTCTGTGCTCAAGATTTATTCTAAGGAAAACGTCTGTTTCTATCCATTCTGTTCACAATTTAGACAAGTCTTGCCTAACTTTTCACTCTAAATCAGGTGAAGTACAGCTTCAACTGAAATATTTGTACTGGCCTGGAGAGTATGAGAGAGCCCATCATCTTTCTGTCAAAGATGGCACAACTTTCAGTTTCATATAGCATATAGGACAGGATATAACACAATGCGATCTTTAGTGCATATCCTTTCAGCAGGTCTTCCTCTGTATGAAATAGCCCCTTTAGACATTGTGATTCAAAGAACTCTATGCTGCCAGGCAACTGAAAGCCAGGTCAGATATAGGACCATGTATCTGTCACCACAGAGCTGCATAGGCTCATTAATGCTATGAAGCAGTCTACAGCACTGTCTCCCTATCTATATGAAATGGGCCATGATTCTATTTTTATAAAGTCCTCCAAAATAAACAAATCAAAAGCACTGCATACAATAGCTATGACCAATTGCCGTGATTTCTGTAAGGATAAGCACATATGCATAAGTCTTTATAGCCAAACCATATTCATTACAGTAACAGAAATCAGAAATTCTGATGAAACACCTCATCTGCTGTGCTGCTTAGCACAGGAGCTAATAAACAAGTCCAGCAACACAAGTTACTTTAACACAAACAATGTGCTTAAACATGTCTTTCAAAAAAATCTTGTCCATGATTTCAGAAATAGAGAAATTCTAAACACCAAACAGGTCTAGAAAACAAAGTAAATACTTGCATCTTTCATTTCACTACCTAGTAAGTCACGGAAATTTTACATGCAGTAAGTCTTCCCTTTCAGTTGCATTTGTCCTTTTACTATGCAACACAGTCATTCTGACAAGTACTGTTCTGTTTCAAACAAGTTTAACACAGGAGAAAATTATGTGCCTTTATTATTGATGTTAATGAACAATATAATGACAGATTATATGCAAGTAGACAATCCCACTAAATGTGCAGCTCTTTTTGTTTTGCTGCTGTTTTGCTTTGCCTTTCAAAACAAATAAATTCTTTCTCCTTTCTGTTGTTCTAAAGCAATTTTCATTGCAGAACCTCAAATTTGTATTCTACTTTCCTGGTCATGGATTTAATTTGGCCTCAAGGGACAAACATCATTATATAATTTAACAATAATTCTCATTCTGAATCACTAAATACAGAGAAAAGTATTCTCCTGAATCTTGACTGCTAGTAATCAAGAAAATGCTTATTCCTGTTCTTACATTAATCAAGAATAAACATTTGAAGTGTTGTATACTGAAATAATGTATTTTTTAAAGTAATTCTTTGTTGTGCCATATGACTACATTGTTTTCCAGCTTAATTAAATTCTAGTGTCCAATAATCATTGCTTTTCACCTTTTTACAACAGATTTTTTCCTGCCTACAAGAAAATCTATAATTCTTGTCACTCAGTCAGTTTTTCAATGATAAACCAAATTGTCTGTGCTTCTATTTTATTGATCAGATCTCACTCTCAATCTCAAAATTACTTGAAATAATTTGCAACATCCGATTAGCGAATAGTTGTGCTCTTGAGCAGAGACATTATTAAAGGGTTAGACTCAAGAACAATATAACTGCTCATAGAGAAATATGACCAAAACTAATTGCTGTGTTAAAATAATCATGAGAAGATTACATCCTCAGATGCCTATAAATGTCACAAATTTAATATTGGTATCAGATAAAAAAGAAGAAATTAAACATTTTTCCAATATTGATAATTCATCAAAATACTTGTGTTTGGTAGAGACTGTTGGGCTTTGGAAAATTCTTAAGTATTCCATGTGGCATACTTGGACAAGTGACTTGAATCTTGCCAGTTTGCCCATCCAATCTCCTGTTGAACTCCTAAGTAGCACAGATTTCTAGTGCTTGCTTTTCTATACAGCCCAGTTCAGGTCTTTAAGGGCCAAAGTTCTATTTCCTTTCACAAAAAACATCTTAGCTTTAAGGTATTGTTCTGAATCAGTAATACCTAATCTCAACCAATCAAAGAGCTTGTGACAGGGCCATTGTCAGTCATAGAAAAGTTTGACATGGATCTCCTTAGACTTTCTCTTAGCATGACCACCCAAAAAACCACAAGCCTTTTAAACAAAAAGGCAGATTAGTTAGATATACACAATACTTTTGTCTTTTACGGTAGAGAAATTCAGAGTAATTAAGTCCTATAAAAAAAAAAAAAAAGAATAGGTTTCAGAAAATTGACTCTCTTGAAGCACTCTTAACCTTTCAGGTAAGTTCTCTTTTCTAGTGAAACCAATGTCAGAGAACTAATGAAAATTCTGCAACGAGCACTCTCTTCAGTCTCTGCAATGCATATTATTCCTAATCCAAAAATAACCCTATATCCCATAATTCAGTTACAAACGGTATTCTACCTTCTTCAACCTTCAGATTCCAGGAATCTTTCAAATAACCACAGATATTCAGACTGTCTGATCTCCATTTCCCCTTACCCAAAAAAACCCCCACACATATAGCCCTACACTTTGGGGTAGTTAGATGCAGTAAACACCAGAAGTCCGTCCCAACATAAATTATGCCATGACATAAGCATTCAGAGCTCTGTAAAAGGACTCATTCCTATGGCATTACAAATTTCACCCTCTCATTTAGCTCTTGGAATTCTGTAAAGCAAGACTCTATCCTTCCATAACTTTCAGTTAAAAACAGAAAACCAAGTCCCCTTCAGCAGATACATCCCTCCAGAGTGGAACACTTCCCCACCAGTCCTCCCACAACGATTTTAGCTGCAGTCCTCCCAGGAACCATCTGCCTACCTGTGACTTTTTCAGCTACTCCTGGTACAAATAATGGAGAGGCCAGCTCTTTACTCTCAGTGAAAAGCCAGTAGGGCAGCTGAGCAGAGTGAATTACCCCAAGGTTTGTCAGCAGTGCTGCTGGGGACTTTTGGCAGAGCCACTTTTGCATGCAAGGTGGGCATCCTGACCACCATGCCAAACATGTCTGACCCTGGCAGAGAGGGACACCGGCTTTTGTGCCATTCTCCTCCAAGCTCCCATTTCAGAACTCGGAATATAGCAGCCCATAAAACAGCATGTGACTGCCCTGCGTCTTGCTCATCTCTCCCCAGTGCCAGCACTGGTTGTTTCAGCAGTTTATTCTCCATGAGCAGAACCTGCACCATGGCACCTACACAGAGAGGTTAAAAGCATTTTCAGATAATGGATCTTAAACTAGAAACCTTAAGCCTGCAAGGGAAGCCCTTCCAATCACAGTGCCAGGCCTGGGCTGGGGAAAGGAGAGTCCAGCCAGAACACCTAAAGACCCTCTCACTGCCTCCATAGAGAGGCAACCCTGTTCAGAACGGCACACCCTTCTGAGCTGGACTCTCTCTCTCCCCAGCCCTGCAAGTAGCATCTCCTGCTGCAGTGTGCATAGGCACTGCTTTCCAGCCTGACAGCTTCCTCAGGTCCCCCCAGTGCAAGGAGTTGTCTTGACAGCAACTTGCTCCCTGTGGTATCTTCCCAGTCATCAGTGTTTTATCTGCATGGGGAAATAATCTTCAGCAGGCAAGGCAAGCCATGCAAATACCATACTGTGCTTGACCATTAGCAGAGACCATAGGCGTGAATAGAGGAGCAAAAAGCCCCTGTGCTCCATGTTCTGCAGGAACAATTTCTTTGAAACCTACTCTGAGACGAGTCAACTTCATAGGCATGGACCAACCTACTCAGCCTGGCACATGGCAGGAAATTGCAAGTTGCCCAGGAGTCACTTTGATCTGGCCTTGGCCAGCTCCACTTCTGAATGATTTCCTTTGGCACAGCAGGATTATCATCTTATTCCTTCTCCAGGGAAGGTTTCAAGCTAGCGTAAGGAAAAAGCTGAACTGGAAAGCTGCAGCATCAGAAGCAAGCATCAGAAAGGTAATGTTTTCAACCAATGTCAACAGATTGCAGTGCCTACCTATCTTCTAGGTAGTATTTGGGGTCAGCATAGGGTTATCTACAGCAGGGAAAGCAACATCTCAGCAACTTAATATTTAGCAAGGTCCAGAGAAGTAAATGGAGGGATGGAATTAACAACTCACATCTTTTGGGAACTGCAGAAGTCTAGATATTAATGGTATCTATACTTACAGCAAGTCTGAGGTAGGCATCCTGACCTACCTTAAGTAGCTTAGGTTTAACTTAAGGCTATGCCTTGGGGAAAGGAAGAGGCCAAAGAGTCCCAATGTGCTCTGTAGGCTGCACCAATGGAGGCGCAGGGCTGGTATCATCAATAATCACATCCTTCTCTTACAGCCTAATAGACTCTTACAATGTCTAATGAGGACTGAAAATTTGCCATCAGACAAGCTGCAGCTTAAAAAAGGAGATCTTGCAGAACTGAACCACTGTGATATATACTTTCATTGCCTTTGTAAGCATGTGAGCAAGGGCAGCTATACCTTATGTACTTAAATGCTGTTTAACCATTAAAAATTCAAGTCAAATATCAAACAAAATTAGTGTCTGAAAACCGGGTTTTCATCCCCATAGTGGACACCCCCCCAATGATTTATATACTTACTCTTTTGCACATGTCTCTAGGACCAGATACGTCCATTCTGCAATTTTATATGCATTTAAATAAGAGCTTGTACTTGTGTCCAGTGACTAGACCCTGCCACTCAGGAGAGTCTCCCCCACCACTTAAAGCCTAAACTGGGAACTGCATGTTCTTCCATCATCACCTTTATAGCAAAATCACTGTTTTGAAAGCAGAAATTTCACATGAAAAAGATACAATCACTGCTTCTCTGTTCATCTTTTCATGTACTACAATAAGCTGCTTTTTCCAGCACTTGTTATCTCTTAAATACTTAAGCGCTTAAACTATACATTATATCATCCCAAATAATAGTTACACAGGAAAGATAGCAAACTATCTGATGGCAAATAATAGACACACATGCCAACCCCCTTATGAATTAAGGGAATGACAAAACTGTAAAGTGTTCATAGACCATCCAGTTGATCTAACTGTTGATTAATACATTCATGGCAATAAGAGTTATTATAGCCATGGGAGACTGAAAACTAATACAATTTAGAGAGAGACATAATATTTTATCACACAGATACCCTACAACATAGCTAGAAAAAACAAGTAATTCCTCAGAAAAGCAAACCACTTTCATTTCTACTGTATTCCTACATGATTCAAAGTATTTAAGAAAAGCAGACAAAATAAGCAAATGAATGTGTTTGAGTTAGTAAAATATTAATGGGGAATATATATACACACACGTATACAAGTAAAATATTGTAACTTTAAGGGTGACAAATATAGGACTAAGAGGAGGTGATGAGGATAACATGAATTCCTTAGTAAGGTTACTAGAAGCTTTGTTACCTTACAGTCTTTAAAGCAGAGACAAAAGCACACACAATTGCAAGCTGTGTACTGATGAGCCTTTACAGTCTCAGAGCCAAACCCAGCTTAAAGTCAATACTTCACAGAAAAAAATGGGAGTAATTTATTTAGTAATTTAAAATTTATTTCTTAAAAGTTTTAAAATTAATACCACCTTTTTTACATCAACATGCTTTTCTCTTTTAATGTGTTGCTATATCAAAATATTTTGAAGTACACTACAGATACTAAAGGAAAAGCAGTCTTCAAAAAAAAATTATGTGTCAACTACTTAATTTTAGCATTTATCCACCTTCTACTCACATAGTTACCTGTGGTAGATCTGGTCAGAGATATCATACAAAGGCCTTTTACCCTAAAGAACAACAACATTCCTATTTGAAATAAAGATTTTTTTTATTATTATTTCAGCAAGAAAGTTCACGGAATCAATGAATTGTCAGAGTTGGAAGGAACCCCTAGAGATCACCTAGTCCCACTCCCCTGCTAAAGCAGGAACACCTAGAGCACATCACTCAGGACTGCATCCAGGCAGGTCTTGAAGATCTCCAGAG
>JAOXNO010000001.1:109568385-109595552 GCA_028565335.1 Limnodromus scolopaceus
CCAGAACTGGATGCAGTATTCCAGTTGTGGCCTCACCAGTGTAGAGTAGAGAGGGAGAATGACCTCCCTCGACCTACGGGCCACACTTTTTCCTGTGCAGCCCAGGATTCCTTTGGCCCTCTTGGCAGCAAGGGCACATTGCTGGTGCATGGAAATTGTGCTATCTACCAGGACTCCCAGATCCTTCTCCTCAGAAGTGCTTCCCAGAAGATCCCTCCCTAACCTATATTGGTGCCTGGGGTTCTTCCTCCCCAGGTGCAGGGGAGGTTCTTATATTTTAATGAAATATGCAAATTTACTGTTGTACTTTGTAGAATGCTTTTCCTTTTTTTATTTTTTTGGCATTTGACAGTCTTATTAGCACATAAGCTCACTCCCTTTTGTTTGTTTTCCTGGGCTGTTGCAGAGGGAACACTATTTTCAGCTCTGGAAATACATACTGAAATCCTATTTTAGGCTCAAATGCAAGAGACATTTTAAAATTCCATTTCGACTCTCACTTGTTCACACCACAAAAGGCACTACTCAATTCAGTTTGATTTGCAGGCTTTTCTTGTAACAATACTGGTACCACTGAATCACTGAATCATCTACTCACTTCTGTCAAAGCAAGCCGATGCTTTCACATGCCAAAGTGGTAACAGACACAACACCGAAAAGCTACTCCCTAGAACTGTCTTTAGTACAAATTCCCTCAGTCCGACCTCACCCTTTCCCAAATGCCTTTCCCTGTCATTCTCTTCTCATGCTAGTCCTCAACAGAGGCAAACTGCAACCCTGCACTGGCCATAGAGCAACTGCTGTCTGCATCACTGTCCCTTCTATATGTACCAACTTCACCTGCTTAAGCTTGTCTGAACTCTCAGAATAATGACATGGTTTTGGTAGGTCTGATTAACCTGGTACTAACCTCTAGCTTTCACTCAGCTACGAAGCATCCTCTGTTTGAAAATGGACAAGGCAGCGCAAGCACTAACAGGCTTCCCTGCCAGATTCCTCGTGGTTTTATCCTTTTGAAGGAATGGATAGAAAACAGAACACAAAACATGCCAGAGCAAGTACAAACAATCACCCAGCATCAGTTTGAGTCATTTCCACCCTTTTGCTAAGAAACTTGCTTATATGTACTAATAAAGGCAGCACCTCGATCCCCATTAAGCTATTTGGGGATGTGAAAACAGCAGCACCAAGCATTTTAACAAAATATTGAATCATACTTCGTTCCCTGACATTACAAGAATCCGTCATACTTATGTGGCAGACGTTGTTAAAAAAAGATGAGAATTACAGGGAAAAGATTGTGTCATTTAAATCTAATTAAGATTTTAATAAATCCAATTTTTCATCGTTAACCATGATGCATTCCCTTTATAGTCTAAATTTATTGCCTATCCCCAATAAAGAAAAATGTTTAGAGAGAGAAAATTGAGGCCGTGACACCATATAAATTAGGTATGTCAGAAGCAAGAGGAAATGTTATAAAGATAGTGTACACCTAGAATGTTTTTCACTGAACCTAAAAAAAGTGTGTGTAAAAAACATTTCCAAATGCTATTTTCACTATACAGATAGTCTAGCATCTATAGAAAACTGCATTTCATCCTATTTGAAGAGGATAATAAGAAGTAGAAAAGTGTTGCCCTATCTGTGTCACCAAAAGTAACTACAAATTATTTGCAATTTACTATGAGTTTTCGTTAGTATTTATGTGATTAATTTTATCACAAATTAATTGTACAGTTATCAGGAACTAAAGCTCATTACTAAAATGTGAAATGATAAAGCTATGATTAAGACACTCAAAATTGTATGTAAGCCTTAACTTACATACGTATATATAAGTCCAGAGAAAACAGCTCTCAGCACCAACCCTAGAGATGTTATCATAGTAGTAAAGTCATTGTTCACATAGTTGTCAGCTAAGACAGATGTCCCTCATGAGTTTGAGTGCTACAGTATCAGATTCACTTGGTCAACAAGTCTCACTGCAGCCAATTAGAAAAATAGGCAATCAAGCTGGGGACTTGGGAGAGAAATCTATTCCCAGTTTCTCCTATAAGCTAGAAACCCAGTTGCCCTAGGACCTTTCCATGAGCAGTGGAAGGTGCCAGGCATCTTCAGTGGGTAAGTGTCTGAGGTCAGGGTGAATAAATAATGCTTTGTCATGGATTGAGCAAGCCATTAATTGCGTCTAGGAAAAGACATACTCAAAGAATAAAGAGAAAATAATGCTTTCCTCATGGAGAGTTAGGAGAAAAAGAAATATCTGTGTGTATTTGAAACTTCAAAAGAACCTGCGGGAGTCTTTACAAATATTTTAAAACTTTTCCCATATTCAAATGACTCAGAACATTTGCTTGATTTTAAGGAAATCACCCAAATGCAGGATCTCTACTGCAATGCTCCAGCATTCTGTCCTTATATTATCCATTCTAGCAGTGCTAAAATAGTTTTTTTAATCAAGTAGAATGAAGAGGAGACTTCTTAACTAAAATTCTTCACTTCTATAGTGCCTGTGTTCACCCTTTGGGTCTCATAGTCCTTCCCAAGATGTTCATTATCCAAACTTCACCTATTGAGGAAACAGAGTTCTAGAAAGGTAAAGTGACAGGCCCAAGGCCCGAAAGCAGACTGCAGCCAAGATGAAAACAGATGGCAGATTCTCTTAATTTTAGTACCTTGTCTAATTGAGATATGTTTAATTCCCAATACTGTTTAATGCTGTTCAAATGACTGTGTAGTATAAGTTCAATGGTAAATGTGCTAGTGATCTCCTATAAGTTGTCATGTAAGATGAAGCACACTGAGAAATGTGAAGGGCCTCCTTATTCTGTCACCTTTAATTTGATTGGAAATTTAACACTGCAAATAAAAGGTAAGCTTTAATTTACTGGCTCAATACGCTTTGTTGGAAAATTAAATCACCTGGGAGTCTACATCTGCAAAACAAAATTTATTATCTGTAATTAACTAACCTTTAGAAAAGCCCTTTTTTAATTTCCCCCTGTCAATGTACCGGAAAGACAAAACCATAACAAGTGTTAGCAGACAAGAGACGTCAGAGTAAGAGCTACTGCAAACGTTCAATGGATAATACCGTTAAACCTTCAATTAATGAGTTCGGTCATTACATGATCTGTATTTAGATACAGAGAGTTAAATCACTGTTATGCAATTGCATCAGAGAATAACTAGTCCAACTTATGATTACTTGAGATAGACAGTACTGCACGAACGTAGAATCCACTGTATACTGTTTTACATCTTTTTACCAAAAACTCAAAGTACTCCCAAATTTAACAAAAAAGTCTCCTAATTTTGTAAGCTTCAAGTCTTTTCCTAGAAGCAACCAGGGATTTGTAGAGATCTCAAATAATGAAATCTCTTTTGTCAGTCTCTACCCTGAATTTGTCTATTTACAGAGCAGCAAATCACAATGACATCTGCAAAAGGTGTTAAATCACTACAGAAGATTTGAAAACATGCCAGCCCTGGTCTTTCAATTGGGTAGAACAGAGGTGAAATCAGTGTTCCCATTTGTTACAAAATAATTGTTTTGTTCTTACATCAGTAACCAACGTTGGACAAAAATATCACTGTGTTTCTTCTCATAGGGGGAATCCCTACAAACATAATATGATGGAATTGCAATTGTTTGAATGGGGATTTACACCACAGTTCACCTACGTTTTTCGCTAAGGTTTTTAAATTAATTTCAGACAGATAGTTTTTATCTAGAAAAACTAAGTAAAATATGAAAAAGCACAGAGATCTTCTATCCTCAAATATGCTTCAAAGGTAGAAATATTCAATACACAGGTTGAGATTAGCTCCTGTCTTGGAAAAAATTCTGCCAAATGAGAAACCTCTCAAGGATATTCTGATCATTGTTGACAGAGGCTATGCCTCTCCTTCAAAGAAAACCTGAGGCAATCTTATTATAAATCCATTGATTAGGGTATTCAGAAAGACCATAAAGTACATACAGCAGACCATTGTGTCTCCTCTACTCTTACTGTACTGTATCCAAAAGCAGTAAGAGTGCCGAGTGCAATTTAACAAACTCAGGATGAACCAAGATGATGTCTAATAAAGGCAGTATTTTGAGTAAACTTTACAGTCTGCGTTTGCAGGCATAAAGAGAAATGGGTTGGGATTTCGATTAGCTAACAAATAAGACAACCAAGGCTTAGAGAAAAACATCATTTCTGTAGACAGCCTGGATTTTAATGAGGCCAATGAAATAACAGCCAAGATTACCAAGCACTATGGAGTCTGCTTGTACCATCCACAATGAAAGGAAAAGAGCATGGCTTCAAAGGCAAGAACAAAAGTTCAGAGTATATAATCTACATATACTATCTTCTTTCTCCCCTTTTTTTGAACCACCACTGTATCAAGCATGTTTATGCATATTTATGTTTAAGAAAAGATTTTTTTTTTTTTACTTTAAGTGGAATTTCTGCGCTAATACAGGATTATGATATCATGCAACAACAGAAAATGGCAACAAAATGCAGTACAAAAGTACTTCTTAAATAAAGAGCTAATTTATTTTTATCCTGACAGCTTTAGATATTCCACATTTATAATTGTTACATTAATTTTTGTTTTTTCCCCAGTTACATATTCCATTCATGGTTCACGTGTCCAACTATTCTCTCTGTTTACTTCCCCAATTCTGACAATTTATGGCATATTACTTGTTACAACTAGTAAAACACTAGATGTTTAAATGTTACAATTCCAATACTCCAAGAGGACTAAAGGCGTTGACTGACCATTAACAAAGCAGTGCAATTTCTTTATGAAATCAATGTTAGTAAAAATTTTTGGTATATTTATTTATTATTTCTCATATATTCATTAAAAATATCTCCTTAGAGCTTTCTACACACATGAAAATGTGAGCTGCGTGTGATAATTTAAAAATATTGGTGACAGGAATTAGGTAGGAGTGAGAGTTATATGGTTTGGTATTCTTGGACTGGGCTCACACAGTGTACTGAATATGCGTAATGTACTTAAAATACATAAAGCATTTCCATTTCACTTCAAGTCTAAGATGGACATCAAACTCTCATATTCTTTTTCAATGACCCCCATGATGTTGAGACTCTATGACATTTATACATTTATAAAAGTAAAATGTTTTCAAAAGTTACTGTCAAATATATCCTAACTAGTGACCTGTGAAAGGATTTGCAGCCTTATTTTTTTACTGAAATATCTCTTTCTTCCAGTAAATAATAGTCTTATAAAACTAAAATCTAACGTCTACTACTTTTTACTAAATATCAAAATATGTTGTGGCCAAAGTGAAAAAAAAAAAAGTTCATTTTAACCAGAGACCTTATTTATACATGTGGCCAGTAAGTTGATTAATAGCAGCCTTCAGATTTAGCAGTGCCTTGATGATTTTTTTTTTTTAATTTTGGCAATACTGTCATTGGCCTAGGAGTAAAACTCCCTGATGAAGTCTGAAATCTAAGTTTCAGTAAAATTCTTCCTTCTAAGTTTGAGTATGTTTGCCATGAACTCATCAAGTTTCCATTACATGAAACAGGGAAGGAGAAATCCTGCTTCAGACCTCAATTACAATAAGGATTTACAATAAGGATAACAAATGATCACATAATACTTACACAATCCAAATTTTTCATCTGGTAACTTTCTAAAGAAAAATCAGAACAGAAAGCAGCAATCTGTGTGCTGTCTGTGGAGATACTGCCAAGAGACATCGATCTTTAAGAATCCTAATGGCTGACACCTGTATTAAAATTGTTCCTCCACTTCTCATTATGCAGAACTAGGAAGGTAATAGATTAACAGCTGCAACAGCAACAGTATTGCAGACCACAAAAGTTTTCATCCTGTAACACAGTGAAATGAAGCAGAGCAAAAACAAGATCCACAGTATATTTGCCGTCTCCAAAAATATGGAAACTGTATTGGTTTTATCAGTTTTTAAGTTAAACTTACTAGGAGAAACAAAGAGGATTTAAATTTGTAAATGGTATAAGATGTATGTTCATTGCATGGATTTACATAAGTCATGGCAAGATTAGTGACAGTCTATTAGTGATAGCTAGTATAAGTATCATTGACTTTCTTTTTTAAAAAATAGGGCTATCACTGAGAAAATAAATACAGTTTTTATCTAATTTTACTAATTTTCCTCTTAAAATGGATCACACAAGATATCCACAATAAAGTCAACTATTTTTCAATGAACTTTCTTTGTTATAAGATCTCTCTACCACAAACCTGGAAAAGCACATCTTCACATTAAAAAAGATTTTCAGACTGGACATATCAATAGGCTGAGTCATTGCTTATGACAATGCTCATAACCCTAACCAGCTCAACCTATTACTTTTAGTTAGAATTTTGCTCTCCCCTTGAAGGATACAGATCCCATTTTTGTCTCCATGGGCTGAATCAGCTTCTGACACAAGCTCTGTAAGGGACTCAGAACTTATTGCAGATCTGGTCTCAAAAGAAATGCACAAGTAAGAGATAATGGTATACTCTCACCAGTCAAGGAAGTCCATATTAAAAGTTAATATCCAGCGTTAAACAGTTATACACCCTAGTTGCATAAATATTCCAACAGTTCGGTCCCTTCAAGACTGCCTGGTATTTGCATTTCATTACTGTTTATTGCTTTCATTGTTGCACTGTGTTATGAACATAAAAATACTTTCATTAAGAGTAAATTTTCATGAAAGAGCTTAAATTGCATATTTAATGCACAATTTGTCAGGCTCATTTAGAATCCTGCTTTCAGTGATTCAATCATCACCATGTATACATATAATGCATAATCTAATTTAATTACTTTTGATTGCTTAATGAAAAATCGAATGGACATTTTGAATGTCACAGCTATATAATGAAAATTATTTGTACATTTTTTATTAACCTTCATAGTAAAAGATTAACAAGTTCTGTGTTATACAGGAAAAAACTCTAAATTTAATTTCTCCCTCAGGCAGGAGGAAACTTAGGTATTTCTATACACCTAACAGCCACAAGTTATTAATGTAAAAGCTCATTCCTTTTATAGAAATTTTTAGATAGAGAGCAACTCTTCCACTTTTTTTCTTTTTTACATATATTTATAGAATTTTAAGATTGAAACAGGCAGTTAAGTCATAGTTGCCTGCAAATGACAGTTCATTACTTTATTTACTATTTGCCTATGAACTGAAAAAAATACCCTGTGGTTGCCAAGAAATATCGAAGACTATTGCTAGTCTGAAAGGCACCCTGTCTTTACTGAAGACATCAAGATATGAAACATTTCTTTTGGTATGTTCCCCAGTGCTTACACTTGCAACAAAAGCTATATGAAAAGATGTCTTGCCCATATTCTAACTCAGAGTTACATGGTTTCTACTGCCAAGTTTTGGATATGGATTTTTTTTACTTCCTCCTTTTACATTTGTATGATATTGCAATCCTTCCCTGAAATAAAATTTTAGTTTCATAGCCTCAGTAAGCTTAGTCATTTTTGTAAGCTGCTATGTATAAATAATGAAAATATCTAACCTAATTGGAGTTTGTACAAGCAGGATTAACATTTTTTGTTTATTTTTTTAAATATCTATGGAATTTAAAAAGCTACTACTTTGTCAATCAACTTTGCTGTTACTACATTATGAAATCATCTTCACACACCCCCAATAACACCCAAGTGTATTTGGATAATGAAAATAGCTTTGGGTTTCAGAGGAAGTATTTCAAAGGAAAATATAATTTGCGATCAAGCAGCTGGAACTTGCTTATTGACAGCTGGATTATGTTTGACATTTTTAGTGCAGCTGACAAGAACTGACAGTGTCATGAGAGCTGCTACAGGAACATAAAGCGCACATTAAGTTTCTCTGCCTAAGATTAATCTACTTTTTTGATCAAAAAAAAAATCATAAACTGTCTCTGGACTTGATTAATAGCAGATGCAGACAATCTGGAAAGTTCCCCTACGAGTCCATTGCTGGCCAGTAACACAGTTACTACCTGTACTTAAGAGTGTACTCTAAGGGCTTAAGCAATCAAAGATAAGAACACACATGCGTTCGAGACAGCAAGCACCAACAGTCACAAACTGGTGATCTTATAAAGGCTGGAAACAGCAACTTTTGCTTGTGATTTATATCAAGCAAGAAGCAAGTGAGGCCTGACAATACTCTTAAATTCACTTGGTTTTTCCTCACAATGTACATTCATGTATTTTCTGGAGAGCTACAGATATATTCAGTGAGACACTGGCTTCCTCTCATGCACTGGAATGTACAATTCCCTTGCAAATCCTCCAGCTAGGGTCCTTAAGGAAAGAAAGCCCACTGTGTGTGCCTGCTTATGCCAGAGAGTGATCCAGATGATTGGACTTACAGCTAAGGCAGGACAAAAAAAGGATTCATCTTATGCTGACTGGGATCAAAACCAGCGACATGATGACAGCAATCACCTCTGCTGTCTCCATTGTGGCAGAGGGACCACAAGTCTGCAGCAATAGTTGTAGTAAAAGAAAGCCTAAAACATCAAAGCCTTAACAGAAAGCAGAGGAAGTATTTCCCATTTTAATAGCACACCCGTTTC
This sequence comes from Limnodromus scolopaceus, assembly GCA_028565335.1. NCBI lineage: Eukaryota > Metazoa > Chordata > Aves > Charadriiformes > Scolopacidae > Limnodromus > Limnodromus scolopaceus. Next base: position 109,576,990 of record JAOXNO010000001.1, read on the forward strand.
AGTATCCCAGGCACATTAGTTATGTCACTAAAGTAGATTTGATTTCCAAAACAAAAGTAAAATCCCATGCAAAATAAAGACAACTCCAAAATTAATATACAAAACATACACATGGAACAATCTAGAATTGCCTTTCCTAGTACAAAAATCCTCATACAGCAAAGTACAAAACACTTGTAACTGTTCCTAAAACGCAGAACCTAATCTGTCGTGTATTCTTGGAAGTTCAAACTACTTTCCGTTTATTCTCCTATGACTGAATTTATTTACAGTATTTTTCTTGTTATGGAAGATAAATCTGTACCCAGGGAACAGGGGTACAGAGAAGGAAAGCCTGAGATCAATAAATTAAACAGCTGGAGATGTTTACTTAAAAAATTATGATCCTTAGAGTTACAAGATATTAAATATTTGCTATTGCTCTTATTTAAAAAGTATTATTTATATCCTGCAGAGAAAATATTGACAATTCCTTAATTTTTTTAAATGGAATTTCTGAAGTCTTATTTTTACTAGTGTCAGCTGCTGTCTGTGTTAAATTTATCCCTTCTTCTTTGCATTACATTGATTTAGTAGTAATGAAGAATTAAGTCCTTATTCTCTGCAAAAAGCAAGTCTTGCAACATCAGTGGTAGTATCAAGTCTGTGTGCTTTTTTTGTCAATGTGCTTTGGGTAAGTTCGGCTCAGCTAGTTCTACACTATTAATGAATAAAACCATTATGGTATGAATTGATCATCTACCTACATAAGTATTCCCTGACTATTCCACTAGACTACCAACATATCTGCTAATTGTGGCTGTGGTCATTTTACAAACACAACTTCAATCCACGAGGAAGTACCCTGAGGCCATGGGTTGGTCACAGCAGACACCAGCTGCTAGTCCTTGGTGTTCACAAAATGTTACTCTCTGCATTTGCAATTCCAAGTTCCCGTTTCTTGAATGGGAAATTCCAGACTCCTCAGATCTTTTACCTTTTTTTTTTCCCTCTTATTAATTCAACATGAATGAAGAAATGACAAAATCATTCTATAGTGCAGCTTAAGTGGCGATTATGACAAAAATTTTCAGGTATCTGTAAATAACATACTGTAATGCCAAAATTAAAATTACTATCATCTGCTGCCTGAATGTGGATAAGAGATTGTTAGTGTTTGGCAAATGGCAGCCTAATCAGTTCCCACCATCTGTCCCCTTGCAGCAGCTGCCACCAGGAGCACCTGCACAGGCAAGGGTCTGCAGTCTGCTCAGCGGTGGCCCATGGGCAACAGAGAGAGAGGGGGTCAGTGGCTTCCTTGCAGTCCCTCCTGTCCTCCAGACAGCCATAACATACAGGCAGCAAACAGGAAGGAATCGGGTTTGGCTCCTTACATTTGTCTTGGCAGTACAAGAGTGCCTTTGTTCTTCCCTTTTGCAGCAGTTAGAATAGCTGGTGGTTTTCAGCCCCGTTCCTGGGGCAGCTTCTAAAAAAAACTAAGATAAAACACAAGCCTTTGAAAGCAAATTTGAAGAGGTTGGTTCACAGAATCTCAAATCTTACATCTCATTATAAAAACAATTAACAGATAAAAACTTCAGTGGGTTAAAACCTACCCCAGTTACCTTCTCCTGGGATTCTTTTGCTACCTAATGACTACACAAAGGATCTGAGACAAAAAGCAGACGATTACTCTTCCTCCCTTTTCTGGTGGGGGGTTAGCAGATAGCAGCAACACATTTTTCTGTGACTAGATCTTCCTTTTGACTGGATATTTAAAGGGAAAGACATCAATAAATGACAGTGCTTAAAATAAAAGCATTAAATATTCATAGCAGAAAATCCATAAATCTAGGCATAATCCATGCAAAGGCCATTTTGATGTTTCTTTTAACATGGACCTAAGAAAGCATAAAGTATCCCCTTACTGTCCATATCCTTAATGCAGAAAATTTTGTCACTAGCTTTGCCATGGAATTACATCTGCTATCTCACTGCACCAGCCTGCAAATCTATGCAAGCTTTAGACATAGGTTACTCCGAATAAAGAAGATACAGATTCTTTTAAGTACATAGATAGCTTGGGAAGCAACTTGTCATCTCTGACTCAAGATCCCTCCCCTTGTTTGTACTGACCCAAGAGCAGTATACTGCCCCAACACACAGCGGTAGCTAAACTGCAATGTTTGAAAAGTTGTTATAGAATATTTTTTTCATTGATATTTTTCTAGTTTCTTTTCATACTGAACTAAGACTTCGGACTATGGCTTTGGCTGTAACTTCTTTTAAAACATTTAGGTCTAGTAAATACAGGTATTGCCACATAGCAAGTTACAATGACAATAACAGAAGCTTAGATGAAGAAGCAAACTATTTGTACTATCCCAGTTTTCTTCACCAATTAGATTATCTAAAGATCATTAGCAACCGAGCAGTCCTTCCTCATGGCTTTAAAACTGCTTTTCTCATGAGACAAGTGGCATTAGGAGCCCAGGTGAATATTTTAAAAGCTACAAGGATGATTTCAGGTAAAACTGGGGCCTGACAAAGAAACAGTGCATTTCAGAAGGGTTTGAGACTTGATCAGAGAATAAGTGGATTTTTTTTTGAGTTGTATTAACTAGCTTAACGTGCACGCAGCATCAATCTACAGAATAACTTTTCTTTGTCCAGACCCACCATAAACACCTAACTTAAGTGACTAAATATTTCCAATTGGTTTGTAAATAAATACTACAAAGGCAAAGTAAGGGACAAAAACATAATTATAAAATACACTAGGATGTGGAAAAAGAAGATTAAGCCTTATTAAAATATCATTCCTGTGCATTAGTAGCAGTTCTATAATTAATAACAAAACAGTTGACTGCACTAAGCAGTATAACAGAAATTAAATTTTCATTTATGTATAAGAATAATTAGGTTCCATAAAAAAATTGGGGGTTGGATTTTTTTATTCTGTTTACCCTGTACTGAAGATTACATAGTTTTTGTAGATTCATATTCAGAAATATAAATACATTTGGTTGTGTGGAATAATTCACTGAGTAGCATCACTTTACCCGAGACTGCAATTATAGTATGAAATGGATGCAGTTTCTGTTTTGTCATAGTCAGGACACTTGAGCCCTTTAGCATATAAGTGAACACTGAGGAAAACAAAAGCTTCATTTTTCAAAAATAACGTGTAATAAAAGGAAAAAATAATTAAAGTTCACATTTTTATTATGCAGGATTTTTTTCCCTAGCAATAAAACTATTGCATGTGGAGTTGTCATGGCATTTGATGAGAGCAGAAGTGCTACCCTGAAAGAGCTTTTCTGTTTTACTGAGAAAAGACATTTAAGACTTATGCAGAGAAGTGGGAGCAAAAAGAGTACTTAAAAAAACTTCTCCAATCTCTGAGCCACAGACCAGCATTACGTATTTTTTTCCATTAGGTTATCACAATAACATTCTATTTTAAGAGTTTAAGATTTCTAAAGCTCCAATGGGCTACACAGAATCTTTCCTTTCATTCCCTCATAACATGCATATGTTGATACATTAAATACGTGTTTCATGAGAAATAATATATTTTAAGTGTTTTGTTATTTACAAATATGTTCATGTCTCCTATGGAAACTGTTTCAGTAGTGTCTGATTAATAGATTAACTATAAAAGGATATGGACAGATGCAACAAATCCCTAATGTGATTAATAACTTCACCAATTCTGAAAAGAATTGCACATAAGTATAGAAAATACAAGATTTTGGAGGTTGGGAACAACATTTGGAAGACTTTTCAGAGACCACAGTTAGCGAGTTAGTTCAGCTCACACTGAAATGCTGCCCTTTTCTAGATCTCCATTTTGTTCCAACTTCTCTTAACCACTTCATTAATTTGGACAAGTTTTTTTCCTATTTCACTTCCTCCCCACCTTGGGGAAACTGCTTAACCTGCCTTTGATAAGTATGGGGAGCAAGCATTACATCACTGCTACATTGTATTGTACTACAGAAACCAGTAAGCAAGAAAAAAATGCTCACTTTCTTAAAAAAAATACTCTGCCTTCATAGGTTAGACATCCATATTACAGTAGAACTTCACAAACTAATCATATCAACATTTGTGAGCAGGATATTCTACCAGATCACTCATTATAACTTGAAAGCTGTTTAAACTGGACTCGGATAGATTAAAACACAAGTTTACCATCATCCCTGGTAACATACATGTAATGTTTCTCTTCAGCTATTAATGCTTCAAATGACATAAAAAAGTAAAGTGGAAAAGAGAGGATTGGAAGATATCTTCCATGTGTGTACTGTGCTATTTTTGAGAAGCACCACTGACTCCAGAAACTGTTCTACAGCCCATGTGCGTTGCTGAGTAGTATCCCAGAAAGGTGAAATAAATAACAGGAAGAGCAGCCGTAAGTGTTTTATGTCTAGCAAACTCATCTTAGCTGGGAGCTAACAATCTGTAAAGATGGTGAGAGCATTGGGACTTATATAGAACTGTGGGGAAGGGAAAAGAAAAAAAACTTTGTTAAGGTCTTAGCATGTACTCTAGTTTTCTTGTAGGTATCCTTCCTAAGATACTTGCCTTTGATTTCTTTAAAAGCTGTAGATCACACCAGTTTTAGAGACAACCTTGAAATTGCCATGCTTGCTCTTCATTGCTAGAGTATTTTCCAACACTGCTAAACTGTTTATGCTGCTAATTCACAAACTGCAAACATGGACAGCTTAGGAAAAAAAATTCTTTTCCCTTCTACAGCTTCATCAAGGCTTCAGCTCCAGACTCCTTTCATAACCCAAACCAGTTTCCTATTGTATCTTCTAACTTCATACAGAATGACCCTGTCAGATTTTGTAAGCCTCAACTTCCCTATTCGTCCTGTATTTTACCTCAAAACACAGTTCGCTTTAGCTCTCCGCTACCTTCCTTAGGGAGACAACTCAGGTGCCAATTCCTGCTAAATTATTTCAGTTGTTGTGAAAGAGGAGAAGAGTGAGCATACAGCAGCAGGGGAGGCTACTGTCAGTGAGCTGATTAGCAGTATCTTACATCTGCACAAGGTGGCAATTCCTGCTGAGTTTCTGCATGGATGGTAGAAATAATCTGTTTGGTCTTGGTAACAGAGGCAGCTTGCCATGCTTTGTAACTCACCGAGAATTACAAACAAGCACAAAGTAGACACATGAAGAAATACAAGGGAGTACGTACCAGAGATTACAGAAAACAAGGAGCAAGAACCTGCTTCTCTCCCATAGATAAAATACCACGTTGGCCACCATCCTATGTGAAGCCAGTACCAGAGACAGCAGCTCACATTGTTTCTGTGCATGACAAACTTCCGAGTCACAGACTGCATTTCAGGGCTGACAGTCATTAGACAACATGGGTGCTCGCTGTCAGGGTGCAGCAAGGTCCAGCTGCTCCTCAAGGGAAGGTGAGGTGGGAGTCAAAGAAATCCTAGGGCTAGCACTGTATATCTTACTGTACTCAGGCAAGGTGAGCAGGAGGTGGTAGATAGGTCCAACCAAGAGTCTGGATCATAAAGCAATATCATGCACGTGAGGCAGTACTGAGGCCAGTAAATTAGCCAACATGCTGAAGCCTAACCCACTAGGGCCTACCACCATACAAGAATACAGCAGCACATGAAGCTGAAAGCCCACTCCCACATAGGTCAGACAAAAATTGAAAACTTCAGGGTTGAGCTTAAATAGCACTCCCTGACCCATGGGTGTGGCCGGGGGGGCTCAGGTGAGGATGGTCAGGGCCATATTAAGGCTTATTAATACACTTAAAGCCCTGACATTCAGTAGTACCAATTTCTTAGGATCTCTCTTCAGGAGTCTCTGAGAAGCAGGAAAGGAGATATTTGGAGGGATTTTTTCAAGGCAGGCATAGTGTATTATCATTAGAAGTATCAAAAGTTATAGAGATTAGGGATAATACAAAAATCTGCCTATTTATTAGCTGATATCACCTGTCCATTTTAGCTAGAAACACAGTTCTAAAGGGAGCAGGTCTCAATCTATCTAATTTTTACATGTGGAAATCTGTAACCATTATCCATTGAAAAGGCCGCGTGCTTAGAATTTTAAAATTTCTTTGCTTGCCCAAATACCTGCATGCAGGACAGACTGACTATACATTTCTCAAGAGGGTGGCAGCTGTAGTGTCTCAGTAGCAGAATCAGAATTTTGTTCACTGACCAACAGGTGTTAAAATTTCCTTCAGGCACTAATGAAGTCCATTTATTCCAAAAGCTAGCTTAAGCCGCTTTTAACTCCTCGTGAGAAACTTGTCCAGTGTGCCTTATCTGCATAAACATTAACACAAGTATTTCCAACTTTATTTGCAAACTTCCTCCTCTCCTCTTTTGTCTAGATCCAGACTTTTGAGCTTAAGTCAACTTTCACCTTTCCTCAGTCCCCCATAGCAGTATGGTTTGGTGAGGACACACTTCATCTACACTGTCAAGGTTGAAAGCTTTACAATCATCATTTTGGCTTGGAAATGAGAATGATAATCTATCAATGACTGTACCAATATATAAAATGCCACTGATTTTTTTCTAATTCAATTAATATTGGGTTTAAGTCCTCACACACTGTATGTTTTCCTTTTAATATTTTCTTTAAATAAATTAAAAGTACACTATTGGTATGTAGCCTGACTTTTTTTTTCTTGCAGAAAATAAGTAAAAAAATAAGCATATTCACTGATGCTTCCTTAGTTTTTAGGTTTTACATTTGTAGTGTCATTCAAAAAGATCAGGTAAAGTTAATTATTGCCCATTATAAGGAAAGTATTGAAAAAACTATTCTACTTAATGGGAAGTAATCTGATATTTTAGGAGTCCCAGATCATCTATGAAGCTTTGAGATCCTTAACACTTGAGGATTTTACCTTTAATTTCTGATGTCTCATTTCAACCCTCCCAATTAATATTTTGAATACTTTTTATTTCATTAAAAAAACCTTCTAATGCCTTTCTGATAGCTTTTCTTTGGTCTCGAAGACACTTAACCTTTCTAAACTTGATTTTTTTTTCCACAAAGTTGTGAAGAGGAGCTAGTAGCTACATGTTGTTATTATATTTGTAAAACATGGTTGCATTTTAAACCGCAGCACTGAGTGGTATTCAGAAATACAAGTGTTCACTTTAACTTGGAGGGGAAGTGTATATAGATAGGATGAAAGGCAGCGGGAGAGAAAGCAATAATTTATAATCTTACAGACCACACTTTTACATTCCATTGAACCCAAATGTGATACACTCACTTTCCACTCATTTTGTGGAACTCCCTGTATTGAGGAGATTTTTGTATTGCTCATTTCTCCAATCTTTTATAACTTCTCAACCATAACTGTAAACCGGATTAAAATTAACCATCTTCCAATTTGTCCTACCATGTAAATGCTTGTTAGTTTTATTGATTGCATTACATAGAGTTTATATTGCCTTGGCAAACAGTTTACAGGGACTATAAAATAAGCCCTAGAATAGGCCATGAAAATGTTCTTGCAAGTCAAGCTTCACTGCCTACCAGAAAATGTACTTGTAATGTACATTACATATCCAGAAAATAGGAGCACAATTTCTACAAACCTTGATAGACTTAATGCAAAATTAACAATTTTTTGAATGGGAAACAAATTCAAAAGCAAGACAATAACCTGTTCAGATTCATTCCCTAAAGAGCACATTTGACATTCTTGTGGTTTTCAGATTCTGTTCAAAAACTTTGTTTAATTTATGTATTTCCTGCTGTTACTTCTTTCTTATTATATTTCATATTTCAACTTGCTACCTTTGCTTTTGCTTTAAAAAGGGGAGGTGAGAGCAGAGGGAAGGCAAAGTTGGCTGACTGGAGGTCAGCCTTTCCAGATAGAGGTGATACTGTTAGCCATTCTAGAGGGGAAAAAAATGCAGTTACTCTGTTTTTCGAGGCTGAAAGATATTTAATCTAATGAAGAATTAAAGGAGAAATTATTTCTTTATGATCTTCTACTAATACAAATTTCTCTCTATTTAGGTAAGTGTGAACAAGTAGTGTTATTTATTCATGTGTCTCCTAAATTCTGACCTGAGTAGGTTAGGAATACATATTTTAAAGAGAGACAAACATTTCACTCTCAACTCAGAAAATTCCACAAGCTTTTCAAATACCCTCTCCATTTATCCCTCAACTGGAGTCACTACTTCCTTTGAATAACCTGAGGCCTACTGAGCATGGCTCTCTCATCATGGCTGGCAGATAGGAGAACATAGGTCTGTAACGACACTAATTTCTTTCTTTTCCTCTATGTGTTTGTCACCTTGACCTCAGCTGCAGTCACTTTTGCTGTAGTGGCCTCTAGATATGTAGCCCTTCTGTCTAGTCCTCTGACCACTTCAGTCAATTCACCGCTTTCACAGAATCACAGAATGGTAGGTGTTGGAAAGGACCTCTAGGGATCTAGTCCAACCCCTCTGCTAGGTCCACCTGGAGCAGGTTGCACAGGATCATGTCCAGGTGGGTTTTGAATATCTCCAGAAAAGGAGACTCCACAACCTCCTTTCCGGGCAGCCTGTTTCAGTGCTCTGTCACCCTCAAAGCAAAGAAGATTTTCCTCATTTTCAGGTGGAACTTCAAACACTTTCTTGAAAACTGTTTCAAACTGGTGATCTGACATTGTCTTTCAACAATTCCATTCTCATTTCTTTCCACTATACAGTAATTCACATCTTAAATCCCCTTTGGTTCCGTTTTTGCTTTTTCTTTTTTTCCATCCTTTCCCATCTTACACTCCTTTTTTCCAATTATTTCCTATTATTCCTATTTTCCTACCTTTTAATGTTTGTCACATCCAATTTCCACTTGGAACAGGCTGATTTTTTCAAGCCAGCTAGCCCTAAATAAGAGCTACCAACTCTGTCTTTTGCTGTAAACCGGCATCCCTTCAAATTTACAAGTAGTATTTGGCTTCTTGGACTCTCTTTGGGTTAGGTTCCAAAATGCAGATGCATAGGCTGAATAATAAAAGGGGAAGAAATTTTCTTCACTCTGTGAAGTGCAAGATATGATAAAAAATGATAAAATGATACAAAACAGCCTGAAGATGGTAGTGAGAGGGTATGTGTGGTTAACAGAAACATTTTACATTCCTGCTGCTGCCTCATTTCCTGTGTAAAATTGGCAAAATGCATCTGCATTGAGACTTATAGATATCAGTACATCACAAGAAGCCACTGTGATTTAGGCTGGCTTTCGAGACACAAATTATATTCTTGCTCCTGTCTGCAAAGAACAGGCACTGGTATTCAGAGCCAGCAGTAACGCAGCTGATGGAAGGGCTGCAAAGGAGGTGGCAAAGGAAAGTGGCTTGAAGAGGGAGGCAGTTTTAATTGATATAAATTTGGCTGCAATAATTGTTCAGTTCAGTCTTTTTACTCTGCCTTCCTTTCCAACAGCTTAATTCTTATTCTTCAGATGCTTTTGCCTCCTGCTTTTATAACTAAGTTTCAAGGGACACTCATTCCTATCATTCACTGGATGATGGCAACCATTTTTTTTGTTTCTGTCTATAATCAGTTGTCCTGTCCATCATTACACTGCTGTACTGCTAGAAAAGCACCTTTCTTCGTGCCATGGCAAACCATTGTTGTAAAGATCAAACCAAATAGCACAGTGATGTTTACCTTTTTGACATTAAACTGCAAGGTTTTTTAGACCATTTGTTTATTTGTGCTGTTAACCAGATCATGTTCTAGCAAAGTGCTGCAATATTGAAATGTCAATGTTCATTTATGAGCCACATTGAGATTTCATAAATGAACACAAGCAGTGCAAAGTGATTTGTATGCAAAACATATGTTGTCTAATCAAATTCATAAATTCAAAGCACATTTAATCAATTAATTATTTGATTCACCAGCATTTAAAAAGTTGCCTTAATGATATCAAAAGCAGAATAAACAATGGATCATAAATTAATTTTTTTCTACATTAAACGGATACAATCATAGTAGTTTGTATCTCAAATAATGAATGAGAAATTCATATCAAGGAAAGAGCATCTAAAACTGTGTTCTATTTCTTTCTTTCTGTAATTTGTTTTCCAAAGTGGATGTTGTATAAGATAAAAGTTAAATATTTGTCTTCTGTACAGATAACATTTTAGTAGGAATTAATATACTTTTTTCCAGATTAAAAAGAGAAAGCTAGTTCCACTCCTTCCAATATTAATAAAGTTACCCTATAAATATATTTTAGCATTATGTGAAAATGAATACTCTTTTCCATTAAAAGAAAAACAATTAGATATCAGAATTGCTACAGATTGTTTGTATAAGTTTGGTTTAGCACTTTACCCTCCAGTTCCCAGTAGTATGCAAAAAAGCTATCTTAGGGGAGTTTTTTTTAATAAAAAGATAAAATCACCGAGCAGCATTTTTGTATTCTTTATGCTACTATTCAAGATGGGAAGGTAGAGCACATGCAGAAGAAACTCTTGACTTCGACAAATAAATTTAATTAAATACCCAGAATCAGAAATCAAGCAATCAGTCATGGATCTTATCTCATCCAGGTGCCCAAGGCATGATTAAATCCATCTCACTGTAGGTATTTTTCTAGCCAGCTGTTAATCACTACCAATTCTTAGTACTATACGACCTCCACAAACTATCTATTCTTGTCCACCTTTAGAATTAGAAAGATAATATCTATTCTCAGTCATCTTGGCTGCAGTTTAAACCTATCATTATTGACATGAAGAGAATATGCTTTCTTGTTTGCATTGATTTTATATATTGTAAGTCTGTTGTAAAGACTGTAAAAAAGATATTCCTCACTTGTCTTTTCTGAAGAAAAATAGTCTGTTTGTTCAGAGTTCTTCACAGGTTATGCTCAGTAGACCTCTCGTTACTCCTGCATTTATATATGCACTAACAGGCCAACTTAACACCTGAATCTGGACCAAGTATTCCATGAGTTTCAGTAAAGCAGAAAGATTACTTCCATCTTGCTATTTATGCTCTTTCTATCAATTTTTCAGATGTCTACCCTTCTTAAAGCAGTTCATAGAACTGATGACTAGTACCCCAGTTACGGTTTTCTGTAACTCATAACTCTTTTGAGGTTTTTTGAACTGTTCTATATAGTGACTCTTCAATCCTGTGAGCTAAGTCTTTCCTAGCTAGGAATACTGTGCATTTGTTCCTTTGAAAAACACTTTATTTTTCCAGACTGCTTCTTCAGGTAAAATTGTACTGAATTCACATCCAGTTGTACAATGTATTTACCTTCTCTTGTCGTCAACATATGTAATAAACATCACCCCTCTCATTCTTGAAAACAGTGAATAATACCTGACCCAGGACACATAACTCGGTATTTCTCTCTATGTCATGGCAAGCCATTGTTTCTTGCCTTCTGTATATGATTTTGCTACTAGTTTTGATCTAGTATTTTCAAAAATGTCCTGCTTTCCTAAGTAGCCTTAAAGCACATCAATGATCGAGGTGTGTCACCTCTAAAACTTTTCCTCCAGCCCCATGTTGTCGTACAGAAGACCTACTGTTTTACGGAATTTGCTCTTGAAAGATTGTATTAAGTCTTATCTGTCTCAATCATTTTCTTACTTTCGTACAGAAATACAGAATTTTCTGGTAGCTTAGTTAAGTCTGCAAGTCCCTAGTTCCTTCTTTTTCTCCTTTTTCAAAGGTAAACCATATATTTATCCTTTTCTGTGCTTTTTCTACTTCACCAAATCTACACAAGTTTTGAAAGGCAACAAGTAATGACTCTGCAATTCAATCAGGCAGGTCATTCCGTTTCATAGCATTCATTTAATCCTGGGGTTTTGAAAACATCAACATATCTAAATATCCAGTAACCGTTCTGCCTTATACCAAGGCTGAGTTCTTGCTGCTTTGTCCTTGCTGTTACTTATGAAGGTCAACTGATTACAGCTGATCTTCCCAATGAAGAGTTATGTAAAGAGGCAGACATCATAATTTCTTCTATCACAACTGAAAAAAGGTGAAAGAGGGAACACTACAACATGGGAAAACTGAAAATGACAATTAAATCAGCATAGAAATGTTGAAAGCTTGTGATGAGGAGCTCATCAATAAAATTACTAAACCAAAAAACACGTAATCAAAACTTGTGCAATTCCATTGCTGTAAAGAAAAACAAGAATGAACCCAATTACAAACCTGACAACAACTTGTAATCTAACACAGAAGTCTAGATGGAAATTATTTTGCAATTTGTAAATATAAGGCTGCATTTCCCATCATGAAAAAAAATTATCGTAAGTCTATAACTTAATGACCGAATGAGGATCTTAATCTCAAAAATAATGTCTTCTTTAACATATAGGCATATGAACTGGAAAGATATGAATAATATATACAAATTCAGAGGTATTTCTGAAGCGTATAAACTCTAAGTAGAATACTTTAAGAATAAATACTTAGAGTTTCATTAAGTGATCCAATGCCTCCACAATGCCTACAAGACAATCAAAATTATTTGGGACATGGATTAAGAATGAAGTTCTGCAGTCAGGAGACAGACTCAGAAAAGCTTGACTACAAGACCAGGCTTAGAATAAAAGCTACAAAACACATCAAGTGCATAAAAACATCTTAAAATAGGGAACTAAAAAGTCCTTCTGCTTCGTTAAAAGAAGCTCCAGAGCCACCTCTCTCCCACATACATCAAGCATCACTTCAAAACATGCAGTGCTCTTCCTTCCAGGCATAAGCGAATCCTTACGATCACATGTCAAGTAGCTCTAAGGACAGAACTTAAATGAGATTGAGTCATGGTACTGACAACACTCTTTCAAATCAGTGGAATCCGAGTAATACATTTCAGTCTCCCTTGTCCTGCTGAAGTAAAAGGTAGAATTCCTACTGTCAGCAGTAGAGACAAGACTTCTTCACATATATTAATACTGAACAATAGCAGACACTAGGGGACTATGATCTATTGAACAACATTGTAATGCATTCCAGCATCTGGAAAGTGAAGCTAGCAAAATTCATTGAGGAAAGATTGAATCTTTATTTTTTTTTAATAAAACTACTACCTACCCAGGAACATAGTGAATTATCTTTCACTTGAAATACTTCTTGTCTTCCAAGCAAGACGGGATATTTTAATAGACTGCATGTTCAGAATCACTGACTAGAGATATAGGTTAAGATTGAACTGAATAACATTAGTGTTCTTTTGTTTCCTTGCAGCCCCACAATTTATGTGAAATTCTAAATGTTTTATTTTATTTTTATTGGAAAGCAGGGTGTGAATTAGGAAACTTTGAGTTATGCTTTAACATTTCCAAATTATGATTTAGGGCTCCACGTAACCGGTAGAAATTTTCTTTCCCTTCTCTAAATGGAGATCCATTACTCTCCTTCATCCACACTTCAAAACCAGTCCTTTGCTCAGCATACATATGCTTATTCATTGAGGTCATAATTTATCCCCAGAATCAGAGCACATCCAGTTTGTAAGCACTTTAGCTCTTTGTCTCTTGTTTTTCATCAAGTCTTTCCAACGTACCCATACTACGTAGTGCAAACCACTGCAGATAATTCTCCAATCCGGTACCAAAAAAGTTTCAGAGCGAAAAAAAATGCTTCATCAATATCAGTTAAGTTTCTAACATTTCTTGCAGTATCTCTCAACAGCACTGCGGTGTGTTTTGCTAACATTCAAATTCATACGAAGATAATTTTGGGGCTCTGAACCGGTGCTAAGTAGTGCCATTTAAAAATATGGAAATATTTTCCCAGTGTGTAGTTAGTACTGACTTTTTGCATGCCTATCTTATGAATATTGTCATGAGGTCAAAAATTTTAAAAAATGTCATAGGTTTAATAAAAAATTATGTCATTTGTATTTGGTCACATTTCTTCATTTAACCAACTACTGATTTTGAACTTTTAGTCATATCTTTATTATTCTTTCCTACCATTCCTCTAGGTTTTGAGGTTTTTTCTTTCCAAAGACATCATATTTTGTCACATTTAATAGTATCAAGACTTCTCACAGTAGGATTTACATTTGGATTTGGCATAAAATAGACAATTCCTAAGGCAACATATAATTCCAATCCATTAGGCTAATGTATTGCAGCTGCTGTGAACAGTGAGCATGTCATCTTTTGTATAATGACGTCTGGTACAGCACAGAGTACAAAACAACAAACTGAAAAATTATACTGAATCTAAATATGACAGAGTTATTTTCACCCTGTTCCCCCACCTCCATTCTCCATAGAGGAATCTGTTGTATGTATGGGTAACAAGTTTGGGATTTTAAGTGTTGCCTTTTACAGCTGGTAAACTCTCCTACAAAAGCATTCTGTTCATAGTTTGCCTGCAATGTATATGTAAGTAATCAGTATTCAGCACTGGTTGTCAATTAGATTTTTTTAGAAAGTAACAGTAATTTACATCACAACTCATTTACGAATTCCACTTAGTTTTCTTAATTTTTACTTTAAAAAACTTTCACTACAAAACCTACAAAATTTCATTTTGATAGAAGGTGGACCATTAGCAAATCATTCCATGAATTCATATGGATTAATTTTCACTTCTTCTGCCTGGAAGAGTCAGTATCAACATCTTCTACTGTGTCAAAGAATAATTTTGCCAGACTATCAGACATTATGATATAATTCCAAACTCTCTTGTTGATACTTACTTTGCATGGAATATTATATATTCTGAGAGAAAGACTAAGAAAAATCAAACGATGCCTTCCTAACCTGTTAGGTAAGCTACCTTCACAGAGCAGGGTCTAGTCCCTACATTGTCACAGCAACAAAAGGCACTAAGTTACACACCCCACAATAAGAACTAATGCCACAATCAGGATGGTTCCTGCTGCAATAGGCAATACAAATCCAAATGCTGAATGTTAACTGCTGACATACTATAAAGAACAATTAGTTTCAGTGTCACAATGATAATGTATGCCAGCATCCGTGAACGCAATAGCAAATCTGGATGCATTCCATAAAGCAGTTCAAAGAGCCACTACAGAGCTCCCTAACTAAGCCATTCTGCTTGGCTAAGATGCCTTATCTTGCTTCAAGATCCTGTACTCTGAAATGTGAACAATGATAACAGCATTGCAGGGGAAGCAGGGGATTCTTCTTCAGTAAATCTTTCACAGAAAAATACTTTAAACCCAATATGATGTGGGAAGAAAGGATTGCATGAGAAGACTCCTGATAGCTTTTTTTAAAAAGCATTTAAGAAGGTGTTTGGCTATAAAACTGAAGGAAAATGGTTATAAAATATTTAGAATATCACAGAAACAATAAAGATATTAATTTGAGCATATTAATTTAAACCCTAGGATTTTGGCATTTACATCTTTAGCTGCAAGAAAGCTTCTCAAGGAAGCTAGGATCACCAATAACCTACAGTTTGTGGTGGCCCATGTAGGGTAGCTCTTCTTTTTTTTAATATTTTTCCCCAGAAATACAGATTTTGCACAGTAAAATTGTTATGTCAAATTCTGTTTTAATATCACCAGCTTTTACTTTAATGTTGCCTCTTTCATCTTTCTCAAAACTGATGAAGATTTTGGAACATACTTACTTCTTGCATATCTATTTTAAAGAAACTAATTCAAAAGACCTCCGAATGGAACTATGGAAGACGAGTTAACTTGTGGGTGATGATATTACAAATCTTTAATAAATTAGTTTTTTAGAAAAGAGTCTTCTGAGACATATTTAATCAGATTGTAATATAACCCCATGTATTGCATCCCTAATTACATTGTATCATTTAGTTAATATGGTTTGAACTTCAATTATTAAAATTCATGATTTATCCTTATGAAATTAAAATGATCAAACATACTTGATAAAGCCAGTTTTAGAAATAGATTAAGTCATTTTCTACCATCATGTAATTATGTTACCAGTAGGGTTCATTATAATTATGACACAGAGCTACAGAGAAGTTAGAATACTTCATATCAAATACAAGTAGAATGGTAAAGTACCAAAGCAACCACAACAATTTTTTATTTATGACTAGGGAACGAAAAATATACGTGACCTAGAAACTATCTTCCTGTATACATTAGATTCACTTCACATTTGTCCTTTAAATAGGTGTGTCATCTTTTTTCACAACAACATTTGTGAAGTTAGAGGTATATAATTAAGTTTACTTCCATCTACAAAAGCTTACACAGTAATACCACATTCCCTCTTCCCCAGTGTTCCAGATTAGTCAAATTAATTCACATTGCTAGTTGTATCAGTAGCACTTGACAGCAAAAGGGAGAGAACAACAACCTTTTACTTGACCAAAGCCCATCTTTTCGAGTACCTCCATCTGTCCACACCTTAACATTATCCAATAACATCCCCACAAAAACAAAATAATCTTGAGCTATAAGACACATAAGCTGCTCGCAAGGGTGTTAATGGGACAAGTCATCACAGACTATGTGATTACTGCCAGGAGGACACTGGATTCCCCGGAGCAGGGGCACACATACCATGAGTTCCTTCTTCACTACAAACTAGGAAGTTGTTTCGTAAATTTAGGGAATAGAGCAGATAGAATCAGAAAAAACTTAGGTTGGAAAGGACCTATAGATGTCATCAAATACAACCTCCTAGTCAAAATGGAGTTTACTTCTGTTAGATCAGGTTGCCAAGAGCTTTATCCTAAGAAGCTGTTCCTAGGAGCCTGCTAGGGCAACCTTTTCCAGTGATTGACCATTCAAACTGTGAATATGTTATTCTTTCGGTCTAGTTCAAATTTTCCTTGTTGCAACTTATGACTGTTGCCTCTCAACCTTTTAATGTGCGTGTCTGAGAAAAGCCAGGTTCTGTCTACTCCACTAGATAGTGGACAACAGCTATTAGATCTCCCTGTAGCATTCTCTCTTCAGCTTTTTCTCATATAATGTATTCCTCAGGCACCTAGCTGCCATAGTGGCCTATAGAAAGGAGATACAAAAGGAACATTTATACTTCCCTATAAATTAAGTGTACTTTTTTAATAACAATGCAAAAAATACAGAAAGTTATGTATTGTATTAAACATATTAAGAAGTGTTAACCTATGCCAATAGCTGCACGAGTAACAGTATAATCATACTGAATGATTCTTTTATGATACTGAAAGCTCACTGCCTTTTGGTCAGAAACCAAAATGTCAGCAGAGCATGTAATGTCATACAGGACTTTGTTTGATTGCTGATCATTGCCAGATCATTGACTTGAAATTGCAGGCTCTGGCTACCGAGGCACTAAAATATTATTCTGCCCACATCCACTTCAGCTTGACTGTTAACTTAGAGCCTCTCAAAATAAATCACGGTGAATATGCATCCTTATAGTTACTGCAGAGCTGGAACAGTATCTTGACCTCAGGAACTATTTAACATAGGAAAGGCGGTTCTAGAAAAGAAAGGTTTCTTCCTACAGCATATTTTTCTTCTTTCTACTAACAGAAATATTTTACAACAAATTTGCGTGGATTTGAAGGTCTTGATGGATGCCATTGTATATACAAACTAGCAACTTTTGCTCTTTTATGTTAATACAGCATTATGGCTAAAAAATGTCCTATTTGCTAAAGTATGCAGTGGAATATCTCTCACATCATCATCTAGGTACAATTCTATATAAATGAAATCAAAAAGCAAAAAAGAACATTTTTCTGGCGCTCTCTCCCTCAGTAATTTTTACAGAGATTGGGGATTTATTCTGACCATGGTAGCAGGTGATTTATTATTTTGTTGCTGCAGAAACAGACAGCTCAAAAGGGGTTTTGAAATGGAAATTGTGACATTTACTGAGTAATAATCTTATACCACCATTTACAGGAAGCAGGTGGTAGCTGTTTACCACTGCAGACAGATGGAAGTCCTGCAGAGGAGTTATTTTTTTCTGTTAGATAAATTAGCTTAAATAATTCAAGTGGTTTTTTCCCTGCCTGATTTGTACTTTGTGCAAATTTAAGTATTTAAAGACTTTTACTATCAAGCACAGCTCATATTGTTTTTCCTTTTTGAGCCCCTGTAAACGAGATTTAGTTTTTATAAAGAATATAATGACTATTTAATATCCCCAAAGGAGATGCTGCATGAAGGCAAGTAGCACCATGAAAAATTCTGCTCATGTTAATGTGGGGCAAAAATATTCTCCAACCAAGCACACTTCGATAGGGCTTTATCCCGAGTGTCACAGCCACATGGCAGTTAGGAGGATGTACCAGTGATAACAACCACACACATACTCTTTGCTGTCTCAACCCTATACTTAGCATTTTCACTGATGATTATTTTTAATCTCTCTTTTTTAAACACAAAGTTTTCAAAACACAAATATAGTATGTTCAAAGTTGCCACATAGTTTCTTGCAGAATGAATTAATATGCCTACTTCTAATGCATCCAATATTTATAAATACGTTGTATCGCAAAGAATGTTTTGTAATAAATCTCAAATCAGAGTAGGAATTTGCTGCAGGTTTTTTTTTTTGCTTGGTTCCTGATGGGCTTCTTTACCTTGAGAAAGTATAGGAATGAAAGAGGA
>JAOXNO010000001.1:109595652-109608712 GCA_028565335.1 Limnodromus scolopaceus
AGAAAAAGAAAAAGAAAAAGAAAAAGAAAAAGAAAAAGAAAAAGAAAAAGAAAGAGAAAAAGAAAAAGAAAAAGAAAGAGAAAAAGAAAAAGAAAAAGAAAGAGAAAAAGAAAAAAGAAAAAGAAAAAGAAAAAGGAAAAAGAAAAACAAAAAAGAAGAAGAAAAACAAAAAGAAAAAGCTTTTGGTTTTTAATTTAGCCATTTTAGCTCATCAATTATTCAAAACTGACATGGCCTACAAACTTCATCATGTATTAGTAAGCCAGATTTCAACAAAAACTTAGAACAGTACTATTCATTATGCCTATATTAAAAATACAAAACTTATAAAAATTCCACCATGTTGAAGTTTTGTTTGGTTTTCCAGGAGCACTAAAATACTTTGAGATACTTGATGGTAATTATAAATATAGTGAAGCACTTATTAGATTCTATAAATATCTTCAGGCAATTGACATAATAAACATCATCAAATTCTTGTCAGACATTCAGCAGACATTATTAATAGAGGCAATTGCTTGACAATTATAATTGCCATAAGTATCAATCTTGTAAGCACTGTTGTCATGAATTAAATCACTACCAAGAAACAGGTAGGTGAATTCCGTCAATAACTCTACTGCATGGACAACAGCTGTAGATCCCATTGAAGTCAGTGCCAAAATTTCTGCTACTTTCTACGGGAGCAGGATTTCATCCCATGCTCTTAAAAAGATCATGATGCAAACTTTACCAATTTCAGCTCTTTTTATGAAGTTTGTAATAGTTACAAGCCAAGAATTAATCCAACATAGTAAATTTGATAGCTTTAAAAGGTGGAAAACATTCTACCAGCATTAAACATAGGAATAGGTACCTGCAACACAGAATCACACAGAATCACAGAATGATACAGGGCTGGATTTTGCAAAGGGTTTTGTGCTTTCAGTGAGAACTAATATCTACTCCCTTAAACCATTTGAAAATTGCAGTCTGAATAAGCAGAGAACTATATTAAGACTATCATTCAAATCCTTGAGCAGGTCCTTCACAGGCAGCTACAGATTAAATCACCCTAGACTTGCCTGTCTGAGGTTCAAAATGTTTGTAGAACAAATTCCTGAAGGGCAAAAAAAGATCATCTGTACTTTCATGTAGAGAAATGCAGTAACTAAATGTTTATTCACCCCTCTCATTATGTTGACATTGAAGAGTTATGCTATTATGTTTTACCTCTTCACGTGTGCTTGTTAAAACTCCTGGTCTAGATGTCCCAAAGTATTCAGCCTCCTTATTCTTATGGATATCTAACTGATTGATGCAGGTACTATTTTATGTTTAACAGAGATGGTGCCATATTTCAGCCAGTTTTTTCCTACCCTCTTGCAGGATTTTTATCAAGTTTCTTTATTGTTGCATTTGGCAGGTTTCTATGAGTAGTCAAGTATAGGTCTTTGAGTACATTTTTAAAGGAAGAACAGAGGTTTCTTGCTTTATTGTGACAGATAACAGATATGGGCTACATTTCCAGATCTAGTTTGCCAAGACAGGTATTTATGCCCTCAGAATAACTCTTCCTCTTTGGCGCACTGTCTACACCAATTTTATACCTATCCAGGGCATTCAAGGTCCTTCAAATACCCAAGCTGAACTTATATATCCCCTTAAACTTGCAAAACCTTGTTCTTGTTCCACACACAAAACCAAAAAGTACTCCTCCTACGTTTCTTCCATCTAGCCTTTGACTGAATACAGTGTAGCTTAAAATACTACATTTCAAGGGCAGAGTGACAGAGAATATAATTAAGAAGCATTGCTGAACCTCTGGATTCTCGGTGGCTTTGGGCCTGCATGGATGATGAGATTAGATAAGAAAAGATTAAAGAATTAATGCTTATTTATTGCATTCTGCCAGCATGATCTTTCCATTGAAGTTTCTATATTTAGGATATCTGCAGTCTTTTAGAGACAAACAGTACTAACAAATATTTTTGGTTTTATGTCTCTCTGAGATATCTGGATGTCTGTATAAGATACCTGTCAGTTCATTCTAAGACTCTTCATTCTAAGTTTTCCTTGCTCTCCTAGCACACATTACACTGTTTTCCTCAAGGTAATATATTTTCTTCCCTATTCATGTTAGCACTTTATTCTATAGCTAATTCTAATACCGACAAGTTGATCAAACTGGACACTTTTCCAAGCAGTCTAATCTGTAATGAAAAGACTAAATTTTATTTTAAGAGGTCTTTATTTTGCTGACTGCCCCATCTTTAGTCTCATCTACATTCTAGCACTGACTTTGGTGATAAAATTTGATTTGGCCCTACTTTGAGAGGGACTAAGGCTTTTATGCACAAATAAAGCGAACATTAGAACACAAAAGCAAATATGTGAACCGTTCATGTTAAGTACAAGATGAAAATTAGATTAAGGCTTCTAGCTCATGGTAGAATAAGCCTTTGGAACAAAAAAAATTCTTTTTGCTAAGTTATAGTGGAGCAGGAAAAAAATCTAATAATAGAATTTAAGATGAAACTCGATACAGTTATGAATCATGATGTGATTGCCTGTCATAGCACAAGACTTGACTCACTGGTTTAAAAATCCAATTTTACAATCCCACCACTTGTTGTTGTAATAGAAGAAAGGACCAGTGAATTCCCCATGGGTTTCTTTTGCATTCAATTCTTAGACAATTCAACATCTTCAGAAATGCTTTCTATCGCATGTGTTGTGTCTCCTGTGGGAAAATTCTCTGTCTCTTCCTGATCTCATGCATTTTATAAGTACATAGGAAAGCAGAAAATGTCACTGTGCGGTGCATGCTTTCAATAATGCAAGAGAGTAGCAGCCATCTAATAATTTCAGCACTTGTACTATACAACATATAATAGCTTTTTATAGAAACATACACAAACTTCATAAAACATATTTTATATAAGGCTCAAAAAGTATTAACTACTACTTCCTCTGTTAAAAAAATGTAATTTCAATGATATCACAAAGGTGATTTCAATAAGATCACAAAGGTGATCTCATGGAAATCTTAAATATACAAAAATATTCACTAAATCTTTTCAACGTATACTGCTCATAGCATATTGTAGAATTACAGTATGATTGCATCATAGTGTTATCATAAAATACTATGATAAATTTTAAATCATTTCATGAGAAAAACTATGCAGGGCAGTATAATACAAATAGAAAACTACTCTTAATAACCATTGTTAAGAAATTGCTTTTTGGTATTTATCATTGCAGATACAGATTTACAATCAACCCTGAACATATATTCCCCTCCCTTTCTTGCAAATTTGATCCATACTGAATAGTGTAGAGTTATGGTCTCTCAGAGTTTCACTGATTGCGATTACGAGCAACATTAATGTTCATTCTTGTTAATGATATCCGCTAAAAGCAGGAAGCAAATCAAGAATGAAGATTAATCTGGGGATAGTCAGTAGATGTCAGTTTGCAGAGATGTACAGTTCATAGTCACCAAGGTACTTAGGAAATAATCTTTGAACACATAAGTACTTAGCATGCTTAAAACTAATGGCATGATTAAATACATTACTGAATTGTGAATTTAAAACTCTTAATCACATTATTAAATTTTTCATGTGCTTATTTTTTAAGAGCAGAAAGATTATTTTCACCTATGTCTCTAGTATTCCATATTTGTTATAATTCCAATAATAGGAGTGACATTTACTCTGCTTCAGTATGATAAGACCAGTTATTATGAATTAAGATGCATGAGAACATGACAGAGCACTTAGAATAACAGATAATAGAATATATATGTAAGAAACTATGCAGTAAAAAAATAAACCAACCCAGATAAAGAAAAATGAATTCCTATTCAAAAACCATTAATTTTTTTTCTATGTGTGTTTCAGCAAAAGACATATTTCAAGTTCATAGAACATCTTCATACATTTTTGTTTTATCTCTCACAGAGATTGAGACAAGAACAATTTTTAGTTGTCTCAAGCCTTGTTTATGAACCCTCACCTTATCATTACAGATACTCTACAATTATAGGACAAAAAAAAAGTGTTGAGGGGCAATGAAGATTTAAATTTAAATTAGGAGGTTAGAAGGATAATTAGTTATTACTATTGTTTTACATGAGTTGTTAGGTTGGATTCTTGTCCAATTTCCACCAACATGAGTTTATAATGAGCCTACCTATTTTACAGTGAATGTGTGCTAATACAAGTAGAAACATAACCTGTGTGATTATATATTTTTGTAATTGCAGTATGAAATTTTTGGGTTTTGTTATAAGTTTGTCGTAATTTCTTTTTTTGTTGTTATAAATTTTTATATCATTTTCAACAATGGTTCATTTTAGCCAGTATCCACAAGACAGGAAAGGATCATTCAAAAGCAGAAAGAGACTTAATATTTTATATCCTCAGAACTATGACAACTCGTCTTCTATATGGCTACCCTAGAAACATGAAGGGTCAGAAGCTTAGTACATACATTTTACTTCATATTCAGTATAGAGAAGCTTTTTGAAAATTACTACATATCTATATAGTAATTATGCACACTACTGTTATTTTTAAAATCTTATTACTCCATTGGCCTCCACAAACTAAATGCTCCCTGTTGCAACATCACACAGCACTCGTCTGTTGGAAGCCATCTGCAGTGATTTTCAAATTTGCTTAAGGCATATTAATGTCATGTGGAATCCTATAAACACATGACCCTATCAGCCCATTTAAGTTCCTCCACCAAAACAACTTAGCTTACATTATGTTTCCTTCCCACTTAACATTCCCATCCTCAACTAAAAATAATTAACTACAGCTTTGGTATTTTTAAATCCTCACTGTATTAAAAATAGCCCACTGATAAATATTTTACTGAAGTCTATATAGGCAGCAACCTGAATTTCATGCAGGTAAACAGCAAAAAGCTTTGCAATAGTGTTCCCAGCCCAAGGAAACTGGAGATAGGTATCAACCTGCTCCAAAACCACAAGTCCCATGAAACTATCATTGCAAGTTTAGGGATTTTTTTTTTTCTATCATATCCATCAAAAATTAAGATGAACTCCATTACTTAATCTCACTATAAAATATGAGTTTTCAATATGTAGGTTGCAAAGGGTTACATATTAAGCTTAAACTCTATCCTGCCAGACTATAGGGAGAAGTAGAAGTTAATTCAAGGAGGTAAACGATTTGTTTATAGCCCTGTCAAGTATCAAAAGCATTGTTAAGTTTACCTTTGGTGAGTGAGTTGGAGTTTTTATGTCACCTATCCAAGTGATAACTCCAAGAGATGCAAGATGTCCCAAGAGTCATCAGCAAATTAGCTGTTCTCTGGGAGAAGTATATAAAATGACCCGTTAATTAAGTATGGAGTTTATAACTTACAGCAAATAAAAGGAAAGAAAAGGAAATTCTTGTGTGAATTGGAGGAAACTGAGAACCTAACAACAAGTTTGTCCTTGATCAATACCTATTTCAGAGAAGGGAAGCCTGAGGGCAACTGTGAAAGAACTAGATCTTGGCTGACATGGTTACGTAAGCTTACTGTCAGCATTTTAATTGAGTGAAACAGAGAAAAGGTCATCTGGTGCTAAATGAAGTTAAAAGTAGTTATTATGCAGATTTCATTTATGGTCACACACCTCTTTCTGAATAGAGTAATTTTCTTAAATCTTGCATTTTAGTATAATAAATTCATGTTCACTTTATTCAGAGGGTTGGCAGATATTAAAAATTATTTCAAGGAAAACTGCCAAAGCCACAAGCAGTCCATTCTTAAGAAAGTGCCAGTCTTGAAGGCGCTTGGCTACTCAGTAAGAGATGTGAGGGCATTTAGAGAGTGAGTAGCCAGTGATCCACAGGACCGGGAGTTGGTATTGCAGGAAGTTCTTTGAAAAACATGCCCCAGTAGGAGGATGATGTGTAGTAAAATAGGAAGGACTGTGCCTGATCCCTAGAATTCAAATTATAACTACTTCATACTTTCTTATTATCATGGATTTTCATTTACTCAACAGTGCAAAATATTTGGCCGCTTGATGCTTACTGCCATACCTCTGTTAGCCATAAAACCAGAGACCAGACTAAAACAGGACAGCTGCAGTCATTTATGCATATTTCTACTCATGCTTGATCCAGCAGTAAATGCAAACTCTCATTGTTAATGGTCACCCTCTCTAAAGCGTTTCTCCCCGTGGTGTAGTGGCAAGCATTTCTGACACCAGCAGGACTTCTCAGACCATGCTCCATTAGCTTACTTGCTGTGCTGCTTCACCAACGAGGCTAAGCAAGTAAAGATCAAATGCTATAACATTTTGTGTTTATTTTTACAGTAAAACATTCTGTGTTTGTTTTTACATTAACTGATAACAAAGAAAATATATATCAGCAGTAAAAATAAGGGGGAGGGAGGGGACAGGAGACAGAGGGGAAAATTATTTTAATATATCAGCATAAACAAACTCCAGTTCTGAAGGCTCTTAACTACATCCAGATTTGTTCAATGTGACAGGTCATGCATATTCAGAGGTTGTAGGAAATATAGTAAAATAATACTGAAATGGAGGTCCCAGTTCCAACCATTACCTTTCCATCCAAAAGCACAAGGATCAACACAGACTCATAGGAGGTAAACAGGTAAATAAGCTATTAATCAATTGTGAAGAATAAAAATTCAGTATTTGCCCCGATTTTCTATCTTGACCTTAGAAAAGACCACCCGGAAAATAAGATGTCTTCCAACTGCTTCAACCCAGTTTGTTACAACTCACTTTTGGTCAAGCCAGACCAATTTTCTTTGTCAATTTTCTAGGCTATTTCCGTTTGTCTCTGTAGCTGGTTAGGT
This sequence comes from Limnodromus scolopaceus, assembly GCA_028565335.1. Taxonomy (NCBI): domain Eukaryota; kingdom Metazoa; phylum Chordata; class Aves; order Charadriiformes; family Scolopacidae; genus Limnodromus; species Limnodromus scolopaceus. The sequence continues at coordinate 109,602,496 of JAOXNO010000001.1, forward strand.
CTCTTTATAGTTTTGAAATAACTTTTGTGCTCTGTAGTGATTTGTTTCTAGCTGTTTATTTTTAAAAAGTACATGTACCTTACTCTTTCAAATATCACCATCACAGAGTTCTAATAATTTCAGCTCATTTATAAGATGTAATTCTGTAATGTGGAATAGAACGTTATGTCAATTTTCTTTAAATAACGTTTTCAAATATAGATATATATACACACAGGTATTTGCAAATGTTAAGATCCAATAATAATGTAAAGTAATGACAGTTTTAGACTACTGTAAAGTGTTCAGGCAAAGAATGAAAGATACAGACAATCCTGACTAGTTAAATATAGTATTAATTTGTCTTCACTAGCATTATAAACATTTAGTTAATATGCATAAATGACAACATGCTAAAACATAAATGTTGTTTTTAAAAATAAAGCCATGGTTTCCAGCATATTTTCCCCATAGCTGCTACCTTTTTGTCTTTACAAACAAACTGTCATTACTCTGCAATAAAAGGCCAGGTACCATTTCTTATATGAAGTCCAAATAAGCACTGAAGAATGCTGAACAGAATTCAACTATGCAGATCCATTAAATTTGTCCTTTGCCTATTACTTCACGGGTACCATTGCTGCATTGTACATGTGTGATGTATACTAATACATCTGAGGTCTAAATAATACCCTCTTACTTCTTTAGCAGCACTTAATGTGTCCACCAGGAATTGTCAAATTACCGATTTTAATTTAAATAGGAGTATCATATTGCTCTTCCATTTTGGAAATATTGAAGAAAAACAAAAAAAAATGGATACCAGTTCATTCTCCATGGCCACATTGGTTGACAGGAGGACAGAAATTAAAAAAAAATTAAAAAAGCATTTAGAATTTTAAAGGGTTAATTTCTTTCTGGTAAATGTACATAATTTAGAATATCAACAAGAGAAAATTCTCACACTTAAACGTGGGAATTTAATTTAGGAGTTAGAATCCAACGATGCCTAGACAGTAAAGGCAGAGTTAAAGTGCTCAACCACACAGTTTAGGCATTCTGACCGTGCTCTGAATTTCAAATTGATTTTATGTGTTCTACATATGGAAAACCTCATTTCCTTATGCAAATATCTTAATTAGATACCTGAAGTTAGTCATTGTGAGTGCTCTCCATGGCAACCAGATTTAGGTTCACCACTTTTCGAAATAAAGCAAGGGTGCATCACAAAATGCTATGGTGGACTGTAAAACAATTGAGGTTTACAACTACCTTTTGAGTGAACACCTAATTCTCTTGGCAAGCACTGCTTACAATTTTCTCCACCACAACTCATCTGGTCTAACAGTAAGTGGGTTTGGTTTGTTTCTTTTTGGTTTTCTTGCGGTTTTTTCTGATTTATCATAGTTCTTTTTGAAAATTCTGATAGTTTCATAGATATTTGGGTCTCAGCTTCTCATAACAGCTTTGATATGTGTCTAGTTCCCTAACACACTTTTGATTTACATAAAACATAAAGATACAGTTATGAAAATGTATTGGTCGTATCATAAAAATGTGGCAATGTTTTTCCAGGATCCAGGTGGGTTTTAGTGCCAGGAATGTTGTTTTTCATGCTTTAGTCTTAAAGTCAAGAGTGCCCTAATTTCAGTGAGGAATTTGCAGTTGAAAGTGAGTTACTCAGGGGCTGTTCATATGGGAATAGGCATGAGGTGAATTCAAGACCAGTTGTATCCAGTCCAGATATTTTCTAACTCAAAGTGATTATCAAATTAAAGTTCAAACTTGTAAAGGCTGGAAATAGAGCAACACCATTTCTATTTTCTAAGTCATAATAGGAGGGCATAAATGTAAAAATCATATTAAAAATTCACATGGGAGACTTTCGCAAAGCAAAAGCTTATCATCCTGAGTCTGAAAGAACAGTGCAAGACTTATCAGCTTTCCCTGGACTCTAGGGAAACAGAGATCCTTATAAAGGTCAATGGCATAAGTTTAGCCTAAATAAATAAAAAAAAAAAAACATAATCTTTGATACAATACAGTGTACACATATATATAATGAGAATGTCATGATTCTTCCACAGCTGAATCTAAAAGGAATCCCTGAGTTGCTACAGCTATTTCCTGGTATTATTTATATGTTGCATTTCAAAATGATAGAATCTATTAGCAAATTGTATGGAGTTATTATGTTATCATCAGTCAAATTATATCTAACTGTTACTATGGGATCTTTATTTGATTGGTTAGATGGTTTACTCTGTTCTAAAGACACTGCTTAGCTTTTAAAAGCCACTTTGGTTACTTTGAAGCACAAACCTAAATGACTTCTAATCTAATTAACAATCATCCAGAATTATTTTGATGAGAGTAAGGTAATAGTCCCAGGCAATTTCATCAGTCTTTCTTGTACATCTTAGTCCATAACATATATTCATTAGTGTGTATGGAAACCTACAAAAAATGTCTTGTGAAATAAATGGAGAACAATTTAGACTGAAAAATTTAATAAGGCTTGCACTGAATTGCATAAAACCTTTTAAAGGTACCACACATACCACATGCCCACACTTAAAATGTTCTTCTTGTGAAAGATTTTTAAAAAAAAAGAACCAAACCAAAACACAGAAACAGTCTTATTTTCACCAAAATTCAAGAGCTACAGTTTTGCTTCAGTTCACTAGTCAAAAAAAGGAGGACATAAAACAGGTTCTTTTATCAACAGGCAGATTAAAAACACCAGCTCAGGGACCCTACCCACGACCTGAAAAAAGATACAAGAGATCTGGGGATACTGTACAACAGAGGGGTAAATCACCTTCTCATCTAGTTTCTTGAACTGAAGTGGTCTGAAGATCGTTTCCTTTTCTACATGTGGACAGCCACAAGCAGACCCTTTTTACACTACAAAAGTACATCATCACTGGACTTTAAGACTCTTGTTTTTGTTGCAGGATTTGGTCCCAGACAGCTTCACATCAGTTTTTCAACATCATTAAGGTGCATAAGCACTCTTCACTGATGTACAAAAAGGTAATGGACCGTGTACTACAACTCAGTTCGTAGGTTTTGAAAAGCAGCAAAGTTCCTAAGTTATGAAAACTTGAGACAAAGCATTTACAATATGAAAACTGCCAGAGTGAGGGTAATATTAGCAGAGATACTCCCAACAGAACTAGAAATGCACCTTATGACTCTCTGCCTTACTCCTTACCCTATCTTAAAACATGGATTGATCAATTACAGAAATCAATGTATATATTAATGGTGTATGACAGTCAGGCAATAATTGTTGGAAATATATGGTCCCCAGGCTTATAAATTAATTCAATATTTTCTGCATATTATATGCTCAAATACTTGCACAGAAACCAGGAATACAGATTATATCTAGCTTTCTGAAGTGATATTAAATAGCTTTTGTCACACTTCCAAAATAGCATATGGCACCAAAGTGTGATAGTTCTAGGTTCCTGTCTAAGTAAAAATTATGGATGATACAACATGTCCGTTTGTACAAACCTGTAATTTTTAGTGAAGAATATAATCATATTGCTATCATAATTCTATCATTATGAGCAGAACTAATTTACAATTAGATTTTTATTTTTTTTTAAATTCACAGTGATTGAATGTCATCTCAGAATTAAGAGCACCATTTCTTCCTGCACCCTGCAAAGCCTCCATACTGAGGTAAAGCACCTGGCAGCCTAAAATCTCTTTCATTTGCTTTTTCTGGCATCTCCATTACAGTATTATACAGATTCTGATCCTTTCCCTTTTCTATTTCATTACTGAATGCTCCCCTGTGTTTTATATGCAGCACACACTATAAATCAACGGGGGTAAATGTACATAAAGACTGGGTGCATCCAAGCTTTCTTCTCTACCCCTAAGCACTCAGCAGCTTACTCCTTGATGAAGCATGGCAGAACATCTGTGATGGCCTTCGCTTAGATTTACTTTGCCAGATTTTCATTAAAAGAGTGACTCGATAAAAATGTTGCTTATCCTAATAAAGCTCTTCAGAGCTTTGCAAATTTGCATTTAATACTCTTTAATGTCATTACAGCATTAATAATCTGTGCCTAAAGAGCAATAAAACTTTACATTTTCTGGTTTATGAAAGAAGCTTCATAAACCCATGATCTTCTTGTGACTCAGCTTTAATGCACCATAAATAGAGACACAAGCAGAAAAGCTGTACGACACCACGGATTTGTATAAATTTATGGCTTAGTCCTCTGTTAGGTATCTCTTGTTTCAGAGCTTGTATACAAAAATAAAAAAAAAAAAATTGAGTTGTGAATATTTGTACCAGGAAATAAATGGGACTGAGCTTCAAAAAATGAGTAAGACTTTACTACATGAAGGATTTCTGCTCCCTTTGGCAGCCTGAAATTTTTTGCCGTGGGGGAAAAAGAAAGACATTATGATGCCTGGAAATAAACCAAGAGAAATCCTCATCTGAATCCTCCATTGATACAAGTACTGCATTTTCTCCACATACTGTCTGAGGAAATGTTGGTTATTTTAGGCTACCTGTGGGTTTTGAGAATGTTACCTGTAAAGCCATTCCCAGTAACACCATTCTAAAACAAGCTGATCATTATTAGAATTGCAGTAATGCCAATTTAAAGTCAGTGTATGTGGAAATAACCATAAAACTGAGATTTTGTTTAGTCTTTCAGAGCAAACTCCTGAATGATTAAAAAAGCTGGTTCTAAGCAGCAAAAAAATTTGGCCTAGCCATAAAGATCTAGGTTCAAACTCAAAAACGGGTGGGGAAAGTTTATGCAATTAAGTTTCATGAAGAAAGTGAGAGGATGATGCTGGTGGTCCAAAAAGAATTTTTCTTCCCTGCTTCCAGTCTAAGTCTAATTGAGCTTTTATGGAGGAAAATGAAAGTGACTATTATTTTAGAAGTGCAATTATAGCTTTTCAGAACACAGAGAGCAAGACAGGCCATATGGAAACAAGTTCCATGATGTTGGTTGCACAACCATTTGTCATACGCCTATTAAATTGTCAATAGAAAATACGTTAAGAAAAATATATTACAGTCTTAGCAACAGAGCAGGCTTCTTTTTGTTCTATTAGACTAAAATAAGAAGCTTAATTAATTTACAGCCTGAATTTACATTTGGTGTGTGGCAACACGTCTTCCCAGCTGGCATAATTTGGCAGATTTTTGAACATGGAAGCACATGTTCAAATTTTTGAACATGATGGTATTTGAAAACCACCAATTCCCATAGTACTGAATGCTCTTCATTTTCTGACCTAAACATTCATGTGTTACAGTAAATACTGATCAGCTTGCCATTTTATCTTTCAACATGATCACACCTGAAATATCAAGGTCAACATGGACTGAGAAAAAGTGTTAGCAAGAAAACCTTCACAGTACTGGCAATATATCCATGAGTTCTGCTCCTTTAGGACCAGAATCTGAAAAATTTAATTTAAAGTACAAGCATCTCGCAGACATACGCATTACTTGAGTAAATGTCCATTTCTTCTTCCTCCTCTCAGGGATTTCTCTTGAGATAATACACCACATCACAATTCTCTATGATGTAGAGTTTTGAATCATAGAATTGTCTATGTTGGAAGGGATCTTTAAGATCATCTAGTCCAACCATCAACCTAACTGATAAAAAACCATCACTAAACCATGTCACTAAGTACTATGTCAACCCATCTTTTAAATACCTCCTGGGATGGTGCTTCAACCACTTCCCTGGGAAGCCCATTCCAATGCTTAATAAACCTTTCAGTGTAAAAATTTTCCCTAATATCCAATGTGAACCTCCCCTGGCGCAACTTGAGGCCATTTCCTCTGACGGGAGAAGAGACCAACCCCCACCTCTCTTCAACCTCCTTTCAGGTAGTTGTGGAGAGCGATAAGGTCTCCCTTCACCCCCCTCTTCTCTAGGCTGAACAACGCCAGCTCCCTTAGCCTCTCAGTTTAGGTCAAAGACAAAGTAGGCATAAAGCTTGACTTATCATTCCATTCTTCTTTTCTTTAGTATTAAAATTGTTGGGGATGAATGTATTCTCTTAAAAGTAAATGTTTTACATGATACTAAAATGTTACAGTAAGTCTTCACAGGAGAGATAGTTGTATTAGAGATTCCCATTTAAATTATGCTTGTTCCTCCTGAACATATTAGATCTGAACTGAATTAGATCTGAATTAAGCATTCAATATTTGGACATTCACTTTCATCCT
>JAOXNO010000001.1:109608812-109637572 GCA_028565335.1 Limnodromus scolopaceus
TCCTCCTGAACATATTAGATCTGAACTGAATTAGATCTGAATTAAGCATTCAATATTTGGACATTCACTTTCATCCTACATTATGGTGAAAAGAGCTGCATTCAAAGTGCTCCCAAAAACAAATTTTTGATGAGTTTTCCATGTTTTGACTGAAAAATGAGTCAGAGTCTGAGTCCGTAATGCTCAGAACACTGGACTTGCACATAAGACACCACCAACTCTGAGCTGGCAAACACTGCTCTGGATAAGGCAAAGCATTGGCAAAGATAGAGCTAATTCAAGCCAGAAACATAACTAACTGACAAAACAGATACCTTAAATTATTGCAAATTGTGAACTACTCTTGCTGAAAGAGAAACTTCAAATGCTTAAGAGCTCTCAGCAAATTCATTACCACAGTGAAAGTTCATTTATTTACTCATCATTAGGTCAGCCACATCAAGAATCAAATTGGTCGAAAAACGACTTTCTTAAAAGGTTTTACAGTTAATCATAAGGAGCCAATTTATAAAAAGACATAAAAGTGGCCTACGTTTTACAAAACAGGGACAAGAAATGTAGTGAACTCTATCAGCAGAATTCACAGATCTATGACAGCAGAGCTAATGAAGCCTCAGCTCCTGTGGCTTTGTCTCATGTTTGAGTCATTCCATGCAAAACAGACAGTTCTCCTTACTGGAGCTTTTCTCATAATTGAGGGATGCTTACTGTCATGTTCTGGTACATAATATTGCAGTTGTATCATACTTTGTAGGGCACTCATTTAGGTCTCTCTCCTTTACTCAGTACATTATTGTCATAATAACCTGATCACTTTTAAAGTTTCACCTGTCTGGCAAATTTCCTTGCAATTAAGAAACCTGTTCAAAACCTATTTGTGGTAAAAGAAAAAGACAGCGTCATCATACCAATCTAATTCTTTAGGAAACTTGGATAAAAATGGCACAGGATTGTTACAGCCTCTAATCAGCTTTCTGTAAAGAAATGGCGAAAAAAGTACCAAAGTGATGAATTTCTAATTATTGTTAACTCATACTGTAAGAAAGGTAGCACTCTGATACCTCACCCACCATCTGCATTTCCATTATTAAGACAATCTTTCTCGCTGACAATGAAAACAAAAAAACTCGTTTTTACTCTTTACGCTATTCTTCTCAAGATCCTGGTATGACACTCTGGGAAGGTGAGAGAAGGACATCAGAGGTGTAATGGACACCTTAAACAATTCATCAGGGTGAGGAAAGTTAGACAAACAAGTGTCACAGTTTAAGACCAAGCTGACAGTGCCAAGATACCAAAACACTTTAATCACAGGTACATGCTGTTTTTTCAAATTATGATGAGACCTCCCTGCCCCACGGTGGGAAAGAGGGTGCAGGGTGGGCAAAGGCCCCAGGGTCTCACCCTGTGGCTCATCCCCCTCCTCCGGTCCCTTGTGCCATGGGGCCTCTTCCCCAGTCACCCCCACACAGGGATCAGTTACAAGACTAGTAGGGTATACCCCATGCTGATCAGTCCGTTCAAATCTCCTCGGTGTCTGGAGATTGGCAGTGGTCATGTCAGCCTTCAGATGATGTCTGCAACCTCCACAGTGGTGATGGTGAGGCTGCTGGTGTCTACAGCACCCACTGCTTTTATGGCCATGACTTCCCCAGCCCACAAGGTTAAGACCAGTCCATCCATCCCCTAGCGCTGCTCAGCCAGCCAGCCCCAGTTAAATCCCTGAGCTGATAAATTTACATGGCTACATTTTCTTTCAACATTGTAGCAAACCTTAGCCTAAGGTCTGGACCTGCAAGTACTGAATTCCTTGCATCACTGCCACATTTAATTTTTTTTCATGTTGCTGTGGTATTCTTTCCCTCCAGCCTATTTTAATAGGCTTATAGCATTATAACAGCATTATTCAAGTTCATAGTGTATCAGGTTCCGAATAATTTAAAAAAAAAAACAAACAGGCAAATCTTACAGCAGACTTTTTTAGTTCTGGTATTTCGGATGAAAGAAACATTATTATGGAAAGCAAAAGCCGCTTGGTAAGCAACTTTCCTAATGCAAATTTAACACATCCCCCCCAAAAAAAAAATTTATACATTTTAAATAGGGTCCTACAGTCATCATATGAAGCTCCATAAATATAATCATATTTATGAGGCTGCAAGGTAGATATGAGCCCTTCATCAGAACTCATTGTAAGACTGGCCATCTCTATTCTTTTTGAAAAGAAGAAAATTCTGCCTAAAGTACTCTGTAATCTGTTGAAAGTAGAATATCAGCATTATGCATTGGAAAATGAACTCATTTTAGTTGATTAAATGTAACTGAACAGATCATTTGCTTTTACTACCAGCAATAAACAAATATTATAATTCTCGTAATATATATAATACAAGAAGACAATTTTGCTAGACATGAGGTCCTTTATCATAAAGCCTCCTTCTTATATACTATGATAGTTAAAGTAAAAATAATAAAAGCATTAACAGAAAGGAGATAGTCCCCTTGTGGTGTTTGCAGCTTTGTGTTGAAGGGGATTTTATAGCAAGAGTAAAAGATAAATACATTTGCCATTCAAGAGAGGCAATGAAAGAAACTAGTGATAGAGTAGCAGTCTTGATTTAAATAATGCATAGGCTTTGTTGGTGAAATTGCTAGCTCATCTCAATTTAATACCCAGATACCTGTTCACAAAAAGCCAGACAATCAGATATATATTTGGATTCAAAGAACAAGCAGCAATACCACCTTCAGTTTCGCCATTATATTCTCACTAGAGAAGAACACAGTATTTTAAGATACTTTTCAACAAGATCCTTTGGAGCTCTGATTTTCTGCTGTTGGACTCTGTAGCCCTTTTTCACTGCAAACAGCAGGTAGGCTGTGTGCCAGACCTTGTTGATCAACAACTCAATAGTGCTCTATTTTCAGCAGAAATGCCTTGAATACCCATTTTGGTTAATATAACTATTTTGGTTAATATAAATAAAGTCACTTTCTTAGAGTAAATGCAAAAGAATCCAGAGTAAAGCTTCCTGCAAACAGGTGAAACTTCTCTCCTTCACTTCCATACATCCGTTCAAACTCCATAAGTTATTATTTTGCATGTTATTTTCTTATTAGTATTACAAACATCCAGTACTAAAAAAAGACATGCTTTCTCAAGCAATTATTAGTGTTATTCACCAAAAAATGCTCATCAAGTCTGACAGCAAGACAGAAAAGTGAGCCAAAGCCAATTAACATGCTATGTTTGTACTCCTGTCTTAAGCTCAAGAAACTCTATTGAATGTAATACCGCAATACAGATGTAAAAACTGTGGAACATATAAGAATATTAGATCCAGTAGTTTTCATTTAAAAGCACAAACAAACAGAACTAAGACTTCACATTTCCTTTTAATATTCATCCAAGGATGAAACGCTCTGTCTTGCAAAACATCACAGAAATTGGTTTTGAGGTCTACCTTTATCACGCTATACAAGAACTTTTCCTCAGCTTTGCAGCAATGGTGATAATTTAATTCCGCACGCTTTCTGGAGGGGGTACTTTCTGAAGGAAAGGCTTACTACTAACTAAGCCTAGCATGCAGAGAATGAGCTCTATGCCTCAAGAAACTACTACCACCGGTGAGGGAAGAATATAAGTTTGAAATATTTATAAGAAAACTTAAGCCAGAGGTGTTTCTCTTACATATTATTAGTTTAAGCTGGAAACCCTTTCAATATTTATTCCAGAAACAGCCAGCAGCTCCCTATTTTTTATTCTTCAAACACACTCTCTTGAAATGCAGAAGTGGAAGTCAGCGAGCTCAGGAGGTTATTTCATCCACTGTAAAAATGTGGTGTTCAGAATACCAGGCTGAACAACTGCCCTTCTAAAAGCAAGCAATCCTGAAACAGCATACTACCAAAATGTTTTTAGGTGCATTTAGGTGCATTTTTCACGTCACAGATATTACAAACTTGGACAGAATTAAAATTGTTCCACCATAGTTTAAAGAGCATTTCCATTGTAGATATACTGCAATCTAACACCATATACTAGTTAGTTCTCACCGCTACAGACTGCCTTCGTTTAATCACCTCTTTATTTATTTAAATGCACTGCATTAGCCACATCCTAACCTTTTAACTTATACCTGCTAATCAAAAAGGGACAATGCAGATTTCTATCACCTGTTGCTGTTCATCATTGTCTAGGAAGCAAAGCCTAGCTTATTTGAACTGTCATTAACCTTTTTTTTTTGTTTCTGACATGTTTTATAGAAATTACTATTTCATCCTATAGACCTTGATCCTGCAATTCAATATTAGTTACAGTCCCATGAACCAACTTACTCCATTAAAGTCAGTAGGGCTCTGTGGTTTCTTTAGCCCATGCAAGCACTCTGATTGCAGAACTGGGTCTAGTGGATGCAAGCTACTGATCACACATACCAGTCTGACTCCCATTTCTGTATTTCACTGCATTTGAACATTTTGACTCATGGGCCAATTGTTTCTGCTTTTTAAATGACTACCAAGGACGACCAAAATATCCATGTGAATGGTTTCTGCATCAGCACTCACATGAACCTGCAAGGAGGCTCTAGAGATTTTTGCATTCCACTGCTACTTCAGGGATTGAATTCATCTGGATGAATTTATTTTCATTTGTGGATATGAATAGCAAATAATGGTGAATATCACTGAACACAATTCAGCACTTAACTGATTGAGTATTTGTGAATACTTTTTAAAAGTACTTTTTACTACCCATTCTGCATTAAAATGCAGTATTCTCAGAGAGACTTTCTTTCATAATAGTGAATTAAATTCTCTCTAGAGTTCACATTAGAACGAAATAAGGTGGTACACGCCTTGTCTTTTCTCTGGTTCATCTCCAATATGCTCATTTTTTCTAACAAAATATCACGTAATAAAGAAAAGTATGTTTTTCACCTAAATTCTCAGACATTACATTTCAGAATTAATATCCTCTTAAGTAAAGGTAGAATTTCATACCTCTTGGAGCTACAGTTTCAGCCTGTCTGCAGATGTGCTGACAGCAGCTTATATTTTGAAGCAAGATTTTGTCTACAGACTATTGCTCTCTTCCGTTTCTTTCCCTGTCTCCTCTTTTAATACAAGCTTGTGCTCTACAAAACTTGAAAGTTTAGTAGAATTATGTTTTTGGAAAACTTATTGACTTAGATTATGATATATCAATAAACTCTGGAGAAAATCTTCAATTAATATGAAGATGAATAGTTGAGTGGGTGTGGTGTTTTCAAATAAAAGTATTGCTTAGCAATAAAAGTGGACAGGTAAAAGTCAACACAGTTACACTGATGCTGCTCCAGTCAACATAGCAGCAATAAAATAGGCATCTGCTTCAACATAATACAAATTCAACAGGAGGACTGTGTCTGTATCGTATTGAAATACTGCAATTTTCTTGACAAAGTGGGGACATTTCTATTACAATACAGCATTATGAAAGTCATAATGCTATTCTGAACCCTACTGTGCTATAAACACAGGATATTTTCTTTTGATGTCAATGCTGATACAGTTTCTACTAATGCAATTGATGGAAGTTCGTTACCAGCTTCAAATACTCAAGTAGGTTTTAAAACTGGAAGCTTCAGTCAAACAAGTTAATTTTTTTTAGCTGCCTTTCCCTACAGAGAAATTTCCTGAAGTACCATTGTTATATTGTGAGGGCATATTTTATAGTTTTGTTAGCTACTGAAAGTGTCTGCCTACCACACTTGTGGGCGTAGAGGCTATCATCTCAAAAATCTCAGAGCATCACAGCTTCTGAGTTCAGAGTTAATCAAGGATAACTACCATTCTGCTGCTTTCTCTGTTGATAGGTGTAATGCAGCTAAGAACATATGATGCTATTAATCAATAGTTTTAGTCACAAGAATCAAAAATGAATGTTTGTGTTCTACTTCCAATCAGAGTTCTTGGCTGAAAGAGCCCTCTCCACAACTGCAACAGGAAGTTCAGTATCTTCTGGAGTTATCCTGAACCAGAAGGCTGCACATCATACATAAATCCATATTATCTCATTTCCAAGAGAAAGATCATAGTTCTTCAGAACTTATTTGTCATTTGTGAAATAAACATGTACAATCACTTATTATATCTGAACACTAATTTCATTTCTTTTTTCCTAACCACTCATGTGTGGTGGTTTCGCTAAATTAAGCTCAGAATTCTGTTTTTAACTTAAACATTTCTACCAGAAACATTAACAAAAATTGTATTAGATAATGTACACATATTTCACCATAAGTAGAGGTGATGCAATTCCTTTCATTCTCTATTCTAAGAAGATATACTCTTCTTAATTAAAATTTATTTGCAGATTTTTAATCTCATGTTATTCTATTGATTATATAGAGAGAATCATACACGTGTCATATATGATGATGATTCTATACATATACTAGATAGTTCTGAACCAAGCAAAAGCTTAAAAAGATGTTTACTTCAATCACCATAATGTTGCACTGAATGGAATAAGGATTTCTATGTTATCTTTAGAAGCAGCCATTCTTGCCCAGAAGACACACACACAAGAAACCAACATAAAAATGAAAAATCATACCCACCAACCGCTGAACTCTCTAGTCTCATTCACTTCCTCTTTAAAGACATACATTACACCCCTCTGGATCAAAGAGAAGAGATGGACCGTGGAGCTTGCATAGAAAGCCATATCTTGTAAAGTATATCCCAGTTAACCTTCAAAGAGCTACCCAGTCTGAACAGAACCTGGCATATATAACCATGACACTATCTACAAGGCATTTTTCTGAAACACAACAAAATCCAGATATGAAATTCCTCAAAAAATACCTGTACTTATTTCGCTTGTTCAAGTGCTAGATACATTATTGATTTTGATGTAAGCCAACCATATTGAACATGCATCATTTGCATGAAGAAAAGGCTGTGAACACAGCACAGTTTGTGCCAGAGGGAAATACTACAGAAAGTCAGTCAGCTGAAACCCAATAACAAATTTTCACAATAACAATTCTATATGTGTAGCCATAAACATTAAATATTTGTAGCCGGCTAATATAACTGAAATATGGTTAGGCCACAGCAACATGTACCCTCTTGTCCCCTGAAAGCTAAACATTCTCAAAATTAAGTATACAAGTAATGCAGAGTGCTAAAATTACTGATAATTTTAGAAGTGTGACAAGTCCTTAATGCCCAAATCCTATTGACTTCCAAGCCTTATTACTTCAATATTTTTAATATAATAAATTACTGTTGTCAACACTTTAGCAATGAAATAGCCCCATACAAGAACCAAGCAAGTGGTTCCATTAATTGCTAGCCATATGCCCTTTGCATTTCCCTAGCTTTATGCCCACTAATCTTTCCATCTCTGTGCTTATAAGCTCAGCATATGGTCATTTCCCTGTGAAATCTTGCAAAAGAAAACAGACATTGTAATCGTGTGTATCAGTGGGCATGACTGGCCAGACTGCTACAGCCAAATATATCACAGCTCAGTTCTTCCCATCTTCCCCTCAGCAAGGACATTAATTTGGTTCTCTCACTTATTCAGCTACTGGTTTTCATAAAGCAGGTAGAAAAGTAATTATCTCTGATACCTTCCCCAACCCACTTTCAAACTGGCCAATAGATTCAGAAGTTATTGAGGGAAAGAGAAAGCAGACATGAAGATAGTAATTTAGTATGCCTCATTTCCTTCACTGCCAAGAAAAATAGAAGACAAATAAGATAATGGAATGTGCATCATGATACCCAAGCCTGATCTTGCAAGCACACAATTGACATCTTTTCACTTAATTGGAACTACTTACATGAAGAAAGTGACAGTCCAAAATTACCATTGGAAGGAGTAGAGAGTTATTGTCCAGGATTTTTAGAATACAGTGCCATTAGAGAAATGGCATTGGCTTACACTCTTCAACCCTGTATCCCAGGAACCCTATTGCATGAGTGGCAGAAATATTAGAATTCAGAAAGGATGCACATTCCCAGAATTCTTGTTCCTGCAATCCCAAATACAATGTTGTCATAAAATACTGCTAATCCAACATTTTTGAATCCCAGTGAAAACATGACTGCAGAAACAGGGACCATTCCCCTGTAAAGTTTTATTCTCAAATGGATTTTACGTATATATTTATTTCTATACATGACTGACCACCAATAATAATGAAATGAGTGTAGAAACATTTTGATGGCCAGAATCCTATTTTAATTCAGTTGGAAGCTTTTCATACTAAGTGTAACCAAAGAAATGGAATAAACTCTGAATGTCTAAGTTGTTATGGTCTCAAGTTGTCCTTAAAGAAATGAGTAAGATAACTGCAAATAGCAGTGTGTGTGTAACTTGTACTATTGGTGAAGATATAGATATCTGTGATAATACCATACACTCTGCTTCTGCAATTACAGGGAGTTATATCAATGTGAAGCTTCAGATGGACTCTTCATTTGCTCTGTGTGAAAGTACAACTGGCATCTAGATAATATTTATTTATTTATTTATTTATTTATGTCTCCAAGTGGTTGGCTTTATTTGATCCTTCAGTGGGTCAGGTGTAATTTTTTGAAGTTATTGCCCCTGGTATTCCTACCTCACTTTAGGAAGCTGAGATATCATCTTTCAAATTATTTTTCCCAAGATAAATAGTAATATAATCTTCTTAGATGTTCACCACAAAATACAACAGGCAATTATAGAGAAGAAAGCAAAGATAAGTAACCCTTATTATGAAATGAAAAAAAAACCCAAAACCCAAACATTAAATTAGAACCTAAAACCAACACTAAGTATTTCCTTTTAAGAGGAATGCATAAGAATCTGAGAGTATGTAAATTGCACGTGGTATAAGAATTACAAGATTTCAAAAAGCATTAAAAATTGCCTTCTGCTGAACATACCCAAAAGGCTAGGATATTTGATTTGTCATTGATTTATGACATTGTCAAGATCTAAATGCAGAGCATGATAACAACATCAGTTCCAAATTCTGTGGAGGCTAAAAGAACTTTCCCTGCCTGCATACAAACCCCAAGTTTTTTAACAGCTGAACAGTACATAGCAGAGATCATCTCTACTTTGTGGGTGATTTCTCAAAATTTATGCTACAAGCAAAAGACCTATCTAGGATGGGAGCCTTTGGGAGAAAATAATTTGAATTAACTTTTCAAAGGTTCCTCTTCTGTTAAAGGGAGAAAAACATGCACAAATTCAAAACGCCATCACTTCTTTGGTCATAGTCCAACATTTCCCTTTAATCTTCCTCCCAACTTCCCCCCTGCAAAATGACAAAAAAAAAAAAAACAGGAAAAGAAAGAAATCCAAAAATACACAGCTTTTTTTCTTTTGAAAGTAATTTCTTATTTGCGTATTCCCTATTTAAGTAGCCTTTCTAAAGGCTCTGTAATGGAAAAAATGTAGGTAGGTAGGTAATTATATAGTTTTATTTTTACTTTTCACTCAGCTATTTTATTCACATTTTCACATCTATCTCCCACCAAACATGAGAGAATTTTCTATCAAATAAGCTGTGGTGGAAAATAAATGCCCGCTTCTCTTTTTTTAATCTTATAATGTAGAAAGGCAGCTGAAAGCTGGTATTTCAAAACAGTAAAATTAAGCACACGTTTTCCCCTACTGAATCTCGTCAGATTCTTCTCCTGCAATATGTTACAAACAAGATGATTTACAGCCTGCAGGAGTTCTGCATAGTGTTATGTATTATACAGAAATCAAGCCCTAAATTTGTTTGGAGATTTATTTTTTGTTCATAGATGACAAAAAAAAAGAGATGCGATTCTTTGCTTTTCTAGATCACTCCCAAAAGCTACCTGAATAAAAGTATGCAGGCTAGAATATTCTGTTGGCATTCACAATGCAAACTCATAGAGTACACACAGCCTAGCTCAAGAAAAATTGTAATTTTGAGGCATGATGGCTCTCTAGTCTGGCTTTTTGTTCACCCACACCATCCATATCCCATAACACTACCATATGTTGCTACATGATTTGCTCTGCTCGATTCATGCTATCGCCCACCCCTGCCTTGTAGCATTTCACACAGCTTTTGCACGGACTGACTGTGCTACAAAAGGGAAAGTAATCTACCTGATATTGAGAAGGTGATCCCTGTAGACGACTCCAAGGCCAAGGTGTATTATTACCCTTGGGCCTAAGATCAAGTTCAAGGTCACAAAGAGAAAGGAAGGAGGTAGAACTCTCCTTAGCATGTGGGCATGTGGACATGACTGGGAGTTAAGGCTCCTCTGCCCCAGGCAGTCACAGCCACAATTTTCAGCACCATTTCCCTTTATTTTTGGCAAGACATGAAAAATATAATTTTTGTCCAGAAA
Organism: Limnodromus scolopaceus; assembly: GCA_028565335.1. Taxonomy (NCBI): domain Eukaryota; kingdom Metazoa; phylum Chordata; class Aves; order Charadriiformes; family Scolopacidae; genus Limnodromus; species Limnodromus scolopaceus. The sequence continues at coordinate 109,619,193 of JAOXNO010000001.1, forward strand.
AATATATTTTCTTCACTCGCGCAGAATGATTTAGCCCTCCTTGGTCCTCAGCACAGCTATCTAGATACCACCTGAACTACTGAGCAGAGAAGACTTTACAAAATAGCTATGCCCAGTCTCCTCTAGCACACTTGGGACTGTTGCAGCAGGTTTCCAGAACCTGAACTCCATGGCCTCCCAGGCCTGTCCTCTGCTGTGCATAGGCTCTTCATACAAAGGCCATCTCTCATGTAAATCCACACCGAATACAATAAAAAATAAAAATGTTTCATTTGTATGTTCAGAAATGACCACACTGCCTGAGTTCCATCAATTCCACATAGGAAAAATGTTTCTCAGGAACAGCTTCAGCGGAGCAAGAGTAATTCTCTCCAGACTACATTAACTGCCATCCCTTGTGGTCACTCTTTTGGAGTGAAATGGCTTTTTTGAATTATGTTATTCAAAAATAATATTATTTATGCATTGCTACACAAAGGCAAGACTGCCAGGGAAGGGATAGGAAGGGCAGGCTTGTTCAGTCTGGTCTTCATTAGACATCATTTTGTCACTACGTGAAAACCTAGTGTTCCTTTTTCTCTTTTCATGACCATAGCCTGGCTGTGGTCAGCACTGGGGATAGCTTGGAAAGGTATGATTTGTGTTGGCAACAGGGTGGCCAAGCTGACAGAAATTACAGTTAATGTGCATAGCAGCTGCTGAAGGACGAAATGGCCTCTGCTGTGCATATTAGGTCTGCACCACTCTACCTCTGTGCTTAGTGATGGCCTCCCAGGCTAAAAACAGATGGTTGCTATGCAGATTCAGGACATCTATTAACACTGGTCTTGGAGCACAGCCAGGAAGATCAGAACAGGAATCCTAGGTGGGTAACCAGACTTTCTGTGAAAGGTATTAAGCAGAGGCTTGCAGATGCTGCAGCAGATTTCTCCTTTTCAGTGCAGGGCTGAAGCAGGTTCTCACTTCAGTCCTCATCTTCCTTCAGGGAGAGTTGACAGTTATCTCTGCAAGGGACAAGGGCCATCCCTTGTAGCAAGCACCTATTTCTAGTGTGGTACCACTAAAGGAGTGAGCTCTTTCACAGAGTCCTTTTAGGAGTCATGCTGTGCATGCAGTCCCTAGGAAATGTTGTGAGAGCAGCTGCACATCCTTGGAAAATGCAAGTTGCCAGGCAGAGCACGTGCTGGAGGATGCAATAAGGGTCGGTGGCCTTGCTATGCAGTAACTTGTGCAATCCTCCCTGGAGTATCCAGGACCCAGACCCCTTCAGCATACATACACTAAAGGAATTTGGCCTCCAGGGCTTGGATAGGCAAATTCCTATAGGACAGACACACAGACAGTGGAATTATGATGTCATCTGTGAAAAGGGAGAAATAATTTAAACTTTGTGCAAAGCTATTCTTTTATCAACAGTTATTCACCTATCACACCTCAGCTCTGCTCCAAGGAAAACTCATTAGGCTCCTCACAGAATCCTCCAGGAAAAAGAACCATTACGAAGGTCATATTATTACTACTTTTAAGGTTAAAAAGCAAATTAAGGGATTGATGTCTTTCTTGGGTAGGGAAAGGCGAAGAAAAAGGGGATGATACAGCAAGATGAGAGAGATCTGTAGAGACCTGACTTTTCTTAGGTTTTGGAGTTGCTGATTACTCTCAGTCATTATATCGCGACTGGCTGAGATGAAGTTAATTTTCCCCACAGCAGCCCTCATAGCGCTGTGCTTTGTATTGGTAGCTAAAAAGATGTTGATAACACACCAGTGTTTGGATTACTGCTGAGCAGTGCTCACACAGCACCAAGACTGCCCCTCCAACATTCCCCCCCTCACCCAGTAGGCTGCAGGGGCAAGATCTCAGGAGGGGACACAGCCAGGACAGCTGACCCAAAAAGGGATATTCCATACCATATGACATCTGCTCAGCAATAAAAGCTAAGAGAAAGGAGGCGAGGAGAAGGGGAACATTCATTAGTACTTTCATCTTCCTCAGCAATTATTACACACACAGCCCTACTTCTCGGGAAGTGGGTGGACATCGCTTGTTGATGGGAGTAGAGAATCAATCTTTTGTTTTCCTTTGCTTCTGTGAATGACTTTTGCTTTTGCTTTATCTTGACCCACAAGGTTTTTTCCATCTAATTTTCTCCCTGCCCTCACCTGCTGAGGAGGGAAGTGAGAGAGCAGCTTGGTGGCCACCCAGCATTCAGCCAAGGTCAACCCACCACACTCAGCCAGATAAACACAGAGCGTTCAAGAGGAAGACTCCAGTATTTCCTTTGGAGGAAAATTTGTTTTACAGCAATAGAGAAGAAAGACAGAAATGACTGGAAAAGGTTTTGTGCCTTAAGCACATACACTTTTACAGTCCTGCTTGGTGTAAGACCCGTCACAACAGCTTCTCTCCTTCACCCTCTGACCAGGTGGGATTGTGCTGTTGGGGCAATAAAATGGCAAAAAGACAGAGGCCAGCTCTTTGAACAATAGACCCTCTGTGTAACAGAGATATACTACTCCAAACCTTTGCCAGAATAACAGAAGGCAAAATGGAAAAGCATCGTGAAAAATGTGCCTATAAAGCTAAAAGACTTTAGTCAATGATTAGCTTAAGTAGACTGAACAAAAGCAAAGTGAGTATTTTAACATGGTGTCTTCTTAATTTGGATCCCTGAGAAAATTCAGGAAAGCACAAACAAAACAAATCAGGATTTATCCTGACAACAGCCAATTTCCCCTGTAATTAAAAAAATGTAGAAGGTACTATTTGCTTGCCAATACAACCTCCTTTACTCCTCACTGGAGGCAATAAGCTACATTTCCCCACTAAGTCAGAACAAACCTCAATTCTTTCAAAGAAGAATAGAGCCCTGCCAATGGGGAAAAGAAGTTTCAAGACAATATCACTGCAGTGTTGAAACCTGATCAGACCACTGAGAAATTACTTCATTCATTTAGAGATAGTAACCTGTATTTTTACAGAAAAATATAAAAATTAAAAATTAAAGTGTTTTTAAATACTGCATTATTGCACTTAATAGCTTAACTCAGGAATTTCCACTCATGATTAGACAGCCAAAGAGATAATACATATGTGCTCTTTTTGTCACAGTATGCACATTACATTCCATGCACAGGCCAATTTACAATATGTTTCATCTTTTAATTAACAGCTGTCTTCATCTGTCATTTTCCAGAGGAACATGCCATGTCTTTGTAACAGGAAAAAATACAGAGAAACATAACAGTACCTAGAAACACTCACTCTAGAAGAAAATTATATTTTAGCACAAATCATTTACACAGACCAAAAGAATTTTTCCAGCTTTCTTTTCCTGCATTAGTTTCATGCCAGACCATCTCGTAACACATTGGAAAAGGCCATTCAGTAATGCGAAACTTAAAAATGCAGGGATGATCAGATAACTATAGCAAATAGAGCTTCATTCTGCATTGGTAGCAACAGGAGTTTAGACTGTTGCTTCTATTAGTAGTCAACAGTCCTTGGGAGGCTGGGGGAATTTATATGTTGTGTATTCTTTTATCTGTTAACACTGTACCTACATATTAAAAATCCAGGCACCGTGTGGTTAAAAAATACTCCTTTACCACTGAGTTTGTAGCCCTACATTAAATTGCTTTTCTCTTTCCCACCATAGTTTATTTTCTTAAACTGATTTGCCTATCAATTCTTTCAACTTCTTCATCTTCTATTCTGGAATAATCCAGTTGTCCTTCTGTATTTTTTCTTAATAATATCAACTGCTTGTCTCTCCTGGAGCCTTCTCATTACTGGTACATCCATTCCTGAAATCTGTTTTCCTACAGTCAAAGTTTTTGTACTTAGCTATGGAAACAAGCAAGTAAAATGCGGGTTTTAGTCCAGGTTTAATATGACCAAAGTAATCCAGTTTGGTTTAAGCCACGTGATAATGTTACCAATAAAGAACTGGCTCATTCATTCTAAGTTTACACATAAACCTGAATTCGAACTCTTTCTTAAAGTACTGTCATTTCTTCTACTTGCTATACCCCAGCACTGAATCTTTTACATCTTCTACTCCAGCAATGGAATGAAAGACAAGGTGAGTTACAATAGACACGCACTATTAAAACCTGCTTCCGTATGGCTCAGCCTGTTGTTCCTCAACTTAAGAGCAGAAGAAAAGGAGAAGTTTTTCTCCTCTCTGAACGTCAGCACTGAGACTGACCTTTGCTTGGCTGATTTTAGAGCCATTTAGATCCAATGTGGAAAAAAAGTGACAGAGGAAGGAAGGAAGGGCAGGTTCACTGTGTTACACCAACTCAGAGAGTTAGATGCCTGTGATCCTGGGTCCAGCCCTCATACCACCCAGCTGTGAGACCTCAGCCCAAGTTTCTAATGAAATTGCCCAAGATGTGAGAAAACCCGTACTGCAGAGCTGTGCAAGACAAGAAAGATAAAATTGCAGAGGTAAGACTGCTGAGATGAAGATAAGTAGTAGTTCAAAAAAAAAAGAAGACACCAACATGAGAGGTATATGATCCTAAAGGGAAATCCAGGGAACTGACAGCAACTCAGTAACCTTAAGGATCAACTCATTCCAGGGAGCAGTTGAAGTCTGTTCCTCCCATCTGACTAAAAGCTGCCTATCTGCTTTGTCAGGAGGGACTTTTCAGGTACCTAATCAGGAGTGGTAAGCATACTAATGCTTAGCAAAATTGTCCACTGGTTATTACTATTTATTGTGCCTCTATCAGGAAATTGTGTACACTTTTAAGATTCGTATATCCCACTAGCAGAGTCTCTTCATGCAGTAACAGTGATCCATATAAGAATTGTAACAGTCGCTTAGAAAACTCTGATCTTTACTTGTTTAGAACAAGTTCACTGATATTTATCCTGTCTGTTTTGGCTCCAGAAGGCTGAGATCAGTAAGAAACAGGTAATAGGTTGACAACTCAATATTCTGCACAAGTGCCAGGTGATAAACTAAAATCTGTACGACTGCAGGGGCAGCAGCAGCAAGTCTTACCTAACAAACTGAGGTACAAAGTTCAGAGATCAGGATGTAGGAAACAGTGTTTATACGTTAAAAAATAATAATAATAATAAAATAATAGCCAAATACGAAGAAATTCTTAACAATGGCTGCTGCTGAGAAACCATAGCCTTAACCTCTCACTTACCTGACAGAGTTCATTTAGTCACCACTTTTTCTCCCAGTACATAACCACAGTGGAGTACTGCAGGAGTCTATCCTGGGACGTGTCCTGTTTGAAATCTTTATCAAGTGGTCTGGATAGAATGCACTCATAGGAAATTTGCAGATGACCCCAGACCAGGGTATGCATACATTATAGGGAGGACTGCCATTCAGAGGGGCCTAGACAGGTTGGAAGAATTGGCCAACAACAACTTCATAAAATTAGACTAGGACAAATGGAAGGTCCTCCATCTGCACGGGAAGAGCCCCTGGAAATGGTACAGGCCAGGAACTGACTGAATGGGGAGCAGCTCTGTGGGAAAGACCCTGGAAAGCTGGGCTGACAGTAAACTGAACATAAGCCAGGAGCATGCCCTGGCAACAAAGACAGCCAGCTGCCATGAACCTGGTCAGGGGCTGGAGCTCTTGTCCTGCAAGAAGAGGCTGAGGGACAAGGACAAGGTCTTATTCAGCTTGCAGAAGAGGTGGTTTTGAGAAAACCTAATAGCCGTCTGAACATATAGGCAGGTTATTGAGATACAGATAGTGCATGATAGGGAACAAGACGCATAAAGAAGTGAGAGTCAAACTGGATATAAAAAAAAATCAAGAATAAATTTCCCAGAAAGGTTGTGTAATCTCCATCTTCTGAGGTTTTCAAGACTCAAGTGGAGACAGTCCTGAGCAGCCTGATTTTATCGTGCTTTGACAGTAGGTTGGACTAGTGATCTCTTAAGTGACTCTCGAGCATTGTGCTGCTTTGTGGACTCTGGTCAGAGCAAGCGGTCCCTTTGCTGACCTAGCTCTCCTAGGCAAATACTCCTCCTTCCCACCATTATATCCCACCACCCACTACTATGAACCAATTTGTGTTCAATGAGGGTAGTTTAAGGAAGAAAAAAATAATGAAGTTGGGGTTTGTTCAAAAAAAGTTCAGGTCTGTAACCTGAGGCTCTAATACTTCTAGGTAATGTGTTACAATATCACCATTTTAATTTAAACAGTCATAATGATTGTTTTTAACCAACTACACACTTGGAAAAGTATTTGAAATTATGATGAATTACTACCTTTTCTGAAGGGAAGTAAAAATTATCCTAATGAGCAAAAATAAAGTTACAGAGTTTTATAAGATTCCGATGGAAATACCTACAAGCCAAGTATGGTAAAAGCAATGTCTATATTGCATAGGCAGGCATCCTGCAGGCTATTTAACATATAGCAAGAACAGAGTGAGTTGGCATATTGTCCTGTGGAATCACAATTCCTCTGCTATTGGGATCTTTTGAAATCAGCTCCTGTACTTTTATAACAGTTATTTCAACATAATCAGGATAAAGATGATATATAGAGAAATACTGACATCCCTTAGAGATTTTATCTTTGGGTGGGGAGAAAACTGTACTTCAAGAGGCTTGTTGATGGGAGGAAAAGAGATTGATATAACTTTAGCTTTAAGGTAGAGGTTTCACTGGCTTTTTTGCTTCTTGCTTATGTATGAGCTGTGTGTTCATGCAAAAAAAAAAAGAGATTACATTTAAATGTATCTCCTTAAAAGAGTATTTGGTATCAAAAAGCTACTAAATCAAGGTGTACACACACAGAAATATGAAAAAACACTGAGATACCTACACACAGACATGACTTGAGAGGTTCTAGTAATCTCCCTAGTGTACTTGTGTCACGGAAATAAGAATGCTCCTACTTCTATGTTCACATTGGAGTCCTCTAGACCTGGATAGACAACAGCAATTTCATTTTTTGAGAGATTTTTTGTATTTCAAAGCTTGCAAACCCGCATAAAATTAAAATAATCTGTAAAGTCTCAACAGAAGTAATCTGTCTCAGACCTACAATGGAAACCAAGTCTCCCACAGTTGTCTGGAAGCTGCAAATTTGGGAGTACTTTCAAGTTGTATGATTCTTCATAGATAGGAAACAGGAAAAGAAACAGTTTATGATAAAAAATCAAAACCAGAAACAAATACATGCACTCACAAGGCTACACTTGCCATTTCTCTGTGTTATCATAGTTCAATGGAGAGGGAACTGAAACAATTCATGTCAAGTAGGATATGTCAACAAATCAAGAATTTAAGAAAAGCCCCCTCAGAGCCTACACTAGTACTGAACAAGATTTATTTATATTGATGTCCGTCAGACTCAGTCTCCACTGTGATTTAAAGTTGTCCATTATGTTGTGCCTCAACTTTCCCATTTCATGTCCTTCTCTTTCTCCACCTCCATGCATAACATAATTTCAGGTTCTTCCTCCAAGTCACTCCCTGTCTATATTGAAAAACCTTTCAATGGACTTGCATCTTCTATTATAGAGAAAAATGTAGAGCAAAATATAAATCTAAATGAAATTTTTTCCTATGCTCCCACCTAAATCCTGTCTCCTGGAACCTGGTAATATAAAAATGCACTTCCTCAATGAACTTAAATTAGTGATGTGTGATAGTGTACCTGGGTGCAACAGGATTATGCATAGTGTTTCAAAGAACATGGATTTTTTGTAGACTTGAAGAGAAAAAATTATGTTCTTATTTCTTAATATTTACAGCTGAACCTACAGCTTTATCAGATTATTTTATTACACAGTAATTTTATATTTGTTTTTTCTAACATTAATTCTGTTAACTACCTAGCCTTCTAGAATCTCCGAAAATTCAGCACAACAATCTCTTCTGCTGAAGTAGAAACCTTCACTTTCATCTACTATTTCTAAAGGTCTTTGTTTTTTAAGGAAAATAAAACAGTGCATAAATAAATATTTCCATCAGATATGTATTCTAAAAAAAAAAGATGGACAGAAGGAACTTAGTAAAAACACTTGATATTTCATCATCAGTTGCTCATACAACAATCGTTAAGCCTTCCAATTTTTATACCTATTTTTAACCGCAACTGCTTACAGTCACTGGACCCTTATCCTCATGAAAGCCACTGACAAGCTCATAGTTGATTACATAATTAAGTGCACATGCGGGATCAGGGATTTCATCTTCAGAGATACCAACTCTCTCCCAGCAAGATTCTACTTTCAGAAATGTTAATAACTTATCCATTTACTTCACTCTTTAAGATTGTATTTTCAGTTTCTCTCTAAATCAAATTCATGGCCCCTCCTGGCTGATGGCGTAGATTCTGCACATATTATCTGATTATTCTGCTTCTCCTCCTTCATTTTGTAAATTATTTCTACCTTCTTGTTCATTTATTTTTACTTCATGGAGTAGTGTCCGACAACTTCACGTATACGTAAGAGTTATGTTCACTATGCTCAAACATATCTCATTTCTCTTTCATCTTTTTCCTAACATGCATTTCTTTTTATTCTAAACTAAGGATAAAACAACATTTTCATTTTTATTTCTTCCACACAGGTGCATTTTAATTAATCTGCAAAAGATGTCAGAATGTGTTGAAACTGAACAATAAAGGACTTCAATCGAATGCCTAAGTCATCTGTTACAATGGTTTCTCAGCAAAAAAAGTAAGAACAGTAATGCAAACACTGGAAGAATTCATGGCCTTATTGTTTAATTATGAAACAATAATTCCAATTATTTAAGCACCTCAGGCTCCTTCCTGTTTTGATGATTTATCTGCATCTCTGTATCATAAAAATGCCAGGCTACTTCATTTTCAGAAGTTTCTGAAAGGCAGTATTAATTCTCAAAGTATGGATTTTAAGGGCTTTTTTTCTGTTTTTTTTTAGATTTCCCACTAAAAATCTAACACGAGTATGCCAGAAGGTAGAATAGCAGATATTCTAAAACTGTTTTTTCTCTCACTTCTTTAATCATGTGAAATCCATGGGGCAGAAAGAGGGGAAAGGGAGTGGGAGTGGAAACAAACCAAAACACACACATAATATGACCTACATAGTCTGGAAATCGTTGCTAAATCAATGTTTATATTTTTCCCTGTGTTCAGATGAAAAATAACTCTTAAATTATGCAACACCTGAAAAACTCAGCTGTCCTTGCGAAAATATGTAGAAACCCTACTTATAATGCGAGTCAATTTGACTGTAAACTTGAAATAAGACTGTAACTTCATTGGTGAGGGATCTAGGAGGAATTCTTCCACCTACAGGGGTTACGTCTGAATTTCTTCAGTAATACAAAATGTTTAGAAGATTAGCTCAGATTCAAGTAGAAAAAGGTACCTGGGGCAGATTTTATGTACCTGTGAACTATATAATAACGCTCAATTGCCTTAGGCAGGACTGCAATGGGTATGACAACAGCTAGCTTGCTGTAAGCAGCCACGAGGGCAGTATATTCTAGAAGATTGTTTCAGCTATCAAAGCAGTCTATAATTAGGAGACCATATAAACATCAGTGAATACACTCAAGACACAAAGAACAAGCAAACAAAAACCTCCCATTACCACAACTTTCATGACCTAGACTGCCAAGGTAGCTATTCCAGGTGCTCACTGCTCAGGTAACCAGAAGCTAAAATTTTTCTAATTGCACAGCTGCCAAGAGTACTTGTCACATGACCATCAAGAAGACTGCGAATCACCAGGCTTCACCAAGTACAGGATGAGCACTGAAAGATATGTTTCCTGATGCCCTGTCCAAAATACTGTGGTGCTGGCTGAAAATAAATCACCCTTCAGGATTGAGAGCTACAAGTTTTGATTTATTCTTTTTTTTTCTGTTCAGGACCAAGCTGAACAGTAACTAAGTGAAAGAAGGTGATTACCAAAACACATTCACCACTTGGCTTTAAACCCTTGGGGCAGAATGCAATTAGCTGTTAGGTAATAAAGTACCACCTGACACAGCTGAAGTCAATGCTACAGTGGGAAGAAGAGGAAGATCTATGTATCTGCTACCTTCCCTCCATTCTGTTGGAGAGCAGGACATACTCTTGAGATTTTCATAGTTGTTATAGTCACAATTTAGGAATCATAAGATTTGTCAACTATAGAATCATAGAATGGTTAGAGCTGGAAGGGACCTATGGATTTAAAGTGTCCTCCTCAAAAGGAGGGTCTATGTATACACATACAAAACTAATGAACTACTCTATACTAAATTGGGAACTACTAGAAAAACTTCACAGTAGGGGTTTAGCTAGACTTTTGGCAAACCTCCATTTGGGTATCCTACAGTTCTCAGATAAAGTAGCGTATTGAAAAAACTTGACCTTCAGAAATGTGTAAGTTTAGTGCTCAAATGGGTGATCTTGGAATAAACGAAGAGCTATCCTAAGGTATTGCCACGTGCATAGAGGTATACGTATATATATATATACACATATATATATACGTATATATATGTAGCATGTCTATATACATATGCACACATATATATACATGTATATGTGTATATATGCAATTTTTCCAAATTTGAACTGTAGAAGCTTTTCCATTTAAGAAAACTCGGAGACTTCAGCAACTGCCTTATTTCAAAATCCTATCCATGCCCATAGCTGTTAAAGATGAACAAAATTTGCATAGTATTTGCACAAAACTCCAGACAGAATATTTGTAATTCAGATTTGGCTTACAATGTATTCATTTACATTTTATAATGACTTTAGCAGACAAAAAAGCCAAGAATGAAATAGGTTTTTTCCCCAGTTACCAGAAAGTAAAAGAGACACATTCAATGAACTGGTAGTAAGCGCACAACTTCAATTTTGAACATCATCATCAACAATAAGAAATAGCACCAGCCAGATTAAGTACTTATTTTGCCCCAGGCACTTTATGAAACGCAGACCCCCTGAGCACCACCCTCCTCTTAAAAATCGTCATCTGAAATTCTAATGAAATCTCAGCTGAATAAGGGACTGGTCCTCTTTTCTCCCAACATAGTAACTCTATATTCATTCTTTCATGCATGCACCTAAAAACCCATTAAAGTTAATAGGAGTTACACGCGCACCTAAGGGGGAATAGCCCCATAAATATTCTTAAAGGGCACATAGAGTGTAAAAGAAAAGTCTTCATAAGTAGGTTTTTTTTTAATGATGTAAAAATGTTGCAATTTGGGTATAACTTTCAAACAGGAAGAAAGAGCAATGGGAGGAATTTCCCACCTGGCTTTAAATACAATTGTGGGAAATCAAGCTGCTTCTTTCAAAATTGGAGATAATAGTATGTCAGCAGAGTAGTTATATCTCTCTGCTACTGAGAATAACTTAAACTTCTTCAAAGACAGTGCTGCATAGATAAAGATTGATGAGTTTGACTAACCCTTTAGATCCCTACTTCCAATAGGTCCAGAAAACAGGACAGCACATTTAAAATTAAAACTCAAAGTGTTCTGAGCACATTTGCAGTTTTAATTACAGTTCAGGTAAACATTTATTACATTTGTTCCTCTTTTTGCTCTCGGAAGAGATCAAAAGTCAAAAAGCACAGGCAGATACAGCTGGCTTCCTAGATTTAGTCTCATTTGTTGAGAACAAATGTAATGTATGTAATAAAAATGTAAATCCAGCTCTGGGAAAGAAAGGAATGGTACTGTATTTTTCACAGAATTGTGGAAACCAACTCCATGGACAATAATTTGTAAATTTAATAACACCTCACAAAATCAATGGCTGTGTGACCTCTATTTCCATGTTGAGGAAACACCAATATAAGATCTTATTAGTACACAGAATTTGGAAACAAAACTTACTGTACTCATCAGGCTGCCCCAGGACATTCTCCAACATGACACAACAGTGATAGCACTCTCTTATCTATTTTGCCTACATGAGCACTTCAAAAATCCAAGCTAGCTCCTGCAAGGGTGGGGAGAAATTACATGGCAGCAGAGAGGGAAAATCTCTCCTACAGTCAACAAATAATAGTACCACTCTTCACAGACCCATCAACAAGATCAGCAAAGGGCCCGCACACACACAACTTCTTGTCCTCTATGACATAACACTTTTTTTTTCTGCTTAGCTTTCCAATCTGTGAAGTAGCCATATTGCCATGCACACAGCACCTACTGACCCCATTTCCAAATCGTTTGTACATGAATTCACCAGTTTCTCTATCATGCAGTCCCTCATTTTACCCTCAATCTCATCACTCTTCCTCAGTCTATTTTAGGATCTGAATCCTAGTCTTCCTTAAAAAATTGACTCAAATTCTTAGCTTCACCCCAAAGGCTTTAAACACACACATACCCTTCTTCTGCTTTTAAATTTACATACAAACTCAGTTTCTCTGTACCATCACAATGTTCTCCAGTCTTCCAGTCTCACAGCACAGCAAACTTATCTCATCATCAGTTTCTCTACCCAGTTCCCACATTTTTCCAAATGAAGCCTGAACAAGCTGGCTCCTACTCTTTCCTCCTATATTACAGGCTCCTCCTCTTTCCTCCTATATTACAGGCTCCTCTTCTAACCTAAAACAGTAATTGTCCATATTTCTATACTAAGGCTACATCTTCTGCATTCCTGTGATTGGAAAGAGAAAAAAAGAAAGCAAAGAAAAAGAAAAAAAAAACAAGAAATCTCCTTCCTCTGTATTCATGTGTTCAGTCACACTGCAACTATGGAAATAAGGAAAGTAACTCTCTAGGAAACTTTCAGATCCAGCATGTTTGGTATAGAGAAAGGAGTCTGTATATGAATTCTAAAGCATTTACCCGCCATGTGTACACTAGTCTCTGCAGAACATGGGCAAACACATATTTTTCCAAAGACGTATAATTTCTCCAAACTGGGACAGCTTTTTTTGAAAAAGTAGAAAAAGGCACATCTTTGTCATAAAATCAACTTGCATCCCAAATGTGACATCTCTGCCTTAGCCCATAGGTCTGCTAGAATTTTGCAATTAAAGGGCTGTAAAATGTTGGCAAGCAATGTGCTTTTCCCCTAATTTCATTCTCTGAACAGGTTGAGATATTTTTTCTGAAATTGTCCCAAAATGGTCAGCTTAAGTGTATACCCAATGTGGAAAATATCCACATCATTAGGCAAAGTTAGGCAGCAGAAAGTAAGGAGTTATAAAAGAAAATGCTCTGGCAACCTTACCCTTTTGGCAGCACTACCAAACAAGAGCTGAATGTGTGATAATTATCAGGTAGAATCTTTCTTCACTGCACCTTCTATTTTACACTCTATTTAACTCTTATATTCACTCTCGCTGCTTCTTTTGTTTCTAGGTTTATTTGCTGACAAACACTTTGCAACCTTTGGGCGCACTTATTGCTAACCCAAGACTCCCACACCATCGAGTATTTTTGGGACTCTGCGGCAGGAGCACAGTTAAAAAGGATTTGCCAAGTCAGACAGGGTGAAGTGTTGTGCCCAGGTGTTTGCTGTTGGTGGTAAATGCAGAATAACTAACCATTGCTTCTTCGCTTTTACTGCAAGATGCATTGGCATCAACACAGAGTATCCGACAGTCTCAGAAAGTGTTGAAACTGCCTTTCTGGCAAAAATATTTTCCCCACAGAAATAGCACAGATTTCTGTCATAAGATGGATCCCAGACTTTCTAAGTCAGTGAGCCATCATTTTGTTTCACAAACTGTGGAGCAGTCCCCTGGTCAAAAAATGCAGTAGCTGAACACAGATGAAACCAAGCACTATTAATATGAGAAGGAGCAGGATGCAAAGCAGGTCTGGGAAAGGAACAAATTGTTTCTCAGTCCCTACTTTCCCTCCCCAGACGCAACTTTCTTCCTAATGCCTTTTGGAAGTATCTAGTTCAAATGAGCAATTGAGTCAGAGTAATGATCTGACCTTTTCCAAGTATTATCTTACATGAAACACAATTGCTTTAAGACAAAGCGCATATAATTATTCAAATTGGGGAGGCATTTTTCTGCTAATGGAAAGCAAGCTGCCATTTTCCACACTTAGCAGCACCATTTCAGAGCTGTTGAGCCCTGGAGCTTTCTATAAGCCTCCAGTATCCAGCTCTGCCACAGCACTTCTCCAAATCACTGAGTTCTGATAACTCGGAGGTATTTAACTGAAGCTTAAATCTATTAAATACAAATTGCATTAAAGTAACACTAAGGATTTGATTAAAGCCTAGAATACCAAGGGTGGAAGGGAGAGGGAGAAAGAGCTAAAAATAGAAGGGAAAAACAGAATCAAAAAGCTCCCAAAATGCAGAAAAAGGAATCTGTAGTCATGTCTAAGCTCCGATTTTCCTGCTGTCCTATAACTAAGATAATAAAATGAAAAATACAGTATGCTGATTGTTTTAACTAAAAGAACTTGCCTGCAGACCAGCAACTTGTGCCAATTTTTAAGACTAATACATCAGATAATGAAGTGGAAAAAAAATTACTTAAGTCTTTAACTATAGAAAAATCAGCATCTGCTGCTTTCATTTACACTGCTGCCTTGTGCAATGTCCATAAAACACTGCATGTCTTTCATTCATCGGCTATTTCCTAATTTTACTTTTTCTTTACATTAAAAGGAAGAAAGCAAAATAACAAAGGGAGATCAAATGCAATGTAACCAGACCCAAAAACTGTATTTGAAATAAAATCTGATGCAGATGCTATATTTTTTAAAAATATCCCAGTGAGCTATTTTAAATGCGACCTTCAAAAGAAAAAGACACTCAGGCTTTGGGAAGGGGGAGGAGGAATTTCACTTTTGATTAAGTCTTTTTTTAAAAAAAAATCTTTTGTTTGCCTTATGCTTTGCTTTAGAAACGTAGGTCCTAACTAAATGTAAGAATTTCATGACTGGAGAATTATAGCAATGACATCAGAGGAACTAATAAGCTTATGCATGCTTTTACAAAGAATTAATTGGGGTTTCTGCTATTATCCTCAAAAACTACTGGCCCTATATTAGTCGTAATTGCAGTTTGAGCTAGTAGGTCTTTCCCACACTCCCAAGTGCAAGTGAAATTTCCACTCTCTTTTTGACTAGCACCCACTTACACCAGTAACTAGCTTTGTATATGAAAGAAAGCTTAATAATTGCCACTTAATTACAGCCTTAATAGAGACACTGGATAATTCAGAAACCTGACAAAGAAATCAGAGAATAGTAGATCTGACTTCCCCGGTATTTCTAAGATGATAAAACTCAGAAGGTTGTGCTATAGTTATAGCTCAAAATGTTGTTATAGGTCAAAAAGAACATAAATGGGACCAAATCTTCAGGTAAATGTTGCAATGGAAACAATAAAAGTCTTCACAGCCAAGTAAGCCACTACCTTAGCTGTTGTGTCAAAACAAAAGATTGCTATATATCATTTAGTGTTCCAGAAGCTAAAACGACTCACCTGTCCAACAGCCAGATCAGAAAGGCCATAGCCTTTTTGTTTCTTTATTCAGTTATTAAAAAAAAAAAAAAGTTTTGTTTATCTTCCTCTAAAAACGGTCAAGAAAGGAAAAGTGGTGCAGTTTACTGATACGCAATTCTACACGGAACACTGAATTCTCCTAACTCACAATGAAGTTCAATAGGAGGTAGGCAGGTCCAAGCTGGTGAGAAGTAGGTCAGTTATTTATAAGATATAGTAAAAGATACATGGTTAGCAAGGGTTTTTTTTCCAAAATTGCTTCACTCAAACTTTTAGGAAGCTTTTTAAAATTTCTTTCCCACATCATTTTTTTCCAAAAACAAGTGTCATCTTTGTTTGAAGAAAGCCTGCTTTTCTTTTTTTAAATCCTTCTCTCCCCAACAGAGGCAAAAAAACCCACAGCAATGTGCAGAATAATCAACAGTAGGGGGACTGAAAAGGGATACAAAACATAGCAGTTTCATTTTGTCCACTGATATAAAACACAACTTTTTAAATAAAGCCAAAAAAGGGGAATTTTCTCCATTAACACATCCAGTAAAATTTTCACTACTGAAAAAAAGCTATTTTCGAGTAAAAACATTTGACATTTGTCAAGGTGACAAAAAGTGGAACTCACCAATGTGAATATATAATTTTCCTGGGAAGGCCAAAACTACAGATATTACACGTAAAACTTAGTTGCTCTTTTAAAAAATGTTTTCTTATTCAACCTAGCTCAAACCCAGTAAGTTTTTCACTAAGTTTTACTCAATTTCTGCTCAGAACTGGGTGAAACCACGGCATCAGCAAAGCTGTGAATTAGGACCTGGTAAAGACTGAGAAACAACTTTGTAAACTGAGTAAATACATAAAAATACACTAGCAGACCCATAAATTATCAACTTTCTTGTGTGTCTCATATGGTTCTACCCCCAAAAAACCAGATTGTTCACAAGTCTGATAATTTTAAAAATAGCTCAATTTTCGATTACTGAACAGCTTGAAAACACCATAGGATGTGTAAGATGCTGCATTCTTCAGCTTTATGTGTATGATCATATGGTTCTCTTGAGTAGGCTGAGCCTCACTGAATTAAAAAAGACTACTCCTATGTTTCAAGACAAGTGCATTTTTTTCCAGAACAAAGTCAACAGTGAGCAGCTCTGACAGTAGAGGACAGTCACACTGTTCAGTAGAGCACAGTGTAGATACTCCCCAGCTGGTGCTGATCATGCTCTACTCCAGAAATATTGCCATCGCATCATACATCGCATTTCACACTGACAGCAAAGTATGCAAAATGGAGAGCACAAGATGTCTGGGGAAGGTTGTGTTTCTATCATACTGCAGCCTTCTGCTGTGCAGATTTACCTTTAGAGGTCTCTAGCCTCCCCCCATGGCTCAGGCAATGCCTTCACAGCCAGCACATCCTGCTTCTGCTGAAATCCCCTCTGTGTGCTTATTCCTGCTTCACTGACCAAGACTGCCAGCATTGACCCAAAGACAGGCTCCTTCCACAGCCTTGGTGGCTCCCACTCCTCCTGTCTCCTCTCACGTCCCACTTTACCCTTTCACCTTGGACCCCCTTGTTCTCAGGCAGCCCTGGGGGAGCACCTTCCCTCTCTTCTCTCCAGACCCCTTGCTGAGGAGAGGACGGGCCCTGCACCAGGCAGCTGGGGGGCTCCTGTCTCCCCTTCCACACAGCCATGCACAGTTGCCCTGACAACCCCCTTACCTGACCTCCAGAACTGATGTTGTGGGCCTCCCACTTCATGGCTGAAACAGCTTAGGTCAAAGCGAGCCACAGCAGCACTGGGACTTCTCCTCCAGACTCGCCTCTGCCAGCTCTGAGGGAGAAGCAGGAGAAGATGAGTTTCCAGCACAGACGCAGACCCCGAGGCACAGAGACAGGCTTCTACCTTTGCAACTCTGGGCAAACTCCACACTCCCTGCCTGGTGCTCTGCAGCCCCCAGCAGAGGCGGCTGGTCCACATGTCTCCTTCACAGCCAAGAGAGGGACACGGCCCAAGGCAGAGGGGACTGACAGCCCTTGAGCCCAGCAGGACTGTAGCAGCACCCAGGCACAGCCTCCCAAGGGGCAGTGGTACACCCTGGTCTGCCCTGTCCTCCCCTCCCCTGTCCTGCCCTCCCCTCCCCACCCACACCTCCCCCTCCCCTTACCAGCCCAAAAGTGCTGCTTCCTAACCTCCACTGCCTGATATACCTGTGCCGGTGTCATGGACCCCACTGTGACATCGCCACTGCTCGCCTGCTGCCTATTGTGACATGGTCACCACATTTCCCTCCCCATTTATCTCTGGAGGCCTCCTGGGGCAGGTCCATGGCTATGGGTCATATTCCAGTGGGTTCATGCATCCCCACACCACCCTTGTGAACTTTTCTCCATTGCAAACATGTTCGGGCCTGCTCTGCAGCTTTGTAAGGAAAACCTGGCTTTTACATGCACTTAGGGAAAATATTTACACATTTAAGTAAAATACCTTTCCTCTGCCTTTTCCCAGGCTCTACCCTGTTCCTTCATTCCAGAGTCCTCTCTTCCCACCTTGTTATTACCACAGGTTACACTTAGTCCTTCAGCAAGGCAAAGAGCAGCCTGGTGGGGGTTGCGGGGCACTGGTTATGGTCAGTACTAAGCTGTTTCTCTCTGCTGCCCCTTTCCTCTCACACTTTTCTCCTGCTTCAGTGTGGGGTCTCCACAGGAGCTGCAATTCCTTCAGGAATATCCATCTCCTCTAGCACAGGTTTTCCATAGGCCAGTCTGCTCCATCGTCATGGAGCAGCCCCTCCTCTTTCTCGGCGCTCGGTATTCCCTGTGCTGCTTCTTGTTCTTTTTGTTCCCTCTACCCTCTCTCTGTCTGGCATATTGTGTCCAGTTCTGGGCACCTCAATACAAGAGAGATATTGAGGTGCTGGAGCGAGTGCAGAGGAGGGCAACGAA
>JAOXNO010000001.1:109650198-109708524 GCA_028565335.1 Limnodromus scolopaceus
TGGAGTTGATCCAATTTCTGTCAACAAAACAAGTGTGTATTATATGAACCACATATTTAAGTACTTTTGCTAAGCGGCAGAGTAGTTAAGATACAGTGAAGTGGAATAAAGGCAATCAAATATGTTAAGTAAAATGTCACTAATTATGAATCCTCTACTTTCACAGCCTTCACCTCTAACAAAATCTAATATGATTTAAATACTTACTATGATGAAAATAACCTCTAATAGTGCAAAGAAATGTATATTCAGTGCTCAGTAAAGTTAAGCTGGAGATACAAAGACACAGAACTAGAAAACTGTGGGGTTACAATTTTCACAGAAGTGTCCTACTTTTGACTTTTTACATATGTGCATTAAGATGGATAGGATTTCTATTATATAGTTGAAAAATGATACGTGCTAATGCTAGATTGTTTGACCTTTATTCTAACATGTCCCAGATTCTATAGAGTTTTTCACTTAACACAAAGATGTGCTATTAAAAGAACAAAAGAATTCGGGTTTTGTTACTGTTAAAGAGTAAGATCTCCTGATTTCTCTACCACATATGTTTATCAAATTGTAGTGGGCAAACATACCCAAAATGAAACTAAAGAAACTATTGTAGTGCACACATAGAAGGCAAATGGTGCAAACACAAAAACTTGGAGTGTTTGGGGTGTTTTTTTTTTATTATGACTTGCTATGAAAATCTTCCATTTTGAGTTGTTCTTAGACTTACTTGTGTGTTCCAGTGACAGAAAAAACAGAACTCTAGAGATCTTGAGATTTTCATCGTGGCAGATTTTTTTGCATGTATACAACTGCAAAAGACACTTTTGCCTTCTCAAAAATGTAATGAAAGTTTGCAGTTACTGTATCTAGAGGTCTTTTTTCAGTTAGGATGTATCATCCCTTACTCACAAATCTCAAATGTGCATGCAAAATAAACGATACAGTTATGACTGAATAGAATGAAAGTTGGGTTTATTTTTGGCTGAGGTGTGGTTGCTTCTTCGGTATTAACAGCATGTTAACTCACAATGGAAAAGGCAGACAGCATTATAATAATATACATTTTCAAATTCATTCTTTTCTTTTTACCTGTTTGTCTTGGTACTGAGAGAATAAATGATCATAAATATGATGAGATAATACTGTAGTTATGAGAATAAGGACCTTCGAGTAGTCTCACACAAATGCAATTTTAATTACACAATTTAAATAGAATATTTTGAATTATAGGTGTTATATAAAGTATGAGATATTTATAATGCATTAAAACATACTGCTTTCCATCTCAGTGTGTTTTATATTCTGCACGAGAGCCAATTACTGTTAAGTTCAGACTACAACCCCATTACCCATAGCATTCATGCACCCATAGCAAAGCAAAAATTTTGGAGTGCTTTTAGCCAGTCACACAGAGAGTGAAGACAGGCTACATCAGAGTGGAGAAGATATATAGCTGCTTTGTTGGTTGCATATACTTATAGCAGCAACCTATTGCTAAACCTCATGAAATGGCATAAAAATAGTGTAAAAATTTATCCATGACCTTGGTAGACACATCGGTAAGATTTTTTGGTCTGAGGCTGGTGTGTTTTTGTGATCCAGAACACTGTCCTGCAGAAGCTGGGGTCTGCCCTACAACTGTGCTTTGCTTTCAGTTCTGTGCCCAGACACTGTAAATTTGTTGTGGAGTAATGCTATGTTGCAGGTGACGTAAATCAGCAACAACCAACAGCCAAAAGTCCAGTGGGACTGTTAAATGCCACAGAATGGATTAAGCGGCTGCATTTCAGAACTGGATGTGGTAGCACAAGCATCTCTGGTCGGAATCAAGTGTCCACACATGTCACCCCTCCCATCTAAATCTAGGTGCTGGTAGAGGCTTCATGCACTAGAGAGTGATTTTTTGACTGCAGAATCCAGATAGTTCTTATTTGAGATTGCAGCACTAAGCATATTCTGGAACTCAATCATTATAAAGTATTACTCCCACCACCCTCTTCAAAACAAAAAGTGATCGGTTCCCAAAAACTATGAACAATCTCAAATAGGGAAGAGCCAGGTACAAAGAGAACCCAACATTATTATCTCCCTTCTTGCAGAACCACTCATAATATTTAAGTTCTAGAAAGCTTGAAATGTAGTTCTGCATATTTTCAGTAAGGATTCTGGTTGCTGCAGTAGCTAGCAGACTCATCATACTTGTATTTAAAAAATTAATACTTTGTTATTTGAATTGAAAAGTTTGAAGCTGCAAGAAAGAAACTGAATGTAAAATATTTTGTGTGTTACCTCTGGGAAATTTGAGACACAAAGGAGAATTACAGCCATCCAATCCTTCCTAAAAATGAAAGATTAGTATGAAATATGCCCATAGGAAATCTTTAAAATATTCAGTTTGCCATCTCAAAAGACATTATTTATGTGATCTTTGAAAAGCCATAGTCTTTAATGTGAGTTTAACATTTGTAAATACAGATGAATTTGTACACACCTTCAGCATAATTATTTGCTCCATTAGGTCCTAAGTGTGTGGAATTCTGAATTCTAATTAGGTACAATTAATTACCATATGCCAGGAATACATAATATTCTAGAGGGTTTACCCCAATCATTTAGTGTACTCCCAAACCTAATTCTCAAGCTAGCAATCAAATCATTGATATTACTGAGTCACCCAGTATTTCATTAGCTAAGGCTCACTTTGGAGTTATCTACGTAATTGTCGATACAGGTGAGCAAATACGGAACAGTGTGGCTGCAGCTGAGATGAGGGAAGACAAATGAAAAGGGCACAGGAACAAAGAGAATAAGACTTCTGCAGGCCTGCTAATGGTGAATAAAATGTGCCTGTGTATAATCAAGACCAGGGACCAAAATGACACCAGGAGCAAAACATTTAAGGGAACATAAAAGGGGGTAGGAGACTGAAAGTTAGCGGCTTCTAAGAATTATAAATTAAGGGCATGAGAGTTGCAAGGCATGGCAGGGAAATGGAGGGAGGCACTGATCCCTAAGCATGGCTAATGAGATCAAAAAATCAATCTTGTGAATTGGGCAATCCCTACTTAACATTTGTGTTAAGATAACACCCAAACCTGCAACTATAGAATCTAGGACAGCTATTGTATTACTTAAACACCCTTGACATTAGAAAGTTGTTCACAATGTCTAATTTGAGCTCAGTACTTGTCATGTTGTCATTGGCAAAACAATTTCAACTCATGCAATTTTACTCAATTATTTTATTGCCAATTAATACAAACTTAACTACTGATTTGGGTATTGCGAAAAAAAACAGAAGACAAATAATTAAAACCCTCCCTTAGGGAAATACCTGCCCCCTTCCCCAGACTTAGCTTCAGTCCAACTCTTCTCCATCCCCCTTCCTAGACTCAATTTACTCACATTACACTTAGTTACACTCCCAGTCCCTTTGGTGAGGTGTTTGCGTAACCGTTTCGTTCTGCCGCCTCTTGCTTCTTACTCTTTTTCCTCTACTACTCCATGTTTCTTACTGCTCCTGTGTTCAGGCAGGGTCCTCTGGGGCCACAGCTCCTCAGGGATATCTCTGCCCCAGTGCGGGTTGCTCATGGGCTGCAGTCCTCTGAGGGGTGTCCATGCTCTGGTGTGGGTCCTCTAAGGACCGTACTCCCTCAGGTATGTCCCTACTCCTGTGTGGGTTGCCCAAGGTCCATAATCTCTTAGTAGTGTCCTGTTCCTGGGAAGGGGCTCCAGCCCATAGGTACCATACCCATAGGTATCTCCTCTGGCACTGAGCACCTGCTTCTCAGAGTGCATTGACAGCCATATTCCCCACAGCTTCCTATTCCATATGTCTCCTCCATTTCTCTTCCTCTGCTTCATCGCCACGTTTCTCTGAACACGTCTCTTCACAAATCTCCTCATGTGTCTCCTCCCCTTATGGTTGCACCTGTTCTTGAACGCTACTGAACAGCTGGTGCTCACCTGCCTGGCTTCAGCGTCACTGCCCTCCTCCCGTATTACAACTTCTCAGAACCCTGTCTAATTAGTCCAATTCACCCTTTAAAATATTTGCCTAAGACTTTCCCAGCAGAGACTCCCCTGTGCCTGGAAAGGCAGAGAACTGTTTCTCATGACTTCCACGTATTTATGAACTTAGTTTGATGTTGCTTTTTTACCACAAGCTTGATATTGAGCCATTCATTGTAATCTCAAAACCTTCCTCCACAGAGCTGTTGTCAGCTAATCCCTATCTTGATTTTGCAAAATGTTTAGCTAAGAGTGCATATTGACCAATGTCAGGTTACATTTCATTTATCTCAGACCGTTTCTCCAAGTTGTCAAGATCATTCCGAAATCTCATTTTACAGTAATTGCAACCAAATCTATTGTACTTGCAGGCAGTCCCACTCACGTGCACTCCCTTGACACTCAGATCTTTACTAGAAATACTGACTAGAGTTGTCCATAGCTTAAATTCTCTACTACACTGGTTCTGGAAACCACCACTTCATGTAATTTCTTTTTGTTTCTCTCCCACTAAAAACCCAAGCATGCTTTTTTTTTGCACAATTCTTTTCTCTCTGCTTTGACTCATGCAGTAAAACACCCTTCTGATCACATACACAATAGCAAGAATTTGTGGAATATATTTGAAAATGATTGGTTCCGATTAACAGTAAAGCATTGTCAGAGAAGTGCTACAACCCAAGATGAGGATAATAGAGTTAGAGGGATCTGCTAGTAGTTCCAATCTGCCATAATAATGTCTATATCTCATGCTCCATGGGGAGATGATGTTTAGCCAAAACAATCCACACATAGTGTTACAGTCACTAGAAGGACTCAATTAGCACGTTCCTCAACTGAGCAAGACTGAGGTTCTTTCTTTGAATTTGCACTTTGGAAGTAAACTCCTTGACTGCTACTGAAAATTTATGTCAATCAGGCTTCAATCAGTCTGTTCTGGGGTTCAAGATATATCTTCAAACCAGTGGCCTCTCTTGAAATAGTATAGCAAAGTTAAATTTCAAAGTAATGCCCTCCACCCCTGCTTTTTGTTAAAATTTCAGTCAACCAGGCAGTGGGTTCACAAGACCACTAGAACACATAACATGGTCAATAGATGGGTAATTTTTTTCAGCTTTGGAATTGCTCAGTTTTTGATGTAAATGTGGCTATGCTTCCCAATCAAGAGCTTCACTTTGTTCCTACCTTCTCTGGTTCTGTAGGAATAAAATAGACAGATGCCACCAAGTACCTCCACTTGTCTGGAGTGTAACTTCTTACTCACACAAGCAGATTCATTCTGTACTTTGTTATATAGTTCCATGCTCCTCCTACAGCTCACATCTACTACAAGGTTTTTATAAGAAAGTGGGGAAGTTTTAATGTAGTTTATTTAATCCCTCTTGTGACTTTAAAGTTTGAGCTACATGGTTGTATCTATCTAATGAAGAAGTCAATTTTACAGTGGTATTTTCAGTACCTTCAACTGGAATATACAGGCTGTTGAAAATTTGTTTTCCAATGACTTGTAAAAAACTAAATTTTATTCTTCTCCTATGAAGATGCTTGAATCACACACTTGCAAGGACAGTGGAAGTTTAATGATACCTACAGCTAAAAGGTATATAACTGCTAAGCTGCTACACAGGGGGAAAAAATCGGCACCTCATAAACTCCTGGGTTTTTTCCTCAGATCAAGAAAAAATTATGTATTAGAAGTGTATTGAATGCGAAATACAAAGGGAATCCCTGAATGGTTGGACTTCTGCTTTACGGGCTTGTAGCCATGGAGAGAACATCAGTTGACATAAGGGAATATGACAATGCCATAAAACATGTGAACCAGGAGTGAAAGATCTCTGAATCTTTACACCAGCGGCACTCTAGTTACTACCATATGTCATATACAGAATGCATTTCCCCAGGGTGAAGGATTTTGTGTGTTCCAACGAAGCACTACATAATTTTTCTCAAAATAATGATGAGGTTTGGAGACAATTAAACTTTAGCATAGTGCTACTGGATATTGACATTATTCAACATGGCAAATGATGAATATTGCCAGAGCAATGAGAGAGGATGCAGAAATGAAAACTGCAAAGTGCAGTGTGGTCAGATGCAAACTGATACCACCAACGTCTTCCTCTTTCACGCGTAGAAAACATCAACAACCTCAGTAATACAATTTCCTTTACAAGCCTAATCATAGGATAGCAACATAGCAGTCAAATGCCAAACCTATTTCTGATTTGCCATGACCAAAAGCTCAGCCTGTACATACAATATTTTCCCATTCCAAATCCATAATTGCTTTAAGCTCTATTTGACAAATACCATATATACGAACTTCCCTGTCCATATTCACCGACATTCTTTAATGTCTTCTGACCAAAGTTCTTCACAAAAGCAATGGCATTGACATTTTTAGTTTATGTAATTCCTCCTCAACCTCCCTGTGACAAAAAAAAAAAATTTACAAAAGTTTCCAGAGGTAGTTGTTTGAAAGTGCTGAATAAAAAACTTCTCTCAGTTCCAGTACTACTACTACCAAAAAAAATAGTCTCTTATGCCAAAATAGTGTATGAAGAGTTTTCAGTTTCACTGGTGTATTTAACAAAATAGTTGCTAAGGCAGACTCCCACAGGAAAGAGAATGCCCCTAATTGAAAACAGCCTGTAAAAATAAATAAATAAACAAACAAGTTTTTTTAATGACTTTTAAAAATATGTCTATTATGCAAAATGGAAATGTATTTCATAACCTCAAAAGTCAATGGGAAGAAACTGATTGTCTTCTGCCATATCTGTTCTTACACGCCTCTTTAAAGGCACGTGATCCATTTTAAACACTCTGCAGAAATTTCTGTATAGAAGCCTTAAAACCTAATGAGATCTGCAGATGCAGGTGACCGTGCTTGTTGGATAATCTAGGATGCAAGAGACACTTTATCACAGGAAGTTTCTGAAATGCCATTCATGGTGGGTTGACCTCAGCCAGCTGCCAGATGCCCACACAGCTGCTTTCTCTCTCCCCATCCTCAGCAGGACAGGGGGGTAAAATAAGGTTAAAAAGCTCATGAGAAGAGGTAAGGACCCAGAGGTGTCTTATCAGTTGCCTTCATGGGTAAAACAGACTTGAGCTGGGAGAAATTAATTTAATGTATTGCCACTTAAAAACAGAGTTGGATGGTAAGAAACAAAAACTAAAGCACCTTCCCCCCCCCATACTTCTTCCCAGGCTCAACTTCACTCCTTCACCCCCAACTCCTCTGCCTCCCCACACCAAGTGGCACAGGGGGATTTGGGGAGTGGGGGGTTGCCATTGGTCCATGACAGCTCTTCTCTGCCGCTTCTTCTTCCTCACGCTCTTCCCCTGCTCCAGTCTGAGTTTTTCCCATGAGCTGTAGTTCTTCAGGGTAAACCTGTTCCAACATGTGTCCTCCATGCCTGCAGTTCCTTCAGGGTATGTCCACCTGCTCCACCATGCTCTCTCCAGAGGCTGCAGGAGATCCCTGCTCAGGGGCCTGGAACTTTGAATTCAATGGATACTTTTCATATTGATAAGGAAATCTTTCCTAAATATACCTATATAGAATAGGGTAATCAATATAATTGATAAAGAAAGGTTCCATAAAACCCTTACTGTGTTTCATCATCATTCATCAGAAAATCCACTGTCTAAAAACCAAGTTAGGAAAAGCAAGAAAATTAGTAACAGCGTGCACACACATGCACACTCATTCACTCATTTCAGGTCCCAAACCAAAGACACATTTCCAATCGTTCCTGTCAGGATGTCATTCCTGCTTCCATTCCAGTATGTTTAAAATGGCTTTTTGAAAGTCGTTAATGAGAAAAAAATCCTCAACCAGTATAAGTAAGAAGCTCTATTTCAGCCTTGTGAACTTCTTCCCTCACTTGTTGATTTTTGCAGTTACTTTGCATTTTAATGTAGTTCTCTACAGGTTGTACACAATATATGTCTTTTTCTCAAAGAAATAGCTTTCATTTTTAAAGTTTTCATCATGTCTTATTAAATAAGACCTTATTGGACACTAATTGCATGGGACTTCTAGGCAGTACAAAGATAAAAATAGTTTATTATCATGTTGTGAGCAGCATTTCATTTCCAACTGTTAGACCTTCATTCACATCTGCTAATAAAATAAAATTAATCCTATAATTTCAATTGCTTAAGATCATTAAAGGTAGTATGATTTCTTAGATGTTGTCCATTTAAGGAAAAAAATCTTTTCTCTCCCTGTGCAGGCTAGCAAGTGAGAGAGACAGACTTGATTTTTCCCTACACTAAAAAGCTGTGTCTTTTCTATTTCCTTTCAACCCACTGACAGCTGAAGTGAAAAGAGAAATAGCTGACTGACAGCTGCCTGGCAGGATATGTGCAGTCCTAATTGCACCTCCTCTACAGGGCTTTGCTCATGCTTCCACTCCTGTGTGCAGGGTCTCAGACCATGATTTTTCTTACAGATATAATCAATACAATCTTTTTCAAGTTAGAATCTTTATAGCAAGCCATATAAACCTTGAGAGAGAAAAAAAGGGAAGCTCTGGTTTCTGCTAACAGCCAAGCATTGAAAAGCAACTGAACAATATTTCTGCAAATATTTGCCCTTTCTTCTCTATGTATGATTCATTTTTATGATCATCTGTTCTTTTTTCTCCTACATTACATTTTGTTTATTACCTCAGTCAACCCACAAAATAACAAGGCTACTTTCAGCGCAGATTGCAGATTTTAACTCCAGGCTGAGTTATAGGCGACTGGGAAGCAATAGCAGCCACATCAGAAAAACATTTCTTGCTCCTACTTCTGCCGAGTCAAGGGAAAAGACAATTGCTTCCCAGTCCCAATTCACTTATTCTGCATGCTGGAGTGGAAGAAGGAAGTGCTGTGTCCTCTACCCCACAAAACAAAAGATGTGAAAATAAGCCTCAAGGAAATTCCCAGGGGATGGAGGAAACAAGTGCTGGCATTATTAAAAATGAAGAAAAAAATAATAAATTCCATCAAATAAGGTGGTCTGAGGCACAGTGTGAGGAAGAAGTCCCATTGCAGACTGAAATGCCACTCCAGCGTGTATCGTGCTTGCCTTATTTCAAATAGAATAGATCACCTGAAACTCCAGGAGATTCAGGCAGTTAATTGAAGCTGAACTTCAGCAAATATTGTGTCCAAATAAAATTACTTGGGGTTTTTGCTGGGTTATAGAAATTTTGCCCAGTTTTAGGTGCAATATTCTGAAAACCTAGCTTCAAAGCAACATACAAATGCCATTTGACAATGCATCAAACTTAGTAAAATATTATCATATCTACTAACAATAGCAAAAAGCTTTTTGGAAAGAATTGCTTTGTCCATGTTGGCTAACATTCATTTTCTTCCTCATCGTGAGCCTTTGATTTGAATTCACCCCTAACCACACAGGTATTCCTCACTTTGATCCAAACACAAAAGTGTCATGTTCAAAGGCTTTCTGTAGATTCTAATTGACTATCCTACAATATATATTGCTTGTGAGAGGCAAAGTCAAAGCTTAGTGAGGTTTAAAGGTTTACAATTTATCATTAAAACTCTTATATTTAGAGATAATCTGCTGTTAATACAGTGAACAGTAAACCATTTCATCTAAAAGACATGAAACTATTTTGGATAATTAGTCTTTCACCTCACTTTTTACCTGAAATCATAAATCCAGAAGTATCCCTATTCCTCCTCCGTTATGTAAAAAGACAGAATCACACAGGATCTTTTTAAAAATATGACTATTTTTTCATTATTTTCCACACCCCAGGCTTGAATACCGTACTGATCACAACTTATTTCAAGCAAATTATTGTTTCCTTTTACTCTCTCATTTATCTGTATAAATCTATCTATCTGTTATTGTCAATTAGGAAGCATCTAGCTATGATCTAAATAACTTTTTATGTAGTTCCTCAAGGTAAGTACCATTTTTTTTAGGCAAATATTATCTTTACAGACTAAGCCACTGCTAAAAAGGATTTAAATCCATGACCAAGACTGCAACATGCCATAACAAATTCCTAATAATTTAGGAACTTAATCTATTTTAATGTCTTTTTATTTTTCCAACCACAACTTTGATTCTTTTTAATTTATTTATATGGAACCACAGAGATTTCAAAGTTTGCATTCCAGGATTTGCTTTAATACGCAAATTTTGATTCCAGAAATTATTTACTAATTGGAAAACTTGACATAATTTCTGTTAAAAATGCATGGGTTTATTGTGGAAAATAGGAAGAAAAATAATAATTTAAATCAGAAGACAAAAGTCATCAACATGTGAAGGGATTTCCTTGGAAAATCCCTTTCTGATTTGTTGGCTACCCTCTTAAAAGGCTCATATCTATTTCAATGAAGGCAAAACAGAGTTAAGTAGACAGGCACACACCCAGGTACCATTTCACTGCTACCACCATCCCCACCGATTTTTTCCCTGATAGACTGTAACTGCTACTAGGAACATTCTAAATTTTTTTTGCCAGTAAACAAAAATTCCTCTCATAGCATACTTTTGTACTGTAAATCCTTATATCCATTGTAAAATTTGTCAGAAAGGTTAATGAGGTTCAGTCTTTTATGAGACTTTTGTAAACAAGCGAAAGAAAGATGGTCTTAAGGTAAGGGGTACTGGGTACTGTTGAGATCATCTTTTCAGGATCTTTTCTCATGCTGGTTGGTACACCACATCTAAATATCATGCTGGGATCATGAACAGCAGCATGGCTGGCCAGTTCTCATATGACCAGAAAGCTTAATATAATCAATAACCAGTTGAGCTACCCTGCTTAAGAGTGCAATGGGAATATGATGACCAGTTCGGTGCAGCACACTTCAAAGAACACCATGTGCCAAATGAGGCAAATCTGGATGAGAACAGCAAATGGAGCCAGAGACCTAAAAGACATGAATTGCATTTTGAGAATGACTCAAAATGCTTGGTTTATATATGAGAAGATTTAGGAGACATGATAATGATATGCACAAAAAGCTGCTGCCAAAGGCAAACAAGAACATTGTGCAAACCAATAAACTTACGAACTTTGATCAGGTGAAAGAGAATTTGGCTTATACAACGAATTTAGCAACACAAATAGTGGTACACTGAAATAAACAGCCTGGAAGACTGCAGACTTATCCCTCACTAAAGGATTTTAAAAAAGGGCTAGATAAATATCTGCCAGAGATTACACAGCTATAGTTGATACCGGCCTCAGCAGGAAGACAGACTAGACATCTTCCCTTCTAGCCTGGCAGGTCCTCGAGGCCAACAGTCAGCAGGAAAAAGGAGGTTTCCAATTAAGTCTCAGAAATCACACTGCTCTTATTTTTCAGGCCTGGAACCTCATGTGATTGAAAGGAGGAGCCACTGGATTTGACAGGCTCTTGCGTTGCTTCAGTACCTTCCATGGCACTTTCTAGCTCATCAGCCTGACTTGCCTTTCCTGGGTTTGACAGCAACAAGTCTCAAGTGAAGGAGAGGGGAAGTACTAGAAAAGTTATTATCCTATTTACAATTATTACCAGACCAGTACAAGATGAAATATGGCCAACCATCCATGCTCATTTATTTCTAATGAACAGATAGGGTGAAATCATTAGCAGCCATGACTTGTTTTTCTCTAAACTGGAGAGAAGGATGCAGAATTTTTCATAGCCTGAGTACTTCAG
Source organism: Limnodromus scolopaceus (assembly GCA_028565335.1). NCBI lineage: Eukaryota > Metazoa > Chordata > Aves > Charadriiformes > Scolopacidae > Limnodromus > Limnodromus scolopaceus. Next base: position 109,661,902 of record JAOXNO010000001.1, read on the forward strand.
AAAACATCAATAAAGACACAAAATTTTTAAGAGTGCAGAATTAGGCCAATCACGTAGAGTCTATTACACAGTTCAGCAGGCATCTTAGCTTGAAAATATTTCTTAGCAAACAGTTTGCAGTTTTAAATCTTTACATTAGAAAAATTGATTGGTTATGATTTTATTAGATTGAAAAATCTTTAAAGCTGCAGGAATCCAAACATATTACATGGAAACAGCAGATAGATGCCAGCACTGGTGATGCACAATAGACTGCTCAAAGAAGGGTAAGAATATTTCAAATGTGAGAACATAGTTATTTTATGCAATGGCAAAACATAGAGCACAAAGAAATCTAATATAACCACCCTTTCAGAGAGTAGATTAAGTCTATGAGATTAGCTCACTTCTGAACACAAGACAAAAGCAGGAACAAACCTAACATGATAATTTTTCACCTGTGACAAATCCATGAGTCTTTCCTCATGCTGCCAATAATTGTAGTCCCAATACACTGCAGTCAGTAAGACCTTTGCCAAGAATCAAGGCCAATTAGAGTAATATATACTCCTGCTAGGCTTGTCATAGCATTACACACACACACATATATATATAAAAATTTATGTACTCAGTAACATATGCTGTGAGAGACACTGTTCCTCTCAGATTCCTTTGCTGAGACTTCCACTGCTTCAGTTTACATCCCCACTGTAATGGGCACCTAATTAGCCCCTTAGTTGCATTGCTGCCATGGGCAACACAAGATCATGCTGGTTTATGTTTACATAACTCCTCCAAAAACTGCCTTTCACAACTCCCAATGCATACAAAGAAAATAACAAGGAGACAGATAGTTCTACTCACAGAGACTCACACACACACACACACACACAAAAAAAAAAAAAAAAGAAGCTGGTAAAATTAATCTTTTTTGAGAAATGATGAGCCCTAGGAATTTAGAAGCATTCCACAGCTAACAATAAGGAAGAATTTGATGCATTATAATTTTACAATTTCTTTTCTCTTCTGTCTTTTCTTATAAGTTTACCAAAAAAAATGCACTCAGATATAAAATATGGCACAAGAAGTATAACAATGGAAAAAAGTGGTATGTATTTAATGAAAAAGTTTTTCATCCCATAAGCCAGTGTACAAGAATACCTTTAAACATGTGGTTATTGTCACTCTGTATAAGGATGGAATGAAAATTACTTTAGCTGTTTGATTTATTAACTTTGATATGTTAAATGATATATTTTAAGTGTATCTGAACTGTGAATTTCTAAAATTTAGCCTAAGGATAGTTATAAAATTCTTTAAATGTTTCACTTGTTTGATTTGTTTTAAAGTACAAGATTATTAAAAGGCACTGTTAAACATAAGTCTACCTTTACATAGGTCATTCTTGGAATTATACAGTGTTCAACAGACTCTCATGTTTGACTAAGTTGGGTTACTATTTTAATTAGAGATAGTCAAAGCATAAAAATAGGTCTCAATAACAGAAGTCAACAAAAAATTTAAATTCATTTTATCATTCTTAGATAATTCTCAGTTATTACCCGATTAACACTGCATTTTAACTGGGTTCAAATAGGGCAGGACAAAAAAGCCAGAAATCTAGGTATTCTAAGGTATATTTGTAAGGAGTATGGGTTGAGTCATGAGGAATGACATGTTCCTCTATGTCAGCATCTCACAGTGAAGATACTATCTGAGATTTTGAGATCCTGTGATAAAAAGTATGACTATCTACAAGGTATTCTATTAATTATATTTGAAACACTAGGGTTTATTGTAGTACCTTTGAGCCAAAATTATTCTGCATTATATGTATAAATGTAACTTTACTGGTTTAAACTTACATGAAACAACAGCTGATTTAGTTTCAAAATATAGAGCTCATAAATAAGACACAGAAGACAAGCAAACATTTAAGACAAATTATTAAAGGCAGGAAAAAGAAAAATCCATACGTTAGATACCATTTTAAGATTTTATCAACTCAGATGAAATAGGTACACCAGTGCCCTTCAGTTGATCCTGAATGTCTCACGACTGAGTTTTTTGGCCATCTTTGCTGTCTTTTGATTAATAAAATAGGATATATCACTTGCATTAAGTGCAATGAGCTTAAAATGTAATGCTATAACACAAAGCTCAGGAACCTTGGGTAAAAGCCTCATATCTACTGTAGTTTTATAACACTGCTTTATTATACAATATATTCAAGGTACAGTAGCTATAAAGAGCTCTTAACCATCTCTACCCATTCCCATTAATTATCATGTATCATCATGCAAGGCAAAGATAATTGGCTTTAAAGTGATCTTGAATGAACTGCAAGGAGACAAACTACCCTTCTGAAGAGGGATCAAAGAGCTGAGGATGTATGCTGGGCAGCAATTTCCTCCTCAGCTAGGAAAAGAAGAAGCAGCATGTGGGATGCCCAGTTCCTGGAAGGAGCCAGGTTAGTAGACTTCCAACCAAGACTAGTAGGAAGAACAGGAAGGCAATTAATGGTGCATGTTAGAGGTAAATGCAAACAAAGGTACTCCACATGAAACACTATCACCTGTGTGGCAGCTTTTTCATACAGAGGTAATAAAAGTTACCAAGGCTTGCTTTTTTTAAGGCTCATTTTAAAGTAAAAAGTGTAAGACCAACATTTATGTTCTGTTTTGCTACTACTAGAATTTATGCCAATAGCTAACAACAAAAGCCTGAATTTGTACTATTTGCTGCTATATTGCCTTTAGGATAATACAAAAGCTCTGACTCCTTGAAAGAGGTGTTTTAGACTTGAGCTGTGGTGTTTTTGCTCTTCAGGGAAAGTGCTTATTGCAATGACCTTGAAGGTGCAGTAGTACATGTGCTGGATTTGGATTTCCTTGCCATACTTTTCTCATTCTCTTACATCTCAAAGGATCAGACCCAGGGCCATTAGCTTTCCAATTCACCTAAACAAGGATGAAAGAAGGAAAGCTCCCTGTGTTAGAGTTGCCAGATAACTGAGCATAGGCTGGATTCAAGAGGTTAATTTCATTTCCTCTAATCGTATCAATGCTTATAAATACTTAAAGGGTGGGTGTAAAAAGGATGGGGCCAGTCTTTTTTCAGTGGTGCCCAGTGATAGGACAAGAGGTAACGGGCACAAACTTGAACATAGGAAGTTCCATCTAAACATGAGGAGGAACTTCTTTACTTTGAGGGTTGTAGAACACTGTAACAGGCTGCCCAAAGAGGTGGTGGAGTCTCCGTCTCTGGAGACATTCAATACCCACCTGGACATGTTCCTTTGCAACCTGCTCTAGGTGGACCTGCTCTGGCAGGGGGGTTGGACTAGAAGATCTCCAGAGGTCCCTTCCAACTCCATATCATTCTGTGATTCTGTAATGTGTGAAAGCCAATCCTTTGCAAAAGCAGTTGTGTTATAAAGATATGTATATCAAGTGAGTAATTCTCATTTCTAAACTTCTGATTTCATGACTGCGGGCCATTTTAAGAGTAAAATATGTGGCTGGTTTTCCTTCCTGTTGGACCTCTACAAAAAGACTGGGCAGTTTTTTTCCCAGTTGAAAGACCTTTTAGTCATCAGACTGCTACAAACATGGTGAAATGCTAAATTGTCTTGTGATTAAGTAATTCTCATACAACTGATATTTAAATATTTAGTGACAGGATCTTTGACCACAGACAGGAGCCCCGACATGGAATACACCGTATAGACAAGGAACGAAATCCAGCTTGCTGGGACTCAGTCTGAGTATCATAGATATTACTACTTGCCCTGGTGAAATGCCCAGCTCCTTAACTTGCAAGGGATGCTTAGACTCACTTCAATTAATAGACTCGCAAGCCCCCTTTTTTTTTACCAAGGCAAGCACTGCAGTTTAAAAAGAAAAGCAACAAACAAACAAACAAATAAATCCTACATAAACAGTGTTAGTTTTGAGTGGCTTCATTCTTCTAACAGATATTCAAATGATACAGCTTCACTGATTTATAACATTTACTTTGGTTTGACATAGAGAGATTGTACTCACAGATCGATTCTTTCAACAGACCAATTATAATGAAATGTACTTCTTGGTCCATAGCCAACATACTCTATAATACATTTATTCTTTACTTCCACATAATTTACTTCCCTGGACAGCCTTGCTCATCTGTAACTGTTTTGCTTTGATACAGACTGGAATTTTGGTTTGTTCTTAAAATAAACTGGTGTATTTTCAATGGGCTCACAGTTGCTTCAGCAGCATTTCAGTTCTAAGCACCCCATTGCACTCAGTGGGCAGTCAGAGACAGATCTGGATTATGCCAGTCGTGACATACATAAAGCAGTAAAATTATTTAATACCATGCTGGGCATCTTTTACCATGGGATTTGTTTTTATAAATAAAGTTTTATAAATAGAAAGCTTTACACCAAGTACTTGCATTATATTTATGAGAAAATGCTGCAAGCAATCTGTATGTTTTTGAAAGGTACGTTCTTTTTGCTATTTGGCAATGGGTGGTCAATCAGAATTACGATCACTGAAGTGTAGTTAATTTGTTATTTTCAGCTATTGACTGAAAGTATCTGTCTAGGTGGGAACATCTGTTGAATGGTAGGTTGCCTCTTTCCATGTAGCTGCAGTTTGGAACAGGGGCGACGCAATCAAGATATTTTGTTATTTAAGTGTGCAATACCGCCTTTCATGAGAAGGGACTGGCCTGATCTATAGTTTAACTCTACAGATCCCTTCCTCTTGATCTGCCCTACTGGCTCTTGTAAACCTAGCCTCCGAGTCCCTCAGTTGCCTGCCCTAACTTCCAGCAGTGCCTGAGCCAAGTCTTCTACACTGCCTAAGCCCCTTCTAAGGGCCAGAGCAAGCCTTTGGAAAACTACGGTCACTGGGATCTCTCCCAACCTGCAAACATTCGAATGTGCATCTAAAAAAATCAACATCCTGTTTATTGCAATTTCATCACCCCTTCGTGATTTCGTACTGTATATATATTGCATAACCATTCAATTCAGAATATCGGCCGTTAGGCCATAAGGAACACAATCAAAAAGTGGTTGTTTGATTTTGGTTGTACCAAAACTATCTGGAGAACTGGATAAGTGCCCCAGCCTCCTGAACTTCAGTTAGCACAGTTCAAGAATACAAGAACAAAAAATTAACTGCATGAAAATAGTGCTAATTAATACTCATCACACGTAATTAGATCTGTTCAGATCTGGCCTAGCGGAGTTTTCCATCAATAGATTTCAAGAAGTGATCTTTGAAAGGTTTACTCAATCTATAACTCTACCTGTTCCTAATTCTAAGATAATGGAATATTTGATGCAGCAGGATGGTGCCATAGGACTGCAGTGAGAACAACTGTGGCAAATCTAATTTATAAAGAGAAAATGTTGTTTGGCAGCAGACTGACATTTTAAACAATAGTCTCAGCTCTAATTCTCCTTTTTAAAGAGTTTCTACTTTGTGTGGGAATATGCTTCAGGGTCTGCAAAGGGTGAATTTGTATTTTGCTGTGTTGTCCAAAAACAGAAAAGGAAGTGAGCATGGAAGGGTCCCAGGAAAGGAAACAGATGTACACTGATGGCACAATCTTCCATTTTATTCCATTTCTGCACAGACATCTCTAGTCTCTCCCTCTGTATAGAGGAGGTGTGAATCACGCAGAGTAACAGGAGTTTCAGAACGGTGTCTCCTATAGCATACCATTTTCAAGGCCTGCAAAAGGAGTAATTTTTTCCCAAACTTTTATGTTTTGCAAAGAGTATGTGGGCTGGTAGATGACAAAAAATTAGCTAACTGTAAAGAGGAAGCAGCAAGAATGATTGTGGGAGAAGCAGAATGGCCAGATATTTCCTCAGATGCCTCAGACATTGGCTTGACTACAGATGAGTCTGTCCATCTTTCCTAAATGTTACTCCTCAGTTGTCACTTCCCAGCTGCTGGCAGCAAAAGACAATGCCACAAAGCTTTTTTAAAAAATCAGTCTGCTACAGATGTAAGGCCACCTTTTTCAAGTGCTTTTACACTTGGATGGCTTTTACTGATCTTTGAAGTATTTTAACAATAAAAGCATCTTGCAGAGAAGTGCAGAATCCCCACATGCTTTCTGTTTAAAAATACCATCAGATATTACACTGTTTTGACCTCTTCTGGGTCAGCTGACCTCTCTCAAAAAACTAATACATTTTGGCTGCTGTGGTCAATAGTCAGTTTGCAGTGTGGCTCAGAAGAAATGCAGGTACAAAAAAGAAAACATCCACTGAAGCATGATCTGGCAAATTCTTCAAACATTGATGCCCACGCTCCTCTGTTCCCGCAGCACGTAAGGTTCAAGGACTTGCATTACAACCCACATTCCTAGGTTTCATTTGAAAATGGTAAGAGACTAAATGTCAGTTCTAAAAGTAAACAATGTAAAAATATGCTCCCTAAAAGTCTCCCAGTAATATAAAAAAAGTATTAAAATTGGCAAAAAAAAAAAATTTCGGTGTAATTGTATTTTGCCATGCTGGTGCCACACTTTTTACTTTGAGAAGAAAGCCTAAGAGACACCCATTTGGAAGACAGCTAAATCTCAAGTATTTCATTCATAACCTAGTGCACAGTGAAAATTTGATATAGAAGGTGCAATGCATTTGATTTCATACTATCTTTTTTTTGTTTCCCCAAAACTCTCTACTATGTATTTAAGAGAATCTCGCTGTTACTATCGATGGATGAACGGATGGATTTGAATATCACTTCCATACAGCTTAGAATTCATTAAATATCAAGCAGGAGTACAGGTCTTCTTAAAGAAAAATATTTATTATGCTAATTCAAGGAGTACTTCGTATTATTGCTGTATGAGAGCCGTCTGCAAATGATACAGATCCCAAATTGCATCTTGAATGAATTATATAACAGCAGGAAGAACCATTAAATGGAACAACAAAACAAAGGCAGCTAGTGATGGGCTTAAAGCTAAATGTAATTTTAATTGTTTTGCTGAATTGGGTTCTAAGGTCTATTGCACAGTCTTCACCTGAAGCATAGACAGAACTTCTATTTCAAATATTCAGCAGTCTTATTTAAATTAAATCTTTAGTATTCCAAAAGCTTTCAGGAATGACTCACAGCTCAAGTGAAATATTCTGATGAAAATTGAAGATAATGGTCTTATGCCATTAATGACATTAAAATGGCAGCATACAAATGTCCTGTACAGCTGAACCAAAAATATCTATTGTAAAGAAAGTTGCAGAAGAGATGAGATAATGTGGGAGCAGTCAAATAAGAAATATAAAATTAATTTCATTTTCAAAAGTGATTAATGCTTGGACTTACTAATATTTGTTCATTTTATTTATTTTTCAACTAATGCCCTATAAGGTAATGTTACACATGATATTTGCATCTTACTGGAAGTTACAGGAAGCCAAACGCAGATCCGTAAAAACACAGAAGTTGTGTTTTAAGTTTGGTTCAGAAGAAAACTAGTAACTGTCATTTCAAAGACATTATTTTTAACTGTCACAGGTTTTTCATAGCTTTATCATTTCATAAATCACTGATTCATGTGGCATTGATAGATTGATAGAAGATTGATTAAGAACATTGTTGCTCTTAATACAACAAATATGAGAAATCCAACAAAGAGTTAGGAAATAGTTTGGAGAATAATACAAGCTTTTGCTAAATTTCATTAAAATTTTGCATTTGGATAATATTTTGTATTGCTAACAATATTGTAATAATTACTGGCATTAAATACCTGTAATTTATTACACTAAAACAATATGTGTCATCTGCCACTATATCCTGTGCCCACAAATCTGTGACTTCACAGTGAAGAGAAAAAGTGATAGATGTATAGATTATACATGTAGAAACAACACAGCTGCTAAAAAGAAAGATGGGCTTTGTTGAGCTGTATTTTAACTTTTTATGAAACGTTATTTTCAAATTTTCCCTTTCTTGTTTAAAGGAGCACTGTCAACATAAAGCTAAAAAATGTATTTCCCTCCTCAGTAACTATAACAACAGCGCATACTATTAAACAGAACAGCAATGTGAGAAACATCTGTTTATTTATCCTTATGTTTGCAGTTGGGGGCAGAGCAAGAGGAAAGTGGGTTATTTCGGTTCCTTTTGACTTAAGTAAAATAATTTTTTTATGTGCTGGGACCCAGTCAAGAAACCAAGGAAGTAGAGTCCAATCCAATGCCATGCCAAACACCTGCAAATCTCATTAAAGTCTGAGAAAAAAATCCTAGCTATGTAGAAGAAAATAGGGGGAAAAAAATCACCTGGGCAGGACAATACACATCATTATTGTTTGTTTGCACAGTGCCACAGATAATGTTTGAGCCAGGATTAAACAAGTGGATCTTCTCAGAAGGATGGCAATACAGGCTGCTGGGACACCCAACAAACATTCACTCCTGCATGAATTCTTAAAGGTTTGTGTTTTCTGCCTGCTGGTACATAACTTGGCTTCATTTGCAGAAGGCAAGTTCAAAACCACAATTAATTACCTTTTTAATCCAAAAAGGTATTAGTGGCTGTAACATTTATTTTTGTTTGTTTTACCAGTGAAGAAAGGCCAGCTGAAATGCAAATAATGCTATGATAACAGTAAAAATATAGGTGCATTAAGGCTTTAGCAGTGATATGGACTATCAGTGTCGTGATGTTGGCAAAGAAAACTCAGTCTTTTATTTGTAAATAAGTGCATCTATAGCAAGATAGAAGTCTTTTTTCTGTTACTGAGAATGAAAAACCCAAGAGAAGCCATTCATAGCCATCCAGAGCAAACCAGTCAGAGCCAAACAGTTGTATCATAGTATAGCCATGTCTGGGAAAAATACAAATTCTTACAAGACTTATTAAATAAAAAAGCAACATACAAGCTTAGCGGAAATAAAGGAATTACAGTGATGCCAGCTGGCCATCGTTACATTGTGTGGCATGCTCCTCTTCCTTCCCTCTCCACTGGTAAATCAGTGCCTGGGCTTAAATGACTTGATTGTGTCAACACTAACAGTGGACAAGGCTTTTTGACACAGGGAGATTCTGTCCTGTTATCTTAATAATTACCAATATCTTGTTAAAAAGCCCTTAAAAACTGAAATATTCTGTATGTTGTATTTGCACTTCATACAACACTTGTCTGTATTGTCAACTGAAGGCATCTAAAAAAGTTGATCAACACTCTGGATAGAAGTCTGTTGGAAGTTCTTCTGTCAATATCTAAGATCCCATTGAACAAAAAAGTGTATTAAAAATCATTTGCTACTCTGACACATTATAGGCCCTGCAATACCAAGGGGTCAAAGAAGAGGTCTTGGGGACTACAGACCAAAGATCCAAACAGCTGTCTTCTATTTATGCTTTGAGAAAACAAAGTATACATAAAATCTCAATTTACAGTGTTCTTCATCTGCTGCAATGGCCTGAATCTGTGCTTCATATTAGAATATATTATACGGAAAGAGACAGAAATAAACATTTCAAGCACTCATTTAGCAGCTGACCTCAGCAACCCTACAAAAGAAGAGGTGAGATTTTTTTCACGTACCATTTTATTTTTAAAAAATGCTCAGTTGCTACTGGAGAAATATAATGGGAGAAGTAAAACTACACTGACAGAGGGCCTAACACAGACATTTGTTCTGAATTATCCTCAGGAGGAGCCTCCTCTTTCCAACAGTTTAATGAAAACTGTCTCCTAATTATCTAAAGTAGGAGCTGATAGTTAAACAATCAGAATACCAGACTCCGATTTCTTTCCCTTTCGTATACAAGCACGGATGCATGTGGAACCAGCCCTGATATTTTGTGTGAAGGGTACATTTTCATATTACTTCTAAATGGATGGTAATCAGGGATTCTGGAGAAAGACAGAAACAGTGAATCAACAGAGCTGTAGGATGGGTAAAAATTCAGCACTTGAACCATTCCAGTTTGTGACACGTCTGATCAAGCAGTAGTAGATGAGCCTAAGGCATTTTCTAGGGACTGCTGACATGCTGAGAAAAGTAGTCAGGTTCAAGGTTAGTCTGAGGATTATTAACCTACAACCATTTATTCGCCCCAGGAAATGCCCAGGGCCCAGAATCCTCTCACGATCTTTTTTCTCCTTACGACAGCTTGAAAAGTTCTAAATTAACTTTTTAAGTATTTGTAAGATTCCATGACTGAAATATTTTCTCACAACCGCATTTTTTCAGCACTGAGAAAAAAGAAGCATTAGCTTTTTGAAGGTTTATCTGCATTGCCAGATAAAAAGAAATGTTTTCTTGTTTTAAACACTAAGATTGATGTGGAAGGAACAGTAAGTGGTTTGTTTTGTTGTATTTTGCTTCCAGATGCACCTAGCAAAAGTTCTAGTTTCAGTTAGTGAGGGATCGGTGGTGAAAAGATGTCAGAATACACACACATGCAGCTTTGATTGCACGTGATGCTCTTTCAAATTGGCTTAATCCAAGTAGACTGAGGTTAGACATTCTGTTAAAACTATAATTCAAAGGCATTCTCTTTGCAATTCTTTTGTTTGATATGCCTGAAGTATATTGGAAAAAAGACATGGGAAGCTACATGCAACTCAGACATTATCTTCTATCATCTTCTTGCTGTTTCCATTTTATGTCTAAAACAGACACGGGTGGTATGTGTCTTATGAAATGTGATCGTGCTTCCTCCTGGCTTGATCGTGCTTCCTTCTGGTTGTACCTATGATTTCAAGGGAATTAACGGCCAATACAACAAGTAGCCCACCACATTTTTTGTTTAAGAATTTACACAGTGTCAGACTTATAATTACGTTTAGTGCAGACCACAAGTGAGCATTTGCATTATTTCTAAAGCTGCTGAAGCAGACTGGCAATGCAAAGCTTCTCTTTTGTTCCTGCACCTTATTGCTTGGCCATCGTTTACACTGAATATGCCTTTTGCTTCATTTTAATACAGCCTTTTTGCAGAAGGTCATTTATTAGGTAATCACTTGTCTATGGAAAAGCCTAATTGCTCCATGTTTGTCAGAAAGAGGAAATGGTACTACATTTGAATACTGAATGGGCTGCAAACTAGTCTTCAGATGAGGAATATGAAAATTTCCAAAGGCTTTGCTTATTGCCAGTTAAATGGAAATAGCTAAATGAACCTATACATTCGGGGTTAAAATAGACAAATACTCTGATGTACAGAGGATGAAAAAGCGTACAGTTTACAGCTTTTTCAACTTTAATACTAAAGTAAATGCATAAAATAATTTATGATTACTGCGATACTCCTTTCTGTATGGAATACTAATGCCCCCTACTGGTCCTTCACAAGCATTTTCTGAATTTTTGTGTTGATAAAAGCTGCTCAGTGATCATTTTCTGTTGCATTCCAAAGAGGGAAAAATTATTTAGCCAGTACCGAGTTTTTCTACGGTTCACACCCATCAAACATATCTGCAGAAAAGGAGCTTTTGTCCAGGTTTTTATCTCCAAGATACATTCTGCAAGTGCTGTATGCTTTTCCAAATTCACAGCTGCCATGGGAATTACTGACTACAAAGAATTCATGCAGTGATAACCTTTTTTTAAACCTTTTTTTAAACCCTTGTCAATATTTGAAAGGAAAAGCATTCAGATATTCGTGAAAAAAAAAAAAATGACGTGGAAACAAGCAGCAGGACAGTTACAAATACAGAGTTGTGTATAACTAATGGTTTCATGAAGATTTTTATGACATCTGGTCTTGAACTGCTTTAGCCCAAGAGGCCACTGCTATCAGTTTGTGTGACATTTGACTTGATTTGTCCACATGTTCTGAAAATTTACACTGTGTGTCAGACAACTCTCTTGCTGCTGCAGCTAATCTTTTGCTTCAGAGATAGTCTAATGAAAAACAAATTTAAAAAAGACTTGTTTTCCTGGCTTCCCAAGGAAATGAAGTGCAAACAATCACATAGTGTGTTGGTCCTCACACCTTTTTCTCCCAGAGGCCCTTGAAGCCACTGATTAATTTTCAAATTGGCACAGGGACAGAGAGCTCAAGGATCCTAAGTTACTCCAAAGGTCATAATTGGGTAGCAGAGGGTGACTTCCCAAAGAAAGACAGCTATGTTCCACCTCTTCATGCACTCAGAGACATAGGAATCAGATATGGTAAATCACCAGCAGTTACCAGCTGGCCAGGCAGTGCCCCAGTGTCACTCAGAGAGACAGCCATTTTCTCCTGTTTGCCCAGCCAAAGGGAAGCTGGCAATACTGTGGACCAGGGAGTGGAGCAGAACACAAATTGCAGAAAAATTGGAAGCCATATTTCTTTAGTTCCACATCTCATAAAACAATGTGCTTTGAGATTACTGCCAATTGCCTAGTAAAAACTACCATGTGACTATCTAAACAAGAATCTTCCTTGTCTGCTTCTGCTTCTGCTTATGGATGAAACTGTCTTCCCTCCATGTGATCATCATTTCTTCTCTTCCAGGAAGAGCCATTCTTTCCTATCTGGCAGCTGAGATGCCCATGTGAGTGCTTCCTCATGTGAAATGGACAAAGACAGTTGAAACATTTTACAATAGTAGGTCTTTGATGATTTTGCTCAGTTTGTTTGGATTAAACTCAGTCCAACATGAATATAATCCAGTGTGTTCCTGCTAGACATGTTCTGAAACACTGGTCAGTCATCATGTCTACCTGAGGCACCGTGAAAGCAGTATGTGAGCTGGACCCAGTCTGAAGGGAACACTAAATTACATGCCAGAGCCTTGCTAACTGCTGACACTGATACGGGAAATGAGGCACTGCAGGTCCATGCAACATCAGCTGAGGAGAGCAATTATTACAGAAGAGAGGAGACACCAAAATGTTTCACAATGGGGTTCTGATGCTACGTGATGCAGGCTAGGGATACCCAAACACCTTTGAGTGTTCATAGACCTTTTTGAACCATATGCACAAGCATATGTCTCCAATAACTGACCTAATCAGGAATTTCCATAGTCCACAGCAGTGCACAGACATATCCAATGGTGGAATCCTCACTGCCAATAAGGCAAAGGATTAGGCCCATGGTCTGCAAAGCGCATTAGGATATACAACACTACGTAACAGCGTATTAGAACTTCACCCCTAACTCATTTCAAATATTAGCACGCAAATGTGACCAAGAACAGAAATAAGCCAGGAACTGAACTGCCTAAGACAATGGAAATAATTATTAACAATCAGATCCACCTCCATCCAGGTACCATTTACAGTAGAATACCATGAAAAGCAGTCAAAGACCCAGCACCATACAGTTGCCTTTTCTGTAAAGATGTTATTATGTGAATCTTTAAACGTGCCACTCCATTAGAAAAAAATGTCTCTTTTAGAAAGTAAGAACATTTTCCTGTAATATGAAAAAGATAAGATACACGAATAATGGAAGAGTCTCTTCCAAATTGCAGGGACTAGATATGTATGAATACGTCTGTCTCTTTAAGCAGATTTCTTTCTGCAAACTGCAGGTAACCTGGCAGAGGAGGCATCTATCTACAGTGCTCAAAATGCCCTTTACAGGAACACATTTCTTTAAGTAATTCTTTTTCTATGTAAAAGCCTAATTACTCAGTGGTTATTAGACAAGGAAAATGGAGTTCCATTTAAATTTAGAGCTAGAATCCAAGCCAAACTCCAGGGGAGGAAAAGAAACATTTTACAGATGGAGACTTGCAATCTAACTGCAGACTTAGGTAATATAAATGTCCCAAAAGAGGAGAGGAAAGCACGATGTTATGATTAAAGTCACCCAAATGAGAATTAAGAAATCAGAGTCTGTCTTCAGACAAGAGGCAGATTTGTCACAGTTGTGGAGAGACATTACATAGCTACATTGGAAAGAAGTATTCTGAAACTAACATATGCCTATTTTGGTGTGACAAACACCTAACACAAAGGGATTTTTTTCACAAAATCTAGGCATTCAGAATTACATGTCATAAAAACGAAGTTTAAGTTTCTAGCAATAGCACTACCACTAATATTTACATAACTGGACAAATCTGGCAGTCAAAGCCAAATAAAGTGGTTAAGTGTAAGTGGTAAATCAATCTTGTGGATAACCCTATCAAAAACTCTAACCCATTTTTAAGCCAGAGACACATTTCCAAAAGTGGCTTTAAGTCAACTTTTTCAAAGTTGGTTAAGTGATCAATGTTGCAGAGGAATGCTCAACAGGAATTTTATGCTGGATAAACATGGTAGATGCTTAATTCCCACTGATTTGAACATATTTGCTTTTATATGCTTAGATGCTTGGCTTTCCATTACATTAATCAGATTCTAGCATCTCTAAACATGTCTAGTATTTTTTGAAAACAGGATAGTTAGGTATTTTTGACACTTCTATTTTGCTTCTTGGAAAGGCTCTCTTCTCTCTCATCTGTCATATAGTTCACATCCACTGATGCTACTCTGCTACAGAACTATATATAATTTTTGTGATCTACTTTCTCTCTGCCTCTATCTTTTATTTCATAATTCCTCCCTTTTCTTCCTATCCCTTGCCAGTTTCTGGTGGCCACTGACAAATATGCCATGTTAGGGATGATTCTAATTTCGCCTATGATAATTTGCTTCTTCTGTCAGCACTGCTGAATTCTGTTGATTTTCTATAGAGAGAATCAGAGTGAAAGTCTTGAAGATAATCTGGATATAATGTACCGTTGTTTAATCTGAAAGTCCAAAATGTCGAGGACTACCTTGACACTCTTGTCTCCATATGAGTAGCAGATCTGCCCTTTCTGCCACGTCACCCCATTTTCCCTGCTTAGCCCACAGCATTGATGGATGAAAGAATTTTAGACAGTATGGCACAAGTGGGATGAAATTAATTCAAGGTTCCTGCTTCCTGTGCTGTTCAAGGGCAAGGGTGGGAAACGTGAAGAGGTGTGAACCGCACTTTCTAAATGCCAGGTTAAAACTGCCTCCTTTTGCACATTCTTTATACTTTGACAACTGAAGTTGCATTTTTGGCTGCCTTGCACAAAATACCAGAGAATATTGAGAGTCTCAGACAAGTGAGGAGAATTACAGAGTCACTCAGGAGGTCATTAGTCCAATCTTCTGTCCAAAGCAGGTCAGCTCTGGGATCAGACCAGGTTGCTCAGGGCTTTCTCCAATGAGGTTTTGAAAATTTCCAAGGATGGAGCCTGCAGAACCTCACTAGGCAACCTGCTCCATTGCTTGGCTATCCTCATGGAGAGATATTTTTACTTATATCTGTTATAAATCCCTCCTGTTTAAGTTTTTTCCCATTATCGTCTTCCACACAGCTGTAAAATACCTAGCTCTGTCCTCCTGATGACTTGTCTGATGACTCATCAGCTGTCTCTTCTCCAGGTTGAACAAGCCCTGGACCCTTTTTGTCTTCTCACAGGGCAAGTGCTCCAGTCCCTGACCACCTTGTTGGCCATCCTCTAACCTTGCATTCAGTTGAAAAAAGTTTTCTTCCACTGGGAGGAAAAAGCTGTACACAGTATCTAGATATGGTCTAATGACTGTGAAGTGAAGGGGGATAATCACTTCCCCCAATTTATCATCTATGCTTCTGTTGATACAACCCAGTCTGCTGCTGGTCTTCCTCTTTGCCAGCATGTCCTGCTGGCCCCTGTTTAGCTTCCCATACACTAGTATGCCCAGATCCTTTTCCACAGAGCTGCTCCTCAGCCAGTCAGTCTCCAGTCAGAAGCACTGCAGAGTTATCTCTTCTCTGGTATAAGACTTCATATCCTCTCTTGTTGAAATTCTTAATGGCTCATTCCTGTAGTGTGGGTAGCTCTTTTTAAATGGCTGCTCTGTCCTTGAGTATTTAGATAGCACGCTAGAAGTTGCTATGTTCCACAAACTTGATAACGGCACATTCGATGTCTTCCTCCAGGTCATTGGTAAAGCTCTATGTAAGGACAGATCCCAGGACAGATCTCTGAGAATGTCCGCTTATAACCAGCTTCAAGGTAGAGTGGGACCCCTTAAGTACTGTACTTTAAGGCCAGAATTCCAATCGCTTTCTCACCCCTTCGGTAGTTTAGTGTCCTGGTTTGAGGTAAAACAGAACGAATTCTCTTTTCAATAGTTTTACTTTTTGGTTAAGCCTGTTCCAACTGAACTCTCTGAAATAATGGTGTATTTTTCAGACAGTAGTCCACTTCCACTTGGTTAGGCCTTGTTTGTAATTAATAACAAGGAATGGTATGCAGAGAGGGTCCTGCTTATACTTATTCCCATAACAACCAAGGGCAGCAAACTTTGTTATAAGCTCCATTGGAGGGTCAGAAGTGGAAGAGTGTAGCTGGGTCTCACCTGCAGGGAGGAGCAGACAGGACAGGTGACCCAAAACTGACAAACGGGGTATTCCATCCCATCTGCCCCATGTTCAGTATAAAGGCTGAGGGATCAAAGGGTCAGCCTCTTTCTTCAATGGCTGGCATCCGGGGAGGAGTCTGTCTATTTGTCTGCCTTTGATCCCAATCCATGAGTTCCTGAATCCAGTTCCTGAGTTCAGCTCCCATATGTCGCTGAGTCCGGTCTGGGACTTTTCCAGTGACATGATTGTCGTCCTGGGAGCTTGGTACAGTTTTGTATATATCGTATATATTTCATAGTTTTCTTATTAATATTATTATATTTTATTATTATTTTATTTTTAATATTTCATTAAAGTAGTTTAGCTTCTTTTAAACTCAAAAGTCTCTCTTTCTCTCATTCTTCTCTCACTTTGGAGAACTTGGGAGACTGCTTCTCTGCTGTCCACAGACCTCATAATTGTTAGGTTGGTTGAGCATAATTTTACCTTGGTAAATCCTGGTGACCACCTTCTCCATACATATTTGCCTTGAAGGGTCTTGCCTAACAGCATTGGTAAGCGGGGGGAAAAAAAAACCAAAAAAAAAACCTAAAACACACCAGGGCAAAAATTACTTGAAGTAGATTACAATATTTTGTTTCTTTAAAATCACTCAACAATAATAAAAAAATTAATTCTAAAATAAAGACATTCTATCCAGAAAAGGTTGAAAAAGAGCAGGTTTTAAATTACAACATGAAATGGACTGGTTTTAGTGAACAAGGCATTCTCACAGAATAACATGCCATGGGAAAATTGTTGACATATTCCAGTGGTTCTTTGTTGTTGACAGAATTAATTTGTACTACTGTTGTTAAAGGCACATACTTTAATATACAAAGTAAAGCTAATGGTGAGGTTTTTTCCAACTTCTTATGAAACAATTTGAAACATTTTTAAGTCTTAAATGTAAGAACTGGTCCTCAGCTCACTGACTATACATATACACGTGTGTTAGCATTTAAACCAATCGTAAGCAAAACTGGTTGGGTGTCAAAGAACAGGTAGTGCGGATGTGGGAACACATTGCTTGAGAAGCGTATGGCAATATTTCTTGACATAAATATCATTGGTGATCTATTTTAACATTTTCATTAGCAAAGCTCATAAATTTTTTACTAATAATACACAGATTCTTCTGTGAAGCAGAGAACTATTTTTAATTCTTTTTACATAGAAAACAGCATATTTTAAAAGTATCTCAAGACATATACCATAAACTGTTTTAATAGGTAAGCTTTCAACACGAGGAGGTGCTGTTGAGACTCAAATCTTTGGGACACGTTCAGTCATGTGTCAATATACAGGCTGACATATTTGCACAAAATTTCTTAGGTGAGCACTATTCCCCATATTCAAGAATTAAATCCTGGCTATGCAAGGTAACTTGTCCTTTGCTATAAAGTTCATAACCTTGCAGAATACGTAAGGGTCAGTACAGCATTGTGCACAAACGTGTAAGACACATATTAATGGACATCTCTTACAAGTTTCCAATATTCATGACTGGAACGCAAAAAGTCTGTGGCTAACACTGCATGAATTGGTGTTCATAACCTAACAAATACTGGGAGAGCAAGAAGCCTAAGAAATAAGCAGATTAAGAATTGATTCAGTTTTATTTTTGGTAGGAAATCTCCCGTCACAAATTTGCATTCACTGATTTATTTTCAGAGTTTTCAAAAAATCAATTCATCATGATATGAACACAAAGTTTCCAGGCCACCCAGATTTTGTAAATATAAATATGTCAAATAAGAACATCTGTGCTTCAAATCAGCTAGCTCTTTTTAAACAGGTTGGTGACAGTGGTGTAACATAATCATTATATAAAACAATAGATAGAACAAATTTTCAGAACTCCATGCATGACAAAGCTGTTCCCATAATTAAAAAAACTCAGAGAAGAACACATGATTTTCAGAGTTTCTCAGCAAGTATAACTGCCATTATCTTTGGCATGCTAATATACAAAGATGTTTAGCCCAACAGATACACAACAGCAGAAATAATTAATTAAAATTGAATGAAAGAATGAAAGGATGACTGTGATAAGCCATGGGGCTTCATTATGAATATATAGTGCAAGGCGTAAATAAAGTTTCATTCATACAGAGGAAAATATAAAAGAAAGAAAAATGAGAAGTTTTCTATAGGAAAAGTTTATGTTGTACCTACATCAGACTCCTATTCGTCTCCAAAAACGGTGTGTCTTAGTTAGAATATGTTTCCAGTGCTGGCTACAAGTCTCCCATCATGAAAAATGAAGCCAGTTACATCACAGGAGCTTCTGGCCATACCTCTCTCTAGGAGATACAGTTAAGATGGGATCATGACTTCTAGAAGAAAATGGCTTCTAGAAACAAGGATTCACTAGCTTTTCAGTTTTCAGTTTGTTCATGTTTGTTTTTTAAATGAAATGTGTTGGGTTTTTTTTAAAAAAACGTGCATTTTTTTTAAAGTGTTTAGATAATTTAGTCACTTTTTTTATTGGAAAACTGTAGTTGACATTGCAAAATTGCTATCTGCCCTAGTCATCTGTTCATACTGCTATGAAAAGAGTTTCAACGAGAGAAACTTTATGTTTCCTTCATCTGTCAGCTTCAAAAATTAAGCCCACTTATGCCTTTCCACCCAAGTAGACAGTCAATACTTTTATTTTAAAATGCCAATAAATAAGGTAGTGGGGTGTCTCTTCCACTTGTACATTGTCACTCTGTACTTACCTTGCTCTATCTGGCAGAATATATGCTCATACATGAGAACATATAGTTCAGAAAACCGTAACTGAACACACCAGGATTCACAGTGGGATCCCACTTGCAGAGAATGAGCTCTTCACTTCTCAGTAAACTCCCCACAGGAATTTCCAGAGGAAGAAAGCAGTCTGTTTTACACACCAGTAACTACATGAAAGGGTGGAAACATTGCTCCAGATCAGCATCATTAACATTTACATAGTCAAATTACTGGAAAGCAAATATATCTTCAAAATACCTCCCTGAGGTCAAGACACATTATTGACATTCAGTGGGGGACAGATGTGTTATGTGTCATATCTGATGTCATCCACTGAGTCATGGGCAAATCCAGAATACTCTCTAAGAGAGGTGAGAATGACTGAGAAAAGAAAGACAGTGTTTGTCCCTGCACTAACTCCAATAGGTCTTGCTGCCTCTCCACAGGTGAGGGCAAACTGGGTTTTCTGTCTCCTGTTCCTCTTATCTCATGCAGCTGATTGTTAATTATAGGTTAGACCTCCTGGGAGCATCTTATCTAGAACATTCTTGTTTTTAGCAAAGCTTGACCTTTCAAGAGTATATGAGGGGAATTTTGGATGACACATTAACAAATTTTATGGCTGAATCATTCATGGCCTTTTTTTATTGTTTCTGAACCTGTGCCTAAAACTGCAACAATCTATTTGATATGACTTGAAAATATCTTTTTTTCTATTTCTTGTATTTTTATATTCTTTATTGGAATATTTTTTATAATATTCTAGCTTTTTGTAGAAAATTTTGACACCTCCAGTGATTTGGAGGAGTAACACTAAAAAAATAGTTCTTCCAGCTTCATTTGAAAGTTGCGTTCTCTGGAGAGAAAAACCCCCTTAGCTTTTGCTGAGATTGAATGGGCACAGTTAAACTTTCCAGTTTCAGGACTTCCAACTTTCGCCATTTTGTCATACATCTTTGAATATTTCTTCTCTCGCTTATTAAGTCTTGGCATCTGAAATCTCATGAGTGTGTGGTAATCTTATTTTTCTTTTGAAAGGCACCATTTTCACCTGCTAATTCTGTTCAAGAAAATTTAAAGTAGGAATCCAAGCACTTAAACAGAAAGGAACATAAGAAAGAACTTGAATTTTTTAAATCTCATTTTTAAAGCAATTTCATGACAGAGCACAAAAAAAGGGCCTTGGGGCTGACCAGGTGAAAGCCTTATGCATTCATCTGATTCTGTTATACATGATTTTCAGAATTATAAGATAATATTTCCAGTGTTGACTCTGCAGAAGCCCTGAAGAAGACAGTAGGACTTCTCACAGTCAGCGCAAGTAGGAATTGTTATGTTATGTTCTGTTATCGTGAAAGACTTTAGCCGCCCTTTACCCCCACCTCAGCCTTTCTCAGGGTACAGTAGGCATTGCAGTCTTACCCTGGATGCCTTCAAGTCAAGGCTCCTACATCCTGCAGTCACACCAGAGACATCTGGTGAGGGGTCTAGAGAAAAAGTCCTATGAGGAGAGGCTGAGGGAACTGGGCATGTTTAGTCTGGAGGAGGCTGAGGGGAGACCTCATTGCCCTCTACAACGACCTGAAAGGAGGTTGTAGGGAGGTGGGTGTTGGCCTCTTCTCCCAAGGGAATAATGACAGGACAAGAGAAAATGGTCTGAAGTTGCAGCAGGGGAGGTTTAGATTAGATATGAGGAAGAATTACTTTACTGAAAGAGTGGTCAGGCACTGGAACAGCCTGCCCAGGGAGGTTGTGGAGTCACCATCCCTGTAGGTATTTAAGAAGTGTGTAGATGTGGCACTTCAGGGCATGCTCCAGTGGCCAAGATTGTTGGGTGTGATGATTGTTGTGGTGATGGGTTGTTGGGTTTTTTGTTTTGGTGTTGTGTGTTTTTTGTTTTGTTTTATTTTGTGGTTTTTTTAATGGTTGGACTCGATGATCTCAAAGGTCCCTTCCAACCATGAAGATTCTGTGATTCTGTGATCTGGAAAGAGGTGGACACAGGAACAGGATCTAAATGAGTTTTAAAATAGTAGCTCAGATTTGCCATTATGAAGTTGCTAATCCCATTACATTCTACAAGGAAAACTTTCATCTGGAAACCAAACTATATTACAAAGACCCAAATCTCATCATTACGCACTTGCATATTACCTCACTCAGTAGATTCAGTCACACTAGCACAGCTAAACACTGCAATGTTATAAATAATAGCAGTTTAATGATAACAAGAGTTCACTGATATAAAACTAATTATCTGCCACAGGAAAGAATGAGCAATGCTTATTTTGCCTGATGTCATACTTCCAGAAATAACAGACTAATAGAGCAGCTACTCCACTACTAAAGTTGGAACATCATCTTTTTAAAAAATTTACATCAATATCATATTTTTGACATGTAAATGTAGATAAAATGATATAAATATGCCTTAATTGTGAAAAATTATTTTAAGAACATTAAAAATCTCATATTTGTGAGATGTGTATTGGATGAATTCACTTGAATGAGATTATGACAATGCTAAGGTTCTTGCAGGGAGAATACAGAGACAGCTTGGTTTGGAAAAGAAGCTTCTTTTTAAATTAATGTAGCCCTTCAATCACAATATTTCTCATACAGGCTAGAGAAGACAGTCACAAATCTGAATGATGTACAGAGGTTTAAAAATATCTCTCTTTTTTTTTCTATGAAGAGTTAAATAACAATGTCTATTTCTCCACTGAAGAGGGAAAGTGGAATTCTGAGCAGAAAGCATGTTTCAAGATCTAATGAGATTTTGAGGAATAGAAGCATCCAAAGCCAATTACATTGCTTTTAATGACTATTTGTTAAAAGGAGTTAAAAAGGCTAGGCACGGTTGGGGCCAGTTAAAGGAGAAAATTAGGAACATACATCTCCATAGTCAGCTTCCTAAAACAGCTCACTTAGTTATTTCAGATCAAAAAGTTTAGAAGCAAAACAGGGTGTTTCAGCTCCTGAAAGCATACTTTTGATTACACGACGGAAGCCTTTCAATTAGCTGTAAGAGTGGCACATCATGAAGATTTGGCAGCTCTAGATCAATAAGCCAACCCTAGGATTTCTTTTTTTTTTATTCCTTCAGACTATCAGGAAAGGGAAAAAATAGCATCCAAGGGAAGAAAAAGTACAGCAACATAAAGCATCTGCACAGTATAAACAGAACAATGGTGACCAACATTTTTCAATACCTTTCACTAGATCCTCTTCCTTGACCTTTATCCACCTTATTACATTGCTTTGAAACAAACAAAAACATTTCTGTGGTAAGTCAAAGTCAAAAGCATGGAATTTTTCAGCTGTTTTCCCGTATCTTCTAGCTGTGGTGATCTTCTAATTGTAAATTCTTCTCTATATATACATTCCAGCTTTTTTTTCTTTTCTTTTTCTTCTTTAAACCAGAATGAAACTTGATGGAAATCAAAGCTTAGCGCTCGCCCAGGACATACAGATCTTAGAGATTGCACCATTATCTCTCATAGCTTTTCCTTTTCTGTCAGCACAGAGACTTTCAAATAAGCTTGGAGGCTTTCCTCTGTGCCCAGCAGCCTTAAAACCAAAATTAGAGTTATGAAATTAAACCACAATGCATCCAATAAAGAAAATGTAACTTTACCATATTTTTTTCATCACTTCAGCTTCTTCTGGATTATAAGTAAATGAATGAAATTCTGCAAAAGATTTCTGGGTTCCTGCATTCTCCTTCTAGCCCATCCAAGGCTAAAAATTCAGCTAGGAAATGCAGTTCAGAAATTTATGTGAAGTGCCTGTGCTAGAGCCACTAGAAAGTGATAGACACAGGGGTTAAAAAAAGTAACGCGGCACACATGTCTCTGTGTAAAATCTAAGCTGTGTACCAGGAGGCCCTCTTTTCCCTGTATCACGTAAAACGGACCGAATAACCGGGCAACAAATTGGCGTGGTGGGCTATAAGGCAGAATTATGGTAACAAAATGTGAGCATGGGAACCATTGAGAACCGATGTTACATAGAAGCAAAGACAGGAGGAGGGAAGGGCCATTTGTGTCAACAGAGAGCGCACACCTTGGGGCTTGGATAGAGACAGCCAGGGAGAAGACCCTGTCCAGGCAGGAGGTTACTGACTGCAATGGCAGGCTGTGGGACTGTCCAAATTCTGCTCATCAAAGGACACAAGCAAAAGTACTGCATGAGGCCAGGAACTGCTGGCAGGCAAAGAGCAATAGGAATTTTCCTCTCCTGAAACTCCACTGTAAGGGATATAGCTTTTATCCAACCAGGCAAAAGTACTGACTTCCTAATTTGGAGCCAGGACATCCAAAAGAATGGGAAGAAGAGCCAAGGTAGGCCTTGATCTTGAGTGGTGGACCAACCTCTGACAAAAAGCTGTTCAGCCTTTGGCTATGAAAATAAGATTCCAGTAACTGAAAAAGAAAATGTATACTAGATTTTAATATTTTTTGCTTGTGTCCGATTGTCTTGTCATCTGCATTAAGTGCCCACCTCACCCTTCAATGGCTCTCCAGTGTACTTCCCTGACCAGGGAAGAGAGGCATGCAATACAGGGCCCTCCTTGCATAAGCGTGTGCTGAGAAGGCACAAGCGAACACATGCATTACGGGCTTTTACAGCACAGACAGGACTCATTTCAGCCGTTGAACACCCACATCAGCAAACAGAGCAACTGCTGGACCTGAGCCGGCACCAACTCTGTGGAGCCGCCGACTGCTGTACGCAGCGGGCCCCATAAAAACTGCAACATCCATCAGCGGGCGAACGGGGATCTTTATGCTCAGAGCGGCTCATCTGTGCTTTGCAACCTCCAAGTAAAATCATTAGTGTTGCTTGCAGGGAGAGAAGGGAAAGATAAATATGATAGCTTATTTCTATCTTCGGCCAGGAATTTCAAACAGATGATAGGGATTATTTCCTTCTTAATGCACATTTTCAAGTTTGAAGGGAGGCATGGGAGAATATGTATTAGGGCCACAGAAGATTTCTTTCTTGAGCTTGTTTAGTGTGAACAGTGTTATTCAGCTGCCACTGACAGGTTCTACTTAGAAAAAAAAATAAAAAAAAAAATCTTATTATAGTGTGCCAACATAGTCCTTTGCCATATCCTAGATTTCACAGCCTAAAATTACAAGCAAAGTTGCCAAAAAAAATGTGAGCATGAGACAAAAGGCAGAGGGAACCAGAAGACAGAACGCTGTCAGAAAAGCCACATAAAAGCAATGAATTATACCATGGGACTTAAGCATCATAGAGCCCCATGAAATGAAAAAAAATCCATTGATTTTCTCTCAGCTCGATGAGCGGGATCCTTTATCAAATGCCTTTGAAAGTAAGACCTCCCGCTGGTTTTCTTATATTAAACTGCGGGAAAAAAACCTTCCATTGTCAGGGTTGCTGCAAGGATGTAATCAGAGATTTGGCATTCCAGCTCACAGACACCAAGCAACTTGGAAAAAAATCCCCATACTTATAGTCGCCATTTTTCTTTTCTAATAGAAGGCTGAGTATAATTACTTCAAAACTCAGTGACATCAGGGGTAGATAACATTAAAACAAATCACCTTTCTTCCAACTATGCATTTTCCTCATCATTGTGATAACATGATAATTGCCTGGAGATGGCTTATTGCAAAGGCAAGCTCTCATCACAAATTCCCTCTTTAGGTCACTTTCCTGACAAGCAGAATAATTTACAACATGAACCATGAACCTGAGCCACATTTCTATTCAGTTGTACTGAAAATTAATATGAGAGTAGCAGAAGGAATAAGGCTGGGCAAGGAAACTTCTGTAGGCACCAGGTATTTTGGGAAACTACTGCATTATCTAAATGGATGGCTGCTGTCATCATCTCAGCTCAAGAGTCAAAACACTGTGTAATCAGCATGAGAAAGAAAATGATCCAATTGATTAGCTTATTAAGATCTACCAGTCCAGAGAGGACAAACATTTACCAAAGGTTTTCTATACCTGAAAATTACGGCTTTTGTGTTTTCAGTATTACCCATCTCTGTGAATAAGTATAGAGTAAGAACATCACATTTGGGTTTCCATGAACTCCATACATCCGCTGACATGGACTTACTGTGAAGGCAGAACAGATGAGAAGGAGCAAAAAATATTAACAATATTTTCCATACAAAAAATACAAACAGATTATGTTTATTTATAATTAAGTTCTTCTTGCATAAGGGAAAAGCAAAGGAAATAAAGAAGAGAGCACACATGCGTAAAAAGACACTAAAGCTTTTCCTTTAAGAGGGTATATCTGATCTGAACAAAAAATTGCAGCTGCATCCAGCACACATCTAAAAAACCTGCAGGTGCAGTAGTAAGATAATTTGAAACATATATACATATATATACACTTGTACATAGAATAGGGTCTTTGACCTAGAAGGAAAACAGTTCAACATGAATAAAGCTTGGCAACTACAAACTGACGTGAGATGGATGCTACTTATTTATCTATTACTTTCTGCATCAGAAAGATTCACCTGCTGTTGTACAGTCTCCCATAGGCAGAGACAGAGAAGATGTGAGGTGAGGGGACTGTGTGTGTGGCTTGGGTCCTAGAGGCAGGCTCGCCCAAACTGCCAGCAGCCTCAGAGTTGCTCTCACTGCACCTAGATGTCACAGTCCTGGGGTGTTGTGTGATAAGAAGGGGCTGCAAGAGGGCAGTGAGGACCAGGTCTGAAGGGACCAGGATGTAGAGTGATGTAGATTTATGACACTGGGCAATTCCTTCTCCCTGAGCAGAGTATTCAGGAGTCTATTTTTGCCTGGTACGGAGAAGTGTTCAGCCACTGTCATGGGCTGGCTGAAGGGCAGCTGTAGGAACAGCCTCACTAGAGAGGATAAAAACTCCTGCCCCTGACACTTTGCAGACTAAGCACCTATGTATTATAATCAATGTTCTGGAAGATACGTTCATATACGTGAGAAGAACCTCTAATCCCCTTCCCCATTCCCTTTCCTTCTAGTTAACATAACTATTGCCATTAACACTATCAGATGCCTGTAACTGCAGTTCTCTTTGGAAAATACAGATACCGTTCTTCCATCACTCTTCTCTACTAACAGCACTGACACTCAGGTTTCATGCTTTCAGACTTTATTGGAACAGACCTTAGCAAGTAGTGCAGCTTTAAACCATGTTTTATCATCATCTGCCTTTAGAGGTTGTCAGCACCTCACTGTGGTTAATTAAATCTATTTAGTAGTAGTTTGATGGCAACCCAGACTGATGAGCATTTAGGAAAAAAAAAAAAAAAGATAAAGGAAAATAGGAGACATGAAGAAATAGCGCAAGTTTAAAAAAAAAGAGTAAAGATAAAATACTATGATTTATTATTATTATTATTTCTTCTTTTAAGTACAGCTAAGCTATAGATCTTCATTGTATTCCTGCTTTTTTCCTGACTCCAGTTCTGAGCTGTTCTAACAGTAGTTAGAATGATCTTTAGATAGCTGTATTTAAAAGAAGAAATAATAATAATAATAATAATACCCTATTAAATATTTTGAGAGGATTTTTTGTCATAACTTTTGTTGCTCCCTAAGCTGCTATAACTTTTTCCCTTTCTCTTCCTTTTCAGTGATTTTGTTTGTTTCCAAGCATGCTGTTTTGCCTTAATTACAATGATATATGCATACTTTTCTCCATCTTCACTTTTAAGAAACCATTTGCATTAGAGAACTGGAAGTAACCATCATAAGGCTAGTTATGCCAGGGGTATATTAGCCAGATATTTGCCCATGCAAACACCCCTCCCCTTTGGAGCAATTGTTTGTTCTACCAGTAGTAAACAGATAGATGTGCTGTGCATTTTTTTCATTATCGGTATGAAACTGGTAAAATGTTTCCATCACATAGTTCCGTTATTTCAATTTTATCCTATTACTTAATAAAAGACAGAGTATTAAAAATATATAAATCTGTGAAACAGGCAACTTTTTTAAAAATCCATGTGAAGACATTACTGTGCTTTATTCTTAGTCAATTTAACACTGAATAACAACTGCCTGTGCTATTGTCCTCTCCAGGGAGGGTTTTTGTTCAATTTTGCTGTGTCCTTCATTACATCTTACGACTGAGCTTCCCAAAACTGCATTTCTCATTAAGCATCAGGATTAAAGAATTCCCGCAGTGCACTGGTTTGATTCAACAAGACAAAAGAATATGGTATATTCTGGGAAACACAGTTAAGGTTAGAAGCTCACCTGATTTTGAAAAAATGAAAAGAAGATACTTAAAGTACAACCAGCATGTTGTGCTATCACATGCGAAGTAAACATAGATTAATGCAAAAGCAAAATAATTTTACTTTGTTTTTTACATAAAATATATGTATTTTGTTTCACTCTTTCCAAAGGAAACTTAAAATTCAAGAAAAACCTACACATTACTTCTGGGTCTGCAAAAATAAGAGGTTAAGCACGAGAGAGGTGCTTCTTGTAAATACACCAAATGTTACCTTGTGCTTATTCAACTGTTTTCTTAAATTTCCACCAAAATAAGCAATTGAGATGGATTAAGCTGCCAAGATGTTGAGGGTACTAATATTACCTCAATACTTTCCTCCTGTTCCATCCAGCAGTTTCTTCTAGTTTTCAGTTTCTTCTCTATATAGTCTTACTCATACACTGCTCAGTACATAAGGCCAGAAATGGTCCCTCTGTTTTAAGTTCATATGAACCAATAGTAAATGCATGACACATATGGCCACCTCAGATAAACAAACACAGCTACTGAACTTTGGTTCAACTTAGCAAATCCATGCTGCTGAGCATGTTATTGAGTTTCTTAAATGATGAAAAAAAAATCATGAGGTCTGAAAAGACAGAGACTAAAATACTATGTTTCTGATATGTAACAAGCTATTATTCCTCTGTGGTTAGCTAAAGCGCGGTTCTACTTCCTCTTTCCAATATAAAAGAATACATGGACTTTTTGAGGTACCCACAAAGCTCAGACTTCTCAAAAAAAAAAAAAAAGCGCCTTTCTTTTGTCCCTAGAACCATAGATCAGCTGATTTCAAAACAAAGACCACAGCCTGACAGAAATTTCCCTGATACTGGGTATTGGGGACACTGTCTGAACTCAAGAGACTAAAACAACAACTCACTCTTAAAATTCTAGGTTTTCACCAGAACTCAAATATTGAGCCTAACTGAAAGAGAAGGAAATTCTTTCAAGACATTCGATAATATTTTTTGAAAGTAAATGAAACATGATAAAAAATAATAACTATAAACTAGCACATTCCTTTCCTTGAGAAAAGGCACAGGAGGTGGCGAGAGGAGAAATTTCACAGAGGAACGTCAGCAGTGGTTCTGGAAAATGTCATGATACAGGTGGTAAAAATGTAAATGAACACATGGTACTCTGGAACAGGAACTTAATGTTTGGGGTTTTTTTCTTTTCTTTCTTCTTCTTTTTTTTTTTTTTTAAATCTGTATGGATTTATTTTGAATACTGAGACTGCTGTCTGTAAAGTTACAAAGTTATGGGTCACTGGAGGGACACTCCACGACTACTAGTTTCACCCAGGTGGCTCAATATCTCTGAGGTTTTCAGCAAGTTTAGAAGAGTCCCTGCTGATTCCCATGACGTTTCTCCTCCTGTCACTTCTCATTCTTAACTGTGTGTTCCCTGTTGTCCTCATCAATCCCTCAGTCCCTGATGGAGCTACGTGCTCCTAACTCCACACACATTTCCTCTTCGTTCCTGCCTGTGCTCATTCTGAAATCTCTGTAAACTGTTATTCCCTGCTCAGAAAGAAAGCAACACTCTCCTACTCTTTCCCCAGGTGATCCACTCTTCTTCAGGTGCGTTTTTAACTTACACTCCAAGATTTACACTCCAAATAAAAGAGGTTGCTAGCATAGCATCATTGCTATGATCAAAATCAATAAGTTTGATCACTCTTTGTTCCTGTCTTTCTGAATCTTGATTTTTGTGGGGACTGGTATCTCTTCCTATGGTCTCAATTTACATTTCAATTTCCTATGGAGATTCTCAGGCTATCATCTCAAAACATGCTGCTTCCGATACCAAGAGCACTGTAGCCCTCTTACCCTGCTAGGAAGGTAATCAATTCTGAAAAAGTGTACATGCAGCTATGTTGCTTCTAAGCTAACATTTTTTTAGAGCTTTACCTTTCATATATTCATTTCTGACTTGCAAGAAAAGGCAATTATCTACTGCACACTACAGATCTGTGGCTATTTCCCAGATACCCCTAAATGGAGCCTAACAATTAGTTGTACTTGATTTCCATTGTTGGAAATGTAAATTGCTCTCATCAGGTAACTTTTAAATGCATAATCAGGATAACTTGTACTCATGTCATGATATTTTACTTATAGCAGCCTGGAAGTGTCTTCAATCCCTTTTTAATTTGTTTACCATAATCAAAATATAAAAGTTCATGCATGGATTTTAAACAACTTTAAATGGTTCCATTTTATAATATTTGGTTAATTTTCATAATTACCACACATCTGTCCACTCCATTTTATGGATCAAGGCCATAAAGTTAGCATTCATTAATATCCTGAGATTGTTTACATGCCCCATGAGCAAAAGTATTTTGATAAGCGCGATGAAAATAGTTATTTACTTCATCAGGTCTCTCACACATCTCTACATTCCTTGCTGCAACTGTAGATCCTAGAGTGTGATTTTTTCCCTAAAATTCCATCAGCACACACTGACATCAGGTTTACTAGCCATTCTTGGAACTAGTGATTCGTAATGGTTTGATTCAAAATAAAAAATAAATAGAATAAATGTGCAAGCAAACACACACAAGGTGGTAAAACAACAAAGCATTTTGAAAGGAATTAAAAAAAATGAAAACACTCAAATAAGTTCCTGTTCTGCTGAAGGGTATCCTTGATGCATGATGATTTAATCTTCTAATGAATTTAACAACTGGTCTTTCATATGCTCATAAAAGCATGGTTCACATCTCTCTCACAATTCTTTCCTGATAAGACTAAATAAACCAACTCAGTAACACCATCCCCCAAACTGTTAGCAGAGCAGTCACCGCTTTAAAAAAAAAAAAAAGAAAGAAAAAAAATTATGTCCTTGGGGTACAGAGTTTCTTTTTTCTATTTGTATCAATTTTGAGCAGTCACCATTCCATATGCACTTTTTCATTTATTCAAGGCTGATGCACGTTATACATGGATTGCAGCAAAAATCAGAATTAATTAGTGGAGGGATGGAAGCTGTCAGTATGATTGCACTTTTTAAATGCTTCAATTGAGTTTGTTTAAAGTTTGTTCCTATGCTAAGGACAAGTCAAAAACAAAACAACATCCACACCAGTGATGCAGCAAATGGAGAAATTTCAAGACCCACAGGAAAATTCCAGTGGCTTGACACCACAGCATGTACCATTTCATCATCCAAACAATGAGGACTACTATTAGCCATTGAAGACTTTACATACAAAGGAACACACATCAGAGAGTTTCTGCTCAGATATTTTCAAAAGTATTGTAGGTATTTTCAAATGTGTCATGTACTTCCCACCTGAATTGAAGTCAACAAAAACTATGGCTATTGGCTCACTTGAGAGATGTGCCTCTTCCATTGTTTAACATTATAAAAAAAGTCTAATGTAAGACATCTTTGCACTATCAGAGCATTGGAAAACAGAATAACCGTAGGTACACGTGTAGGTTTGTTGCCTGTAGTACCTGAAGACAAGTGTCTCGATGATAAAGACAGTCAACTCAGGACAAGAACAAAGACAGGACAAACTTCAAAAGCCACACATGAAGAAAAAAAAAATGTTCAAAACTTCAGAGAAACAAAAGCCCAGGAAAGTCAAAAAAAGAGGAAAAAAATAATTACTTAAAATCAAGATGCTGGAAAACTGCAGAACTTCAATTTCATTAGATTATCTAGGATGAGTTTCTATCAGATTAGTTATTGGTTTTCACCAGTCATAGTTTCTTAGAGATGAGTAAGCTCGTTAGCTCCCTACTGCATCTGCCAGTGTCCTGCGTACTCCAGTGCTCTCTGTGGTGGTTTCATCTGGTTCTCATCCAGCACTTACACCAGTATTTCCACCCTTCCCTCCTGGACTGAGCTTATTACGGTTTTCTCACACCTATTCTAATTGAATCACAGTGCTATCCAAATCTGACACAAGATATCAAGAGATGATGAAGCTACAACTTGTTTTGATAGTCTCTTCCTTAATTTTTAGATCTCTCTTTGTTTGCCTTCAGTTTTGCTTATTCAGGTCTTGTTCTGCATTTACCCATGGCAGTACAGAGGCTTTCTTCTGCCACTACCTTTCATATTTACTGCACTGTCTCTAAGTGTAGAAAGATTGTTTTAATATTCTTTTGACAGAATACCGCAGAAAAGCTAGGCTAGGCTTTTCAGGGGATACTTATTTAAGCTACCAACCCTCTACACCTGCAGTAAGCTACTGAAAAATAGGTCTTATTGGTATACCTGTCATAATGCT
The DNA here is from genome assembly GCA_028565335.1 of Limnodromus scolopaceus. Lineage (NCBI taxonomy): Eukaryota > Metazoa > Chordata > Aves > Charadriiformes > Scolopacidae > Limnodromus > Limnodromus scolopaceus. Next base: position 109,693,514 of record JAOXNO010000001.1, read on the forward strand.
GTTTCATTTCTGCATCAAAGCAAATTCTACACGCATTTGGCTCTCTAAACAGTGAGAATTAATATTATTTCTTCCTACTTCTAGAGACCACCAGCAAAAGAAGTAAGTACTGTACAGGCAAAGCTCACAAATACCAAAGCTGTTTGGTTATTGTTGCCTTTTTTCTTGTTTTCCTTTTTTAGACATTTCCAACCAAAGTTTCCCATTCTCCTAACTGTTTCCAGCTGGGATCATCCTGCTTTGGAGCTAAATGTTCAAAAGAAGGGTTTTTTTCACAGGAACAACCCAGGCTGCTGGGGGGGCCACTGAAACACCAGACACAGGCTGAACAAAGCCAGGGTAGCAAGGGACAAGGCAAAACCCAACCATCCCCTAGTCTGAGGGGGCCTGGAGGCTGCTCTAGTTACCCTTTTGCATTGCACCAGTTAAAAACAGTGAATTTAAGTCCAAAGGTAGCCCCATGAGTTGGGGCTGTTATAAAGAAAATTAAAAACACTGAAAAATCCATGACTGATACAATGGGAGATTGATGCATGACATGAGCGGCTTACTTAGGGAGACCACCACACCTCACTGCGCAGGTGGTTTTCATCCATTAACTCTTCCATCCTTCCAGTCCTCCTGCTAGTTGAATCTCGCCTCTCCCCTACCCATCTCCCAGCCTGTTCTGTCCCTCACAGGCACTCAGTTTTCAGTCCTCTGCATCCCTGCTGCAACCTCTCACTTTCTGTTTGTTTTGGGCTGGGCACTGCACCTTTTTCACACAGCCACTGTAATGGACACATAGAGATGCATACATACACACACTGATGGATCCTTTTTAGTAGCAGATGGTACACTCCTCCAAGAATTATTCAAACTTGAAAGCCCTTTTTTACCTCCCACATGGCTCATTTCATCCAAGATGACAGCATCTTGTCGTGCCCACTCTCCGTTAGCCCAGCGCTTTCTTCCTCCTGTGTCACTTCCAGCAGTGATTCACAAGATCACAAATTATTCTGCCATTACTTATATGTGTTTATGAAATTGCCAACAGATGGGTAATGGTCTTCCAAAATAATAGTTACCTCCAGGCACACATATTGGCAAAGTACCATGAAATGCTTTTGTTTATACCCTGTGCACTTCTTTATGATACATGAAAAGTGCGTAAATGGTTTCTGAAAGTCTTTTTGACTTAACTGCTATTCCTCAGCGGAGTCAGTTTTCCATAATGTTGTAGACCTTACCCTCCATGGTCTCCCAGTTAAACCCAGGAAGCCAAGTTTCAGTATTTCTGGTACTCTATTTTCCTCTTAGAAACAGTCAGAAAACATAATTTCTTTCAGGACTTAAAAAAACTTATGAAAAAGGTTGTGTTACTCTAACTGTAACAAGTATATTGGCATAGCTAAAGATAGTCATGAAAGGTTGAAAAAAAGGACAGATTTGTAAATTAATGGGCTAAAATTTAGTACATTTGCAAATGAGCTCCAAAAGACCATCAATATATCAAAGAGCTAGATGCTTCCACACATCACATACTTTTTAATGGTTTTATTTTCTAAACATAGTCTAGGTCTAGTGGTCTCCTTTTTTCCCATATGCCTCTGTTACATGTTAGCACTTTGCCTCTATGTGAACCCAAAAGGAATAGAAAGGTGAATTCATTCTGAAATGACCCAAAATATTCTAGTTTTGCTTTAGGGCTGGCCCTTAAGTTAGAATAGAATGCAAATAAACTTCTTTTTTATTATTATTTCCTAGACTTGCCTATTTTGAGAAACCATAGTTCCCTCTAAGGTTTTTTCAGACTTATGCAAGACTGATTTAGGGTTGAATAGAAACATCGCTGGGCAAAATATAAGGATTAAAAAAGAAATATTAACTCAACCTTAATCGTGGTAGTTTGAATGTTACTATACTCATTCAACATTTTTATAGAACTCATCATTAAAATATCCCTGAAGTCCATGTCTTAGCTCAGAAGAAACTCCGAAACAAAGTGTAATTCTCAAAGGTAGATTTTGGATGTCATTTTTAGAGGGGTAATGGTCTTCAGCTGCCTTGTGATGTAACGAAGCCGACAGAGGAAGAAAGCCTTATCACTATTGCATCTAATGTAAGTGTTGCAAGGTTTTTTGATTTTTTTGTTTATATCAGTTATTCTGTTTTGAAATTGAATAACTAATAGTTTTCTTTAATCCATAATAAATTCAGTAGCAACTCTGAATGAATCATGTACTCTTGATGATGTTACACCTTTTTTTCTGTCAGTAACCCCTTTGATGACTCCCCAAAATCTCAAGGAACAAGCATGGTTTTCCTGACAGTAAAAGTTCTGAAACACCAAATAAAAGTTTACATCATTATAATATATTAAAACAGCAGGTTAGTAACCAGCAAAACAAAAACAGTTGCTAAATACTTTTTATAGGCTATTTTAAAGCTTCTAAATTTCTCTTTTAAAAAAGAAGCACATAAACAACCTAAACAGCAAGACTCATTTGTACCCTCCAGCAGTCCCTGAATCAAGATGTTTTCTCAGTTTATTTAACTTGCAAGACACTGCGAGGCAATAACTAACACACCTGACTGCATAGTTCCCTATTCTTCCTTCCTGTTCTCTCATTTAGATTTGTTTTTATTTCGCTTTAACAATTTGGCGTACACTTTTTTAGAGAGTGTCAGTAAACACACCGTTGAAAGAGACTGATCTGTAAATCCAGACAAGCCCAGCTGTGATAAGAACCTATTTGTAAAAGACTAAATCACAACCTTAGAAGACATAAAATACTCCAACAATTCTATGAAAGTGCTAGGTACGCTCAGCCCATTGTTTTAAAGACCAGTTCTTTGCTGTTCAAAATACATGTACCGCAGAACCCAAGGACTGGGTGACAGACCAGCAAGAAAGAAAAGAACTGTCATGTATGAAGCATTTTTAAAATATTCCAGTTGCAGACATCACACAGAATAGAATCTGAAATATATAAAGGGCAGTTCCAGAGCTGAAAGAACATATTTGATGCCGTGTTTGTTAAGATTAGTTTAAATTTAGCAGTGATCTGCAGATTTCTAAAAGGGCTAAGGAATTCATCAGCACACCACTTGATGTCTGGATGTCTAAAGTTCCCGGATTGAAGGAATCACATTGCAATATACAACGGTAACTTCTGAATATTGCAATAGATGCACTTACAGCAAACACGAAATAATAATAATGAAAATCTTTGAGTGTCTTTTATGATATCATCGTAGAAAAAGCTGGGGATATAATGCACTGTACATAATTCCTATACTGGAATATCATATTAATTAACATACTGTACACTGAAAGATAACTTTCCAAAAGACTCTTATCTGCATTCTGCCATTTTTGAGTCCCTGGCAGGACTATTTACAGTGCATGTGTGTGGGAAATTGACAAATTCTGCACATTTGGTGCTCTTTTCATGTTACTTGCTACATTCAGCAGAATATAAGATTTCAGATTTAAAATGTGTTTCCTAGCTCATCCTACTGTATAAATCATGTATTAAGCCAACCAAGCAGAAAGCTAGAGGCAGAGACAGAAAATGTGCTTATTTTAAGATTAAAAAACAAAACAACAACAAAAAAAGCAGGATATTTTCTTACAAATGTAATGGTGAATAAACATTTATATGGTGGGTTACTTACCAAAGCATATGGCGTTTTCCACGTATTCTAAGATGGGGGGAAGAGGGCAGGAAAACTGTACTACAGAGAAGAAAAAGTTTATTGACTCACAACAGATTTGCTGCTTAAAAAGAGAAACATACTGTTTTAATAAAGAATGCATCTATTAATCCAATGACACACAGTCTTTATAATGGTGGAAAATACCACCTTTTAGAGAAAGCAAGTTTGTTCTCCAAATTATAAGTTATACATCTGACTACAGGGGGCTAATTTAAGGAGTTTATATTAATTTGTAGGGATATTGCAGCAGGCTCCAACTGAAAAGGAGCAGGGACAAATGTTCATTTCTGAAGATGCTTGCTTTGTCACATTTCACAGTTCCCAGTTAATTTGTTTTATTCTTTTGAGATATTCTCAGAAGATAATGAAAATACCTCCTGTACACATAGAATTTATATGTCCCTTGTTGTCATTATGGCTCTTCCTTCTCCAAGGCTTCTTAAGAAAAATAATATAAAACATAGCAAAAAGAAATTAGAGTCAGAGATAGAAGAATATGCTATATATTATGGGTAGAAAGTAGAGGAAATTGTGATTCACTATCAAATAACATAACGAATAGGAGAATCAATTCATAAATTCAAGGTAGACTTGTTTCCTCATGCATCATAAAGATACATTACTTCTTAAAGTGTGGATTTATTATCTTTGGTATCAGATAGCCAGCCTTGCCAAAGAAAAATGTAACATTCTGGATTCATTCAAGGATACTTGATAGCAGCAGTACATAGTATTACCGCTACTGCTTATAATCTTAATAATAATAGCAGAACATGGGAAAAAGGGGAAAAAAATTCTGAAAATCTGATGCTTCTACAAACAGCATCAATAAAGAGATCAAATTCAACTATGACAGCGACAGAAAGGCAAGTTAAATTAATCCACACTGCAACTTTACAAATAGGCAAAAGAAAATCATGGCATGTGGGTTGTCCTGAGATTTTTCATATGCCAAAACCACTTATGGGCAAGGTAAATTTCTTTTTGCCTGAATAATTTACTCTATTATTACTATTTAAGAGAGGCTGCAAGGAAAAGGGAAACATCCCAGACTGAATAAGAACCAGAGTTATCAAAGAAATAATGCATCAGAAATTAGAAAAATTCTCCAAAAATGATCCCTGAGGAAAAACGTGAAAATACATAGAGAGAAAAAAAAAAAAAGAAAGGAGTGTGTCCTGACCAGATCATTACCTCTAGCTTAGCAAGACAGAAAAGATGAAATACTTGCAGGAAAAAATACTCTGGGAAAAGGGAAAAGAAAGGAGAATCTAGGATATTATCTTGACAGTACCCTTTCTCCAGTTACGTGATAATCAACAAGACCAAACAGACAACCATCTAGTGCTACAAAGACCATCATCTCTCTGTGGCATTTGGCCAAACCACACTAACTCATTGCAGCCTAGATCGGACTTTCTCTAAAAGTCCACATCTTTTCTTTCCAGTAAGATAGAAAGCCGTGTACCCTTGTCAAAAATGGGTTTGATGCTATGAAGACAAACAAATTAAGTTTATGGACCATAAATGAAAATATCAGATTTAAGCTGAAGGAAAATCCAATGGCTACTACAATCCAAAAGATTGAATGGACTGTGACAATGCATAGAGAAGAGGAAAACAAAAAATGAAAACACTGTTGAGAGAAGGAATGAGAAAAGAAGAAAGAGAAAGAATGAGGTGGAACGGACCCTGGAAAGGGCAATGTGAAGGACTCTTGGTAGAGCGAGGTTGGGGAAGGAGAGAGAGAGAGGCAGGGAGAAGGGAAGAATAAGGATAAATTACACACCATATGAACTTTTGTGGTTTCCACTCATCTGTGTTTTCTAATCCCTCATTTTGCATTGATCTGACTAAATGACATGCTGAAAACATTTGGAAGGGTGTCCGAGGAAATGTGGCTGTATGTATTGCCTTCATTGGGCTGGGGCCTCCCCAGTCAGTTGCTAAAGCTCTTTTGACAATTTTAGAGAAACTAGGGACACTTTTAATGGGGGGAGAAGGGGAAGGCTCTTCGTTTTCCAGCCTGAAAAGGAGGCAGAAGTTATCTTTCAACTACCTAAATAGGTTGTAAATTTCAATGTCTTTTTGTAGCTTAAAGTTAGTAAAACTGTATGCGTATTAGCACTTCTTTTGCTGGTGCCTAACAGTGGCAGCAAAAAGACAATGGGTGTTTGCAAAAATATATTCTGCTGGATTGGTTTTGATGGAGAAGCAGAGTCTTTGCCATTAGCCAAAACTTAAACCTTAATAGAAAGCAAAAAAGTTTTGTTTGTCAGCAGAGAAAAGATGCAAGAATGCAAGAATGATTTCCTTCAACCTCTACACCACCGTCTTGTTAAACACCTTGTTGCATTGGCAAACTCTGTAACTTGAGGAATATTGTGTCCCAAATCTTTTTCTTGGCAACATTCATCTAGATTTCGATAACCTTTTTTGACTTGATGCATCCGTGCGCTCACTGCTAATCGCATAAGCTTGTTAAAAAAAGATTTTATTCTGTCATCTCATTTATAATTAAGACTAAGTCATGATTTAAGCTTGTAAAAGCATCAAGGACGCCATTACACCTTAACTTGCCCTAGATTTGTTTCAGCTGGGACTCTCTTTAAATGAGAGATACATAAACCTAAAGCACGACTGAGTAAAGTGTGCTGAGCAAACTTCAGAGCTGCACATGGGAACATGGAGCACAGATGAAGGCAGAGTGACTGAATGAGTTACTGGGACATCTAGAAGGTCACTATGAGTGAGACATTGACAGGCTTTCGACAGATAGTTACAGAATAGTGGACTCTCTAGTAGTCTTATAGTGTTATAGGATATGAACATCCTGCGATGGCTGGAAGCACAGGTGCTGCTTGCTATGTGCCAAGCATCATTAAGAAAGCAAACTGGAGGAAACTCCTCCAACTAGCCCACCGAATTGTCTCTTTTTGCCAACAGGGCATGGCTGCACTGCCGGAGGTGATGTCACAGAGAGGCATGAATAAGGCTGAGAAACACAGTAGAGTAGCCGGGTAGAAATCCACCCTAGTGGAAGCAGGAACAGCCTCAGGGATTCCATGCCAGAGCTAATCTAGGCACTGAATAAACAGAACAGTAACACATTACAGGAAACTAAGACACTATGTTTGCTTAAAGGATGAATAACATCATCCAGGAAGACAGAAGGATTAGCACACAATCTAGTTACGAATAATAACAGATAAAAGTTGGAAAGGGTGTGAAACAAGCTATTTGTGAAATATTTACATTACTTTTTGCTTCAGTCGCTTATGTAATAAAATCCTGATAGGCATGGATGTTATGACTTTGGGTTTTTTTTTTCCTTTTAAAAACATCAGGTATTTTCTTCATTGTTGTTGACTTCAAATTTCTGCATGGAGATCTCTGTGGATGTCTGGAGAACAACTGGGTTGCAATTGATTAAATTGCAACTTACAGGATACCAAAACCTGAGCAACTGAAAATTGAAGAGGTTTTTAAACTTGGAATATAATAAATCAGTCTTGGAAGCATCCAACAAACTAAAACCTTTATTCTTGAAATTTCCCAGCCCACAGTCTTTTATATCATGCCTGAAAAATAATCCATTAATTTCTTCCTTCAGTCTTACAAATTGTTTTCTTCAAATAAATCCCAATATTGGATATGAATGAAAAAAAAGACAAAACAAGGTTTACAGGTTTTCATGCTCCATAAAGACCCAAAAAATATATATAATCTCATCTGATAAAAAGTGTATCAGCAACAAAATAATACCTTTGACTCCTTTTTTTTTTTTTTAACCACAGTCTTGGAAAAATTTTTAAAATACTGTAGATTACAATGAAATGGTATCCAGGAGTTTTCTGCATATGCAGACACAGGAAACACCTTAAAGGAATTCTAAGCACTGTTCCTGAAATGAAAGACTTCCTTGGGAATCATTCAACTTAAATGCTGTAAACACAATCCAAATAGCAGAGTCAACATGAATGTCAGCTTTTTTCATTAAAAAAGTGATAAGCATAATTTGCAAGTATTACTATTTTGGAAGAAAAACAGAGAGAGTGTCATAACTGAGGTGGAACATTGTTCCAGCATATCTACACAGTTTATACTTATTTCCACAATACTTCTGTAATGTTTGTGTGCTCTTTAGTTCCTCAGAACAATGAGATTTAGTTCAAATAATTTCTTTTGTGAAAAGTGCTACTTAAAACACGTCTTTACCAAGTATCCTACTTCAAAGTTTTCTGTTATTTTCTTGCTTGATTGTCTTGGCTAACAGACATACTCCCACCCAGCCACTTCCCTCTCAGCAGGACGGACTGGGAGAAAATAAGAAAAACAAGAGCAAGAAACCTCATTAGGTCACGATAAAGACAGGGGAGTTGCTTACCAATTACCAACATGGTGAAAACAGAATTGACTTGGAGAAATTAGCTTAATTTATTGTCAATTAAAAGAAATATTTCATTAACAATTCGTGTAGTAGGAAACAAACAAAAAAAACCCAAACAAACAAACAAAAAAAACCCCAAGAAAACCCAAAAAGGAAACAAGCATTTACACACTTGGGGAAAACATTCTTTTCTTTTCTACCCTTTTTCCAGGTTCAAAGTCACTCCACATACCTCCCCACTTCCCCTGTTATCACCAGAAGTTACACTCAGTCCTTTCAGTGAGGTGAAGGGCAGCGCAGAGGGGTTGTGTCGGGAGGTAGAGGTTTCTGTGTGCTGCTCCTTCCTTCTCATAATTTTTCTTGTCTCCAGTGTGGGTTCTCCAGCAGCTGCAGTCCCTTCTAGGCTGTACTTGCTCCAGCACAGGCCTATCCATAGGTGCAGTCTCTTTGTGGAAGTGCCTGCTCCAGCACGGGTTCTCCATAGGCCATAGTCCCTTCAGGGGTAAGGGGTGTGCGCTCCACCACAGAGCATGTCCTCCTCTTCCTCTGAACTTGATGTTCTCTCTGTTGATTTTCAATCTTTTTGTTGGCTTCTTTCCCTTTCTTTTGATTTCTGTCCTTTCTTAAGTGTTTTCACAGAGGTGCCACAAGCTCGGCTGATGCGTTCAGCTGTGCCCTTTGGTGTGTCCAATGGAGCTGGCAGAACCTGCTGTGTCCGGCACAGGGCAGCAACAACCGCTCCTCACAGAGGCCACCCTGTGACCCCCACTACCAAAGTCTTGCCACATAAACCCCATACAATGGTGAAAAATATTACATATATTTGTTGACCAAACTGAAAAGAAAAGAACTAATTAGAAGTTAAAGTAAACAGATGATAAATACCCCATATCCTCAAAAGAGCCAGTCTAAAATATTTTATCAAAAATCACAAGGCACAAACACCCACAGAAGTAAATCAGTCACAATGCACAAGTACTCAGCACTACCTCAAAAACACATCTGCAATTGTAAAAAGACATACTTCATTGTCTTATGACAGAAAAAGAAAAAAGATATGACCAAAATAGGTAGAAGTCACATGTATTTTAAAAGCATGGACAAAGTTAAGGTAATGTTGAATAATCTGCCTGGAATACAACTTTGCATTATATGCATCACAATTATTTATATTCATTATTACAAATCAAAAATTGTGGGTGATCTCTTTTACATTTATGTTAAAGAGTAAAATAACATGTTTTAATTAAGAAAATCATAAGAACTGTCTTTATCCTGCACACACAGGGAATTCTTGATGCAAAAATAATCAGCAGAAAGGTGATCAGAGAAATCAATCACAATCAGAATTATCTAGAATAGCTAAAATTCTTCTTATTACCAGAAGATCTAATTTTGAAGACAATAAATTTATACAACCATTGAAGTCCTGAGCATAATATGCACCAGTCAAATAAGTGTAAAGTAACAAGACATCTAGCAGCAAGTAAAACTTGGGAGAATTTAACATAATAATTCAGTGACAGCTAACTGTGTTAGAACCACTAAGAGCCACTCAGCATAGCTTCCCTCCTACAGATACAGAAAAAGAAATCCTTCCCCTCAAAGGCCTTAGCTGCTGAAACCAAAGCAAATATAAGAAAAATACACAAAAGTGAATTTAATGTTTTTTTCAGGCAAACCTATAACATACTATTCAAATTAAGAAGTATGTAACCAATCACCTGACAATAGGCTAATAAAACTGGAAATCAGTACGTTCGCCAATAAAGATATGACAACAGGGCAGAACTAATACCAAAACTATAGAAATTTACTTACAAAGGACAACGAATTACAGATTCTTCATCATATAAAAGTAAACACTCTATTTCCAAGAAAATGCAACAGTGTGTAAGAATATATTCTGTACAAATATAATCATTCAAAGCACTATTGTTTCCAGTAACATTGGATTAGAAAGTTGGATTAGGAAAATCAAGGGCTAGAGCAGAAAAAGTATGCATCTTGGAAAGGGAAATTCTTGGCAGAGTTTAACTACATAGGAGTCACAATCTTGAAAATCCTCACTATTCAATTACTACCTTCCACAGAAGCAGCTTAATTCAGTGCAAATTAATGCTTCTGTGTGGACCTGAAAGTGGAGGTTCCGTGCATGTGTAGAAGTGCCTCTATTGTACTACTCTTGAGCATCTTAGCACAAAGCTTATCCTTGACTGGTATCCAGAAGCCAGGCACTGCACAGTTTATGGTTCCTAAAATGCCTCACACACACAAATCAACTCAGGTACCCTAGAAGATGCACTTCCTACTTACCAGTTTATGTCATAATGGCAATGGTCAACCAAGTGCTTAATGGTCAGAGTGCTTGTGCAGGAGAACCCCATTCAGCTGCTCTTTGAAGATTCCCATCAGCAGGGAGAGAACATTCATCGGTGGTCAAGAGGCTGAACACATCCCACCCATCACATCTGAAGCTCTGCAGTCCAGACTCACCAAACCACAGCACTCGAGTTACGGTTTCCCTGGGAGGAAGAACACTCCTTCTCCTCTCCGGTGGTCCAAGAAGTCTTTATTTCCTGTACTGAGGCACAACACCAACAGGTGTTGGTGAGATAGAGATAGAAGGTTATTGCTATGACTGCATTTCTAGGGGGGCATCTGAATTTGAATTCCTCAAGGAGAGGAACTGATAGGTAGGTTCTCACATTCTGCATTTATGCTCTATCCATCAAGCCACAATCCCTCATGGGTAGTTGGTAACAGCACCATTAGGCCCACCTTAAAAAACAAAAAGGGAACAAAAGTGCTCACTAACTTGAGAGACAGAAAAAAGAGAAAGGGCTCCAGAGTTTCAAAAGATAGTTAGATACACTAGCTTTATCTCGGACTGAAATCTTAAGCAAGTTACCCGTAGGATGGGATTTATGACCCATCCTATTTGTCTGTGTGTCTGAGGCAGGTGAGCTGCTGGGCTTTAGTCGGCTCTTTGCTTAGCATACTAGTTAGGGTTTTGTTCTGAAGCGTTTCAGTCTTTTACAAGCATTGCAGGGATAGCCCAGGTGTCTCACTAAATGATTTTGAGTTCTTTTAAGAAATCAAGCACCTAGGTACCTAAGTTGCTTGTTGGTAACAAGAGAAGTACCATGGACCTAGCAGAAGTGCGTCTAGAATGTGACATCTTAGTGTCTGGAGGACTATGATAGTGATCACATTTCTTAAACTCTTGTCACATAGGAACAGATATTTCCAGGAGCCTGAGAAGAATTACCTTAACCCGTTAAAAAAAAAAAGGGCCACGTTTGTTTCTCCAGACTAAGTGGACTCCTCAGTGCTTATTAAAACTTGCTGAACACTATATAGATATTACAGACATGCCTTTGGTATTTTACTTTTAAGGAGACATTACTTTCCTGATTTTAATTTCAAAGGAACCACATCCTGAAGATAAAAAAAAAAAAAAAAAAACAGAAGGAATGCTGTTTCACAAGAGAAGCAGAACAGGTCAAAACTTACTTTTCAGTACAACTGAATTAATTAAATTGTCATGTAATTGTCCAACTTTAAGCCTAGATGGTTTTGCTATGTTTTCTAGTACTTGCACTGCAGTCCAATGAAGTGGAAGTGTTAAGAGCAGCAACATCTTTCTATTCACAAGTCAAAAACTATGCAAAAGGAGAAAAGAAGTTACACAGTTGGTAAATATTTTACTACGACAATTTATTTTCTTTATCAGAAAGCAGAACTAACATCACTCCTTAACAATTGTCTTGAAAACAATACATTTCCACTGAAAAAAAGTCCTTTAAGATACTGTTATTTTGGTTCCCTCACTCTGATTGGGCTATACATTGTTGCACGGTTCAGTGGAAGGTGTTCAGAGAACATAAAACCTCTGATTCAATATCCTTGTCTAAACCATCTCTGTATGTATAAAATCAATAACTAAACCACAAAAGGTTCCAGAAATAAGCAAATAAACTAAGCAGCTATAATTAGCACTAAGTATTTTCCAAACACCACTACTATTTATCACTGTTGACCTAGCAGTACCCCCTTCAAGTTCAGGAGTTTTCCTTGCATAGATTATGCAGAATGAGAGCCAAGAACAAAGGCTTTCATTCATTCTGCTGGACAACTCCAACTACAAGATATTGGAGGATTTATGTCACGCTTGTACTAGTAAATCTTAATGTTTAGTCCACTGGGCCTTTGTCTTATATTGCAGGATGATACTTAAGTTAGAAAACATGTAATTGTAACTACTCTCAAAGGACAATGTAGGCATTCTCAGGAACCTGAGGTGACTAACATATCCGTGCAAGAAAGAAGGTGTTAAAAAGAAAATAATCAGCCATGGGAAAACTAGGAGAGATGCACTTCTCTCATATTCTGTGTTCGCTTTACTATATATATGAGAACAAACACCGGTGAGGGAACAAGAGGCAAAGATAAATGGTGCCATAGTAGCTTGGTTTTCCACCCTCCTGCACCTTCATGTGTACAGACGGAGTTATTGGGTGCAGAGGCAGTGCAATGGATTCCACAATGCCCTCAGGCCAAGGAGGCAAAAGCACAAGGTTGTGAAGCTTGAGGAAAATGGGAAAAGGCTTTAGTGAAGAGCTACATACAGGCATCTTATTTAATTCCTCACATCACAACAGTGTGACAGTTATTGATGTGCAACTTCGACCCAAAATACATTCAAATGAGAATTTTCCATGCATGTAATAGTTTAAGGCTATTTTGCATGACTCCAAATGGAACATTAAAGTGGGAAACAGAGGAGCTTCATATACCTCACATTCCTGCAGATATGTTAAAAATAAATAGAGGAATCCAAATTGATCTTTGCAAATAGAGTCCTGTGTCAATGACACAGAGCCCAGAAGACCTGCCTCTAGTCATCTGAGCTCTTGTATTGAGCCAGTGAATACCTACAGCAGGGAAGCTCTTGTCTGGAGACACCGTGTGCACATAGATGTAATGCTGTGTGCACACCAGGTCACAGAAAAAACATGATTATGATTTTCATAAGCCTAATAGTTTGACCTGCTGCAAGAGGTTCTGACCAAAAAAAGAAAATTTGATCTAAGGAAATTTTGTTTTGTAAATGACTGGTATCCATAAACAATATGGCAAGATTTTGACACACCTCTGCTATCTCTCTCTCTATATATCTCTCTATATAAGATTGCTTATCAATCCATTATATAAGATATCTCTATATATATGATATCTCTCTCTATAAAATTGCTTATCAATCCAAGATTCTTACATCAACAACGAAAGATCCCAGGCCCCAAGCAACCCAGCCCAGGACATTTCAGTATCTACAGCTTTGCTCCATCATAATGCTAACATCCCAGCAGCACTGAGAACTCAAATCTGAGCCAGGGTTTCAGAGCTCCTTCCACTGCAGGTGGAAACAAAGCAATTTTTAAAGCCATAGTCATATTTCCGACTTCTCCCCAGGAAAATAAGAAGATGAAGATTTTCAAAACTAAAACTTTCTTCAACTCTTTGCTTGCATAGCAGATTCCAGATGCTGTGCTGTCCTGAAGCACAATGTAAGCATTTTCAGCCTGTCAGAATTTCCCTAGCACAAAAATGCTGAATTTTTAGTTGCTCTCCTGAAAACTCACTTTCAGATCAGATATATATTTCCGTTGAAAAAAGTACATGTTTTTGTAAATATGCAGCTTGCTTGTTCAGTTGGGGGTAGTGAAAGACAGCTTATGTGTAGATATTTTGTGTCAAAATCAACATATTTCTTCTGAATACTGCTTTAAAAGAATTAATCCGAAGCTTTTCTATTATCATTAATGAACACTATCCACTTAAATACCCTGTAAAGAGAAGAGAGAATGGACACTACCAGGCACGAATAGTCAGCAAGTCTTACGAATTGCAGAAGCCCTGAGGGAAATTCGTGTTCTAAATGAGTCAGTGCATGATTGAAAGTGACACATTGGGGAAGCATATTCCATTACATTTAAATTATTGTCTTTCTTTAGGCTCTTATGTTGTTTATGATGGATTATATTTTGTTTGCCAGAGACTCTGTGTTTTCATTGTTAGCAAGTGTGCATCTGCTGCTTCAGCACTCCAAGGTACCAGCTTCAATTAGCCTAATATTCTCATTAAATTAAGATGTTTGTAATGCCAACCACGTAAATACAACAGGGGAAGAGGATAATACAGGTCAGTTTGAGTATCTCAGTTAAATCAAAGATATGGCCTTTTAAAAGGCAAACAATGCTTTTATTAACACAAATATTACAGGTATCAAAGTCCTGTGTATCTTTGGTTATGGCAGGGGCTAGGTACTGGGGTACAATAGAATGCATATATTCTCTCAAATTTGGTACCAGACTGACATTAATAAGTAGATAACACTTTCAAACAAAGGCAGGTCCCATCTTCCCAGTTTTGGAGCTACCAGCATTTTTTTTCAGTGCTAATCTTGAACAGCACACATGAGAAATCAAGCACTGTCATGCCTTGCCCACATATGGGCTTGTGTTTATGGAAGATCTTTCTGCCCCTCTTTTATTCCAGGTCTTTGCTATATTTTACCAGTTATTGAAATAACAGGCTGTCCCCAAATTGCCCACTAAAATCTGCCTCTAGTCTGCACAGCTCCCAGCTGGGCTTAATGTCATCCATACTCAGCTTCCCACTCTTCCCACTGCTCCCCTTTCTTTCTTCTTCATGACACCCACACAGTCTCATGCCCAAAGGGCACCATCCCTAAACAATTAAGGAAATAGGGAACAAATACCCACACCACCCCCGAACCTTTCCTCCAGACCCATTGGTGTACCAGCTGTCTATGGGTTATATCTCCACATCCTGATTTAGCAAAAAATGAAACACTGCTTATAAGTGAGCTACAAGTGAGCTCACTCTGTACAGC
>JAOXNO010000001.1:109709554-109759489 GCA_028565335.1 Limnodromus scolopaceus
GGAAGTGTTCAAGGCCAGGCTGGATGGGGCTTTGAGCAACCTGCTCTAGTGGGAGGTGTCCCTGCCCATGGCAGGGTTTGAACCAGATGATCTTTAAGGTGCTTTCCAACCCAAATCATTCTATAATTCTATGATGCTATGTATCAAAACAGTTCATTCAATTTCGTACCCCCATGTAAAAGTTCCTTATATCTCTTTTACTTCCTTAAAATGAGGTTGAACACACACAGTTGCACACATTTCAGAACGATATCTCAAACTCATGTATAATCACTAATTACAATCTTCCCTTCTCCAGATGGTGGAAAAAATCCTGGAATGATATATGCACTAGTATTAATATCATTAACAGTACTAGTACAGTCACCACAACTGTCAGTACAAAGGGTACACGTATCTTCACAGTTTGCTAAACTGTATTGTCAAAGAAACCTTGCAGAGAAACTGCAGGCAACGCTAAACTTTGGGAAGGGAGCATGGCCTGAAATTTACAGTTTATGCATTTGAAGCTGATATGGCTAAGTTCAGAAAAGAGGTAACTCTATCCAGTTTTCTGGCTGACCAGACCATAATAATGGAGTCATATGCTTACTGTCCTCATAAAAGTTTTTTAATCTTTGTAAGCCAAAAACATACACATGTTTATTCATCATACTGTATAAAAATATTATATCATATAATCATCCCATACTCAGCTAAGAAATACCTGTCTGCAAGATTGTTCTTTTACATGTGCCCTACACTTCAATTATTCATGAATGTTTTATCAATATGAGATTTTGAAACTATTTTCATTTTTAGAAACTTAATATTATATCCTAAAAGACTCAGGACAAAATTAGTCTCTAGCATGTTACTGAACTGATTGGAGACACAGCAGGAAAGAATTTTGCCAGTATTCTTTCCTGAAGGTGATGTGAGCAACCATAAAGGTGGCCTTGTTAGAAGGGGAAAATTACTCAGCAAAAGAAAATGTATGCTGAAAAATACTGACAGAGAAAGGCCTGCCAGCCTGCAACTGTGGGCTTGGGAACTAGGCATGGGAACGAGAAACGTCCTGGAAAAGTGCAATTGGTGTCTTTGAAGTACAGCTAGGGTACTTAAAAGCTACAGACCATCCTGAGATACCACCAATAAACACAAAAACAAGGGTCTTTAATGGCAACTTATCATCTGAAAAGGTGGAAAACAGTCTGGATAAATAAAATTGCTCTGAAAGAACAGAAAGCATTATCATCTATTGGTGGTTACAGGTGAAAATTAGAAATTAACATCATCTATTTGCTGCTTGAAATAGGACATCCTACACCCTTTTGTGCCCCTATAATACAAAAAGGGCTTAATTTTTATTTTAAAAATGAAGTCTCCCTATCTCTATCAACACAGGAGAACTTCCCATGCTGCGTATACTTTTTCCTAAACAGGTTGAATTCCACATGAACTTTCTATGAGATCTTGGACTCTCACCAGTGACACTTGGCTGACTCCAGACTGTGACATGAATCATCTCTGGAGACTCTGTCTGTTATTTTATTGATCTCCTTTTGGCCCCTTCTCCCACTTTGGAGTCAGCTCAGTTCGTCCTCCCACCTCTGGAATGGTTGGGTCCCTTTCTGAAATCCATCTAATTCACTTGATATCAATTTGTGTATATATATGTGTGTGTGTATCCATGTAAGCATATATGCTGTTATATTGTCAACAACTTGCTTCACTAACAATAAGTTTTTAGTAACCTGTAATAGTATACGCCTATTTGGTTGTTGATGTTAATGGTTGTTGCTACCATATTGATTAGGGTTATATGACCAATTACAGCTGTTATTGATTGTTGCCATGGCTTTGATTGATAATATATTGTTGATTGCCAATAGTAACTTGTAGCAGCTTCAGACAGACAGACAGACAGACAGATAGATAGATTCATAGTTTATTGATTATAGGTATACTTGCTAATTGTGATTGTTGTGATAGTTTACTTGCTAGTGGTGATCCTTGTGGTATTCATGGTAATCTGTAATAAAGCAGAAAAATTTAGAGGATAAAGTCTCCATGTCCTTGTGTATTATGGAATCCTATGAACCCATGATCACGATCGCTATATACTTGCAAATCAGGTAACCATTTAGGTTGTGATCAAAGGCCATTCATTATCGATGTAAGTTGCTAAACTGCTTAAAATGGTTCCAAAGGAGAATGATTTTAAGCAGAGAATAGCAATCATTTTGATCTAATATGTTATTCAAACTGTTTGACAATTGCAAACATTTGCGAAATGAAGAATTGACAAATCAGTTCAAACAAAAATCAAATGAAACTTCTATTCATGGATTCAAAGAAACTCAATGATTTCTGTTCACAGAGGGAAAAGGGAAAACATTTGCTCCAGCAAATGTTGCTGGAGTTCAGACTAGAGGTGGCTAATATAAAACTGATTTTCCATGTAGTTAAACAAAATTGATGAGGACTAAACATTCATTAAAAACACACTTTCTGTATGTAAGTATTGTTCCTTTCCTAGACTATGGAGGACATAGTGGGTTACTCCAAAAATCAAATACCTCAAATGTACCTGAAAATTTAATATCCTTTTAAAACCATGGACTAAACCAAGAGAATCTTGTACATGGAAGCATTATCCTCTAATTCAAACTGAGCAACTAGTTCTGCACAGCCAAGTGTCTAAACAAGATGCTTTCAACTTTGCTTGAATTTGGTTTGGAAAGAATTTGACTTCTTTGCGTTCACTATGATACTGGTTTTATTGTCTCTCTTCAAATAATACCAACCACCTCCAAGTACTCTATTTGCAGGAATAACTATTCATCATATATTGAGCTTGTGATCAAAGAAATCTAAAAGTCAGGGATCAGGTAAAGAACAAGGATTCTCTAGAAATTTCTCTCTTAAGATTAACTGTGATTGGTGTTGAGCATCTTACACACTCATCACTGTCTAAGGTACTCAGGAGCATGCCAGGCATGAACCTATTGTCTCACAGAGAAAAGCACAGAAACCCTGCCGTCTCTTCCTCTCTGCTACTACTTCAGGAAACCAGTGAAGAAGTCACTAATATGAGCTATTTTCCTAAGACTAACTGATAAGGGCAGGAGGTATGAAGAATGCCAGTGTCATTAATGAATAGCTGTTAGGAGATATGCTCATCTGAGAGCCACCGAAATGAAATTTTAAGAGGCCCTGAGCTTCTTCCAAAAGACAGTATCAGCAGAATTACAGAGAAGCCTATACAGTGGCCCATGTCTTTGCTAACACACTCAGGAGATCCAGAGCCAAAATTATTAAAGCTCATAAGCCAGTCCTGAAACACATGTGAGAAGACATGAATCATCTGTGCAACAGGCACAATAACACACATTTATCAGTGGGTTAAAAGAAGCTCTTTGAGGACTGTGCAAGTCTTGCAAATTTAATAGAATATGGCTTCTTAGCTAATGCTAATGCTGTGAACTATTGCACCCTGGCTGAGCTACTGGAGATTTCCACAAGAATAATGGAAAGGAAAACAGTGCAAAAACTTCAGGGTACTTACTAGATGAAAGTAAATAATGTTCGGTCTGTAGCAATCAGCAATCAGACTCCCAGACCTGCAGCTTCAGAGAAACATGTGTAAAAAGAGGATATACTTATTTCTGTAACTGTGTAATGGTAGCTAGACAATGGCAAAGGAGGTGATTTCTCAGAGAAGGTGCTAAATTTTCCCCAAGGATTGGAAGATTTACCGGAAAGTGCTGAAATTGCTTGAGTTACTTGGCTGTATAGTTCAATACCTTATAAATTTCTTCAGAATTGAAGTTCTGTACTTTAAACAGACTTTAAAATGCTTGATGTGGGGATAATAGTTATATCTGTTTCATAGTTTTTACCTTAAATTAGATAGATACTCTTGAGCCCAACTCCATAGTAACATAATGGGATGATGGGTTATTGTTTGTTTTGGGTTTGACTCCATGTGGTCACAAATTATTTTCTTATTTTAGGCATTTTCTTCAGAGATTATCGTAAAATGTTTTCTTTAAGGGACAGAAAATTATGACAAGTCATAATATTTTACTGTTCTTTTGAAATACATATATAACAGATTTATGCTGCACGTTTGTTTTGGAGGAATGTGTATTGCCATAAGAAAATGGCTAGTTTTCTGCTTCTGTGCCATCTATAGTCTTTGATTAAGGGATCATATCCTGTGCAAGGGACGTGTTGCTTACTTTGGAGATTAATATCTCAGCTGTCTCTCCATACTGAAGATTCTTTTACCATAAACAGAAACAAAGCAGCTTGGACAATTCTATCACTTTTTCAGAACTGTCTAGCTATAATCCCCTAATCTTAAAGGCCATTAGATGAGAAAAGATTACTGAACAAGAGATATTCAGGATAATGTACCCTGGCCTTAAAGAAGTCCAACATAAAAATCTGCAAAAAATGGACTACACAACTTTTCAGAGAGTGAATCAACCTACCTGTTGCCACAGGCCCACTGAGTAACAATGACTTACTGGTTTTCTTTGTCACTCTTATGACTTCCTAAGGATTCATACAATTTACCACAACTTTCCTTTCCTCTGTCTTGGTTTACAGCCTATATAAACTCATTCAAAAGAGCCACTCCAAGACAAAGCATTTGTCTGTGACCTTGGAAGAGCTAGACAGATTGTGATGTTCGTTCTTTTCTTTTTACAGTTGCTTCCTGGTTGTAATAAGTAAAACATTTAACATTGTATTTTAGAGTAAGTTATGTTTTGCTAATCTTCAGGTTTTATTTGCAATTGCAGAAGATTACATACTTTTAAGGTGCTCTATGCAGCAGTCCCATAAATATAAAGGTTCTTTTGGAAGAACACTTAGGTTTCAAGCAAGAAGCAGATAACTGATATTTCTAAGTAACTAATTCGGTCAAAATCCACAGGAGCCTGAAAATGAGCATCTAAAATAAGAGTGGCTTATGAGACTCTTGAGGTAACATTCACTTTATAATGTCATTGACTTGTTCCCTTGTGAGCAGAAATTTAAAAAAAAAAAAAAAATGCTGTGGCACACTGGAAGATTTTATTATATTGCATTAGCAACTATCCTTTTCATTTAGTATTTTTCATTTAAATTGTTAATATTGATTTTTTTACACAAAATCCAGTACAACAGTCACTTGTGGAAGGCTTTGTTCATAATTGCAATGACTTCTGTATTGTACTAGGGAAGATGAATATTGATGTCACTGCATCGAGAATTTATAATGTAATAAAGCACTGTGCTGTACAGCACAGAACTGTCATTGTTCACCAGCCTGACTCAGTCTGAACAATGCCGATTAGAATAGTTAGGTGATTTTCTTACTAGTTGTGGGAAAGTAATGGAAGATTGGCGAGGAGGACTGTAAATATGCTCTAGTGACTCGCATGTGGGGTGCTGGAAAACACATATATCACACTAATTGTTGCTTAGTTCTGTGTGCTCAACAAGTAGAACATCTGCACTTAGATAACATAGTCCTGGGACGGACTCAGGGGCACCTTATCAAACACGCCTGAGATTCCTGCCCTGCTGTTGAAGAGATCAAAGCACAGCAGAAAACTCTGCCTGCCAGAATCCTTGAAATATAGGCCCAAGCAGCAAGTGGGAGCTCTCTCGCTCCCTCACTCCCTTGCTAACAAGGACTCTCGTGCTAATGAGGACGCTCGCTCCGCGGTGCCTGTGCCCCTGCTTGCCTGCCTCTGCCCGGGTGCTGCTTCAGAGGTTCCCCGTTCCATGAGGTATTGAGATTAAATTTGTTCTTTGCCCTTAATCCATGGTTTTGTGGTTGTTCCTGAGTCCTGCCTGCATCGGCTCACACACTAGTAAATGCTGTTTTTTCCAGGGCAACATCAGTCTACAAGGACACGTGTTTTTCTTTTACATCACATCTGAACAAGGACATGAATAATTCTCTGCAGACCTAATTTTAGCTTTACAGCATGCTGTAAACTAATAGTAAATTGGGAATTATGTTATTGAAATAGCCATTAAGCAACATGATTCTGGGATGCTCTTTGCACTTTCTGAGGGACACAAGGGATAACTGTTCTCTGCTTTAATTGGAATAATTAAGGATGAGTTGAATATTGCAGTATTTGAGTTAAATATTAAATATTTAATATGTAATATCTGCATAGAAGTAAATTTTAAGAGAACATTACCATCCTTTTATAGCAGCAAGTTATTAATAGGTTAACAAAGGGGTAATTAAGTATAGCCAAATCACATTCAGAACTAGGTTAATATTAACTTACATAGGAATTCAGGTCAAGTTGGATATGTCATGATACCAAAATACTGATGACAAAGTAAGCAGCAAACAGAAACTAAATGCTGTTCTAAAGGGCCATCATTCACCTATTTCAAGTTATAAAAAAAAAAATCATTGGGTGTACAAGTAGTTTTGCAGCTTCTTGATCAAATCACGTGAATCACGATTTGTGGATGGTGAAGAATGATGTGGATAGTATTCACCTACTCTTCAGGAAAACCATGGAAAGAAAGGAAGGCATACTTTTAAAGTATTTAGGATAAAACAGCATTTTCTCAGAAAATGGAGAGCTGGACATGAAGAACAATGAAAAACCTCTATAATCAGGAGGAACAGGCCAGATAATGAGATGAGCATATAAAGAAAGAGTGACAAGGAAGAGGGAGGACCCTACAATTTTCTCCTTCAGTCTAATCTCATGCAGAGAAAGAGGAGTTTCAGATTTCTTTACTAACAAAAAAATGGGTCTCCTAATCTATAACTACGGGTCATCTTTTGAATGAACCCCAGCATTTTTCAACTTCCAGGCTGAAAATGTTAGTCCCTTTCCTACCTTTACTTTCTTTTGAAACCTTGATAATTGGAGTCCAAGATTTTTAATACCAGATTATTTTTTTTTCCGTGATTCAAGGTGACTGCAGTGGAAAATCCCAGGTTACACACATTTTGAACAGTGGAGTTTGTTCAGCGGAGAGGTAAAATAGTTGTTTTTGAAAAAAAATCTGATAATCATGAAGCTACCTTCATAAATATGGAATCTTCTCCCTCCTACCAGTGAAATTCATTCCACTACTTTGAGTTTAGCAAAGTTCAGCCCCAGACTAAGAGCAGGTTTAAGTCTTGTAATAGTTTCCAAATTTTTAATCACTGGAAAATACAAAAATTATCCTGTTCAAGCACTTCTTGCCCTAGGGTATCCCAAATTATTCAGTCTTTCTAATATTACGTACAAGAATAGGTAAATTAGGTGATTATTAGCAATTCCTAGTGCACTTCAGTTCTCGATCTCTCTATTATTTTTTGACTTAAGGGCTGCATCAGCTCTGTCCTGCTACAGATGCACCAGGAGCACTGTCACAGTCATACTTCTGACTGCCCATACCATCTAGTTTCTGGGGTGCTGTATGAATTTCCATGGGGCACTCTAGGCACATGCAGAGGGAAGTGGCCTTATGGCCTTCTTAAGAGCGTCCACATGCACTTTATCTGAACTAATGCTTGAATTATAAAAAATATTTACATCAGAACATTACATTTCAAATTAACCACAACATCATTAATGGTACTAACAAGGGGGTTTAAGTTATGGAATTTTTTAGGATTATGAATTTTCATTTTAATTTGACACACAGGGTTTTGTGGGATGGACAGAAGCTATGAGAAAATATTCACTGGTCAAGAAATGAATATTTTGATCCAGCTGTACTCCTAAATAATGTAGTCAAGCCATTTCCCTGCTGAAAAAACCCAAACCTTTATGCAATACCATATATTTCTTAATGAACAAAACCATATCTTTCATTTTTCTTTTAAATAGTCTTCATGGACCTTATACCATACATCTTATACTTTCCTAATGAGGAAAATACAGGGTTTAATATTAATTGTAAGACTTTTTCCCTCAGTAATATGTTTCACCTGCAAAATGTATGTCAATACATGTAATGATTTATGTCAACAACCCTTGCTAGATAATTAATTTCCATCATTATCATGATTGATTCCAACATCTTTGAAACCTAATTTCTATTTTTTTCAATGAAAGTTAAAGGGCAAGACGGTTTCTTATCAGTCACTCTCATATTTATTGCTAACAATACAGACAGGAAAATTTTTCAAATAATGAAAGAGGTATTTTCATTAATCCCTAGAAAAAATATTTTTACTGAAAAGTCATAGGTTTGCTTAATGGAAAACAGACATAAAGCAGCTTCTTGCGATATTATTCTTCTCATGAACAACTTATATTTGTTTAATGAAAAATATTTTGCAAGTTAGGGAGAAAATGTGAAATAAATTAGTCGATCCCTAATATTTAGCTGCAACTGCAAAGATCCTTTATACAGATCTCATTTAATTTACGTAACAAATAGGGGATGATTTTCTTAATATCTTGTCAGGGAATCTTTTATCTTTTTTTTTAAAAGGTCAGGCACCAATAAAATTGTAAATTTTGTTACTCATCAGTACCCTTGTATAACATGAACAAATTCTTAAATGCAACTAACATTCTTTTTATTTTGGAATAATAAAATATATTTTAGAGATTATTTTAAAAATTAACTACTGTTACTACTGTTAACTACTGTTACTGCCTGCTGTCATCTGAAATAGTTTGCCTTATCAAGATAAAAAATGTTTATTCAGTGCTAAGTGTGGTGGCATTTTGGCTGTTTCATAGCTAAGGAGTTGTAAATTCACACCTGTCAGCCTCTTTTTCCAGGATAAAACACTGGGGATCCTCAGCCCAGAGCATGTGTGCAAGCTAGACTGGAAGAGTGCAGTCCTTTCAGACTTCACATGGAAAGACAAATTTTCTTCTTCCTGTGGGAAGGTTTTCACTAGGTGTGACAGATTACAGCTGGGTCTACTTTTTTCTAGAAATTTCCCCCATAGTAAGACCACAGCTGACATTGCCTTTTTCAAGTTCCATAAAATGGTTGAATTTTGTCTCACTGGATATCTTAGTATTTTCACAAACATTTTCATCTGGTTTCATAAGCAAAGGCATTAGAAAAAAAACTTTATATTTAGTTCAGACTCCCGCAAGTCTAGACACAAGTCTCAAGAAGGACTAAGGATGCACTGAGAGGAGCTATTATTCTGTAGTTCAGTATTTACTTTTCCACTCTCTGTCAAATGTCAGGAAAAGATTGCAATCTTTCAAATAACTAAACTCAAATAAATTAATTTAAGTTCTTCACACAGAAAAAAAAGTCATTGCAATTCTGAAGTCTTATCAAAGCATGACATGATAAAGCATGCATAGGGGAGGACGCACAGAATAATGCCTGATACATTATCCTGTTCAATGATGGAAATAATTCCATTCTACAGTTAATGCTATATAGTTTTTGTATGCATTTTGGGATTATAACTACACTGCAGGCAGTAAAACTACATGCTCTCTCGTTCTTCTTCCAAATGCTTAGTAAAATAACAAATGTTCACAGATATTCTTGTTTCTAATTGGATTCCTTCTAGGCCACCTACACAGAAAAACACAATTGCTGATGCCTGCAGCAGCCACATCGTGCTGTATTGTATAAATAGCTCTGGGAGTTCAGTAAAGAGCCAAATCGTACAACAGGTTTCAGAAACAGGAGCCTTCATTTGATAAAGGTGAAAAGGTCAATCCCTCAATTTCCAAATTGTTTTTGCTTTTGAAACACTAGGAGAGGATCAGGGATTGAGATGAGGACAGAAGGGAGGAGGTCAATTTTTGCCTTTTCTTTTGCAGTTATCTATGAATTGTCTCTAAAATGTGTTAAATAAATGTAACAATACAATTTGTAGATGATTATATGCAATCCTCACAGTAAATAATAGGTAATTGTAATAGTCAGTGGGTATAAAATGGATTGGAATGAAACACAAAATATAGTGCTGCAGTAAAAAAAAAACAAAAAAAGTCCAGGAGCATACAGTGAAAAGGCTCTGAAATCAAAAGTCCTTTGATAGCATGATGTTATTTGAACAGCTAAAATGGATTATGATTCCACTGGGTAGGTGTGTACTTTAGCATCCCACATTGTATTAAAGAAGATAAAAATTCGTGAAGCAACTGCCATCAAGAGAAAACCTTCAAATAGATTTTCTCTGCTGGTAAAATTACCACTTACATTTTCGACCTTACAAAGAAATACAAAGCTGTAGATTTGTATTAGAATAGATTTTATTCATGCCAAGAGATAACTAGATAGCTAGATAAATATATATTAGTAGACAAACACACAAATATTCTGTGTACATGCACACACGTCTCAGACGCAAGAAAGCTCGAAAAAAAGGCTACAGTGTGAGGCATCTAAAAGTTTATAAATGTCAAAATTAAGGTTCTCTGTCAAATTGGCATCCTTCAGTGTTTGCCATGGCAAGTGGTGCTATCTGGAGGTGTATGCTGATTATCCTAGCACTTTGAAATCTCTCAGATCCCTGCTTGATATAGCTTCCTCAGATGCTTCGTGTTAAAGCAATCACCCAATTTGCAGTCTGGAAGGTGTAGTCTGAGCTAGTTCATAGCTTCTCAGAAATATAAACAAGTTAAATTTTGCTAATCTTCCCAAAAGAGAAACAGGAAGCAGAAGGATAGAGGGGGAGACAAGTGGGTGAGGGGAGCAGGGGAAAAGGCAAGGGAGGAGATATTTTAGATTCAAGATTTACAGATCCTTCAGTGTCATTCCTTGAGGAATGCTTCTAGAAAGGAGCTCCCTCCTCCTCCTTAGCCAGCAGCAGAAGCTAACAGCCTATATAATCACTAACCAGATGTAGCTGTAGTCAGCCTTGCTTACCAGGTCTTCCTATGTGTATGGGGCCCGGCATGTGTACTTTGAGATTTTTCTCAGTTACGTATAATTTAATCAAGCACAGGTTTATTTTTCCAAACAAAGGCAATGGCCTGATTTAGAAAACAAGTTCCACAAGAGTGTTGCTTCCAAGCACGGAAGTGCTGGTTCTTTTCAGTGAAGCATTTAAGATCTTTTTAAAGGGCAAACGTACTTTCCCCCCCCTTTACATTCTGGGAAATGAGCTAACCATGTAGCTGTATCTCTTACAGAAATAAAAATTGACGCCCAGCATGGGCATTTTCACCGAGAACATTTTAGGTTGTGACACCTTCGAAGAAACTGAAAACAGGATCTTAAAATGAAAAGGGACAGGCCTTAGATGCAGACCCGGCCTACAAGTGCCACAGAGGGGGAATCGCCCTGGCTTCATCTTGCTGCTCAATGCCTGAGCAAAGGTTTAGCTCCAGAGAGTGCTGAGTAGAGGCTACGTAATTAACAGCGGTGTCTCCAACATGCTGCAGCTGCACAGATACACCCGGCTCCCACAGTCCATGTCTTCCGTGCCCCTACTGCCTCGTGTCGGCACTGAGGAGGAAGGAGAGGGCAAGGATATTTCTTTCAGTCCGTTGGTTTCAGTAGTGACTGCTGCAGTCATGCTGCCAATGTTCTTCTCACATTCATGGTCTGCAGTAAGGCATCATATTTGCGCATATAAAATTGCTTTCACCCACTGAGAAGAAAAATCTCAAAAATCTGTCCTGAAAACTGCAGTTGAGACCAGTATCCTTAGCATCCAAGGCAGATGGGCTCTGTTAGGCACACCCAGTGAGGCCCCACAAACTTCTAGGATACTACTTGCAATGATACTTCCTACCTTGGCTCTACCAGTCCACCCTTGCAAATGTCTCATGTCTTTTTTCCTCTGTTTTATTAAGCATTGTATTGCATTCTTTTCTGCATGCCTCTCTAAAATTCATCTTCTTGCTAATCCTTCCACCACAGAAAACCCTCTCATATTCCCTTCTCTTTCACATGAGCATGGTTTCCCACCAACTTCAGTTTTCATTCTTCTTTTTGCCACCTAAGTAATCTTTTCGTGCAGTCTCTGGTGACATAGTGGACACATGCTGGGAAAGGTCTGCTCAGTGCACAGAGCCCAGGAGGGCTTGTGCACAAATTTCTCTATCAGATATTGTATGTATCCACATAAATAGGAAAAATTTGTGAAATAGTGAAGCGGGCTTAGGCAAAGAGACTCACCAAATAATTAAACTGCCAAAGTCTTAGCAGAATTCTGCTAAATGGTTATAAATTGATAATCCTCTAGGCTAATCATATGGTAAACTTTGAATCCATTTCCTACTGACAGTAAAAATCATTGATCCCAAGAGATCCTCTTCCAAGTTTCAACCCTTCTTCAAAGCACAGACGTGCTAGAGGTGCCTCATAAATAGCTGTTTCATATCTTTAAGTGTGGGGGTTTTTTTAAACTCCTTTTGCTTTGCTGAAACATTCCAAAACTGTTTATACGTGTCAAGTTGCAGGCAACATTCTGTATCTGCACTACCTCTAGGTGAGACCCTGATAGTACTGTACATGGTGTACATTCCTTCTGTAGCACAATAATTACAGTATTTTCATTAACTTGGTTAAGGAACTGTTGGCATTTTGAAGGTTTTTTCCAGAATTCAGAATGTGAGGAATAGATTAGGAGAGCTGTGCCATTCCATTAGTACTTTTTAACATCATGAACTTGATCAAGAAAGAAAGAAATAATTTCCTAAACATTTGAAAATATGAGGGAGATAAGAATTTATTTTCTAAATAAGGAAATTATTATGGAATGGGATGATAAAAGCAGGGCATTCTTCCACCAGTACAACACTTCAGCTTTTAATGTTGTTATTTCATTTACTCTAGATTCAGGCGTACATAATAAGAGACCTAAAACCTTTAAAGTGACTTGCTGTTGAACTGAATTGGCTTTTAAAACCATCAAAACTATGTAAATTGCAGAGCAATACAAGCAAAGTAGGAAAAACAGAATGGAAATGTGGTGAAAAGAAACTGGCATGTGGTGCTCCTGCCATCTTGTGGCTCTTTTACACAAAGTCATATGAATTTATTCACAATTATTCACAAGTCATTAATTTATACACTTAAACTCCGTACTAATTCTCCTAGTGCCTACCAGTGCACAGATCTGCCAATAACAGTCATATACAAATGAACTGTTCAGACAAGGCCTAATCATGTGTTGAAATAAAAACACAATGTAGCAGGAAAAAATATCTGGAAAGGGAAAGATATTTTTAGTTTGTAGACATCTTTCTTTCTCCTCTAGGCTACGGCCATGCTTTTCCTGAGGAAAGAAAAATACATTTCAGCACATATACATATAAAAAAATAGAAGTATAATAAATATGTACATATATCGCTATAGAAAAGTATATTTAATGGGGTCTTTTTGCTGGAAATGCATACTTTTATACATATACGTACATGCAGACAAACACAGACACCATTCAAAATGTATGTATTTAAATCTCTGTGATTCTAAATTGGACCTAAAGACATCAATAGATAAGGTACATACATGATCAGCCTCCCTTATTTCAATTTCACTTCTTCCTAAGAAAATCTAGACATACGATTACTTCCCCTACAACTTCAGCTTCCAGAAGCTACTATATCAACTCAGACAATCTGACGTGAATTTAAGCTGTTCAGCTCAATTAAAAAAAAAATCATGTTTCTATTCAGATAGAATCAGTCTGAAATGAAATATTGAGCTTGTTTTTCCAATTGGAAAGCAAAACAAAACAGTGCAGCAGGATTGAAACTTAAGCACTGAAAATTTCAATTTTGTGGACTCTGTTTTGTTTTGCTTATTGTGGCCAAATATGGTTTGCATTACAAAGCCTTAATCAGATCTAATCAAAAGTCACTAGCCTATCAATCTGTATGAACAGAGGCTGCTGGCTTTCTTCATTTCACCTTTGGAGCCCAACCACAGAAACTGGCAATGTTTCTCTGTCCTGAGAAATTCAAGTCTGACCACTTAAGATCAAGGTTTACAGAGTTCATCCTGGCCATATCCTATGGCAATATATTCAATATGCTTAATTTTTCTGTGGAGGTACTAACACATTAGAGCACTGTCAACACCACTCATTTGCAGCCCTCTCTCTTTCTGATGCATGTGGAAAACTAGGTGTTGCAAATTATATTTGGAGAGAAAAGACTGAATTGGCACCTATTACTACCATTACTACTATTACTACCATCCAATAATTGGATGGATACCAATGGATTTACCGTGGATTACCATGGTAAAGAAATTTCAGCTGTTCACTGAGGGAAAGTTGCTGCTGATTCTCTGAAAATTGTTGGGTGAAAGCTGGCACAAATAGTTAGCAGCTGTGGTGATTTCTCATACACAGCTGGGATGAACAGTTAAGATGGAAACTGAGTAATCGATTTAACTCAACTTTGCACAGGAGTGCTTTACCATCATTCAAAGAGACTTTACTGACGTACATTATTGGAAAATACAGGCCAAAGAATCCCATTTCACAGTCAGTGTCACAAGGCAGCTGCCTGCGACTGCAAGACTTTACTCACTTTTTAAAGAGCACTGTAACTGTGACTTGAAGGTGTGCTATCCCAGAAAAAACATGACTGTAACACATGGTATCAGTAGATTGATTTGCACTAGGAAGTGTTTGGTGTGTGAATATTCCTCTCTTTGATCACTGAAAGCTTTATCATGGATAGACAAGCATGTTCACTACCCATGGGTGGTCATCGCTGCATGTAAATAAAAAAAAAAAGAGAATTCTTAATTTAAAAGTTTGTCTTTTCCAGGAAAAGAGATTTTTTTCAGAATTATAGATTTTTATGGTTTGTAAAAGACCTCTGGAGGCCATCTGGTCCAACACTCTGCTCAAAGCCGGGTGAACTCTGAGCAGGTTGCTTAGTTGAATTATGAACACCTCCAAGGATGAAGATTTCATAACCTCTTTAGGCCACCTGCTCCAGTATTTGAATACCCTTTTCATCTAATTGGAATTTCCTGTGTTGCTGTGTGTGCCCTTTATCTCATTTCTTCACTGTTCAAATGCAAGAAGAGTCTGGTTCCATTCTCCTTACACTTGCTCATTAAGTAGCTCAAGGCAGCAATGAAAATCCCCCCATTTCCTCAGCCTGCTTATCTCAACACAGAACAAACCCAACTCTCAGCCTCAGCTCCTACAACGTGTGCTCCAGCCCACTCAACATTTCATTTGCCCTCCAGTGAGCTTTCTCCAGTATGCTTATGTCTTTCTTGTGCTGGGGAAGTCCCTGACTGGACACAGTAGTCCTGCACAGATGCTGAACAGAGGGGAATCATCATAGTTCCTTCCCTCAACCTGCTGAATACACTTTTTGCTAATTCAGCCTGGGATATGGTTGGCCATCTTCCTTAGGTACACACTGCTCACTCATGTTCAACTTGTGTTCACCTGGACTCCTTTCTTACCAGTCTGGACCCAGTCTGTGGCCCAGGTCTCTTCATTTGCCTTTGTTGAACTTCACAAGGCCCCTGTCAGTCCATTTCCCCAGCCTGACAAGGCCCCCTGTGGATCCACCCACCCTATCATCTGTCTATCCAATCCATACTTCACCAGTTTGCCTACAAGGATACCACGGGTATATAGCAGAAACTCTTTGGTATCTAATGATCTAGAAGCTGGGGAATCACAGTGTAAACTGCTTTTGTGCAGCCTTTCTGTCTTTGGAATATTAATTCAGACATAAAATATATATTGAAACTTGATATGAATACTTTAAAGTATTCTTTGCATATGTCAAAGAAAAAATAACTGATGATTTTCAGAAGGGTGCAATTTTAAAGTCAGCCATTGTTCCAAAAATATTCAAAAGGTTAATATCAGATATCTTCAGGTACTTTAAAAATAACTCACCTAAAGTATTTGATATGTAATAACAAGGTCAACTGAAGGTGAAAGTTTTCAGGTGCTCTGAGAAACAGACTGATAATGATTTTTCCACTATAGAGTATATTTCCAGTCACACTTATTTTTCTGAAGAATTTTTGTCTAACTGAAGTGTCCTGTCTCCTCCTGACCTGTTCACAAATTATTGCTGAAAATCTGAGCAATTTCAAGTGAGAGGTTGGTAAAAATAAATCAACTTATTCAGTTATAAGAAAATAATTACCTTACACCTTTATTTGAATCAAGTATGCTGGAGAAAAAAAAAAAAAGGGTTAAACCATGAGTAAATACAACCTATGGATGAGGTGGAACTGGATGAACTATGATCATTGAAAACTGAATGTATAATACACATCATAGTGCTAGATCTCAGCCTCCAACATACCTCATTGGTAGATGACCAGGCCTAATTTTCAGAATGAAGGATGGATGTGTATGTTTACTTGTATTGCAATAGCACGTATCAGAATTGCAGCCATGCACCAGGATGCACTATCACCAGGACCCCATTGCGCTGAGTACCATATACACAAGACAAAGACTGTCTCTGCCTCAAATAACTAGCACCTAGGAGCAAGACAAAAGAAAACAGAGAATAATATTAAACAATTTCTAAGACTGATAAGCTGAAAAGAACCAAAATTAATAACATATATTTAAAAAGTTCCCTATGAGAGAATCAAATTTCCAAGGTCAAATTTCTATGATATTAGAGAATATGTGTGATAACCACTGGCCAAATAAAAGTTTTAATACCACTTTAGTGGCAGTCTACAGAGGGAATGACTGTTAGTTTTATCAGTTCCTTTTACTGAAATGCCAAAATTATTAGTTACTGGTTTAAGAATAGTAATCTTGATGATAGTTATATGTTGTTATAGGGTGTAATTTCCTTTTCTTAGCTCTTTGTTTTGTGTTTTAAGACCTTGAAAATTATGCATAACTGGATATTTTTAAAGTGACCACTATAAAATTAATCACACTAAAATTAAGAAATGTGAGGACTAAAGTGATATGTCTCCTTAATTTCACACCCCTGCTTGAGTTCATTGTAATAGTCTTAACTATGTCACCACATGGTATACAGATTTCTACCTCTCTCATTATACAATATGAATCGTCTCTGGGAACAAGTCATTGATTTGCAGTGAAAGAAGCAGTTGTCCATTACACCTTGGTTTCGTTTTTCACTGACACTTGGAGGTGTAAACTGAAATAGGAAACAAGACGGTCTTCTGAGTAAGACAGGTGAAATCTGTCCCACTGAACTACATTTTATCCCTGCCTCTGTCACAGAGATTCTCATCAGCTAAGCAGAAAAGCTTGAAAATTATTTTCTCAGTTGTCCACTAATTATGAGTTTCTCATTAGATGCTCAACTTGAGACTCTGCTCTGGGGTCAAAGCTGATCACTCACAAAGGAAAGTGAAGTCAGCAAAAAGCTATACCTTCAACATGAAAATTGCTAATAGTAAGTGCTTTGATAAAAATCAAGCTCCAGACATCTTGAAGTAGGCATCCAAGACTGATGGAAATTTTACATTTAAAATCATTCCATGATTGTAAAAACAAGTTCATATTTCTTACATTTCTAGAGTTACAGTATTAAGTAAATAAATTTATCATTGTTGAATAATCAAGATCCTGTAAGTTAGTATTCTGTCTTCAAGGAAGGCCAATTAGAGCAAATATTGTATCAAATCACACTATTATGTTAACAAAATATATTAAATAGATTCTCGTTGAGTAAGCATAAATATGGAACAATAACAAATAAACAGGATATCTCAAAGAATGTATACATAACGGATGCACATGCATAGTAAACCTTAATTTTGGCTTTTTTTTAAGCTTGAGGTACTTGATCTTGCTGCAGGGATGTTCCTTTTTAGAAAAAATAATAAATTTTTAGTATTTAAATTTCAGGTAACCTTATTCAATCTAGTTACTGAGTGAATCACAAATATAGAATATTTTCTACACTTTTCAATAATCAACTTATTTATACTGTTATATTGCCACCACACGGTAACCATAAGAGTTCCTAATAAATCACTTCATTTGATTTAGTTATTTTTTGTCTCACAAGATTGTTACTTTTCAAAGCTCTTACCACCGGGTTAGACTACAGGCATCAATCAACCAATAAACAAACTGTATGGTTTTATTTACATAGAAGACTTAGCTGTTGTTAATCTGCATTTAACAGAAAAAAATAATCGCTATGAGATCCAAAGATAGTTGCACTAGATAACCAGAAGTACAAATTTGTACTTACATGTCTGCGCCTATGTTGAGTAACAAGAAAGCCTTTAGCTTTATAGTGAAGGGAGCTTTTGTGCATTAATAACATTAGAAGTTTATTTTTTAGAGACTGAATTTCCTGATGGAAATGCTTATGAAAAAGGCAAAAGACTGTCAAATTCAAAAATAGTCTGTCATATACCAGAACTGTTTGTGGTGGGCTTGTCTATGGCAGTTTGGCTTCAATCCGATTCACAAAGCTGCCTTTCAGTGATACTTACGTATGATTAAGCCTTTACTCACTTGTTGTACAGACTGTTTAACATTTAAAATGAAATTTTATTGAAAAGGTTGCTTCTGTGGTTCAGACACCTTTTTCTTTTTTCAAATTACTAATTCCTATAGGGGAAATCCTTCCTACACTGATAACTGAACGTTAAAGAGAACAGCTGCAGACAAACCAGAAATATTAATCTCACTCCAAAATTAATCTAGTCCTATAATCCAAATGTAAACTTTCAGACCTAGCTACCATAGGCTAAGCTGCTAAATCTTGTGCTTGAATAAAACTGATGCATCTTCACAGACACTTATTACCAAAAACAATTAAAACAAAACTTCTGAATGGAAGATGGCTGACTTGCACTGCTGATAGTAGACTGGCAAAATTATAAGAAAATAAACCAAGGTTTTATGATGAAAATTGTAAGGCCTTTTTGATAATAGGTGATGACTTACTGTATTGAACAAAACTGTCAACAAACAAGGCATTTTTGCAAAAAGAGAGGTCCATTTTTAAACTGTGAAAAAGCAGTATTTTTCTACTTGGGCAATATCTTAGTGAGAAAACTCATCAAAATTGAATCCATTTAAAATTTCTGACTAAAGGATATGCCAATGACTTTCAAGGGAGAGTCACCTGAGCAAGGGAATTCTATTTTAATAGCCAGATGGTAAAGAAGAAGGTTAAGCTTAGAAAGAAGAGGTACTATTGAAGTCTCAAAAGGGAGGAAACAGATAAATCACAATATGTTGAAAGGAGCATCGTAGAATCATAGAATCATAGAATGGTTCAGGTTGGAAGGGACCTTAAAGATCATTGAATTCCAACCTCCCTGCCATGGGCAGGGACACCTCCCACTAGACCAGGGTGGTCAAAGCCCCATCCAACCTGGCCTTGAACACTTCTAGGGAAGGGACTTTCGCAACTTCTCTGGGCAACCTGTTCCATTGTCTCACCACTCTCACAGTAAAGAATTTCTTCCTGATATCTAATTTAAATCTCCCCTCTTTCAGTTTAAAACCATTACCCCTTGTCCTGTCATGACTACTCTTCCTGAGAAAGAGTCCCTCCCCATCTCTCCTGGAGGCCCCCTTTAGGTATTGGAAGGCTGCTATAAGATCTCCCTGGAGTCTTCTCTTCTCCAGTCTGAACAGCCCCAGCTCTCTCAGCCTGTCCTCACAGGAGAGGTGCTCCAGTCCTCTGATCATCTCCGTGGTCCTCCACTGGACTTATTCCAACAGGTCCATGTCCTTCCTGTGCTGAGGACTCTAAAGCTGGATGCAGTACTCCAGGTGGGATGTCACGAGAGCGGAGTAGAGGGGCAGAATCACCTCCCTAGATCTGCTGGCTACATTTCTCTTGATGCAGCCCAGGGTGTGGTTGGCTTTCTGGGCTGCCAGCACACATTGCCGGTTCATGTTAAGCTTCTCATCGACCAACACCCCCAAGTCCTTCTCCTCAGGGCTGATCTCAATCCATTCTCTGCCCAGGCTGTATTTGTGCTTGGGATTTCCATGATCCAGGTGCAGGACCTTGCACTTGGCTTGGTTGAACTTCATGAGGCTCACATGAGCTGACTTCCCAAGCCTGTCCAGGTCCCTCTGGATGGCATCCCTTACCTCCACGTGTTAACCATGCCACACAGCTTGGCATCTTCAGCAAACTTGCTGAGGGTGCACTCTATCCCACTGTCCATGTCTCCAACAAAGATGTTGAACAGCACTGGTACCAGTACTGATCCCTGAGGAACACCACTCGTCACTGGCTTCCACTTGGACATTGAGCCATTGACCACAACCCTTTGGCTGTGGCCATCTAGAAAGTTCCTGATCCACCGAGTGGTCCATCCATCAAATCCATGCCTTTCCAGTTTACAGAAGAGGATATCATGTGGGACAGTATCAAACGCTTTGTAAAAGTCCAGGTGCATGATGCCTGTTGCTCTCCTCTTATCTACCAATGCTGTAGTGCATTTGTAGAAGGCCACCAGATTTCTCAGGCATGATTTTCCCTTGGAGAAGCCATGTTGGATGTCACCAATCACCTCCTTATTTTCCATGTGCCTTAGCAGCGATTCGGGAGGATCTTCTCCGCAAACTTGCCAGGCACAAAGGTGAGACTGACCAGCCTGTACTTCCCCAGGTCTTCCTTTATTCCCTTTTTGAAAATGGGGGGTTATGTTTCCCCTTTTCCAGTCAGAGGGAACCTGACCAGACTGCCAAAATCTTTTCGAATATAATGGAAAGTGACTTGGCAACTTCATCCGCCAGCTGTCTCCATTCTAAGAGAGGTTGGAAAGTGATCCTTCACAAGCAAGAAGAAAGAGCTTCCGTTTTTTGAAAAGTGATGTCCTGTGGGCAATCCTCTTGCCTACCTGTGGTACGATACTTTGGTAATGAACTTTAACCAGAGCCCACCCAAAATTATTCTTCTGCAGCTTATGGAGCAGAGCTGTGAACAAACATGCAGTTCTGCAGGGGAGTTTTATGGTCAAACAGTTTTTAAATCAAATTGGCTAATTGCATTTGCACAATTGTCAGTAATACAGGTGAAAAGCACTGGTGCTTTCAAGATACAGAGAAAAGTAAATCCCTGGGTGTTAAAGAATATGCGAACACTGAATATTAGGGATGCAGGCCACAGAATTCATAGAATTAACTGGGCAGGAGACAGATTTACCTGGGAATGTCTGGGGAGAAATGGAGCAGCTACTTGTAATTTGTAGAATACCAGGAAGAGAGGGAGTAAATATTTGGAAAGATGTATAGCAGGGGTGCAGGTCCAGCAATGGCCACAGAACTTTGCAGATAACCAAAGGAAGGAAGAGACTGAGGATGGACTATGCTGAATGTGAGAAATAACTTATTATAAACTTTGCAGAGATTGCTATAAGAGCTTTTAACTCAGATAGGTGTAAAAAGGGCTGAAGAAGCTCGAATATTTCACTGTCAAATATGAACTTTTCTGACGTCCAATAAGCGTGAAAAGGAGTCTACTCCTGCTTCACCAATATCACGATAGCATCCAATTGTGACAGCCTTCTATTTCAGCCCAAAACTAACACCTAGTTGTATGTGTGGCTACTAGATCTGGACGCTACTGCTGACATCATATGGAGATGCAAGGTACTTGGAAATCCCCAGTGGAAGCTCTGAGAGTTCATTTTGCAGATGAAAGAGACCTTACTGTACCTCCTTCAGCAAACTGTTATAGAAGCATGGTTATCATTTGTGTGATATTGCTGTCCACTGTTAAAAGACTGGGTACTCAGCATGGCCTGCCATCTTGTTCAAGCTGCCAAGTGGAAATCAGCAGTAGGACCAAGTTTCTTTTATACTCTTTAAAAAACAAGAGGAAAGAAATGCAAATGAAAAAATATTCAGTGACAGCTGTCAAAAGCCCCACCGAGCAGTTGTAGACAGAAAATCTGCAATAGTTGCAGACTATTTAGACCAGAAACCTAAATTTGTCTGTGCAGAAGGGAATTCAGAACACGACTGTCTGTTAGCTGTATTAGGAAAGCCTACAGCCAAGAAAGCCTATATTCCTAGACCAAACCAGTCGTCTGGACCGCTACAGCCAATGGACACAGTCACACCCAGAGAGTAATTAATTCCATCTCAAAATAGGTCAGTAAGAGAGTAAGGTTGAGTTGACAACTGATGGGACCTATCTTTCTCTACTATTTACGGAAAAACACCACATTAACGAATTAGGTAAAATAAGTCTTACTCGGAGCAACCAGCTATGTCTGTTAGGCAGCCACATTTGGTAAAATACTAATATATTTCCCCACGGATGAGAACTTTTCCATCTTGTATTTGTCTGTTGCTGTTCCTCAGGACTCAGTTTGATCTCATTGAACATCATTTTCACTGCTGTATTGCATTGTAGCAGGGCATTCCATAATTTTGTTCTTTTTGCAATATAAAAATAATATCTGCAACCTACCACTATAAATATCACATCACTGTAAATGAACAGTTTGATACCAGATGCCAGATTTCTCTGGAGGCAGTTCTCTGGCAAGTGCCAGACGGTTTTTAATTCTAAGCTTTTAGTTATTCCAGGATGATCAAAAACTCAATAAACATTAAGTAATTTGGCACTAAAATGTACCTAAAAATCCCAATATTCCCATCTTCTTTCTTGGTAAAGATTGATACAGCTTTGTTTGGAAACCCCTTAGAGACAAAATTTTTCCCAAGTGTCTTCATTGTTTCCTCATTCTTTGAAGTAGAACTAGTAAAGCTCCACTTTTTCTTCTACAATTCATGTGAGTATTCAGTTTCTTTTCCAGTCAGAAGGTTGAAAGTGCAAAAAAAAATATATATATATTATAAAGAGGAGGACAACAACTTGAGTAATATTTTCCAAGACTGAAGGAGGAAGGGAACATTTGGGCATAGATAGGAGGGGTTTTTTAGAATTTCTGTTCTCACTTTCTACAAGCCTTTTTTAAAAAATAAATACTGTGTAAACATTACATGTCTACTAGATGTCAGCGTTCATTATTTTACTTTCAGTACAAACAAGATTTAAAGAGTGAAAAATACTAAACATGTACTTCCAAGTTAAAGAAGAACCTCGGAAATGACCACATGCAAATTCACAATATAACTACCTTGCTGAATTTATGGTCTGCAGTTTTTCTCTTTTCCCTTAGGAATTTCATGCATATGATTTTAACTTAGAATTTCTAAGTCTCTTCCTTATATATGTAACTTATTATTTCATCTTGTAGTTCAAAGTTTTTCGCTTTGTCTGTACTACCAGGGGTATGCATAACAGAAGTGAGAAGTCTGATTAATACTGCTATCAGGAGTGTGTGTTAATCTCTTATATCCAGAGAAGTTGTAGGTTATTTCCAAGCTGATGTCATTTGTAGAAAAAAAGCATTATTTAAATGTTTGACAAGATTGGGAAATTTATAATCTAAAATACAGCCTCACTATTAATGTTTTTTATGCAGATTATTCTATCTAGCCCATTTTGTCCCATTCATTCTGTAAAATACTTCAGGGCCCTGATGATAGGCATGGCATAAATGAAAGGTCAAAATTGTATTATCAAAATGAGACCAATAAAAATAGCACTTAAGAGGTTGATACTTAGAAGACGTAAATCAAAATTATACCTATGTATTGCCTATGTAAACAGCAATTATGGCTGTCCTGACCATCATCCATAATACTTATCTGCGCTATGAAAAAAATCACTTTTCACAGCATGCCCCAGGATGATCTTTCCCTCCTTCAAGTTTTCGGATGAGTGTCAGGGAGCAGGCATGGGGATGTTCAGCCTGGGCCAGGGTCTCCCCAGGGGCAGGCAGTGCCCGTCGCACCACCACAGCCAGGAGTAGGGCTGCCTGGCATCAGGCACTTCCCTGGGGGTGGGACAGGAACCTGCAGACAGGCCCAGCTCAGTGGGACCCATGGTTGAGAGCTGGAGACTGGCCCCATTGCAGCATTGCTGGGGCAGGAGCTGACGGCCCCATGGTGCTGAGACGGGGTCCTGGGCAGGGACAGTCAGGCCCATGAGCATCCCTGGGGCCCAGACAGAGGCCTTCCCTCCCAGCAAGGTCTGCCCTCACACTTTGCAGAGATCTGGGTTCAGCCGAGGGCCAGCCTGGCAGTACCCAAGCAGGACAGAGCCAGAGGTGGTGGCGAGGTCCAACCAAGAAGCCAGACCATAAGGCAACGTTGTGGTGACATGCAGGTCTGGAATCAAACTGGGAACTCAACCCACAGGTCATGGCCAGGATGGGGTCCTGTGATTGCTGGACAAGCCTGAGCTGGGTCAGGGAGCCGGCCCACAGCTTGAAGTCTGGCCCAAAAAGCTCTGTAGAGAGGCAGGGGCAAGGCCGTGGCTGAGCTGAGGATCAACACTTCTCTGTCATGGATCAAACAGGGAGTGAAGACCTGGGGCTGAGCTTATATAGATCTCCTGGATGCACAGGTGTGGGTGGAGGGTGAACCACGTGAGGCTGTTCAGGGTCTTTATGGCTTATTAGTGCACACAGGACCCTGATAATGGCAATGGTGAGTCAGAATGAACACGTCTGTGCCAGACTACGGGTTCTTGATTTTACAGGTACATACGTACAAACTGAATATTGGCGTGACTGTTCCTAACTAGAGCAAGGCAGAAACACAGTCATTCCTAACTGAAGAGGCTCTCACAGGAAACATAAAAGACAGTTCTTGAATTCAAGACTAATACTTCTATAGGCAACAACTTCTGATTTCTCTATCAAAAGCTGTTTCACAGAATGATGGAAACCAGGAGAATGGACTTAAAGACACCGTCTAGTCTATTCATCTGCCTCAAAGTCTGTAGAATTGCAGCTATATCATTCCTAACAGCTGTTCTTAAAAATCTCTAGTAATGACTTTATATGAGGTACATGTCCTGCTGGAAAATATACGGGGGGTTGTGTGTGGCTTTTTTTTAATTCTAGCAGTTTACCTCAATCTTTTTTTACTTCAGAGTTTATTATTTCTTGTCCTGTCTAACAAGAACACAGAGAACAGATTACTGAGCCATGTGCCTCAGTGCCACATCTACACATCTTTTAAATAGCCCCAGGGATGGTGACTCAACCACTTCCCTGGACAGTCTGTTCCAGTGTTTGATAATCCTTTCAGTGAGGAATTTTTTCCTAATATCCAATCTAAACCTCCCCTGGTGCAACTTGAGGCTGTTTCCTCTTGTCCTATCACCTGTTACTTGGGAGAAGAGACTGAGCCCCACCTCACTACAACCTCCTTTCAGGTAGTTGTAGAGAGCGACAAGGTCTCCCCTCAGCCTCCTTTTCTCAAGGCTAAACAACTCCAGCTCCCTCAGCTGCTCCTCATAAGACTTGTTCTCCAGACCCCTCATCAGCTTCGTTGCTCTTCTCTGAGCACTCTCCAGCACTTCAATGTCTTTCTTGCAGTGAGGGGCCCAAAACTGGACATGGTATTCGAGGCGGGGCCTCACCAGTGCTGAGTACAGGGGGATGGTAACTTCCCTAGTCCTGCTCACCACACTATGTCTGATACAAGCCAGTTTGCTATTGGACTTGGCCACCTGGGCCACACTGCCAGCTCATATTCAGCCAGCTGTCAACTATCACCCCCAGGTCCTTTTCTACAAGGCAGCTTTCCAGCCACTCTGCCCCAAGCTTGTAGCATTGCAAGGGATTGCTGTGACCCAAGGGCAGGACCCAGCGCTTGGCCTTGTTGAACGTCATACAGTCGGCCTCAGCCCATCGATCCAGCCTGTCCAGATCTCTCTGCAGAGCTTTCCTACCCTCAAGCAGATCAACACTCCTGCCCAACTTGGTGTTGTCTGCAAACTTACTGAGGCTACACTTGATATATTGTTCAGGTCGGTTATAAAGATATTAAACAGTATTGGCCCCAATGCTGCGTTTTGGGGAACACTCCTTGTGACCAGCCACAAACTGGATTTAACTCTATTCACCACCACTCTCTGGGATCGGCCATTCGGCCAGGTTTTTTTACGCAGCAAAGAGTACACCTGTCCAAGCCATGAGCAGCCAGTTCCTCCTGGAGAAGACTGTGGGGAAACTGTGTCAAAGGCTTTACTAAAACGAAGGTAAACAGTATCCATAGCCTTTCCTTCACCAAGCGGGTCACCTTATCACAGAAGGAGATCAGATTAGTCAAGCAGGACCTCCTTTTCCATAAATCCATGCTGATTGGGCCTGATCACCTGATTGTCCTGAATGTGTGATGGCACTGAAGTTGATCTGCTCCATAAACCTTCCCTGGCACCGAGGTCAGACTGACAGGCCTGTAGTTCCCAGGATCCTCCTTCCAGCCCTTCTTGTGGATGGACATCACATTTGCTAATCTGCAGTCCACTGGGACCTCCCCGGTTAGCCAGAACTGTTGGTAAATTATTTAAAGTGGGATAAGTAATCAAGGGGCCAAGTGTGGTGAGATCATAAAGAACTTAATCTATTTTGTTTCTGATGAAGAGACATAGGTTTGAAATAGGACAAACAGGGGGTGGGGGCAATGAGGAAAGCAGTATTAAAATAAGAAGTCAAAGATTACATGTAAGTGGTATCTCTAGCCATGAAATCCGGTAGAGAACTACTATTCTTTGTCCTGGAAGATGAAAAAGCTGATGGAGGAGGGAACAGTCTTTACTGAAGGAAGTGCTGGATTTCCTTCAAAAATGTTCAGCAGCAAAAGAGCAAGGATGGAGGAACTGGGCACTAAAGACTGAGTCAAGGCACAGGATTAATGGGGTAGTATCTTACACTGAGAGAAAGGCATGGAAATAAGAAAGGAAAAAGGTGAAGGGAAATAACATTTTTTTCTACCAAAAGAATGTAAGAGCTAGCATGGAGACACTAAGGATGACAGAAAAGTCCTTCGCATCCCTTGCTGGAGATTTTGGGAAAATTGAGAGAAAAATAGGTATGATACAAGATGAACTAATGTGCATCTTTGGCATTTGGACAGATATGCAGACATTGGGATTACTCTCCAAGAGTAAGAGCTGAGGAAGAGGTGGGAGTTTCTAAAACGTTTCTGACTGTTAAAAAAAAAAAAACAAACCCTATATATTCTATATATTTTGAAACAAGTGTCTTAGTGACACAGCAAGATGGACTCCCCCAATTACCAAAAATAAGGCCTGGTCTGTGAAATAAGAGTCCATATTAGGACAACTGCAGAAATAATAGTTGAAGGGGAAAGTTTTTCCTTTTCTTGTGTGTGACAGTTGAGAGATGAATGCCACAGAAAATGAGTACTGTCATTTAAGAAAGAGAAGGAAACAAGTTATGGACAGAGGTAAAGCAATGATTATAATGAAGGCTGGAGCAATACGTAGAACCTGTGGAGTTGGAAGTATGACTAGGAAAGTGAATGGTGATGGAGATAACAAAAGGGAGTATGAGCTGAGAGTGATACAATCCAAACCATGAGACAGAAGTAAAAGTGACAGTGAACATAATATGAAAAAGCTTGAGAAAAACAAGGGAGATAAGGAAGGTCAGAAGAAAAAAAAAAAAAATGTTAGGAGAAGAGGAAGCTGGAAAATGAGCACAGGTTACTGTAATGGGAAGTCAGAGTGAACTGCTTATAATGCAGTCTTTGCTTTTCTCCAGCACTAGTATGAAGACATTCCCACACATTGTGCAGTGCAGTACCCCCACAGATTTGGGCAGAGGGAACATGAATGGGGAGCAGAATGAACACACCAGCAGATGCACTTCACAACTGGGCTGAGACCTGAAAGACGCTGAGATGCAGAAATTCACTTACAAGTACTCTTTCAGAATTACCCTTGTTCAGTGGGAATCCCCATTCAATGTAAAAAATCAACTGAGAATTGCCAGGATGAATCACAGCAGTGGTCCAACCTGCCCTAGCCAATACCAAAGATGTTAGGTTCCAGACACCTTGGGTGTAAGATCACTAAAAAATATGTTGTTTTTTAAGTCACAGCCCTCATTTGCAGTTATTTCTGTATGTATTTTAATTAAACATCCCCCTATGTAAGCCATGTTCCTTCAGCATAACTGTAAGATTGCAGTAAAAGCAAAGGGATACATTTATTTACAAATATATACCAGATTATCCATTCTTTTAAAATTTTTGCCTGTAGTCTATAACAAACTTGATTTTGACGTTTTTTTCTCTCTGTGGAAAAAGCACGAAGGTTCATAAAAATTAACGTAAGTAAATTTCAAGAGATTAAAGATTGAAAAAGTACAACAAATCAGCATAACCACTGAACTGTACTTACATGCATCAAACAGTAAAATGCCTCCACTCTTGGATACACGAAACAGATGGAATTGTCAGGAAACTTAATGGCATGTAGGCATCCAGAAGAAATAATGGTTCTCTTATGGCCACCACCTTCTCTCTCCACCTGTGATTTAGTGGCCTTGAAATACCAAAAACCAACTCATTACAAGTGTAGGTCCCAAGAAGGAAACAGATTACCAAACCAAAAATGAGATGCAAATGTTCATTAGACAATGGCATTTCTCAAGTGTGTGTTACAAGGGATCTAAAAAATTATTTCACTGTCTTCTCCTGTGCACCACAGTGATCTCCATGAATCCTGCAGAAAGTTAGGCTCTGATCCTGCAAACAAGTATACTCCAGTTTAAACTTTTGAGTAGTCGTGTTAGCTTTGCTGGAATTACTCTTTCAAATGAAGTCAAGCACTGTTATAGGCATTTTTATGATTAGAGAAAACACTTTCCAAAACTCATTAAGGATTTGTCAAAGAAGTAGGTGACTAAGTAGGATTTTGCCAGAGTACTAGGAATTAAAGTGAAATGTAGGCCACAGAAAACTTAATGTGATGTTGAAGAGTACTCCACAAACAGTGAATGTTGTTTAAATACCTCATATTTTATCCAGACATGCTGCTGGAATAAAAGAATTTGAAGTGTATTTGAGGAATTAAAAATTAACTAATGAAGAAAAATAAAAAAGAACACAGACAAACAAGTATTATTACTTCCACTGTGCTCACTGCTTCACAAAAAGAGAATATACGTAC
Source organism: Limnodromus scolopaceus (assembly GCA_028565335.1). Lineage (NCBI taxonomy): Eukaryota > Metazoa > Chordata > Aves > Charadriiformes > Scolopacidae > Limnodromus > Limnodromus scolopaceus. The sequence goes on from JAOXNO010000001.1 coordinate 109,738,433, forward strand.
TCTCCTCTGACATTAGGCAGGTCAGTTCCCACTTCTGTCTGCACAACCATTCACACTTCTGTTCTGCCAGGAAATACTGAAGGTTTAGGTCTCTGGTCATGCCTTACACTTTGCCTGCATAAAAAGCTGCCTAGTGAGTAGTTAAAGAGGTACGCTTTAAAAACTGCTTTGGTTAAACCATTGTGAACACTCACGGGAACCCAGTGGAGGCAGATGGGGTGTTATGGTAGAAACATAAAATCTGCTTTAAGTAAAATATGAGTATAAGCAGTACACTATGCAATTATTTAATTTCTTGAATTACACATTGCTCATCCCACAACACCACAGTATGTATCAATATTGTTTTGAAGGCCCTAAGTCAACACAATGAAGTATCAGGGGCCAATAGCCCCAGCAAAAAGGAAGGGAAGACATCACTTTTCCTGTGTGAGAGTAGAAGACAAGTTTGGGAGCTCACCTCTCCCCTGTGGCTGGTAAGAACCCTGAGTAATTTCATGTGAGTACATGAAGTTTCAGGATGAAAGGTGTAAAAGTGAGAGAAGTTTTAGATTTTCCTTGTAACGTTCCCAAGAGATATATCAAACAACCCCAACACCAATTTGTTTAATGAGATTTACAGCTTAAAATAACTTCAGGCCACCGCAAAAATCAGTTTCATTTCTTGAGCAGAAACATGGAGAAGGGACATTTGTGTAAGACTCCATATCCTTGTGACTCAAAATAGTTTGTCATTCTGGGACCTGATTTTCATTTTTTAATAAAAGATACTACCTCAGTGTCAAGTTTAATTAAAAAAATAATAAAAAATAAAAAACAAAAAAAACCAACAGATGAGTTTTTCTACTTCAAATAGAGAAATCTGTTTCCAAATCATTTATCTAACTGCTGAGTCATTGGCTACTTAAAAGTAAGTAATAGTTGAGTACAAAACCAAATAAGGTTACACAAGACTTTCTGTTGAATTTAAAAGTATGTTTTCACAATGTCACTGAATAAGTGCATGTATCTTGCAAAGATATGTATATGATACATATTTCTTTATTCTTAGAAACAGTTCAGATTTTCTGTCATCATACATTGGATCCAGGTTTCACTGAAGTAAATGCACACCGGAGCCTTCCACAGATACAACATTAGGAGATATGTATGTGGGACCAGCATGATTATATTCATTCATTCTCTCCAGTGAATCTTTATTAATTTTGCATAATATTCAAACAAAATAAATGCTTGCTATTTCTATGGTACATACCCTATGAGCTTCAGTACTAAGAACACAAGACATTAGTTAATATATGTTTGAATAACCAACTACATTTAAGAATCCATTCAGCTAATGAGGTTACAATTATTTGTTGTTAATACTACATTATATCCTGCAAGAAAATTGGCTTCCTACTCCATCAGTATTCTATCTATTTATGTGTTCCAGATGGTGTTATAGAATTTATTTCTACTTAACTTTATTTTATATATTTTCTAAGCAAATCTGCTCCAACTGAAAACTCTGGAACACTCATACTGCTTTTAAAAAATCAGTGGGAGTATGTGCACCATTCAGAAACTTTTATTGTTATGTTTTTAAATTAAATATTACACCTGAGTGTGGTATTTCATTGACAAATTAACTTACTTACTACCTTACCCCTCAGGAGGAACTGAGCATCCCAAATTTCCAGTAGAGCCATGATATAATTGACTGGAGTGAAACATCTTTCATTTTCACTGAGCACAAATACTAAATCCTCTCAATGCATGAAGGCCTTAGAGGTTACTCCACTCCCCAAGTTTTGCTGAAATCCAAATAAGATCTTTTTTTTTTTTAATTAATTTCTTTTTTTCCCTGTGCATGTCTCAGAAGTCAGTCAGAATATAGTAATCTTGTTTCACATTGCAAATGTTGTGGTTACAGCACAGTCCTGTTTTGAAAAATCTGACAAATTAATTGGCATTTCCTGTTTGAAAGAGGAGAGCAACAGAGTTTTTCAGGAGCTTGCAATGCTGGTGACATTTTAGTGAGGCAACTGCTTTCATGGCAGAGTGCTCTGAGCCTAGTATATAGGGCAACTCTAGTCTACAGTTCAGAATGTAAGAAAAAGTATTCCCTGCTCTCAAAACAACATAAATGTGTTCACGCATTTGATGTTCATGACATTCAAATCAAATATCACTGGGTTCACAAACGAATTCACTTCTGCAAGAACCTCATTTGCTGCCATAACAGAAACAACCAGGCAGCCAAAATCTTGCGTGGTCAAGCAACTTATAGTATTGCTGAAGCTGATGTCTGTGGAGCACTGTTCAGGCGACACCCTCCTTTGGTTGAATACTAAATTGAAAACTTTTGCCTTACCTATTTACCAGGAGGTAGGAAGGCAATATTACAGTATGTCTTTAGATTCACATCTAAATAAAGGTATAAAGTGTACTTATGCAAAGCTGTGACTAGGTTCCTTCCTTGTCAGCCTTTTTTTTGTGGCTTTACTAAATCAGGGGAATGGACAAGTAGGCAGTAAATCCAGTCTACTAACTTTAAACAGAAACAATCATCTGAATATGACAAACTTTTAAGAACTCAGACATGATTATCAAAATTTGGAATTCTGCATATAAATATCCACAGAAAGCCTTGATGTTTAGAGCAACATAAATTTTCTTACATTGCACTCCATAAATAAGAAACTTATCAGTTAGCTATAATCACTGCCTGTCAAGAATATCCTCACGGTGTCAGAAGATGTCCAGCCTCTCTCCTTATTTACAGTCTTTGGCATATAGAGATCATTACAAGTAGATTTAGTCAGATGGTGTATTCAAAGCAGTTGTAAATAAAACTACAAATTGATAAATTTCATTTAGTAGCTTTGATGAATGGATTTCAGACACTTTCTCCTGAGATTTTTATTTTTTAATCATGGAGTCTTATAGTGTATTCAGATCATGTCACAGTAAATTCAAGTATCATCTGCAATATCTCATGTTAAAAATAAAGCCAAATAAAAATTGAAATGGCATTTTTGTAAAGTAAATACACACCCTCAATCTTGTAGAATAACTCCACAAAAACTTTGTATTTATGATGCTAATGTTGGTAATCAGTAGTGGATCTCAATTGCTAGAGCTATATATACCCTGCTTGAAGAGGATGCTGAGGTTAGTGCGCTCCATTGTGCATTTCTTCTTAACCTTTGACTTGGCCTGGGCTCTGTGAATAGGATACACCTGAAAAAATGTAGTGCCAGGCATAAGTAGAGCTCAGCACCTGAGATAAAAGTATAGATTTTTCTGTATAGTTATGGAGATAAATAAGTCTTCTAGGGTAGAAGTTATCTCCCTCTAAAGTAGAAATCTAAAACAGGCCAGATGAACTGTGTCCAAAAGTCTGTTTCTTCCCATGTACAGACCTAACAGATAACCCAAGGTAATTGACACAGATGTCAATACCATGAAAGTCCATCTTACATGAGATGAATCCCTTGCCGAAGGTCTAAACCTGCTTGCATTCAAGACCAAAGGGACTTCAGAATTGTCCTCCTGTAGAAAGACCCAAGTCCATTAAAATTATTTTCCCTGGAACAACCCTGGCAACAAAGGATTCCACTAACAGTCTTGTTTGCCTGTATGTGTAGCAAGAACTGGCCTTTCCCATACATCGAAACCTCATCAGTTCCAGTTTTCATATGAAATAGTTATACCCTCTCCTATACCTGGCATCTCTTATCGAGATTTTCAAATACCCGGTAGCCTCTGCTGGAAAACATCTGGAAATCTGATAGAATGCTACCTGCAACAGCAGGGCAAACAAATTGCTATAAAAATGACTATCAATCACCTAAACCAGTAAAATTAGTTCAGCGGTAATCATAAGATAAAGCCATCCACCTGCAGGGTGACATACAGGAGATAAAAATACATGTACTTTGACAAGCTGTTTTTCAGAATTCTTTTTTGAATGTCTGTTTTTTTCCTAAGGTAGAGCATCAAAGTGCCCAGGCAACAAATGTTACGCACAAAATTCTATGCAATATGATAAATGGTGTTTCTGTAAGTAAATGAACACACATCCTTATACAGGAATTAAATAAAATCTAAACCAAGAATGAGTGTGTAAGTTTATGAATAAGTGAAAGTACACAAAGTAAGGCATATGTAAACTTATCTTGTGCTATATGAATCATTCTTGACACACGACTATAACGGCAGCCTTCATTAGAAAGGGGAACAGCAAAAACTTCTAAGAAATGAAGTAGGAATGCTTCCTAACGTTCAGCGGTTTGGCATTCTTTGTTAAGATGGTGAAGAAAACATAAACAGAGACTTCATGCATTTTATGAGTCACTTCATAAATTAAAAGCTTTGCGTATGAAGCTATGTCACTTGGAAAAGAGGATATGGTAGGTATGTGGTGGGCATGAAAATACTAGATACATTTCTTGTTGTTAGTCGTAGGCTCTGCTTTATAAATGTTCATCATTCAAAGGATGACATTTTAGAGAAACAGGTAATATTTGACACCTGAAGGTTTTAATTTTATGCTATAGATACATCCTACAGAAAGGAAGTTGTTATTGGAGTTTTAGGGAGTCGGGAAATAAGAGTGTGTGTGTGTGAGCATGTGTGTGTGCAGTATAAACATGTATGTCTTCTTGGATCATAAATTAATTTACAAATCTACTGATCCTACAGCTGGTGTTGTCCTATATTTCCTGAAAATCATTCATAGATACGTTTAATATTCTGTGAAGTGCCCATATGGCATGCATTCATCTGGTGGCTTAATGCAATCACTGCCACGGGCTGGGCAGAGAGGGGGGGGATATATCCAAATGCATGTACACACTTATAACGATCTCATTCAAACCCCTAACAGCCAACTGCTCTACATCTTTATAGTGAAAGTCCTAGAAGAAATGGACTGTTATTTGCAACCAGCTTCCCCGTCTCAAACTAACTCCCCTCAGGTTGAGGGATTGTACAGGTACTGGTCTGTCTCATCTCCTCCAACTCCATCATCCCCTTTCATCTCATCAGCACTGCTTTGGCAGCAAACTTTCTAGCCAGATGGGTGCTGCTGGGCATATTGAAAAGAACTGGAAAAATATGAACTGGTCTTTCGACCTTTCAGGTAAATTTGCTACTTTGAGGTCCCCTAAGACATCAAAGTGTCATTCCAAAGCAGTTTATTTTATTGAGAAACATTTTTGAAATATTTTTTTTTCAGTTTTGGAATGTTGGAAACATGGCATTATTCATAGCAATTTATCTCTTTGTGAGTATCATAGTAACACAGCAACATAGTTGTTTGATGTTTTAAATGATTAGAAGTGAATACTTCCCTCCTAAGTTTCACTTTGTGCTCAGCTGTCTACTACTGCATGGAACTAAAGTGTCAGAGACAAACTTTTTGGCTGATGCCGAATCTTCTTTGCTCTACCCTTCCGCCTGTTCTTCCTGCAGGACAGGAGAATGCAGGGAAAGGGAGAACAAGCTGAAAGAATGAGGTTGTGCAGTGGCTACATTTTGCTGTGCAGAGCACAGCACCCAAGTGTTGGGATATTAGGTGTTTTTCTTAGCAAACTCAGACTCAAGAATTCTGCAGTAACATCATACTTACAGTTTTTACTCAGGGAAGCTTGCAGACCCTCACAGTTGCACACAAACACTGAAAACATGATCCTAAAATGCATAACACTTGAAGGAACAGGAAAACCTGTTTTACCACTTCTAAACTAATGTGCTGGTATTTTGCTTCTGACTTCAGGTCTTTGCACTTGGAGACACCACATAGAGTTGGTGAAGAATCCTGCAACATAGTGCAATTTTGTGGTGACCATAAACCTCATGGAAACATGTCTGTTTCAAAAGACTTTCACTAACTAGCGAGCAGCATTCCCCCAGTTTCCTGCCAGCTCACCTCCCCCCACCCCGGCTCTGAGCTCTGATCACCGGGGCTTGTGGCCCCAGAGTACCACTTCCCTACCACTAGGACTGCCTCGGGAGCAAACTGCCCCAAATTAAAGTAAGAATGTTAGTATGCCTTAGCAAAAACTCCAGCAGATCTGGTGGGCAGGAGAACCTTGGTCGCAGATGGTTTTCACATTCCCCTCTGTGCAGAGATGTATAGAGTTTTTGCTGAAGATGGACTTTCTGTGGCTCCTGGGTTTTGCACTTCATACCGGGGACGTGCCCTGAGGAGTTTTCCAACCACCCCAGTGTGCCAGAGACTCCCTGGGAGTCCAAATACCTACCCAGCTAGGGCAGGTCCCAATTAGCCCAGACCTCCAACTGCATCGCACTTTCCGAATCTCACCTCCAGCTTCACTTTGCAGGGGGCCAATCATGTACCCATGTCAGCCACGCTCAGGCTGACGAGTTAGCTTGAAAATATAATGGGTCGTTCACAGAACCAAGAGCTACGTGGATACAGATATACCCTGCTGCACTGCCACACTGTTAGCCAGTTTATTAGCTGTAATGCGACTTCCCTATACATGTGTTTGCTGTTGAGTCAGGCTCTGGTCTGGGGTATTTTTCTTTGTTTTTCTCCAGTTCCGGAAATGTAGGAGGAAGAGATGGTCCAGATTCTACAGTTAACAGACACAAGCGTAATCTTATTTAACCGAACAACAGGACTGGCCGTGTGAGGAAGTGCTCCTCACCTGAGCAAAACCACAGAGTGTCCAGTCCTCAGTGCTACCACGTCCTTCTTTTAGAACAGAGAACACTGTTACAAATGCAGCTGTAACTTTTTCCTGGTGTAGGATTGTGTTGCTCTCTTTCGAACAAGACAGATGTATTCCTTCATTCCTCCCTCTAACGGAGAAGAAATCAGTTGAGGCTGTGACTCAAAGTAAAACTGTTGGCCCCATTGAAGACCACAGACTCTCCTTTGAAGGCTGCGTTAGATGTGACTTAAAACCATGATTTTTAGGTGCATAATTACTAGTTGGTTTCTCAAGACAATCTGATGCTGGTAACGCACACTGTCAGACCCTTGAGGCTTGATTATTCTAATTCTCCCATTGCCGCTTACAGAAAGTTGTGAGTAGGAGCCCTAGGGCTCCTCGTGGCACTGAAACACCTTCATATACAACCTCCCTCGCATCCCCAAGCTTTCGGGGTGTCAACCTGAAAAACGGTAAACTCCATTTTTCTTTTTTCTATAGAGCTAAAGAAAAATATGGTTATAGTGATATTGGTTATAGTGAGATCTTCCCCACCCAATGAGTTTCTGCTCCCAGCTACCACTTAGTTTTGAGTGTGACACTCCCGCTCGAAGTCCTTAAGTCCTTTCCCAAAGGTATATTACCTCACTGAAACCAACCCTCTCCACTTGTTTTATTTATGTGTTGCTTATGTTTTACTTACCTATTCATACATTTCTTGAATGGAGAGTGGGTATAATTAATGAAAATTTTTAATTACTGTTATTCAGTAAGTGAGTTATGCCTTAATTTATCAGTTGTTATTACTATTGCTACTGCTGCTGCTGTTATGAAAAACCTTATCAACATTTATTAATAAATCTTACTGACACTTAAAGAGAAAATGCAGTTCTGCAGTTTTCCTAGGAACATACAAGAGCATAGAAGACATACAAGCATGTAATTTTTCATTCAACTCTCTGTGACATAAAGATACTTATTACTACATTACCAGGGAATCTTTTTTCCTTTTTTAATCTCATGTCTCTGTCGTAAGAAGCAGTGTTGTCATTAAGGGGATTCTGGGAAGAAAATATTAATCACTGAAAAAAGCACAAAATCCCATGTACTTTACAGAAAGAAAGATCATTGATTGAAGACTGACTTCTTCAGAAATTTCTGAGGTTGTGTGTAGCTTGTAAAAATTCCCCACCCACATTAGTCTCTTTGAAGCACACTCTCACAGAGCTGCTCCTTCCATTTCTTGCCATAAAGCTGTCAGCTGAGTGTTTCATGTTGTGATACAGCTCTCTATGTTACAGGAAATTGACCTAAGTAGTGTTCCTGTGAGTATAAAAGCAGCAGATAAAGTCCATTAACCCTTTCAATACCTGCTATATTTACACATTTGTAACCTTGCAGGTGTTAGAACAAAAGAATGGGAAACAGCAATGGTTACCAGGAAGGTTTTTTTTCTTTAAGAACACTTTTCCTCCTCATTGTGTAATTTTTTTTTAATTTATCCACAAAAGATATTTGTGGGTATTTTAATAAGTGGCCCTTCTTTACAGCTGCAGCTGCCTCTAACAGCTGCAAAATCTTTTTTTTTTTCATCCTAAACATTAGCATACTCTCTCAGCCTAGAAAATAAACATCTGTTTTTCTTCTTGATTTGACAAGCCAGTATGTTGCTGAAACAGAGCTGTGCCATGAGCTCAGATTCAGCCCTAAACTTTCAACGTCTGGTAGATATTTCTGATTTAGTTCTTGCTGAAACCTCTTGCTGGATTGTTAGAGATGTGCAGACTGCAAGAGATTAGGAGCTTTGAATAAGGCTATATAAATGCGTAATCCTTATCTAAATTTCCCTAGACATCCAGACAAAGAGGAAGTCTGGAACTATAATAAGGATATCTTTCACTGTGGAATTCGTAATAATTCTTAACATTCTGCAGATGACTTTTCATCAAAACACACACTCACTTAGAAGTATCCTCATATTTTACATGAATGAAATTTACTTTGCAGTCCAAAGTGGAGAAGACGGCATAGAGGCCCTCATCTTAAACAATAATAAGAGGTAATCAGGGATCTTAAACTCAAGATCCAAAACCCAAAATGTATACCATCAACTCCAACTATTAGAATTTTTTGTCTACTACCTATGAATTTTGCATTCTTCTCCAAGAAATCCTTTATCTGTGCTGTATTCTACAGTGAGCTGAATTCTGCTGTCAGGACTACAGAATAAAATCAGGCTGGAAGGAACTTCAGGCTACAAGACCACCTTATCTCACTGCATCTGACTCTACTGCAAAGTGACAAAACAAAATCATTGAACAGGTACACAGATGCAGCTCAGAAAGGAACAGCATGAGAACCATCTTCAAAAGCAAAATAGGTCAGATTTCAGGGAAAGAATTTTTGACCTTCAAGTAGTATTCACAAATAGCTGCAGATAGCCCCTAATTCAGACAAAATACTGCCAGCTCTTCTGTTGTGAGAAAATATCAGGCTCACCTAGCCTTTCTTTTGCTTTGTATTCAGATTTATATCCTCATAAATCCTGAACTGCAACTTATCACTGTTCTACTTCCCACTTTCTTGCTGAGGTAAATGCATCTTTGGTATATAATTGCAATTTTTCAGTAAGTTCAAACAGTTAGTGGTTCTTGCTGAAGTTGCCTGTCCTTTAGTCCAATTTCACATCTAAAACTATTTATCCTGGGAAAGGTAGGAATAAGAGAATACATGATTTCTTGTACAACACCAACCTAGATTATGCCAAAAAAAAAAAAATCCACAGAGTGGCAGTTTTCCTCAGCCTATCGATCACTAATATATACAAATGTTCTTCTGATTCCCAAAAACACAATTCTGATTTTTCAGAAGAAAATAAGAACTGAAAGATTTTATATCTGGTCTGTGCTTGGGGGCACTTACGTGTATATGATCTACACATTTTTCTGCGTAGCTATTATAAAATCAGACAAGTACTGCCCAGACTATTAAGGGTACTTATAATAAGGAATACAGTGGTTCTCAAATGTCATGTAGGCAAGGCTTGGCTTGCTATGTCTACAAATGTATAGCATATAACCTGCAGGTAGAAAGGTGTTCCACAGCACTGGAGGCAGTCAGAGTTTTCTGCAAGGCTCTGATTTCTTTTCCTCTTCTCTGTGAAAGTGCAAGTGCATCATTTGGGTTAGGATGGGAGAAAAATTTCTCTTTTAGTTTTAGGTCTAAGCTTATCTCTGGCTCCCAACTAAGACATCTACAGGATGTGTTAAAGTAATGAGAGACCTAAGCAATTTGTGAAGATCATTTCTCCAAGAAGGAAACATATGAGTCCCTTCAGCCTGTGCCTACCAAGACTGAGGAGGAAAAAAAGTAGGAACATCCAATTTTCCTTCATAAGATTACATATGTCATTCTGTAGTCCCAGCTTAAATGTAGACTGAACACACTTCTGTGGTAATTAACTTTCTCAGTTATATTTTCAATGGCTACCCTTTGCTAATGTAATTATGGACGATATTACATAGCTGAAGAGGAAGGCTCCAAGAAGTTCTTAAGTAGCCCTGAGGAGATACATGCAAATTCAATTTTTCTGAACACTGCTACAAAAGCACCTTTTATTATTTTATTATTTAGTGAATGTTCCCCTCCCCCCATTCCCTTTTCCTCCTCCCAAACCCAGCAGAGATTTGTCTTCTACCTGTCGTATATTGTCCCTTAACTGGTACCTCCTGAGAAAGAGAGGCTGAAGAGGTTTATGGGTGCATTGGGGTTTATGGGGGCATTGCAAGTTGCTGTTCATGCTCCCACATTCCTCACCAGCTCCCCGTCAGGGCAGAGACCCAGGGGGTTGCCCCGGGACCCTGCCCCTAACAACCCCTATAGTAGTCCCCCCCCACCGAGGGGACCACTATAAAGCATTTGTGCCATAGGGCTTTTCTCTATCAACTATTGGGTCCGAGTACCAGGCATGCTGCCTGGCACCACTTGTGGTGTGAGGAACTACTCTGCCTGAAGAAACAGAAAATTCCTACAGGAGATTTCCACAAACCAGAATAGTGGACAGAACCCCTTCTGAGCAATAAGTTAGCAGAAATCCAGCCAGCTGCTGTTCATACACAGAAATCACATATAAACTTTATCAGCAAAAAATGCGTTGCCCCATGATGTTAGTGAGATCTGAGAAGCACACTGGATGAAAGAGTATGGGCAACAGACTCCATTGTCCTCTGGCCCTATGGTTTGTAGCAATATTCAGATTCCCTGAGGTTTTCTGTTTTTGAAAGGGTGACAGCAGTTTTTACCACCAACAAAGTAATGGGAAGAGACTCCTAGTACGTCAAAACTATTTTGAGTTCATTCTTTATTGCTTTCCTTGCTAGAATCAAAATGGACAAAGCATGGATATTAAACATAATAAAAAATAAAAGACTATCTCACAGACTTCTAGAAATTAAAATTACTGAGAATAAAATGTGTTGGTTCTCCCCAAAGAACAAAAGGCTATAATAAAGAAAATATCCAGAAACTATGACAGCTGCAACTGTAAGTTGAGAACATGGCTAGAATGAATGCCATTACGATACAAATCCAAACATTATTCTTTGATTGTGTGGATAGAACTTAAAGCACTTGGAAATTACACACATTAATCTGGCATTATTAAACATACTTTTAATTATATCGGAGTTCTATACAGTCACACCTAGACTTATCCAGGATGCATTAAAATGTGTATTTTATAAACATAGCCTATTCTGTGATGTAAAGATAATCTCAAAAGCAGTTCACAGTAACTTCCATTCCATTTTTGTTTTAGAGTCCTCCTTACTAGTTCTGGTTTCCATTGTATTCTAGGATTGAGTCTTTTCCTTTCCTTAAAGAAGTAGAATAAACCTGTTTTCCCCAGGATGTAACTTTTAAAGCAGCTTTTTCCATCACTGCTGCCGTGGCCTTGAACACAGGGGCTCTGGAGTTCATGTTCAAAGCCTGATCTCCAGCTTTTTTCGCTGCAACGGGCTCCAAGCTGCACTCGAACATCCGTGCAGCCTATTCTCTGACATGTCTTCCTGGATTTGTCATTGTCAGTTTTGACATGAGTGAAGGAGGACGACAAGCAACTCATCTGTTTTTCCTGAGCCTCCCCACTTCCTGGGATACAGGCTCTAGCCCTAGTACTTCAGAAAAGGCCACAAGTTCCACTGGAAAGTAGGTCCCCCAGAACATCTTGCTAGCATGGGAACTTTAGGAAGCAGCATCTCCATTGCACAGACAAGAGAAATTGCAAAGAAAGGGAAAGCACCGTTCATCAGTGTTTAAAGCTGCATCTAGGACTTACGACCTTTGAATCAGAAAAGGAGGATAGATCTGAGCAATCACATTCCAGCTCCTCTATGGTTGGCCAGTAGGATTTCAGTATCACAGAAGAAATGATTGGCAGTTGAAGAGTGATTTGAGCAGAATTTTGGTGCTCACAAGAAAAAACTGTTTTCCTCTAAAAACAACTCAGTTGACATCAAGACCCAGGACTGCAAAAGTTGCAGTCCCAGAGGCTGTTGCAAGGGTATAGAGGAGAACAGGGAGAGATTTGAAAAAGCTTCAAACATCCATCTCAAATTCTGTTTTAGACACTTCGCTAGGCAGTGTGGCAAGAACTGATAAAAACCATATAGAATAATTTTGGCTAATTGGAATGCTACCTTTTAAAAGAACTTTTGTTGAAAAGCATCTTATCTAATCAATGTCACAATTTCCATAAAACTATTAAAAGTGTACTCAAAATTAAAATTTACAGTCAGCTTTTACTGTAAAGCCTAATTTTAGCAATTTTGGAATTTTCAGCTCAAAAAACTCATTAGAAGAATAAAATTATGTCTTTCAAAAAGGAGAAGAAGATGAGTCTGGAAAGTCTGAAGAAAATTGTAGTTAATTAAAAGAGAAGTTTGCTGCCTCTAGATTGTTATTAGCTTTTCCAGTGACCGATATGTTAAACCCCTGCAGTTACTCATGAACAAGCTCTACTCGAAGATGGTACTTCTGTCATTAAACACTTTTAATTAGATCTGGAGTTTCCACCTTTTTCATTGTTTATTTTTTAACAGAGCTCAAATTACAATCTGATTCTGTCTCCAATAGATGTCATTAGGAGTCTTAACCACAATCTCAAGTGAAATTAGTATTGAGTGTTATGGGTCTGACGAGTGTCATACTAAGCTTAAATTCTCTTTGATTTCCTCAAGTTTTGGACCAGGGCCTATTGCTTGCATGAATGTATTGCCCTCTGTTGGTCAAGCATATCTCATAGAGCATCATAGAAGACAGGAAATCTAACCTTCTTTTCTATGTCAGTTAGGAAATTCATGTTCCTTTGTATTGCAGACCTATGGAAGACTCCAGGAATTTAAAAATGCCTGGCATACTTTTAGAGACTGATTATTATTTTGGTTAAAATTACCCTAAAGGTCGTTTTTGGTGTTCTTGCAAGGCATTATTCCTTTGTGTCTCCCAGTGTAGCCACTGAAATCATATTCACACACTCGAAAATACAAAGGGAGTTTACGCTTCTCCCAGAAAATGATGCTATGTTTCTGTGCCATAGTCAAATGCAGAAACACAGTGCTAATTGCTGTAAGGCCTAAAAAAGAGCTTAGGGACTGAAACTCAGAGGAGCAGGAAGAGAGCATGGGACAGCCTCAGCAATGCCACCAGGTCACCTCACAGCAGTCGTCAGTCAGTGCATTTGAAGCTGATTACCTGTCTGTCTTCAAACACAAATGCTCACACATAACCCTAATCAGGCTACCTCTAATTAGTCATCAGTGTCTAATTGGCAGCTTTCCTGCTAAATTGCCCTTGTATATTGTTCTTAACAACATTAGGATTTTATTTGCTCTTTAACCCAAAACAGTCTATTGATCAATGTATTAACTGTGTTTTCATGCATTTAATGTGATCCCTTACAAACCAGGTCATACTGTGAGTGGCAAAATGAACAGGATCTGATTGCCTATGTATTTGTAATTGAGTTCCTATGTGGACTCAGTAATATTTACTAAGAGCTGAACTCCTATTACCATCCTTTCCACAACTGGGAATTTTAATAAGATCTTTCCTAATCTGCTCACTTCTTTTCACAAAAATCGTAGGAGCTTCACATCTTTGAGATATCCCCCCATCACCGTGACTTCAAATTAACCCATGATTTCAAGTCATTAGAGAGGAGAACAACAAATACGCACACTCAAACACATGCCAAGTGTGATTCCGTAAGTCTCATCTCCTTAGGAATATAGGCTTCCAATTTATGCTGAAATCAAATAAAAATGCAAGTTTAAAAAAAAAAAGAATTTGAGGTAAAAATGAAGATTTTTCTGTTGTAGTATAATCAGGCTGGAGACAATCCCAGGGTCTAATCTCACTAAAATGGAGCCTCCCTCTTTTTCCCCATGAAATCTGGCCCCAAGTTGGGGCCCTACATCAAGTACCAAGTAAGAGAAGACATTTCAGGCAGAGGACAAAGTAGCTCAGCGGTTTTTTTCTTTTTCCTGGTTAAGGGTCCAAGAGAAATCCAGTCTCCTTCCAACCCAGAGGCATAGAAAGAAAACAGAAAGGTGGCTGTATTTCCCCACCCACCCAGACACATGAACACTAGCGCACAGCCAGGCTTAATGCTGTCTTCTCCTCCAGCAGCGTGGGTGGGGGCAATGTCCCCAGGGCGGAGGATCTTGGAGATAAAAGTAATTGTTTGTGTTTCACAGAGCTGCTTGGCTTGGGAAGTTGGAGATACTTCACTGTTCCAGCCACAGCTTCAATCTTTTTCAAAATCCATCATGTTGTTAATGAGGCGTGAGGGTCTGATGTAATCGTGTAAGTGCAGATCTGTGGACAAGTACCCAAAACTTACATGGGCTCGACAGGGAAAATGAAGAAGTTTCTAATTACACACCTAAAACAAAGAGAAGAACAGTGTATGCAAAATGGAATTTGACAGATTTTTTTTTTTTTATTTCCGTATATTTCGGTGGCTGGCACACTGAACTATTGTCTTTCAGCCATCTTAATGAGTTCTGAAATGAAAATATTTTTTTTAAATGTCACTGAACTTCCAAAGCACGAGGCAAAATAAATTCTGTTATTCATAGTGAAAATGCAGTATTTTGAGAGCATACAACCCTCAGTGTCTGAGGAAAATCAGGAGGTAGCAGCCACACCTTTCCTTGCTGGAAATTCATATAAACTGGATTTTTCTGGGAATATGTTCAGAACCTAAGAACTGAATTAATTTATATCTCCTGTACATTTAAACCAATCTTTCTTTCCAGTCATCTGCAGTGGTCTTTCAAGAATGCTAAAAACGCCATACAATTTTAATAACAGGGTTCCACAATCCACTGGTTTATAGTCTTCCATGTATACCCCAGTTTGGCTAGAACCTGTCCCTGGTTTTAGGGGTTTGCAACCATTCCAGCTATAGCTGTCAGGTGTCTGCACATTTCTCAAGGACAGGGAGAATTGTGTCCGTCCCTGACTATTTATTTTTTTCTGTGTGGATCTGCAAGGGTTAATTGTAATACAAAAAAGTCTGTGCAGGACAGCTCTGGATGAAAAAGTAATACAGAGAAAAGTAAGAAGCAGCTCACCACAGTGAACTCCCTCTCCAGTTAGATCTCTCAAGATACTGCCATGAACTCTCTCTCGCACGACATACCCCTAACTTGTTTAAGAGTACCGTCACTACTAAACAAACATTTGCATTTATTATTACTCAGTTCAAAGGCTGATGCCAAGCTGTCTGAGGGAAGGAAAGTACATGGTGTATTTTCAAAAAAATCCTCAGTTTGATTGGAGTTTTCTGTTTTCCTTGGGTTTTCTCTTTTCTTTCTTTCTCTCTTTTTTTTTTTTTTTTTTTTGAAGGTCTGTTCTAATAAAAGTAAAGCAGGGGATTTACTAAAGGCAAGGCAAGTCGGTTAGTTATGAGTCACCTTCATGACTTATAAAGGGTCTCGAGTTGTTTGGAGCGGGCTTTCTTCATCTAACTTGTGCTGCAGGGATATCAGGCGACCAGCCAGACCAACAGACCTCTGTGGCGACTGCTCTTGCCTCAGTTGCTTTTTTTCATTTTTCCTTTGCCTTATTTCTCTCTCTCCCTCTCACTCACTCTCCCTCTCTCTCTTTAGAAGAAAAAAAAAAAAAAAAAACACAACCCAAGCTCAGTGTTCTTGGTTAACCTGTGAGATGGAACAAAGGAAGTCTGTGGCCTTCTTGCTGCACTGGTTTTGCTTGCATCTCTGTGTAAAGAAACTGCCTCATAGCAGGTAGGTTTTTCAGTTTGATTCTTTGGCTTTTTTTTGTTTATTTTTGCGTGTGCTCTTTTTTTTTAAATGAGAAGCTCGTTTGTTACAGGAGAGGGGATCAGGCCAAGGGAAGGGGCCCTCGGGCAGGGTGTAGAAACCTCAAGAGTCAGGGAGGCTAAACTTCAAACATTTGCACACATGCAGAAACGCTCAGGCAGGCATCCTGACGGAAACATGCCTTCAGCCATCCAGAATCACACACGGACAACCAGCCTCGAGTGAATACAAACCCCGTCCCCTTGCTGTCTTTGCATTCACTTTTGTAGATGGCTACACCTCACGTAACTGGTGGGACAGCACACACCAGAAAAGTGTCTGCAGACAACTAAGAGGACGTGGGGGATGCATGCTGCTTTTTAGCTCCTGCACCCCTGCTTTTTTTTTTGTTTGTTTTGAGATGAATAGTTTAGAAGACCATGCAATATGGAATATAACTTCTACAGTGTTTTAGTTATGAATTTGGAAGAGGTTTATTACTAACAGTTATTCAGTTATAACTAACAGTTATTCTCTTGCCTATAGCTTGCCAGAGACATTTTGGGGAGGGGAAAAATAACTGTACAGACTAGTTTGATTTATTTAATTTTGGCCATACAAGTAGTTTTGGGCATGGGACAAGTTCTGGTCCTCATTTCATAAATAAGCAACAGATAAATGCTTTCTTTTAGTTATGGTTTGCTTTAATTCTATTTGAAATGAAGATGTTTAAAATGCCCATATAAGAACTTTATATAACTTCCTTGAAATGCACATCCATACTTACAAAACAGGAGCTCCATGCTCAGCATTAATACCTGTCTGGTGAAAACTCTGAAGTTTAATTTGGTCATAAAAATTTGCTCTGAACTCAAATTTGGCAGCCAATATCTAAGATTAATCATTTGTTTTATTAGCTTTTTAATATGGTGATTCTTAATTTACAGCAGCACAAGCAAAATAGCTGAAATATAATATATACACAAAAATAATCCAGCTACTTTATCCACAAAGTGAAGTAGAGGTACATTTTATTTTAGAGGGAGGTTTTCAGCAGAAAAAGCCTCTTCAGTCCACATACACATCTTTGGATCTCTTCAGTATCTTAAGTAAAAGACTTGAATTCAACATTTTTCTGAGTGTTTCAAAAAGAATAGCCTTACTTTCTGAGAAATTAGAGGACAATAGAGGACTTAAAATCCTCATGAAAATATAAATAGGGTACCTGAAAATGGATGTCTGGTGTACTTCTTATGTGTAACAGCCTTTTGTAGGTGATTGAAAGAATTATAGAATGTGCTAATTATATTAACCCTAATTCTTTTTCAGTCAAAATTAGATTTCTGCTATTCAAGGGTAAAAACAACTCTGAAACTGGTACATTTCGTTTTGGTCTTATATTTTACAAAAAGGAGTTTTTCATGACTGCAGAGGAAGGCGAACTCAAAAGTCACTCTCGTATACAATACCAAATTTTAGTTTTGAGGAAAGAGGAACCTCCAGAAGGCAATTTGCAACATTCTAAGAAAGATATAAAATAGGTGAAGCACATTACCCTTTGGCCACTGCCCATTTCTTTCTCTCTTTGATGAACGTTAAGGGAGAATACACAGATAGACAGCATAGACGCAAGACCTAATTTTTCTACAGCTGCAGTTGGGTGATGCGAGTCCCACCTCGTGTTCCCTTCAAAGCTGTTCACACAATCTGCTTGCTGACATATCTCTTTCAAGACCCCAAAGCTCCTTCAAGTTTTTTCTCCAAGAATCAGGGCTTTAGTTTATTTTCAACAGGTAATATGACATTGCACTCAAGAGCTATGTCTCATTTACATGCAGGTAAATGGAAATAAAAGACTGGGGGTCACTTGGTCTGTTTCAAAGCCTTTTGTGGTCAGTGTGGGTCTCTACTCTTTAACTTCAAAGCATCAGTCTTGGGATCTATCACAATCTGATTCCTCCAACATGATCGTGAGCGTACATACGTGCATGAGCACTGCAGATTTCTGGCCTTGGTAAATTGCTTTTCCTCTCTCACACTCTCCTACTGAAAAGGGGCTTTGTAACAGAGTTGATTGCACAACCCTAAGCACCTTCAGATGACGTTCCCCAAAAGGCAAATTTCTAAATTTTTGCTGCTGTTTGGAGAACATACTTTATCTTTTCTAAATTGGCTACCAAGTTTTGCAGAGTTGGAATTACTTTCCTAACCTGCATGTGATTTTTAGAAAAAAAATTATATTGGAAGGTACTATCGAAGCTAGCATGTCCTCTTGCTACTAATCCAAAGAGAAAAGCTTGAGTTTTACTCCAAATTCGTGACAAAAGATCCACTCTAGTTAGCCAATAGGTAAATAAGAATTTGGTCGTTTGGACTGGAGATGCAAAACTGGCTAATAATCACATAACTAGATTAACAAGCTGGATGCTTCTAGTCCATCAGTGGACCAGGATAAGTCTACTCAGACCCTTGAGGTACCATACAATGATGTACAAATGTACAGGTGGGGAAATGAGTACTTGTCGCATTTAAACTAGGTAGTTTGAACTATACTTGTGGTACTCCTTCTGAAGGGAATCTGAATACAGACTATGATATGGATGAACTAATTAACCATTGATATTTCTCTGACCAAAGAAAATCCTAGGTTAGAGAACAATGAACTAGCTACGCTTAAGCAGACTTTTCAAGTGCCTTAATAACTCACAGATTTTTTTTAAAATATATGATATCCACGAATAGCTGTTAATATGATGTCCATTCTCACACATTTTGGAAGCCAGGTTGCAAAGTAAAATTACTGTAGTCTGTAAAATTACTAGTCAACCTTTATTTTTCAGTAACACCATAGGTCTCAGTAAGGTCTCAATCAGTTGCATTAATACTGCAAGAGAAATGAAGATAAACATTGTCACGTACTGACGAAATTACAAAGAGAAGAAATTAAATATATATGCATATGTGTTTACAAGTGCAGAGAAAATCTTGTCAGTTTACTCATTTTACTTTTGTTTTTATTGCTTATAGTTCAGACTAAGGCGTCCAGCCTTTCAGTTTATCCCAGCTACCCCACAGGCTCTTCAGAAAGCACCAGCAGATTTCTGGAAGCTGTCATAGCAGAATTTGACCTTAAGGAAATATTTGAAATAGGAGAAACTAACAGGAGAAAATATATGAAGGGATATTTTTGAAATTGATCACTTGAATAGATCTAATAATTGTTTCCCTAAAGAAGCTGAATGAGTGCCATACTTGCACGTGCCGACTTCTAACCTTACTGTTGGGCAGTGAGGAAAGCGAGAGACTCCAGGCAGCATTTGCTCTCTGCAGCTTTACTCCAGAGCCAGCCCTTCTAGGCAAAAGTGGGGAAGTGGGTAGCCATAACCATGGATGAGCCTTTGTCTTTGGTGCTTTTTCTACTTGCATAGCATGTGCATCATGTATGTCTGACTGTCAAACCAGGATGAAATAATCAAAGGGTAGAGCATCTAGCCTAAGAGATCAATTCTAATATGGACAGCTTCTGTGGACGTAATAGCAATGAAAATAGATATGAGGTTTGAAAATGAAATCAAAACACACACCTATCTGAGGGCACTACAATAAGTGAGGGAACAGAAAAGCAAACCAGTGGATGGGAACTGATGACCAGAGATCAGCAAGTAAGATAGGAAGAATAAATATGTTCTGATGTTAGTGACTGAAGGAACAGAGTGCTGGAAAGAGGAAGGGGGAATTCACACCAGATCTTATGAGCTTTACCTTTTTTAAAATTGCAAGGGAAATAATAGGGGATTTTATTTTATTACATTTAAGCATGAATAGCTGGTCATCATTTCCATTGATGGCAAGGCCACACTTTTAGAGCTCTGTGAGAAGACAGGCAGCAATATATGTATTCATTCATGTAATGGAAATCTGACAGCTGTACAAAAGGCTGTTACAAAGGTTCGGCAAGAGGAAACACATGTCATTTCTCACCACTTCCTGATAAAGCATGATTCTTTTTTTTGGTCTTTAGCACACAGAAGCAAAACAGTTTGCAGCACTGGAGATGCTATACAGCTTTTAAACCCAAAATTAAAATGCTAGGGTGCCAGCGTAGGCAAAACTCTTCCATCACATAAATCGAAGATCATGGAAGTAGAAAAGGCACCAAAGACAAAGGCTCATCCATGGTTATGGCTACCCGCTTCCCCACTTCTGCCTAGAAGGGCTGGCTCTGGAGTGAAGCTGCAGAGAGCAAATGCTGCCTGGAGTCTCTCGCTTCCCTCACTGCCCAACAGTAAGGTTAGAAGTCGGCACGTGCAAGTATGGCACTCATTCAGCTTCTTTAGGGAAACAATTATTAGACCTATTCAAGTGATCGATTTCAAAAACATCCCTTCTCCAAGACTGAATGCAGGAGAAGGCAGACTGAAGAGGAAAGTGCCGTCAACTACAAACGGCTGCTGCAAACCACAGATAAAAATACTCTCTTTTTTAGCAAAACCTATAGGGTCTCTATAGGCAAAGCCTAAAAAGATATGGATGAATTAGGGTTTGGGAAGCATGATGTGAAGAAGAACAATATGGAATAAATTTAAGAGAGTGCAAATTTACAAACATGTTTTACAAATATTCTTGAGGCAACAGACTCGGAGGTGATAGAAGATTCTTGTAGCAAAGCTCTTGTCCTACTACATAGTGTGATCCTTATCCAAAGCTTAATGAAGCCAAATTTAGTGTTCCCACAAGTGGAACAAACATTATGCATCAAGCCTTTCATAAAGATGTATGCCCACTGGGTGACAGCAAGTGAATAAGGAGTCAGGGACAATAATTGACACAGAATAAAAAACACAATAATTGAATCAGAAAATAATTTAGGTTGGAAGGGATCTCTGAAGGTCATCAAATCCAAATCCCTGCTCAAAACAGGTTCAAACCATAATAAATTCAGATAAGATAATAGCCTTTTATTGACCGAATTAATTTCTTTGCTTTCTTCGGGGGGGGGGGGGGGGGGGGGGGGGGGGGGGGGGGGGGGGGGGGGGGGGGGGGGGGGGGGGGGGGGGGGGGGG
>JAOXNO010000001.1:109766524-109776642 GCA_028565335.1 Limnodromus scolopaceus
TCTTCTGTGCTCCGACACATCCAGCATTTACTTACCTACTTAGTCTGATTAAGCCAGGAAAGACTTCCTTACCTAAACTGAACTGCTACCCTGCTCTTACAAAACTATGGTGCCAATTAATGAGAAAGCAAGTGAAGCAGTTATGGTAAAAATAGTGATTGGGATAAAATTCAGAGAAAATGTTTGCACTTCAGAAAGTAACAAAAACCTCTTCTGGTATAATGAGAACAGCTCTAATGAGCTAGGGATGAAAATTCAGAATGTCAGAAAACATCATCTAACAAAAGCCCCTTGTGAAATTTAACTGAAGTCACCATATTTAAATATCAAAGAAAGAAAATGCATAATAAGTCTTACTACACTGGGGATGCAAGTAACAGACCACACTCCTGGTACTATTCTGGAAAATGATGTTTAACTGCAGAAAATATTAAACTCAAAGAACTCTTCAGCTTTTATGTTCTGCTATTTTTGTATTAGTAAAGCAATGGCAATTACACAGTTGTCCACTGAATGGAGTCTTTTCAACCAGAAACACAATGGATTATCCAATTTCAATTCTGACAGGAAAATAAAATGAGTAAAATAACAATCTTTTGTAACCCTTTATGAGCTTCTGAAAGGGTTTGTTTTTTTTTTTTTAAGATACTATTTGTCTCAACTATTTATTGCACTAGGAAAAGAACTCAGGGGAATTTCACCAGGGAGGTCCAGCAAGAAACAAAACACATCAGGTCAGAAATTAGAAAGAAATACTTTCTTCATGGAAGACCAAACAAAGGGTCTTGAAATTATATCAAGATAAAGGGGGTGGCCTTTCCAGCTGCCAATTCAACTACAGCCTTTAGGCCAAACTGCACTAATCACAGAGGACAACATACGGACACGTACAACTGTCGTCGAGATAAGGTAACTTTGCAGACGAGTTACACCAAATAAAGCATTATCTTCCCCCCTCCCCCGCTCCCTTTTTCTTTAAAAGTGAAATTTTATAAATGGACTGACATGACTGGTAACAGCTTTTTATCTATCATGATTTAGGTCCACAGATTTCAAATTAATTACCCAAGACATTTTTATATGCAGCACAAATAAATCATGTAAAAATACACATTTTATTATGTACATCTGGAGCTTAAACTGATGCAGTTTTTCCTTCTTCAGTGACATCTTTTGCCTCATGACGTTCTGCTGCTGCTTCCAAATACTTTCCTTCAGTGACCTGCAGAAACATAGCAATTTTTTATATTTTTTAAAATTATTAAAATATTATTAAAATATTTTTTTAAATTAATTTAATTCTCCTTAATCCTGGAAATCCTCCCCCTTATACTGTCACTGTAACAAGAAAGGACAGCCTACAAAGATAATTATTGTCTCCAAAATTAAACAACTTGAATTACAAGCATCTTCAAACTAATTTCATAGAAAAATATCATGGATTAGGCTCGGGAACACATCCTTGGCTAACAAGTTTCAGCAGACATACAGTACATTTTTTTTTTTATCTTTCTTGTCACAAAAATAAGTGAAATATTTGATTCAAAACATCTATTGTTTAATTCTTATGAAGATTTCCTAAGTTTAAGCATGCCTTGATAGTGAGTTTGAAGTTACATGCGGCTTATGAGCCTATTTATCTTAAAAACTTGCCTTTTGCATTCATTCAGCCATTGTAAAGCTTCTCTTGGGTAAGTGCATTTCAACTTTGAAACACTGGCTGTTTAACAGAAGAATGTTTGCAAGAAACCCTTATTTTCCATGTAGGTTTTAAACAAGCAAAAAGTACTCAAATTAGCCCATGTACGTAGCTTACTGCAATAACATTCCCTTTTATCTCCAGTAACTTCCACCTAGGTTCACCCAGTGGTATTAGGTTTTAACCCTGTATTTACTTGTAAGAAACACGTTCGTATGTGTTCTCTCAAACCTGTGGCAGAAAAATTGTCACTACCTAAACTCTAGATAAGTGTAAATACAGTATTCCAAGCTTTAGTTTTCTCATTTCATGTTCACAATTAAACCAGGAAAAAATAACTCTAAATTTTACACACGCAATACCAACATTAATTCTAAAAATACTAATATAGTTTAAAGTGATAATTAACAACAGCTTAGAGATTTCATATGCATCTGATTTTTCTTCACCTGTGAAGATTTCCTGAAGGTATGTTCTTGAAGATATTATCCATCTCTAATCATTCAAATTCTACTCTATGACAGCATTTCTTTGTATTTAGTAAGCTTTACTTCACCGCTAATGAGACTTACCAGCCTCTTTGATCTTTCCAGCAGTTTGTGCCACACAGTGTGGTGAGCCTGAAATTAAACGTCATTAAATGATGTTACCAGAGGCCAAAAAAAAAAAAAAAAAAAAAAATCACCAAAAAATCTTCTCATAGACTAGATTCTGACACGTATATAGAAATGAGATGGCACAAAACCATAACAATCGCCAAATCAGATGTTACAGCTTATAATTTCAGAGTCCAATTTCCTTTGGGGGACTTGAATAAATGCCCCCTGATCATATCCATTCATTGTGTGGGTAAGGGGCAAAAATGGGAATTAAAAGCTTACGACAGGGAAGGGTAAACAGAAATGAGGTGAGGAACCCAGTGTCCACTTGTCACTTGAAAACTTCCCCACTGAGAGCAGATGTGCTAGACCACTGGTCAAAATCACCTACGTCAACTGAAATGGGAAGAAAGACTTCTGCCTCTGCTTATAGTTCTGCAAAGCCTTTGTTTAAGACTGATTAGTGCTGGGATTTTTTTTGTTATTGTTGTTAAGTTTTACTTCGGTGCCTGGAAAGACTTTGAAATGGTATCTTTTATCATGACTATACAGTTACCTTCAAATGGACCGGCAGGGACACACCCTGGAACCTCCTTATCAATTCAGATTGGTTAGTCTGAAGATTATGGGCTGCTGTTATCTCATACTGGAAACAGAAACTTGTCCTTGGAATATGAGGGCCTTCACTAACATCTACAAAGTCACCAAACCTGAAGGGACAAAAGAAAAAACTCCTATGACATATATTCAGAAAGAAGTACAAGTCTCTTTATTTTTGATTAGCAAATTCCTATCTACTGAACAGATGAAAGAAAATCCACACAAATCCCAAACCAAATCTAAACAAATCCCCAGTTCAGCATTTCTAGGTTACCTGAAGCAAAAGTAAAGGTCACCCAATTTCCTAAAATGAATTATGAAATTTAAACCTCAAGTCCTAGAAGAAATTTAAACCTCGAACCCAGAAAGAAGATCCTAGGTTTAACAAATGTTTGAAGCCATGTTGGCTTTACAAGTGAGATGAATCTGTCATTCACCAGAAAAGGTTTGTCTCCAAGATCACACATTTTCCACAGTACAGCATTTACAATCTACACAGAACGAGAGTTCAGTTCCGCTTACCTGTGTAACGTTACAATTCCTTCCACATTCTGAGAAGCTTTTTCTTCTATCATCTCCATTTTGTATCTGAACAAGAAAAGAAACAATTAAAAAAATAATTACCTTTAACACCTAGTTCTTAGAAGAATATTTAAGAGATTGATTTAAGGAGCATTCTTTAAAACCATGCTTTTATTTATATGAGCTTTGAAATAGGTTTAAAATCTCAATTTTACATGACAGCATGTATTGGTATGTCTCATAAAGCATATCATACAGAACTGTTAGTCTAACCTCAGTTCCTGGAAAAACTATGGAGAAAATTATGCTGCGTACTATTGTAAGACATATAAAGAATAATGCAATCAGGCACAGTCAACATGGGTTCACAAAGGGAAAGTCCTGTTTAACTAATTTTATATCCTTCTATGATAAGGTGACCCGCCTAGTGGATGAATGGAAAGCAACGGATGTAGTTTTTCTGGATTTTAGTAAAGCTTTCGATACTGTCCCTCACAGCATCCTTCTGGACAAGTTGTCCAACTGTGGAACAAGCGAATTCACAGTGCGCTGGGTGAAGAACTGGATGGAAGGGCAGAGCTCAATGGGTTGTAGTGACAACTCCTACAACTGTCTGACAAACTATCACAAGTGGTGTTCCTCAGGGTTCAATTCTAGGGCCAGTTCTGTTTAGATCAATGATCTGGATGAAGGAGTTGAATGCACCATTATCAAGTTTGCTACTGATAGCAAACTTGGAGGTGCTGTTGACTCTCTTGAGGGACAGGAGGCCTTGCTGAAGGATCTGGATAGATTAGAGTACTGGGAAATCAATGGCATGACATTAAACAAGTTGAAATGACGGATTCTGCACCTGGGAGGAAGTAACACCAGGCACAAGTATGAATTGGGAGAGGAGCGGCTGGAGAGCAGCCCTGCAGAAAGGGATCTGGGGGTGCAGGTTGACAGGAGGTTCAATAGGAGCCAGGAGTAAGCCCTGGCAGCCAAGAGGGCAAACCACATCCTGGGGTGCATTCCAGAGAAGGGCAACAAAGCTGGTGAAAGGCCTGGAAGTAATGTCCCATAAGGAGCAGCTAAGGACTTTGGGCTTGCCTGGTTTGGAGAACAGGAGGCTGAGAAGCAACCTCATTGCCCTCTGCAGCTTCCTGAGGAGAGGTGGACAGGGAAGCGCTGAGCTCTTCTCCCTGGGATTCAGGGATAGGACACCTGGGAATGGTTCAAAGCTGTGTCAGGGGAGGTTCAGACTGGACACTAGGAAGCATTTCTTTACTGAGAGGGCGGGCAGACACTGGAACAGGTTTCCCAGAGAGGCGGTCAATGCCCCAAGCCTGTCAGTGTTTAAGAGGCATTTGGAGAATGACCTTAACAATACACTTTAACTTTTGGTCAGCTTAGCAGCTGAACTAGATAATCGTTATAGATCCCTTCCAACTGAAATGACTACTTCATTCATGACTATTCTATATCCTATGTATATGTTATAGGAGGGCCATGCTCTCTCAGCAAACTTTTATTCAGTAAGAGAAGATACTATCAAATCACCTAAACTGACTTTATGCAATGTGTGGTCCTTAACAGCTGGTCATCTGCAAGACAGCAAGGTATAAATTGGGAGATTGCTCTTTCTACACACACACAAATACACATAAAATGTCTAAAGCTACTGTCAAAAGTCAGCTCCCACCTGCTGTCAATACTTGCCAGCCAACACAGCGAAGAGATGCTAGTCCATATGTCCTATTAATATAATCTTCACTATTAAGGTGAAAAACTAGTTATTTTTGCAACTTTAACATAATTTTATTTTGGTTCACAAAATTAGAAATTATTTATCATTTCCCCCACCTCTCTCCAACTGCCGAAAGGCTGTGGATCAGAGAAATTTTTTCACCAAAACATTGCCTAAGTGATTTTTCAGAAAAGATGATTGGAGTGTTTTGAGCAAGACTTCTTTTATAACACAGGCCAAAGTATTTTACCCATTTTCCTCCTACAGAGCTCAAAAAATGCATTTCATGAAATCTTCATTTGAAGATACCAAGATATGAAAAATCTACATTTCTTTGAATATGAAAGCCTTTCAGCAAAGGCTGAGAGTAATTAGCACGCCATGTCTAACCACCAGAGCTTCAATTTAAAAGTAGTGAAATCCTGAAGTTCACTATTAAACTAAGAAGTCTACAGTCTTTCCATTTGTCACAAAACTACATCCAGCAAAGGTACCTGGTGTTGACCTCTGGAGAGAACATTAAAAATGAAGTAAGGTACTGGTGACAAAGAGAACGGAAGCATGTTCAGAGTACTGGGAGAAGTACCTTCCTACTTCACCTGTCACATCTTATTTTACATTCACAAAAACAAGCAGAGATTTCCATTAATTTCTAATTGCCTTTCTAAAAGGCAATTCATACACTTACCTGTTATGTTGAAACATTTCACGTGCTACTTTTGCTTCAACATGTAGTGTTTCAAACGGCAGGTCTTTATGAATTAGCTTTCCAGCATCCCTTGTAAGAGAACGGAAGTTGTCCTAAAAAACAGTTGATATGTAAAACTGTCACCACTGTTTCACAGCTGCATTGAATAGACAAAGAATAAGATACACTAAATATTAGTCAAAACAATAAGGATCATCTACTATAAATCCTAAATATCATAGTATTGCAATTCTTACTATTTATCTGCAACATATTGCTACAGACCATCGCTGTTTGAACGGACCGATTCAATGCTCAGTGAAATCAACAGGCATTTTTACATCAGAAACCACATATATTAATTGCAGTTACACTTCTTGGGTTTTCTCAACATGATATATACATATACAGTCTTCCTACTGTTATATATTCCTCTGTGTATCCTGTTTCCTAGTCATGATTCCATTTATAAATTACCTCTATTCTGATGGAATCAAAATAAAAAAGTACTGAATAATTAATAAACAGACACTGATCATCTTGGTCCAGAATCCAAAGCTCTGCATACTCAGATTTGGTGATAAATAAGAGATTTTTATTAGAAGAAATTACATTTATAATGTCACTTACAGAACATTTACAAGATCACAGAATCACATGGGGTTGGAAGGGACCTCTGGAGATCATCTAGTCCAACTCCCCTGCCAAAGCAGGTCCACCTAGAGCAGGTTGCACAGGAACATATCCATGTGGGTTTCGAATGTCTCCAGAGAAGGAGACTCCACTACCTGTCTGGGCAGCCTGTTCCAGTATTCTGGCACCCTCAAAGTAAAGAAGTTCCTCCTCATGCTTAGGTGGAACTTCTTACGTTCAAGTTTGTGCCCGATTCCTCTTGTCCTGTCACTGGGCACCACTGAGAAAAGACCAGCGCCATCCTCTTGACACCCACCCTTTAAGTATTTATAAGCATTGGTCAGACCGCCCCCCTCAGCCTTCTCTTCTCTAGACTAAAAAGACCCAAGTCCCTCAGCCTCTCCTCATAAGAGAGATGCTCCAGGCCCCTAACCATCTTTGTAGCCTTCTGTTGTACCCTCTCCAGCAGTTGCCTGTTCTTCTTGAACTGGGGAGCCCAGAACTGGACACAGTACTCCAGATGGGGCCTCACCAGGGCAGAGTAGAATGGCAGGATAACATCTCTCGACCTGCTGGTCTTGATCATATCGAAGAAAAATTCTGCATTTTACCAACATTGCTTGGTTAGCCATACACACGTCTGCTAATATTTGGGCATAAGAACAAGAACAGGCACCAGATGAGTAAAACACTCCTGATCACATGCTACTAAGGAAACCTTCAGCTGAATGTGCCCATGGTTCTGTTACAGCAATAAACTGATTATGTTGTAAATCACTAAGTGAAAATACACATATTACACACATTTTTATTTTCAGAGGGCTCTACCTACACAAAGGCTATAGGGCTATGGTTGCATTACCAGGCAAGAGCAGCTGAGTAGGAGCAGATCTGTAGAGTAACAAAGGTGGCACTGACATCCGAACAGCCACACCAACTATTTTGGGAATTGTATTTCAGACTGGAGCCACTCTAGCCTCATACACTTAAAACCTGTAAGAATTTGGAGGATAGCTGGAGGTTTAATTTCATCTGAAAAGACCCCAGTTTGTGTGCTCTGAGACCACTCTGCCATGAAAGCCAATATATGGTAAATATAGAGATTAGTTTCCAAAAAATACTCCTGACCTAAAATAAAATACTAGTGTAGACATACCCTGTGAAAAAAAAAAAAAAAAAAAGAAATCGCTGTCCCCCTCCCCCATTAGAAAAGAACCACTGGACAAAGATGCAAGCTTTATAACTTTTTGAGGAAGATGTTATTGTGCTTACATTTGTTGGTTTCCAGTCATTCAGTCTATTGTCCAAAATTACATCATAGCAGAAAGCTCCAGAGATCACTGTAATTCCAAAGAGAAAAAATTTCATGACCGTAACAAAGTATGTATTTCATTGTTATAATACACACTTATAAACGTATCAAAACAACTGAGAAGAAAACCAAAATGATCTCAAGAAATCCATCATAAAATATATATTTTCCACAGTGATTATACCACCAAACAGCACATTAAACCTGCATCAGGTCACAGATGAGCGGAAGTTGTTACTAACCCTATTTGTACTTCAATAATCTTCCAACTTGATGTATACATAATAACTTTTAGTAACTCAGGTGCTCATAAGATTATGTAGTTATTAATGCAAATTTCACAGAACCACATCATGTCTTCTAAACACTCAGGTAACTCCACAATAAAGAGGTTACGTCCTCAAGTTACTAACTTGAGGTAATCAAGTTAAATAAAATCCTATGTGGTCTGAAACGCAGATGCCACAGACCAATTTTCTGTACTTTTGTACCATTGTTTTCAGTGTGATTGCTATAAATTAAAGCCTACAACAATAGCATTGATTTGTGTACTACATGCTAAGTACCTTCAATCATTAGAAAAGTACCCTCTGATTTTTTTGGTAACATTACTAGGCAGTCATTTAAGAACCAGCAAAAGACAATACAAACAGTATAAAACACTTGTATCACCTGGCACTTCTGGAGCTTTAATCAGATTCACCGAGTACTCATCTTTGAATGCCCGCTTTAACACACATGCCATGATCATGGCACAGGAACGCCAATAGGCCTATAAAGAGAATTTCAAAGCCCAAATTTATTACCTATAAGGTGACAACCCATACCAGATGAATATCACCAATATTTAACTAAATTAGGCACAAACCTAGCTGTTAACCAAGCATTACTTTCTTTAGTATTTAAACTTCTATTTGGAGATCATTTTTCACATCAAAAATATCTTAACTGCACTTCGAATGCAAGCCAGATGTCTCCCTGGAGATATTTAAATCTGAAATCATAAAATACAACAACAAAGGCTGAAAGGGATGTCTACACATCACCTAGCCTGCACCCTGGTTCAACTAATGATAACCATGATGTGCTGACCAACTATTAAAAATATCTGAACTTTCACGACTGTTAATAAAGTTTAAGAAAGCAGACGGACAGGGAAGCGAAGGGGTCATACAGAATCAAGTGGTCATAATCAGGGTTACCTACAACGGGATAAACTACAGACTTACCTTGTTTACTTCCTCCGGATCTTCATCTTTGAAAGTAAGGAACTGAATTTCACATGATTTGGTCAAGGGTCTATACATATCCCAGACTTCACCATCCACAAGAGCTAGAACAGATTTCTTGCAATGCCATTCACTTAAGTCTGAAGAAAATGAAAAAAGTATTAAACTGTTATTAACCATACTCTTCAGAGTCTGCAGTTCAGACCCCTGCCTCTGTAACAATAAACTGCAAGTTTCACTTTTGTAAATTACTTGGAAGAGCTGTGAATAGAGGCTACAAAAATCAAATCAGTTTCTGCTGATTTATCTTAGTACAAATGTATTTTAGACATACCAATTACAAATATTCTGAATTAATGTCTGTTACCTTGGTCGTTAAAACACCAGTAACATTAACATTTCAAACTTGGAGGACAAGTGCTGCAATTGGCAGTGCCCTTCTCATCCCCAGGGGCACGACGCTCGTTTGAGCCCACTCACTTACGCATGGCACAGTTGTACGGAGTAGACAAAGCCTTGTTCATGACGAACACAGTGCCAGGGTGAGACTTCCCAGTGTATTTTACTTCAATTTTCTCAATTCGGGGATGGAGAGATAACTGTCGCTCTTTCTCTTTGGTAAAGAGCTCGTTACGCATCTGAATCACTTCCTCTGACGTCAGTCGAGGAACAGCCGGCGTGGAGATGAACCCTGGTAAAAGGAATAAGCAACAAGGAGTTTTTAAATCCTCTTTATGATGGTTTCTGTATCATCTACATCTATGGCGGAAGCCACGCCCCTGCACTGCCAATCCATGGGTCTGTCCCAATGTGCATGAGGTGACCGCTTCCGCGGCTCTGGCTGCCCGTCCCCATTCTCGGTCCCTGGCACTCCTGCGGGAAGCCACCACAGAAAACTCTCCGGCAACGAAAGCTTCGTGATCCTCTCTGGCGGCAAAGGCCCCCGGGACCCTTCCCTCAGACAGGCCCCTGCCCGCCCGCTCCCACAGCGGCCTCCTCAGCCCGGCGGGCCCGGGGCCAGCGCCGCCCCGCACAGTCTGGCCAGTTCAGGCCAGGCCAGGCCCGGCCCCTCGAAGCCCCGGCGCCCCGCTGCCCGGCCCGCACCCG
>JAOXNO010000001.1:109792035-109810830 GCA_028565335.1 Limnodromus scolopaceus
TGCTGTACCCTCTCCAGCAGTTCCCTGTCCTTCTTGAACTGGGGAGCCCAGAACTGGACACAATACTCCAGATGGGGTCTCACCAGGGCAGAGTAGAGAGGGAGGATAACCTCCCTTGACCTGCTGGGCACACTCTTCTTGATGTGCCCCAGGATGCACATGCATATTTGAGAAGTGACTTTTGCTCAAATTAACATTGTAAAGAAACCAAAATGATTATGTATTGTGTATCAGCCTGCAGACAGGAATTGGGAGAAACAGTTGGAGGTGGTATGCTAACGCGTAACATTGTGTGTGCTGGCTAGAGCTGGGTTAGAGTTGGAGAAGTGCTTGTGCTTGGCATACTTCTAAACATATGAGGAAATGATATGCAGAAAACCAGAGTTTGAATACACATTATGTGAGTTAGACAGCAGTTTACCACTTGAATGTATAGACAGTACTTACTTCTGGGAGGCCCTAGTTCATAACTTAAGCCTTCCAGTAACAGTACTGGCAAAATGAGTAAAACCACATAATCTGAAATGCCATCTGTAGAATGTGTAGGTGTGTATAAGTGCATATTATGCTTAGCCTTTGTGCTCTAGTACCCTTCCTGTTTCTATAAAATGGTCTTAAAAAGTAATTATTGGTTATTTGCCCTTTAATTACTGGGTCACCTAAACTGATCTTTTTTTTTTTTTCTACCCCTAGTCAAGCACAAAGGTGAGAAATTCTCTTTTAAACTTCTGCCTTGTTGTTTGTGGCTCTTGCTTTCCTTTGTTTCCCTTGTGCCAGATTGACTGGGATCTTGGGGAGTGTGATGGGGCTTTGATGCAGCTTTGACACCATTCAAACTGGTGGTGGTTCACGCTTTGAAACTGGTATTAAAGCAAGCTGTAGTTAATAACAAAGGGCTGTACTGCATAAATACAGAAAAATCTGAGAGGGCACAGTGGCTGGGGATGAGAGCAAGAGCTTTGGTGTGCCAAGACCTGTGGAGGGCTGCTGGCTGGGAGCCCCTACACTCTGGTTTGAGGCATTGCTCAGTGGCATCAGCTGGGGTGGTCTGAGATGGCATTTTCATGCTACAGAGCTTTGCTGGTGTTGGGTTTGACTGGCGTTGAGCTTGCTTGAGAGCTTGAACACTTAAAAATGTAGGTTGGGAGAAATTCAGAATAAAGCACTTGGCTGACTCATGCTATAGGAAAGGTGTGTGCATTAAATAAGTTAACTCTTAAGGTAAGCGAGTTAATTATAAACAGAAATATATGCTTTCTGTAATAAATGCAACATTACTGAAGACTCTTTAAATGCTGCTGCTGAACTAAACAAATCTTAGTGTGATGTCCTGCCAATTGAAATGCTGTATGTCAAGATCTGGAAAAGGGCATAAATGTTAGTAAATTCTAAAAGATAAATGTGTATATTTCACTGCTTGAGACTTAGAAGATTATAACTAATCAGTGATTTACACTGCACGTAAACAACTCCAGATTGTTTCAGATGTTTGCAACTCTTAACTGTAGGAATAATCAAATAGAGGAGGATTATGTCTAAAACTGAAGTAGTAGAATATCATAGGAAGACATCACTGATATCTGCTTAGCATTGTTCAGAAACAAAATATGTGATAAATGTTGCTAGGTTGAGTTCTTTTCTGTGTTTTGTTGGGTTTTGTTTGTGTGTGTCTGTCCATCCCCCCCTGCTTTTCTATAAAGAACAAACATGTATCACAGGGTTTTCCTTGGAAGGTGAGGAAGAGATGTGTGCCTTTTTTTTTCCCCTTTCACTCTTCTTTACTGTCCACAGAAAATTCAATTAAAATATCACAAACAGCAATGCTTATATGTTGGAAGAGTTTGTGCAGAAAAGGCCTTTATCATCTGAGAAGATTTGGTAGCTTTTTCCATTTAAATGTCAGTAACTATTTTTGTGAGAGGTAAATGTTTTACTTTTAGTCACTATTTGAGTACTCTTTGTGTCTTGCAATGAATGCTGCTGTTGCCTTCTGTTCACCAACATAATGGTCCTCCCTGGTGTAATGTGATTCACTAATACACAAGAATGTCGTAATTATTTGAGAGGTTCCTGAAAGGGAAAACAATATTTAAATATTGGAATAGAGTAATACAGCATCTGAAAACATAAGAGGGGAGGGTTGGGACAGCCAGGCAGTAGTAAGGGCTCATAAGATTTTTTTAAGATGCTGTTGTAGTATTGGAGTGACTGGAAAAGCAAATTCAGACATTCCAAATTCAATGGTAGCATCAAAGTTGGTGCCTGGGAGAGGAGTTGGAGAGCAGTGAGCAGATGCATCCATAGTGGAAGTATGCTCAGACATCAAGAAGCAACATTTTGGGCTGTATTAGTATATAGGTTTGCTACTTGCCATACAGTCTAAGAGGCCTTCACACAATTCCATTTAAAAATAAATTGCTTTATTCTTATTTTTTCCCTTTGCTAAATAAGACCTATGTCCTGGACGTCAACTGCTGTTTGAATCAAGTGATACAGAAGTCTTCTGAAATGTATTAGGCATAAGATGTAAATATGATTCTTATTATGTATTCTGTGTAAGTGATGCTGAAGTGATGGCTCAGGGTAGTTCCAGAAGTTAATGTACACATTTCTAACACAAATAGCTGTTGGGAGGAGAATGCACTGACTTTTGTGAGAGAAGAATAGAGTGGTGTCTCTTTATAAGCATTTAATCTGATTTAAAGTTTATATTCAAAGCTTTTGAAAGCTATATAAACAGAGAAAGAGGAGTGGGATGGCCAGTTGTTATATGTACAGGCTTTCAGGTGCAGAACATTTTTCTTAGTAAAAGCAAACTTAATGTCTTCTGTGGAACATCAAAACTGAGCAGAAGGTGGGTTTTTCTGGCATTTTTAGGCTAGTATTCAGTCCAACAAAAAAGTCGCAGTGAACTTATATTTTTCTAATAAAAAGTCAGAAAATTTTAAGACAGATACTTTGTCTTCTAGTAAAATAATAGAATCTAAAAGAATAGAATATCTACATAACAAAGTCTACTAAACCCAAAAGGTTGTTTAACATTTCACTTTGGAAAGCTGGGAGTAAGTCAGTGTTTAGGATCAGCCTAGCATTTGATAAACTCTGAACACAACTGGTTTTAAGTTCATCTAATTTCTTTAGGGGAGGACACAAAGTTGAACTTGGCAAAACCTGGCACTCATAAACATAAATGCTTTTACAAAGGTGTATTCAGCAGAACTGTTGAACTTTTACTTAGTTGATGCATTCTGCTTCTAGAAGAGAAATGCTGGTAGCAATCTATTATTCAACAAGCCATCTTGTTCCTTTGCTTCCTTTCTTGACCACTCAGCTCTGCTGATCTGTACCATCCGGGCTCATTGCAAGAAGCTCAGCCCTGCAACAGCAGTGGGAATAAATATGTAAATGTGCCCTGATCCTCCACTAAAATATATTGTTCTGTGAATTTAAAGCTGAACTCTGAAGACCTTATTTTGAGTTCCATATGATCAGAGTGCTTATGCTGATGTGTGTCTGCTGGCAAACAGTTTATACAGGCATAGTCCTTGGCCTGTTTTTCAGTCATCTTTCTCAAAAAGAGATCCTTGAACTGAAATTAGTTCACCTGAGTTGGAGGAGCACAAGCACCTTCAAAGTGGTATTATTTGGTCTTATTTCTAAAGGAAACTTCATTTTAAGCAATAATAATGTGACACAAGTTTCTAGAGCATCAACATTTCAGGAGCAGTTGATTATAAAGGCAATATGGGCAGAAGTAGGCAAAGCAGATGGCAAAACAGCAGTTTAAAGTGGTATGTGTGCTTACCTGGGAGTCATGGTTTCATAAAATGTGTTGATCTATTGACTTTAACAAGTATTCTAGAAATTTAATATGTGGGTTTTGATGATATTATATCTTATGTACAATGTAGAGTATTCCAGATATAGCCATTTTAATCACCAGACTTTTAAGCACTAATTTGCGCTTCAGAAGGTAGTGACCCAGGGGGTTGAATTCTTAGTCAGGTATGGTTTATTCTTTTAAAAAAAAATTAAAATCAAATGACTTTTTTAAAAAAAATAATTAAAAATTTCCTAGCTCCATATGTTCCTGGTACCGTTTCTGTCTCTGAACTGTGACTAGATCAACTACTTAATTCTGAAAAGACTATTTGTCTTCCATACAAATCATTCTATCTCCTGACTTACTTTTTTGATGTAGTTCTACAGCATTACAGACTTGCTGACAACTTTTTTTTGTTTCATTTTTGTGGGAGTGAAACAGCTGGTACTTTCTTAGTTTAAGTAACTGCAGACAAGATCATCAAAGCAAACCGGTGACTTGTGAATGTTAGCTCACGTACTGAGTTTTCCGTTCTGATGCAAAGCAGCAGTGTTTCATTAGTGAACCTTATGCAGATATTCTTGAGGATGTGGCTCCTAACACATCTCTTCTGTTGGAAAGCTGTGATGATCACCAAGTTAACATTTATGCTTGTTTTAAAAATAAATGAACAGCACAGGGTTACTGTATTATGTTTATACCAGTTTCCTGTGTAACTTTCCAGTGTTGTTCTTCTAATGTTTTCTAATCTGAATACCCATATGTTGTTTTGCTTGGGTAGCTTTTAATGTGATGAAGACTGTAGTGGTTTAGTTTAGTTTTGTTTTTACTCTCTTCATCCCCTTTAAGGAAAACTTGGCACATATTATACTGTGACCTATTGTTCCTAGCTCTACCTTCCGGAGGATTTCTTCTAATCACCCTTCTCCTTTAAGCGTGCAAAACATCTTCTGTTTGTTCTAGGTCCTCTTGATATGTATCAGCCTTAATTGAATTTAAGGAGTGGCTTCAGTCTGGTTCAAATGTGCCCAGAAGGTGCTTCTATAAAATTTGGTATCAAAGAACTAAATTATCTATT
This sequence comes from Limnodromus scolopaceus, assembly GCA_028565335.1. Classification (NCBI taxonomy): domain Eukaryota; kingdom Metazoa; phylum Chordata; class Aves; order Charadriiformes; family Scolopacidae; genus Limnodromus; species Limnodromus scolopaceus. The sequence goes on from JAOXNO010000001.1 coordinate 109,796,937, forward strand.
AAAAGCCTGTAGAATTGAGGCTAAAGATATTCATTTGTTCTGTAAACTACAATGTTGATCGAAAATAAGTCATCAAACATGACTATTAGCTGCTTCTGGCAGGAAGAGACAACTGAGCAAACTTGGCAGGGTAAGAGACCATGTGTGAATGAAAATGGGATGAGCTAATTTGGCAATTGCATTGGGATTATTAGGAAGGGTTCACCAAATCCTTTTGGCCAGTAGAGAAGTGGTCATCATGTTCCCAGCTCATATTAGTGAAGAATCTGGTCTGCAGTCTGGAGGAATAAAGTTAAAGTTAAAAAGTTGACTTGAGTACTGTTTCTCACTAAAAGGATGCAGGCCTAAAATTCACAGTTCAAGTGTAACTTGCTCAAGTGAAAACACTGCCACCACCCACAGTTATTGGCAACATCTCCTCAGAAATCCCAAATTCACAAAGCATTGCACAAGGCTTTTGCTGAGTATTTGTATTTAAAAAGCATCCTACTGTTTTTGGGAAGACTCTTGACTACTTTTTTTTTCATGGACATGCCAGTTAGAATGAAGTCACAGTATGTCCCAAAGTCAGCAAAAATTGCATAGGAGAAAGCCTGTGCAAAGCCCTCTTTAAAAACTCACCACAAAGAGTTATATCTGTTGCATATTAGTATAGAAGTGTATTCTAGGTCAATATTTGCTTCAGAGAGAACAATTTATTTTTAAATTAATGTATTTCAGATGTATCATTTCCTTCAGTGGAGGACATAGGTGACAATGCTGACTTGGCTTCAATTATTACACTTTGCTGAAAACGACACATATGGGCGTAACTGGTCAAATTAGCTACCCTAACTGCTACTGGGGATCCATTTGCAATGTACAGTTCTGGTTATTTAGCTATTCCTGTACCTTTAGAAGCCAGAATTTAATACGTACTCGTATGTACTCAGCCTCCGCAGTGAAAGCTCCTTGTAGAAATGCCAACCTTAATCAAAAAGGGGTTGAGAAGACCTGAGGAAAAACTGCTCTAAACTTGAGAAGGGACTGAGAATACACAGGGAATTAGAGTCCAGCTTAAATGAATAAGACTAACTATGGAAAGAGACATTCCTTCAACTATAACAATGTATCTGCCTATAGTGATTTAAAACTGTAGCATCTTGATGTTCTTCCTAGCATCTGGAAATATGATTCTACATTGAGGGCTCCTGAATGACTTCACTGGTTTTGAATGAGCAGGGATTTCGGTTTCACATGGTGTTTACTGGAATTGTAACCGATGTTGGTTTGCACAGTTGGAAAGGAAACTAAATTTATTTTCAGGCTTTTTGAGATAAGGAATGTGTGTAGGTATATAAATGATGGACTTGTAGAAAGTGCTTATCCTTTTCCAATTGCTCTGCAATTGCAGCAAAAGTCACTTAAGTGTTGCAGGAGATTTCAAAGGTCTTTATCTCAAATTGTGGGCCAGAATGGTTGTGTGGGTTTTGGGGGGAGTTGTATGTTTCTTCTAGCTTCCCAACTGTCTTGCGTTTCAGGGCTGATGTTACAGTTGGTGTAAATCAGGCTAGTACTGTTGCCTTCAGAGGAGCATGCTGGTTTGCACTGGCTACCTAGCTTTTTTTTTTTTTTTTAATTTACTCATTTGTTTTAATTTAATCATTCTACAAGAATTTATCTAGGTATCTGCACAGGCAAGTGTTTTGCTGAATTGTTGCACCTAGTAATGCAACTGGGAATCTGTTCCTTCAGATCACAGCTGTAGTGTGTGACAGGAGGTGGGTGCTACAGCAGTAGCAAGGGGCTTCTACTCCCAGAGCCTATTCTTGTGGTCTTTTGAAACTTGATGGTACTAGACACAAGTCGTCAGCATCCTGATGCATCTTAAAATAAGCAACAGCTGAAGCAGCTATAGGCTTGTGCTGCATTTACAAGCTGTCTTTGGGCTGCTGCTGGGTTGCCACGGAAACCAATGTTGAGCAGGACTGTGAGAGGGCTGGAAAAGAGGCTTTTTTTGTGGGAGCCTGACTAGTTTAAAACTCCATCCCCTCTTTCCAGAAGCTTTCTCTGAATTGCCATGGAAACAAGAAGAGTAGCAGAGTTTTGGGTCTTGTAAAAGTGCGAGCTATAAATATTTATTTGGTTAATAGCATATCCTTTTTTTGGATTGTCTATCTGTTGGAATGAACTCCATGCTGGTTTGGACACTCTACACTGAGCCTTTGCAAGCTGTGAATTCAAACCATTCCTCTCTTCTGTGTGAGTAGAAAAAGAGGAGGCAAAAAAAAACCAACCCAAACTTTGAAGGGAATTGAATTTTACACTTTTATTATTAACTACATAAAAATTAATTACAAATTTATCACTTCCCATGCCATCTCATGCAGTAATCTTTCAGTGTTGGGACTGCTGAAAGCACTTGGGAGACTGTTTGATTTATCTGGAATTGTTGTGTTTGGTGTTCAGTTTCTTCATAAAGGCTGACCTAAATAATCTCTTCCTCTCTTGTCCCACGCTACTTGATTTTTATTCCTTACTTTTTCCTCAAAAGCACTTCCAATTTTGTGTTTCCAGGTCCAACTGTCTTTGGGGCTCTGCTCTGAATTGAATCATTAATGTTGCCTTAAATTCTTAGGAGTACTACTGATAACTTCAGATAATTGGCACTGGAAACTTCAGTCCCTTGTCACTTTTACTTTCAAGATTATTATTTCTTTGCTTAACTTGAAAGTTAAGAATAAAGGCACCATCAGCTGGTGTGTTAGCCTTCCAGATTGCACTAAACAGAACACACAAAGCCAAGGATTAACTCATTCTTAGGCTGCCATTGTAAATGAAAACCTCTTTGCTAGTCTGCTCTGGAGTTAAGGCATTTACACCAATAACTTCTTTCCCCTGTGAGGCTGAGAGCTCCTCAGATCATCCAATACTAGCTTTTAATACAGGAAGAAATCCTGCTTTTTAGTCACTTTCTGGTGAAGCTTCTCTTCCCCTGTTTAAATGACTCCTGGCTGGATGAAAATGCAGTTCTGCATTCTGTTTCTCATGTGATTTCTATTACGAAGGCAGAGTTACTGAAGCAGATTAAAACCTACTTTCTGTATCAGATGACTGTGAAGGATTGTTTTTATTTTTTTTTACTATGTCTAAATAAAATAACTTTTTTTTTTTGTATTAGGCTCTAGACCTCTGGATATGTAATAAGTAATAAATCCAAGAAAAACTATTTGACCGTGATCGGCTTGGCCATTTAAACACTGTTACTTTAGCTGAAGTTTTTGGGTTATAGTTTGCTTTTTGGTTTTTGTGTGTTTCTTTTTTCGCTGAAACAACCTACTACTTGTCAAGTTGTTTTTTTTTCCTTTAGGGTAGTTCCTCCAAAGTACACCTTAGGGTGACAATTTGTTTTGTTGCAATTGAGACTTTGCAGGCAGGATACCTTAAAACTTGACTGCGTTGTCTTGAGTATCTGTAGATAACAATTTTTTTGACTGTTACTCTTAACTTGAGATCTTCTAATAAAAAAAAAGGTAAAGAGACTATCTGCTGACTTCCCAGCAAGACACTTAAAGTGTGTGTTAGATATCTCACTGACCTACCATCTGGATGCTGGCCTTGTTATCAGGCTCAAATGTATTGTTTGGTCTCCTGAGCAGATCTGAGTGCAGTATTACTCCATTGTGCATGACTCTTAGCCTGGGCTGGAAGGGGAGAAAATGCTTTTGGGTTTGGGGAAAATTTTTTTGGCTTTGCTGAAAGTGGGGGGAAGGTCAATTTTGTATGTGTCTCATACTCAGCTGTAGAGATGGAATTATGATTTTGTAATTGCTGCTCTTCTGAAAGAGAAGCCAAACCAAATATTGGTTTCTTCCCACTGCCCCAGCTCTTCTCTTGCTCTAAAAACCTCGTCCGTTCCTCCATGAATAAAAAAATTGTCAGGAGTTAGGAGAGGGCTTATAAAAGGAAGGGAGAGAAAGCTAGCAGGTACCTATATGCACAAATTGTGGTTCATTACAGGCCTTTTCATGAGGTTATTCATAAATTGCCTTGTGGAAAAAGCACTTCCTACAACATAAAAGGTAAACTGTGTTAGTCTGCCAGTGAGCTTTTATTCCCTGCATCCCCCTATTCTTTGAACCTTCGGAGTATCTAAAAGCTTGCTTCTGCTGTATGTCTGTCCTTCCCAAGAGTTGTACCAAGATACTACGTTTCTAGTACTAAGGAGTGAAAATAACTAGCCATATTTTTTTTTCTCAATGCTTGAAACACTGCCAGCACAGACACACTAGAACAGCTTCTTTGTAGTGTGAGGAAACTAGCACTGTGTCTGCTTGTATTAAGGAATGCTTTTCTTTATAGTTGTAAGGATTAAAAACTTAACTTCTCTGTTTAAAGGCAGTTTCTCTAAGCTGCTAGAAAAAATTTTATTTGCCACTGATGTAGGGATAGCATATGTGTACATAGTGTGGGTTCCCTACTTTTTCTTCCTTGATTAAGAACATCTGCAAGGTCTATGTCCTAATTAACCAGTAAGACTGTTGGAAGTCTTGCCACGTATTTCACAGCATGTTAAGCTGCTCTCAAGAGCTGTGTGTGTTACCACCAGGTCTCAGAAAGTTGCAGCAGCTCTGGGGTCTGAACAAGTAAAGCTTGTTGTGTTTAAATCTCGCAGTTTCCAAAACATGACATAGGCGCTGCTGACAGCTGCCACGTAAGTGAAGGGGTGGCTGAGAAGCTCTTAAAGTTTCTTTTGTGCTTTAGACCCCTTTAGCTGGTCGGCCAGAAAATGTGCCTTCTCTCCTGGATTACCATCCTTTATGCAGTCACACCATGCCTATTAAAATACAAACACGCTCTCCACATCTGGGCTTAGATGGGCTGCTTATTCCCACCCTGTAGACCCCCCCTTCAGACTACTCTCTTATGTTTTCTCTGGCTGAAGATAGACACGGTTATTTTTTTGTAAATAGGATAAACCCTGCCCAAAGTAAATCCTGTTCTATTATTATTCTTTAAGATTCAAGAAATTTTGTAGCTCAAGACAACTGAAAGACTGAAGTTGAGCTTCTTTATCGTGGTTTTTTTTTTTTTCCTCCATGATGTGGGATAACTTCTTCTAGCCCTTGTTCAAAATTTGAAGTCTTAATGCCATGTTTATGTTCTGTTACTTAATGAAGCTGGGTTTATTCTAGTTATTTCAGCCTGTGTTTTGCTACCTAAATCACCCATTTTAGAGATAATTTAAGGACTTGGTCCAACATAGGAGACTCCTGAAGAACCTGTGAATATTCATGGTCTCTCTCAAGCATGTTTACTGGTGGAGGTTAGCATTCACCAAGCAGAACTGATGGAAGATGAAGGCTGCTTAAACACTGGCTGACAGCAACATGGCTGGGAAGAGTGGTGGGTCTGAGCCCTGGCTACCTGTTGTCAGCTGTCAGAGTTAATATTGTCATGCCTGCCAATGCCACCATGAGCAGGGTTGGTAGCCTTCTGGTTGTAACAACCACATCTTAGAACTACCAAGGAGAATGGGAGTTGGTCTTTTCTGGGTTTTGTGGGTTTATTTTTTGTTTGTTAGTTTGGAGCTTTTTTTAGGTGATTCACAGCTAATTCTAGCTTCTAAATAGGTAAATAACTTCTCCTCCCCCTTCCTCATTTATGGACTACGTGATATATGGACTAGTTCTCTTAGGAAAAAATATGGCAACACGAGAGCCAAAACAGATATGAGTGTTTAAATGATTGTGACAAAACTCTAGGTATCATTTAAGTACCTCATGGCAGGTAGTTACACAGCTGAGAAGTCTGCATCGACATCTAAGCACATTTAGGTTTATCCTGAGGCAGTCATGTGTCTCAAGGATGTGAACACCAAACGGATGTCTGGTTTCCTATTCTCTTTTAGGGATTTCAGTAAGGGAACTGGCTTCATTATCACTTTATTCTTGGGACATCAGACTTCCTAAACTTATAGTATCCTCTGAAATCCTTTGTTAAGCTTTGCTCTAGACCACCTGCTGTTTAGAACTTGGCAAAACAAATAGCACAAGACTGCTTTTTCTCTTGTACTTATAACTTTGTTTTGATTCTGTTCTCATGTAACTTCCTCCAGGCACATTGTTTCCTTTGATTTGATTTGACTAATATGCTTTTCCTTAATGACTCCTCCAGTTAGTAGTTTCAGTTTACAGCTGTGTGTGTGATTATCAAATGGAAAGTGTGTATTTTTGGGATTTACTTCTAAACACATGGAGTTACTGGCACACAAGAGCAGGGGTGGGTTTTTTTTTAGTCTGTATAAAGGCAATTGGTGAATAAAAAGTTTACTGGTACAGTAATGTGTCATGTTTTCACTATTGCTCTTTATATGGTGAATTAAAATCTAAACCTTAAAACTTAGTTTCTGAATAGTTGTCAGAGGCATTTCTTAAAGGACAATTTAAGGAAGAGATGCTCTAGCTTTGAAGAGCTCTCCTGTATTCCTACTTGATGAGAATGTATAATGGTTTTAATTCGGTCAGCTATCTCTGCACCACCGTAAGTTACTGTTGAACTCTACAGCCTCTTGAAGAGGGTCATGTATATATGTGGTTTGTGTGTGTGTAAGGAGGAGGGCTGTGTGTGTGTTGAACTTCTTTATTTTTTTCTGGCAGATTTTGTACTTGCTGCATTGCATAATAAGATCTGACTGTATTCTATAAATCCCTTGATGCAAGGAAAAATATGGAGACTTTGTGCAACTAAAGTTGTTCCCAAAGTTCCCAAAACAAAGTATGCAAAGTAATTTTGTGATAACTTCCAGAGTGAGAAGCAAGTAGCATGATCCTACCCCAGAAGTCATAAAATGTGTTTTCTTTTTGTGGTGTCTAGCTTATGAATACTTAGACAGTGATAGTGAGAGGCCTGATATCTGTATTAAAGAGGAGAGAAATTTCCAGATCCATGAAGCAGTGAATATAATACTGTGGTGAATTGCATGTATTTGAGCTGCTTTATGTCCAGACAGAGAAGGTTGATGTGCCAATGACTTATAAATGGCTTCAGCCACACACTGGAGTTCTAGAAATGCTTCCTACCTAAGTGTTAGCTGCTGTCAGAGCATCAGAACAAAATGCTCCTCCCCATCTTGAACACATGAAGGCAGATGTTATTTCAATAGATAAACATGATTTCTTATCTATTGGCATACAAGATAAAAGGGTGGGTGTAGTTGTTCTAGAAACAACATGGTTTGGGTAGAAGTCAAAAACTAGTTTTCTTTCCATAAATCTAAATAGGGCTTAATAGGTTAAAAAGAAAATGACTTAATGACTTCAGGCTTTGTTCTAGACCAAGCTTGGGCAAAACTCAGTGGGGACTTGCAGCAGTAACAGTAACTTTGGGAGGTGCTGGAGAAGAAGTTCTCTCCTCTGGTTTCAACAGGGTGTGGGGGTGGTCATTTTGGGGTTTTTTATTTCTTTAAAGTCCAACAGGAAAGTTTCCTTTCTTGAAGGGGTGGAAAAAATTTCCAAGTGCTATTTGTAATGCAAATATTTTTTGCTATTCCAGTACTCTAAGGGTACGTAAATGGCACTGCTGGAATTACTGTCTTATTTTCATATTATAAAATTCTGCTGTAACTATTTTGGGCTATCACAAATGTGATGATAAAATTAAAATATACTAAGGACAGGATAGTTGGACACAAATTTGTCTTTTGGTAATGTGTACATATGAACATATGTTTCTCTTATAAACAAGAAATGTTGGACATGAATTTGGAAGGGGATGGGGAGAGATCTAGAAAGCATCAACTCTGAAGAGCAATACAGGTGTATGGGGGTGCCCAGGCCAGGCTGTCAGGGGGTGCTGCTGGGCAACCTCTCTGTGGAGCGGCTGGGGCTGCCCCGAGCCGGAAACAGACGGTTCCAACCGACCCACCGCAGGGCATGGCCGGGCCCCACAGCCATGATGGCAGCACGCTGGGGAAAGCCTGTGTCAGAAAGGGCAAAACGCTGCCTGACAGCCAGGGATGAGGGGAAAAGTGTGAGACCGAGGGGAGAGAGGGAGGAGGTGCTCCGGATGTCCCAGCTGGTCTCTCCCCTTGCAGTGCATGGAGAGACCACGGTGGAGCAGGTATTGCCCTGCAGCCTGTGGAGGATCTCACACTGGAGCAAGTGTATATGTCTTGAAGGAAGCTGAAGTGCACGGAGGATTCACATTGGAACAGGCTCCTGATGGTAACTGTGGCCCATGGAGAGGACCCCACACTGGAGCAGAGGACAAGCGTGTGGAAGGAGGAGGGACAGAGAGGAGCTGTCATGGACTGACTGCAACCCTTGTTCCCTAGAATCCCTGTGCTTACTCTGTTTTCAGTTGGCAATAAATTTATTAAATTTTCCCTAAGTTGAATCTGTTTTGCCTGTGGTGGTAATTGCCAAGTGATCTGCCTGTCTTTCCCTTGACACACGAGCTTTTTAGTTTTATTTTCTCCCCATCATGTTGAGGAGGGGAAGTGAGAGAGTGGCTGGGTGGACAGGTGGCTGAGGTCAATCCACTACAACAGGATACAGTGAAAGAGTAACTGAACTTTAGCTACAGTGCTGGGGACTCAAATACCCATTCTGACTGTTGCTCCATGACTCAGAGGTGATGGTTATAGATACCAATCGAACCACAGTCTGTATTTTTAAAGGATGCTGGAAAAAAACCTAGAAAACTATAGAGGGAAGGGGCCACAGGAACAGTTTGGGTGGAGAATGCCCTCTGTATTGCCAGACTTGAACAATAAGGAATGATCTTTAATTGAGAAGAAAACCATGATGGTATATGATCATGTGTGGGACCAGTACTGTTTAATATCTTCAGCAGCAGCACAGATAGTGGGATCAAGCGCACTCTCAGCAAGTTTGCAGATGACACCAGGCTGAGTGGTGCAGTTGAAATCCCTGAGGGAAGGGATGCCATTCAGAGTGACCTGGACAAGCTTGAGAGGTGAGCACATGTGAACCTCATGCAGTTTAACAAGGCCAAGTCTTGCACCTACCTTGGGGCAACCTCTGGTATCAATACAGGCTGGGGGATGAAGGGATTAAGAGCATGCCTGCTGAGAAGGACTTGGGGATGAAGGACTGTTGGATGAAAAGCTGAACATGAGCTCGCAATGTGTGCTCACAGCCCAGAAACCCAACTGTGTCCTGAGCTACATCAAAAGGAGCGTGGCCAGCAGGCCAAGGGAGGTGATTCTGCTCCTCTGCTCTGGTGAGACCCCACCTGGAGTACTGCATCCAGTTCTGGAGCCTTCAGCACAGGAAAGACATGGACCTGTTGAAGCAGGTCCAGAGAAGGGCCACAAAAATAATCAGAGGGCTAGAACACTTCTATGATGACAGACTGAGACAGTTGGGGTTGGTCAGCCTGGAGAAGAGAAGACTCCAGGGAGACTTTATTGCAACCTTTCAGTACTTAAAGGGGACTTATAAGAAAGATGGGGCAGGCTTTTTAGCAGGATCTGTTGCAATAGAACAAGGGGTAATGATTTTAAACTAAAAGAGGGAAGATTTAGACTAGATTGAAGGAAGAAATTTTTTACAATAAGCGTGGTGAAACACTGAAACAGGTTGCCCAGAGAGGTGGTAGACACCCTGTCCCTGGAAACGTTGAAGGACAGTATGGAAGGGGCTCTGAGCAACCTGATCTAGTTGAAGATGTCCCTGCTCATTGCAGGGGGGGTTGGATAGTTGGACTAGGTGACCTTTAAAAGTCCCTTCCAGCTCAAATAATTCTTCATATGAAGAAAACGGCATGCTAACACAGACCTATGAGGACTGTTGTGGATTAGCCCTAGCCAAAAACAAAGAACCATTTGGTATTTCTCTCACTTTCCCCCCCTTCACTCCTCCTCCCCCCCACAGTGGTGCTACGAAGGCAGAATTGAAAGAAAAAGGCAAAACTCATGGGTTGAGATAAAGGCAGTTTAACAGAACTGCAAAGGAAAGAAACAACAATAATACTGATAGAGGAGTATAGAAAATATGATTAGTGTACAGCAAATACCCATTTGGTTAGTTTGGGTCAGCTGACCTAGCGTGTCCCATCCCAGCTCCTCGTGAAAACTAACCCTATCCCTACTGGAACCAGGACAAGAACCCACCGCTGAAAACCCACATGGACTCATTCCAGTGAGAAATGAGGCACATGCTTCAACAGAAGTAATCAACTGTCAAAAGAAAACAGTAAGAAGCAAAAGATTCTTGATCTGTTTATGTCTTCAGATTAAGACTGGATGTCCATCCACTAGGTTGTGTGCAACTCTTTCCACATTAGGGACAGGGAACAGGGAAATTCATTATTTGGGAATAAACAAAGGAGGTCTGCGTGCATGAGAGGTAAATAGGAAGATTAGACTAAAAGAAGTAAAGCAAGACTAGTTTCTATCAGTCAAAAGAACATTATGCTCTTAAACAAAACATGTTTCTGAATGTTATTGATGGGCAGAAGGCCTCAGTTCTTGTTCATACCTTCTGTAGCAATTGTTGAGTTGGCTGATGTGGATGGAGGAAATGGACTGCATTAGGAGTGTCCATGCTGTCTTCAAAACTGGTCCTAAACACAAGGGAACTTGAGATGTGGTTTTGGGGGAAAAAAAAGAGTTAATGTAAACCTGTGTAAAGAACTACATTTAGCTGTTCTTAAGTGCTTGGTACACTTGTAGCCTATCATGGTGTAATCAGAATAACAGTGACTGACTCCTGGGCCTTGCAGGAATGCTTCTGAATCATGAGGGGACATGGTGGAGTCCTTTCCTGGGAGGAGAGCAGCTATTAAGACAGAAAGTATAATGAAGCGTGGTGGGGGAGGAGGTAGCTGGGTGGGGGTTGATGTAGGGCTAGTGGTTATTTCACTTGTTCTCTCTGGAATTTCAGTATTCCCAATAGAAGAAATTTCCAAGAATGTATGGGGTTTTTTCTCTTTGATGTAAAACTATAGAAACGCTGACTAATGTTTTTCTTCTCGTTTCCACAAGAATTTGGGTAACTGCCAATTACTGCACACATTATTTTACCCTGTAGAAGCTGTACATGGTATTTTTCAGTAAACATGCCTGCCTTGTAGTAGGAATACAATGGAAAATACACTTATGGATTAATACAAGTCTCCCCAATTAGACAGACTGAGACATTACCCCAGTATAAAACAATGCCTTTTGTTTATATAGAACTTCTCACATGTAAATATTATCATGCTATTGTAAAAGAGAAATATTATTGTTTTTTACAGGTGCCAGGGCATGGAGAAGAAAAGAGGAATTGTTCAAGGCCACCCACATAGCCAGCCCTGGCCTAGCTCTTAGTCCCGTGCTCTCGCTAGTAACCAATATCTAATCTGCCCGCTGTAAGGAGGTCTCAAATATATTGCTTGTAGATGCTGAAGCATGTATGAAATTTTCAGTGTTTATTGCTGAATTCTCTTTTTTTTTTTTTTTTCTGTCCCCTTGCAGATCATAAAGTGTCTGGAATTTCCATTGAAACGGATAACAAAAATGTTAAAGCAGAGGAGTTTAAGGGTACAGTATGGGTGTTGCTGTAATTATTTTTAATAGATATTTTTAATATATACACAATACATGCAAACTACATATACAGAAGCTGTACAGCTGTTAAGATGGTTTTCCTGTTTCCTTAGGGGTCCTGCTCCTACTCTGTCCATTGACTGTTTGTGTAATCTTGTTCTTGTCCTCATTTTCTTTTACTTGATATGAGGTTGGACTAGATGCTCCTCAGAGGGACTTTTCAACCTCACCTATTCTGTGATTCTATGACTTTTTTGTCAGTCCTGGTAGCTCACTCTGTAACTTCTGCCTGATTTCCTTCCACCCAGAATGATGGAATCTAATAGAAAGGAGAAGCATTAGTTATCATACAAGACAGAGAAGTGAGGGACTAGAGAGAAAACAACTGTAAGTCAGCTAATTGTCAGTAACTGTAACTTAATGGCTATTTTTAATTGTCAGTAATTATAATGGCTATTTGCATATTTATATATGTATATGATATATGTAAATTGACAAATTACTTCCAATGATGTCCCAGAGAAGTTAAGGAGGCAGGGAGGAAAACCTGGGTAGATGAGAGAGCGATACTAGTGTTGTATGTGTGTGAGGTTTGTGATTTACGTGGGGTTTGTTTGTTTGTTTCTTTGGGGGGAAGAGGGGTTTGCATTTGGTTGAAATGGAGAGAGGTGGGAATTGAAAGAACTGTTTGCTGAGCTTTAGGCTTTATTCACTTGTTTGAGATAATAACCAAATATTTTGGAGGTCTCTAAACCTCGGCTTCTGTCAAGTATTTTTGTCACTTTCGGGGAAGAAAAACAATACGTTTAGAGCTCAGGACAGGCAAGAGGAAAGAGAAGCTCTTCAGGTAATATTAAAGCGTGATTAGATCCTGTCATCTTACATGACATAGGACTTGCATTTTGTTCTTTTGTTATTTGTATGATAGAGTGAGATCAGTTTAACGTAGCTCAGATGCCATGCCAAGTTCTTTATGCATAGCAGCACTACGGGAATGGCAGGGGCTGATAGGCAGAGCGATTCAGCTGCATGCAGTTGATCTGAAATGCATTTTTCTTTTATACTCCAAGTCCTGTTACTGTAGAGGAGGGTGTTTGGCCACTGGAACAGGCTCCTTAGGGAAGTGGTCATGGCACCAAGCTGATCAGAGTTCAAGGAAGGGGTGTCCAGACAATGCTCCTAATCGTTTTAGGTAGTCCTGCAGGGGCCAGGGAGTTGGACTCAATGATTCGTATGGGTCCCTTCCAACTTGAGATATTCCCTAATTCTATAACCGAATGATAGTCTCCAGAGCAGATGTAAATCCAAGTTAAACATTGTCCAGACCTCTCCGAGATCCCAGAAGTTTCTTCCAGGCCTGGCAGAGCCTGTACTGATGTGTTCTGTGGGCCTACCTTAATGCAAGTCAAGTAGACCTGTTCTGGAAAGTACCGCTTGCTGACTCTGCTAGTATGGGAAAAAGCAGGAGAGGGGAAGTGTAACTAAGGAGGATTTTATTATGTTGTCTGTGTTATGTGTGCACTCCCTTTCTTCCATGTAATTTCCTTCCTCCAACTAAGATTAGTGGGAGGGCATCAATGCTAGCTTTTCTGAAACCAAAAAAATGTAGCATGCAAGAAAGGGGCAGCTTATTTAAGACAGAGGTGACTTGTTCAGCTGAGCTGTCTCTATGTCAACTAACATGGACCAGCTCATGAGACCAGCCAACTGTCACAAGGTCAGTAGCAAAAGCACGCTGAGCTTGAATGATGGTTTTTCTTTGTTAGAAGGATACAAAAACAAAAATTGAAAGGAAACTTTAGCAAATCTTAAGATTCAGGAAGCCTCCACCCATCCACTCAACCTGAAGTCAGGAACCTCAGGCTTCCTGAGTGCACAGCATGTTTTTCGAAGTGGCCAGTGCGTCTGTAACATGTTTCTGGCAAAGAATGCCCTACTGCCTCAATTTTTTCTTTCAAGTCTGGACATTTTTTCCCCCTGTGAGACATCACCAAGGCTACCAGTCTGGCCCCTTGGAAGCTTTTTGTTTCTCTAGAGAACAGACCTGGAAAGTCAGACTCTAAAGGGTGAGTGGATAGATAGTTAATTGCCCTTCAGCCTTGTTTGCTGAGACTGGAAATGAGGGTGCTGGTTAATGCACATTGACTGTACGTTTGAGCAGTAGATGTTTGTCTCCCGAAAGCTAGACAGGCATTGTCAAAACTGTAAAAGCTTTTCTGATCCTTGATAGTCTGGCCTATATTGGAAGGTGAGCAGCCTAAGGCTGGCAAGATCAATATTGTATTTCACTGAATTTTCACTGAATTTTTAGAGTTGGAAGGGACCATAGAGATCATCTAGTCCAACTCCCCTGCTGAA
>JAOXNO010000001.1:109810930-109831117 GCA_028565335.1 Limnodromus scolopaceus
ACAGGCCTCCAGCTTGAACCTGCTCCATTAATCGTTACCCTTTGGGTTCTGTCACACAGCCAGTTCTCAATCCACCTATTTGTTTCTCTTACAAAAGTTTCTGGGAGATACTAAACTTTATTAATAGATTTGGAGGTAGTCAGGTGTGTGGCTGTATTTTCTTCTGATGTTACCTCCCAACAATTCTTATTAATACCTTAAGAGTTATTTACTAGAAAAAATAATATAGAGAGATATTTCAGCATGCTGTTCCACAGAGAATGGAACTATTGAAACACTGAGTTTGTGTCCCAGTAACTCAAATTGTTACTCAACTCAAACCTATACAGTTTGTCATGTCTTCTCTCCCTCTTTAGTTCCCCCATAATAACTACAGGCTTGACCATAGACTGCAATTATTATGATGCAAGCTACATATTAGAGATGGCATATGCTCATGCGCTGATGCGAAGGAGGAAAAAAGAACAGTTGAGCTCCCAGTATGACCTGTTCCTCATTAGGAGCACTAGTTTTGGTTTGTTTCCTACCCAGTTTATGGCAACTTTAGCAATAAACAGTACCTCTTGAAATCTCAGCCTCTGTGAAATTTGGTTGGTGAAGCCCACTATACGTAAGTCAGGGAAACTTGAGTAGACAGACAGAAAGGTGATAGATTGTATGAACCTTCTTTTCACAAAAACTCAAGAAAAATAAGAGGTAACTGCCAAGGGATGTTATGAGCAGCCTCTGCTGCCAGAAAATCTGGGCATCTGGGGATTTCTTCTGCCTGGCCACTTGAGCCCAGCCCAATGTGCCTGGAGACCTGGGGGTCTTTAGCTCAGGCTGATGGACACAGCTGCTGCTTTCCCATTTGCAGTTTCAACCAGTAGCAAGGTTGTGTGTCCTGGGGATGCATGTCTGTGTGCACACATCCACACACTCACAACACTGGCACTGCCAGCTACACAGACAGCCACAGCCTTCAGCAGCACCCACGTATATAGTGGCATGGCAATTATGACATAAGTTTTCTATTATTGAAGAAGCAAGGAGGGAGGTCAGCAGAACTGCCACCTTGGACTTCCTGAGGGGGCACTTGGATCTTTTCAAGAGCCTGGTTGACAGAGTCCCTTGGGAGGCAGTCCTGGAGGTGAGAGGAGTCCAGGAAAGCTGGATATTTTTCAACAAGGAAGTCTTAAAGGCGCAGGAGCAGGCTATCCTCGTGTGTTGAAAATGAACCGTTGGGGGGAAAAAAGACTGGCCTGGCTGAATAGAGAGATGTGGTTGCAACTTGGGGGGTAGGGGTGGGGGGGAAGGTAGAGTTCATGGCCTTTGGAAGAAAGGGCAGGCCATTCATGAGTACTACAAAGATGTTGTGAGGCTATGTAGGGAGAAAATTGGAAAAGCCAAAACCCAACTAGAAATTGATCTGGCTTCTGCTGTGAAGGACAATAAAAAATGTTTCTATAAATCCATTAGCAATAAAAGGAGGACTAAGGATAATCTCTATCTTTTATTAGATGGGGGTGGAAACATAGTGACAAAGGAGGAGGAAAAGGCTGAGGTATGTAATGCCTTCTTTGCCTCAGTCATTAACAGTAAGATCAGTTGCTCCCTGAGTACCCAGAGCCCTGAGCTAGTAGACAGGGGCAGGGAGCAGAAAGAAGACCCATAATCTAAGGGGAAATGGTGAGGGAGCTGCACTTAAACATGCACAAGTCTATGGGGCCAGATGGGATCCCCTTGAGGGAACTGGTGGAACTTTCCATCATTTACCAGCAGTCCTGGCTAAACAGGGAGGTCCCAGTAGACTGGAGATCAGCAAATGTGATGTCCATCCACAAGAAGGGCTGGAAGGAGGATCCTGGGAACTACAGGCCTGTCAGTCTGACCTCGGTGCCAGGGAAGATTATGGAGCAGATCATCTTGAGTGCCATCACACAGCACATTCAGGACAACCAGGTGATCAGGCCCAATGAGCATGGGCTTATAAAAGACAGGTCCTGCTTGACTAATCTGATCTCCTATGACAAGGTGACCCACTTGGTGGATGAAGGAAAGGCTGTGGATGCTGTTTACCTGGGCTTTAGTGAAGCCTTTGACACCATTTCCCACGATATTCTCCAGGAAATACTGGCTGCTCATGGCTTGGACAGGTGTCCTCTTTGCTGGGTAAAAAAACCTGGCTGGATGGCCAATCCCAGAGAGTGGTGGTGAATGGAATTAAATCCAGTTTGTGGCTGGTCACAAGTGGTGTTCCCCAGAACTCAGCACTGGGGCCAATACTGTTTAATATCTCTATCATCGACCAGAACAAGGTATCAAGTTTGCAGACAACACCTAGTTGGGCAGGAGTGTCGATCTGCTTGAGAGTAGGAAGGCTCTGTAGAGGGATCTGGACAGGCTGGATCGATGGGCTGAGGCCAATGGTATGAGGTCCAACAAGGCCAAGTGCCCGGTCCTGCACAACAACCTCATGCAGCGCTACAGGCTTGGGGAAGAGTGGCTGGAGAGCTCCCAGCAGTAAAGGACCTGGGGGTGTTGGTTAACAGCTGGCTGAATATGAGCTGGCAGTGTGCCCAGGTGGCCAAGAAGGCCAATAGTATCCTGGTCCTTATCAGGAATAATGTGGTGAGGGGGACTAGGGAAGTGATTTCGCCCTTGTACTTGGCACTGGTGAGGCCCCACCTCGAATACCATGTCCAGTTTTGGTCCCCTCAGTGCAAGAAAGACATTGAAGTGCTGGAGAGTGTCCAGAGAAGGGCAACAAAGCTGGTGAAGGGTCTATAGCACAAATCTTATGAGGAGCGGCTGAGGGAACTGGGGTTATTTAGCTTGGAGAAAAGGACTCTGAGGGGAAAGCTTATTGCTCTCTACCTGAAAGGAGGTTGTAGTGAGGTAGAGGTTGATCTCTTCTCCCAAGTAACAAGCAATACAAGAGGAAACAGCCTTAAGTTGTGCCAGAGGAGGTTTAGATTGGATATTAGGAAAATTTTTTTCACTGGAATGGCTATCAAACATTGGGACAGGTTGCCTAGGGAAGTGGTTGAATCTCCATTCCTGGAGGTAGACATGACACTTAGGCACGTGTTTTAGTGGTGGGTTTGACAGTGTTAGGTTAATGTTTGGACTTGATCTTAATGGTCCCTTCCAACCTAGACGATGATATTATTCTATAATACTGTCTGGGCTCACATAAAGCATTAAGCATAGACATCTGAGCCTCCTTCCTCCTCTCTGGCTGGTGGAGATTGAAGTTCAGTGGTAAAATCCCTCTAGATTCACAAGCACGTGCACATTCTTGGATCCCCTGAGTACCAGCACAGCCACTCTGCCCATCTGCTGCCCTTGTTCTACTTGCTAGCTTGGCCAGCTTGAGGTTTGCTAGTGAATTACACACACACCTCCAGGCACACCAGGTTTAGAGAAGGTACAAATGTTGTACATGCACCACACACACCCACTTCCAGAAGCCAGCACCACAAGACCAGGGCTGTCTTCACCTCCAGTGTGACCCCAATTACTGACCCTAGGTTTACTCAAGCCACCCCTCTATGCACCAAGAGCTCACACTCCAGGCACATGTGCACTCCCAACATCTGTTGCCCCTCTAACTACTGCCCACACCGCAGTCCCATTAGTTTGTTTGGAGACTGATGGTGGTTGTCATCATCTCTGTTGGTCCCTGTTTGTCATGTTTGTGTGTCTCTGTTTTGGTTTGTTGTTGCCCCCTTTACGTTGTTATCACATTTGCATTGAAAAAGTCCTTGATTAGGAAACCTTAATGAAGCAGACACCTTCCACATACCCTTATGATAGTCAATGTGAAACTGTAACTAAATACATAAGTTATTTAGGAGAATATTTAACCATCTTACTGATATGTTTTCCATCTCTGTTAAGCTAAGTTAAACTACTGATACTGAATTCATAATGGTAATTCATGAAATACTGTTGATAACAAGGTCAGAGTCCTTTTTCAATGGTGGTCTGCTCACTGATAAAAATATTGTACCTAAAATGAGGGTAGTAATACAGAATCTGTGCCTATCCAACATGGGAATATCTAGTCCCCAACGTCTGAAGCTTGATCCAAAGGCCACTGAAGTATGGGAAAATTACTAGTTTCTGTTTTCCCGTTGTGTTTGTGTAAGTCTGGAGTAGGCCTGATGGCATCTGGCCCTTGCTGACTGCTCAAGTTGACTGCTCAAATTCTTTTGAGGGAGGACTATTAATTTCATGGAGCCTGAATGTGTACCAAACACAATACTAAAATCTTTAATTTTCCCTTTTTGTTTTGTTTTTGTTTTTGTGGTTTTTTAATCTAGAGGCTATTCTTAGTTGCAAGCACAAATTTTCAAAAGGGATGAGCTTAAGAATAGAATGGAAGAAAATCCAGTCTCAAGAAGTCTCATTTGTCTACTACAATGGTGAATTTACAGGTACAGTACTACAAACATAGACTACTGCTTTAACAAGTCGTTCTTGAGCATAGATATTGACTCTTTCTTGGGGAATAACATTAGGAAAATGACTGAAAGAGAATGCTCTTCACTCTCCATGCTGAACAGCTGTCCTTTTGAGGAAAAGAATTCTTTCCTGGGGGAGAGAAAAACATTTCTTAATAAAAATGTCAATGTTTAGTTACCTATTTAATGAAGTTAAATATAATAAAACTTAAGATTAAGAAAAATGTCACTGCACACTCCTTGACATTTTTCAAAAATGAAATTACATTCAGATATAAACTCCCCAGAACTATTGCAAGCTCTGTACTCCTATCCTGCAAAGAGGTTTCTGAAGCTTTCTGTAGAGCTGGAGACTTAGATATGAATAATGCAGCAATTTTATATACATAAAATATAAAGTCAGCTGTATATTTTAAATTATTTGTATTCTTTTCAGAAGTGGAATTTCTGTTTGTATGTTCTGAAAAGGACTTAACCTCAGCTTTGACCGTTAAAGAAAATATGGGTCTCTGGTACCTTGTATACCATAAACAAAGGCTGAGAAGTAAAAGAAAAGCTCAGTGATTTTGTTTGTAGATCTTGAAAGATGTGCTGGTCTTGGGTTTTTTTCTGCATATGTTTAATTTAGAGAAACACTGGAACTCACAGTTCTGTGTGCATGTAACTTTAATTTCAAGTTTAATTTAATAAGCTGTAGAATGAAATAAAAAAAAACTACCTAATTGTTAGAAGTCTGATGGCAATATCTTTACTGAATCCACCAAGTTTTTCTTGCCAAGTTAAAATGTCAAATACTTTGCTGTGGTATCGCTCACAGTTCTTTCTGCAGGGTAATTAAGTTAGTGATTGCCATTCCTCTAGTGAAAAACTATGTCTCTCTTGTCACCTGACTACTGCTATTCATGTTCTCTTGAAATATCTGCAGGAAAAAAGCATTCCATTTTCCAACTAGAAAAAGTATGACCAATGCAGGTTTTTTTTGAACTGAGGGGTTTTTTGGACAAGTTGTGGAAGGTTCTTACTGTTTTGGGAGGGGGATTACGTCTTGCTCCTTGATGATAGATAACTAACTCTGAACAAAAGAGCAGGAGTTCATAAATTGTACATGTTTTCAGAACAAGCCAATGAGACGTAGACATTTGCTATAAGCAAAGAGCAGAAACCTCTCTGTCTGTTCTCCCTTAAAGGTGATCTTCGAGGCCGAGCAGAGATGCTGAATACAGGAATTCGTATTAGAAATGTGACTAGAAGGGATTCTGCGACCTACCGCTGTGAAATCAGTGTAAAGAGTGAAGAGGGGCAACGCCTGGGAGAGGCTACTATTACTCTCACAGTATTGGGTACAAACTTTGTTACTCGGGCTTCTGTAAAGACGTTGAATGATGGCAAGGGGTGTTGAAGGTAGAGTTGTCCATATGGCATGGAGCTGCTGGGTTTTTGGGTCATCTTTGGGCTGGGTTTATAAGCACACGTGCACATGCATGTTCTACAGCATACTTCATGAAAGAGCTTTGCAAAACTCACACATGCGTTAGAAAGGAACAGAACTAGGGTTTTGATGATATAAATGTGAGTTTCAGTTCTCAAAACTTAGCAAGTATGCCGATGTATGTGATGGTGAAACGTCCATTTCTACTAAAACTGAAGTCACTCAGTGGCTGATAAGATGATCATGGTGTTTGGTACTGGAAAGTCAGCATCTGTCAACACTTATCAAATATTTCTAAGCAGCAGTTCATTCCAATATGCTACAGTATCCTCCTGTTTTTGGAAGGAGAAACTGCTGCAGTGCTTGCGCAATGCCAGCCAGCGAGCTAGCAATCTGTGCATTTTATTTACAGGAGAGATGATGTTGTCTTGAGGGGGTGATTGTTCTTTGTGGTTTTTTGTTTGTTTTCTTTCCCAATTGGGGAAAGGAGGGAAAGGTGAATATAAGCACATCCTTCTTACATTGTTCCTGGTATTTTTCCCAGTGGATGAGTGGTAGAGTTGGTAGTTTTCTTCTTTTCTCCATATAGGAGGAAACGAAAATATTTGTTTTTGTAGTTTCTGTATTGGTTTTTTTTTCTATACAAAATTAATTGATCTTTTAAAATTATATATGAATTCTCAAAGTTCTTCATAAAGGATTATAAATTCATGAACTTCTGATTAGCTCCAAAAATGAGATAACCCCACTTATTCCTTCTTTTGTCCACTTTCTCAATGGCTTTCCTCTTTTAAAATGTGCCTTCTTAATTTGAAGTTGAAGTTTTAGAGCCCAAAGTAGAGAGTGTGTGTGTGTTGCTCTCAAACCTTTTATGAATACTTGTTAAGGTGTCACTTGTGTTTTTGGTGTTCCATGCATACTTCCTCACCCTTAGTTTTCTTCTGCGTAGCATTAAGTTACTGAAAAAATTAAGTTTCTTTTCTGATCACATAATAAAAATCAAAAAGAGACATTCACCTCCATGGCAGAAGGAATGATCAGTTCTCCTGCATCTGTGTGTGGGAATGTTTGTTTTTAATTTAAACTAAAAATTAGTAGCCAATTGGTTTTGGCCCTCAACCTGGGATTCACATGATGACTGTGATAATAGCCAGTCTTGGTAATTCTTTGACAATTATTTTTCAAAAATCAGTTGACTTTTAATACAAAAAAAAAGTCTTTTTCCTCTTTCCCACTTCTCTTTTTAAATACTGGGGCAGGGAAAGGGGGAATTGCAGAACTACAGCTTCCCTTACCCCTCCTCTGTCTGTGAGCAAGAGGCCCCATACAAGAAACAAGGTGGAAAAAAACCTCTGGGGTTGGATGAGAGTGTATAAATTGGAGACAGGATGACACAGCATGTGTTGGGGGAGGCTGGGAGCAAGCCTCTTTCTTCCATTTTTAGCAACTCAAATTTTACTGCACTCTTCAGTAGCAGTACTCTGCCTCCAGCTCCTTCTCCAGCACCTCACATCATTAACGTGGTAGTTTCTAAGTATGTACACGAGTGCTCACCTCCTCACCAAACTGTTGCCATATAGCCAATACTGCTAAGGCTGCATAACAAGTGCAGTTTGATTTTCCAGTGGCTCCAACTACTCCGGTGTGTGAGGTCCCCAGCTCTGCAATGACGGGAACAGTAGTGGAACTGAGCTGTAAAGAGACTGAGGGGTCTCCTCCGTCGGAGTACCAGTGGTACAAGAACGGTGTTCCCTTACTGGAAAAGACAGGAGCAGGCAGTGCTAGAGCAGCAAACATAACTTACACCATGAATAAAAAGTCTGGCACTCTGGTAAGTGTAATAACCAACTCTGTCATAATCGACTATCAAGAAACCCAAATTTACTGTTTAGTACAATGATGCACAGAGGTCTTAATCCAAAAATGCACAAGGTCTTTGTCGGAGATCAATGTCATGCTGAAATACGTATTAACAAACATAGAAGGTGGCTTTTGCCTCAGACCAATGACAAGCCATAGACGTTGAGGGATACAAATTGGGAGAGTTGCAAGGCTGCAGTAATGATAAATGAGCAGAATCTAGAAAAGAAATGACGAATTTCACCTTGTCATTTAACTAACCAGTGCCAGGTGAGAATTATATCTCGGTATGTCAACAGAGTTATATTTGATAGCACCTTAAAATCTGAAGTAGCAACTTTGCACACTTCTGTGGGAGTGCAGTGCGAAGGGCAGTCCAGAATCTGTGCAACCTAGCGGCATCTACAGGTTCCAGTTCGGTGTTTGTGAGTTCAATGGGAATGAGTTGGAGCTGTAAGTAACCTCAGTGTGTTTTTTGGTTTAGTGGTTTGTTTGTTTGGGGGGGGTGGTGTTCCCTCAGAACTGGCCATCTCATCCCTTCACCATTAACTGATCCTTCTAAAAAAAAATAATAATGATATGTACCAGTTATGATGCATTGTCAGCTGAGATTTTTCAGAAGTAAAGAGCTGTTCCAGGGACACTCTACTCTTCTGTATGAGCAAACCTGGAAAGTGAAATATGACTAAGCATTCTGAGGTGCTGTGGATCTCTCAGCACACTGTGGAAATTAGGTGGGCTAAAAAAAAATTACCAATCACTTCTGAAAAATCTTAGAGTATGGGGTATATTTAAGTGAAAAAACATTAACAGGTCTAATGATTAAAAAATAATAAATACAGAGGAATACTGGAATGAACATGAGGTCAGTCTGTCCATCTCTTGCTTCCTTATTTTCATTTCTACAGCAGTAGTATTTGATAAAGAGTGTAGTTTAGCATTAAAAAGTGACATGTCTTGGCGGGGGCAGCCCACAAACTTTCCTTGGGAAATATTTTTGTACTACATAAATTTTTTCTTTTTGGGGGGGGGGGTGTGTGTGAAATGAACAAAATGTTCTGGTATCAGGGATTCTGAAATTAGAGCATGTCTAAAAAAAATGCGTTTTGTTGGAAAGTACTGATTCACTGAAGCAGAATCTCCTTGTAGATACACACCATCTAGTTAAAATGCTCATCTAAAAGACCGTCTTAGAACAGAAGCTGAATTTAAGGGCCAGGGGATGTGACTAGGGAGCTGAATTATGAGGTCAATTACTCACTCTCAGGTT
Source organism: Limnodromus scolopaceus (assembly GCA_028565335.1). Taxonomy (NCBI): domain Eukaryota; kingdom Metazoa; phylum Chordata; class Aves; order Charadriiformes; family Scolopacidae; genus Limnodromus; species Limnodromus scolopaceus. Next base: position 109,819,938 of record JAOXNO010000001.1, read on the forward strand.
TTTTGTTTAAAAAAACCAGCTAACCAAACTCTGTTGACATGTCAAACTTTCTATCCCACAGGAAATTCTGAATTTTTTTCCATTCTGATAATGGTTTTGGACTCTGTCTTAACAGCTATTTAACACAGTTACAAAGAATGACACTGGAGAGTATTACTGTGAAGCCTCCAATGGGATCGGATTATCTCAGAAATGCTCAGCGAAGCGAATGCAAGTAGGTATGTGTCAAAGCAAGTAAGGGTGGGGTGGAAAACAGTCTTGCAATAGGAATGGTTTTGTTGCGTGGTGCAACTGAGAAGCTAAGACCAGATAGAATTCTATCTTTTTACTTTACTATGGCATTTTGGGGGAGGAATAATAATAATAGTTCCTTATACGTAGTTGCTGTGGTCACTTGAAGCATTCCTGTCTTACAGTACAAACACGTCTTGCAGCATTTCATAGAAAAGCAGCTAGTGTAGTACCCTAAAATTACGGCAGTAGCCAGCCTTTAGGTTGCTAAACACTGACCTTCAGACAACAGCAGTACCTATACGACATCCTTAATATTTCAGAGTGCTTTTGTGGAAGCAGTACAGCATAACGTGCCAATCCACTGGGTTCTTTTCTTTATGAAGAGCCTCCCTTTTGAGATTCATTCATGTGGGTTCTTAATGTAACAGATCAGAAATTTAACTGTGACTCCTTTATACCTGCTAGGGGAACACTGAAGAAGTCAGTGTATCTAAAATAAATAAATAAATAAATAAATAAAATCATGCTACCTCTTTCTTTTCTACTTGTGTAGCACAGGTGAAGTGTAGCAATGGTTAGCTAATAAAGAATTTAGCAAAGTCTGAAGGGGTAGAGTCCATAATAGCCCAAAATGTATGAATGTTTTTGCAGAATATAAAACTAGTTCTTGCAAATGTGATAGGAAAGCAGATGGTAAAGAAACAAAATGTATAAAAGATCCTAACAAATACTGCACAGAAGTTCATGTTTAAGTATTCCATAAAGCAGTTGTCTAGTGCTTTCTTAGAACTTGGCTGAAAATCACTGTGTCATGGCTTTTAATGTGTTCCTGGTTGATTATGAGCAAGTGTTCTACAAGCTACCAAGACAGAATCCCTCTGTTGTGGAAATACTCACCAAAGTCCTAAATTGCTATCAACCAATGCACAAAAATTGATAGATTTGGGGGTAAAATTCCGAACCACATATGTATGTTTACAGTCAGGATCCAATTAAGTAATTGGATATATAAAAAAAGAAATATGAAAATGTTTCTGCTTGTTGATGTTTTTATTTTTCCTAAAATGGATGATTGTCTGAAGACTGTAGTGGTTTTATCAGGAAATGGCCATGGGTCATCACCTTCAAAATAAAAATGGCTAGACGTATCTGTAGCACAGTGCAGAGTTTAACCTTTGATATCTGGGCTAAAATATTTGTTGGCCTTTATTGTGTTGAATTTTTAAAGCCTTGCTGTTTAGAAATAAAAAAGCATTTAATTTTAAATAGCTTGCCTGAAGAGTTCTTCAGGACTGAGACCTGACATTGTCGTCAGATCATTTAGTTATTTTAGGCAAAGTAACTGTATGAAAACACTATTTTTTAGACTTTTAAAGATTTCGAGATATTTTTCCTTCGAGACATATGACATGAATAATACTTATTGGGGGGGATAGATATAATGAGGAGTACGTACCCCTTGAACCTCTCTTATTCTTTCCTTACTTTTGACCCAAACTAAGCAGTTGAAGTGTATCAAGCACTGCTGTTAATGTGGCTGCGATACAATGATTTTGGGCTGCTTCATCTACATCTATGTGTTACTAATTAACTTGCATAGCTTGGGCAAAAGACCATCTATAGATACAAACGGTGCTTGTAGTAATTAGGGAAAAAAATCCTTCCTAAGGAAATTTTTACAATTTATAACATTGGACTTACGTTTTATAATTACAGATGACCTTAATGTAAGTGGTATCATCGCTGCAGTAGTATTTGTGGCTCTGGTAATGGCATTGTGTGGCCTTGGAGTATTTTATGCCCAAAAAAAGGGCTACTTTACAAGTAAGTAAAGTAAAATCACTCCTTCCTTGTGTCAAAAAAAGTCTGTATTTGTGCTGACTGTAACAGTCTCGTCATGAGGGCTCTAACTCCGTGGTACTAAAGCTAAAGAGCATTACAGCAGCAACTTTATCGTGTAGACGTTTTTATTCTACCAAATTCTAGGTCCCTTCCAACCTAGGTGATTGATTCTGTGAAAAGATACTGTAAGAATGACATGGAGACGTTCTTGCAGTTGCAGAAGGCTACCAAACGGTGCCCTGGGCAAAGCAACCAGCCGAACCCTGGTTCCCGGAGCCTCTCTGCCCTGCCTTTGAGAGGGAATGACAGAGAAGGGCAACCTGAAAACAAGCCTTGAGACAAGCCACTTGTCGTTTAAAAGGTCTGAGCGGCTGAGTCCTGATGGAGCGGGAAACTAAGCTGCTGGCTCCCTCTCCCGGGCCGCGGCGGAAGTGGACGTGGAGGTTGCTGCAAAAAGGCCCAGGGACCCCCCTCCGCGGCGTTTGCATCGCCTGTGCCTGGGGGTGCGGCAGGGGGGGTGCCAAATGCCGGGGTCTGAGAAGGTCCGCTGCCTCAAAATAAAAGGCTAGCAGAGCTGCTGTCTGTTAGAATTCACGTTCACTTGGAAGTTCATTTACCTTTGAAAGCAACTTTTTTCTGTTTAAACTCACTACACCAAAAAGAGACATTTGGTTCAGAAATTCCTTCTAGACACCGAAGAGCTGAATAAGCTATGAATAGCTATTTCAAAGAACTTCACACCGGCTAAAATAACCTGTTCTTGTGCTAATCTTTTTTTTTTTTTTTTTTTTATTTTTCAGAGGGAAGCTCTTCCCAGTAAGTATCTTGATGCAAGTAGTTCAACAAACCCCTGCAAACTTCATATACGTTTCGGATGAGTTGCTAATTGTGATGATTGTTTAAGGCCTTTCTCACATGACTCTTGTAGAGTGGCTTTTTTGAACACTGAAGTAAACCTGATCCTACACACCAGCTGGTTCCCTTATTAGAACCACTGTGATGCTCAGAAAATTAATTAAGGAATATTACTTTGATAAACGTCCAGAGATATGTCTTTTTACATAGCTACGGTTTACAACCCTGACTCAGCCATAGGCATGCATTTGCCTTCTCTTCAAACTGGGCAAAAGATGCCCAGAACCAAACTAAACTGTTCTCCTATCCATCCCTACAGATTATTTCAGGAAATATTTGAAATAATGACAGGTGAAGAATTTCTCAGGGTTTCTGGTCTGCTCCTCTAATATGGATTTATTTCATGCACTTATATTTCTTAGTAGCAAGTTAGAATTCCTCAAGCTATTTTAGTGTTCCCACACAAGGCTAAAATTGTGTGGTTCATTGGAGGCTGCCCTCAAATAATTTTTTTTTTCTTTTAAATGTTTATATTAGCACTTCTAGGCAATAGCAGGTAAAAAAAAAAAGTATTAAAGAGAAATACAAATATTACTTTTAAATACTGTGCTGTTTATACTGGCCATGAACTAGAAAAAAGCATAACTGAAAGCATTGAAAAGACAGGCTAGGGAAGGTAATTTGACAGTGGTTAAGGAGATAATGACAGCTGTCTAAAAGCAGTCAACAGGTTTGTTATTGTAACTTTTTTCTAAGAGGGGAAAATACTCTAAGGATTCCTGGACATCAGGAAAAACACATTCATGAATAAGGTTCTCAATAGGTTAAAAGTAATAGCAGAGAAGTACTGTTTAACCTGTGTTCCTTTCCTATTAACAGAAAGACCAACTATCAGTCTACGAGTGAAAAGGCAAGTATTTTGCATTCAGCAGTGTTAAAGAAGTTCTAGGCGTCTTCAAAATTTCTTGGTTCTGTGATGTTTTCACACCACCCCCACACCCCCCAAAACCTTATATGCCACCGATACCTGGAGATACCTTACCTCTGTTTGCATTTATAGGTCCCCATTAGTCTCAAGTGTCATGCAACTACAGCACCTTGCTTTGTGCTTTGCCATCTTTTTCTTTACCACACTAACCAGTGGTTGTCTCTTACCTGCTTCTTCCTACATCTTCTTCTTCTATTGGCTTCTTTCATGCTTTTTCTTTCTCCTTTTCACGATTACTTTTGCTCCATCACATAAACTAAAAGGGTAACACCCTTACGCTGTTTGGCAATCTCATCTCTAGACTGTCCACTTAATGGTGCCATTTCTTGTTTGTGAAGTCTTCTACTTTGCCTTGCTTGCTCCCATCGGTTAACCAAGGAAACTAACTCAGCCACAGTCCAAAGCAGCAGCAAGAGAAAGTCCGGGCCTTAATTCCTCCAAGATTAATGTGGGTCAAAAGCCTGGACTAAGTATGGAAGTTAAACTTACTCCTTTTTTTTCCCCCCCTTCCTCACTGAGAGCTCTCAAGGGCTGTAACAGCAGGTACATTGCTCCCATTTGTCAGATTGATGCAAAAAGAATGGAGCTCCAACTAAAGGTTCAACTAGCAGCAACTTAGTTTCACTATTTATAGTTTAAGGCTACTTTAGTAGCCTTAAAAGCTCATTGAACACCACCCATTTCTTTAATCAGAGCACGCTAAACAGCAGAAGCTCATTCCTTCAGCTAGGACAGACGTAAGACGCTGAGGCCAGCTACCTGGTTGCCCTGGATGGGAAGGAACAAACTTTTTGAAGTGATTTAGTATCTGTTGATCAACATTAATGCGCTTATGAATTGGACGCTCAACAGAGCCATTGAATACTTGGGTTTTTTTAATAGGTTATTACTTTTATTCTGTGTGGCAATGCGTTCTGTAGACTTACCTTTCCAGAAAAACGTTAACTAACAGTGCTTCAAGCACACTTCTTTTCAATCTCCATGCCTTAGTTTCTTCTGAGATGTACACTAAATGTTAATCTAGTTAAAATCTTTGAACTTTGAAATTACTCATGTAACCTTGTTTTGCTTCATTTAGGATTTCAAGCATACCAAGTCCTTTGTTATTTAGAAGATTTCAGCCTCTGTGAGGGACATCAAATGACTACTTGTTATACAAAAGTATCAAAGGGATCTGTTGACCTCTACTATGTAAATATTGTTTCCACCTACTACAACCTGAAAATAGAAACTGCCAATGTTTAGATCTAGTCAACCTGTCTGCGATTGCGTTTAAAAAAAATAAAACCCAAAAAAACTTAACTTAAAGACAGAACTAAATTGAATGTACAAGTCACTTCTGTGAAGACTCCTCATTTTGTTCATGTATACGTGCAGCAATATAGGATTCACTCCTACAGCTTGGAACAATCTATTCAAATAACTTCAATACATGACCTTGCTACCACTACGTCTACTGCTCGTGTCTCCACCGTTGTCAAGGGCTCAAAATCTCCTGCAATTCTGACTTGTATTAGATTTGCCAAAGCCATGTATAAGTCGTTGTGCTGACTTAAACTCACTGTCCTGACAGAATAGAGCTTCCTATAATTGAGGCTCAAGCAGTGTTTTATTGTTGAGTATAAAATGCATACAGCTTCTCTTCCATAAGGAAGTACATCTCCCTCTCTGTAGACTGCATGTGTAATTTCATTTTGAAGAAATATCATGCCAGTACAACTCAAGCTGTAGTATCTGGACTCTAGCTGCTGAAGTGTCACAAATAAATAGCTCCTTGGAACTTGAAGTGTTTGTGTCAGTAGTTCACTTACTAAAATTTAAATCACACAACCTCATGAACAGGTTTCGGTTGCTTCCATAAGAGTAACACTTCATCACTTGTGTGTTCATTGATGCAGTGTAAAATTAGTATATTTGTGACTATGCTTTTGGCTGTGCATTATCCATCACTACTGCAGGGCTTTGCTACCCATTTAGGTCCATGGGGATTTTTTTCTGCAGCTTTTTGGATGCGACAAACAAAGAAAAATAAGTAGTTCCTTCTTGGTGTATTGTTATCAGTGTTATACTTTCTCAGCGCTAAAATGTAGCTTGGCAAAGGAGCTTTGCAGTCAAGATTGAGAAACACTACTCAGATGCCTCAGTCACTTAAAGAGGTGACAAGCACAGCTAACTCACACCATACAGTTAAGAACTTATTCACGCTTTTGAAATCGAACTGCAATGCTGCATTTATTAATTTACAACTGGTGCCATGTTGAGCAGCTCCACTGATGTGCACTGCTGTTTGGTGTACAACCTGCAGAGATCACTTTGGCGTCTCCTCAAAGTTGGGCTCTAAAGGACAAAGGCGAGAGAGAGAAAAGTCGTATTAGTCTCTTTTTATTCCAGCCTCGAAAACCACAATTCAAAAACTAAAAGTTTGCAAGCTGAAGCAAGCTCTTGTACGCTGCAGCCTACACCACCACTTAACTTTGTACCGGGGTATGACTGGATGTGGGCAGCACTAAAGATTAAACTATGGTGGAGACAGGTTCTTTCCACCTCAGAGGAGTTATGCCTGAGGTTTCAGACAGACACGCACCTCAATACCATTCTGCTAAAACACCTTTTAGCAACACGTGGGGTAGGGAAGGGAGCAGAGAACTGAAGAAGTCAACCAGGATATTACTGGACAGCACGACACTAGTATTTTCAATATAGCTCTGATATACAAACAAGTAACCAAGCTCTTCCATCTTGATTAGTGTCTTATAGCTGATTAACAGGATGGAGTGCACAATTTCAACTCCACTTAGCAAAAGACATTCTCCACGTACAAACGCTGAGGAACAAGTTCTTGATGTCAAAGGTATAAACTCAGAAGAATTAAGGCTTTTAACAGGTGGGCTATTAATGCCTGCTCTTGCTACAAAGTCTGAGAGGTAAGACTCATCTTATAGTAATCTTCACTAAAACAAAAAACCCTAAGTTTCTACCCATCTAGCCACTTACTTTTGAAAACTTGTTGAAATTAGATTATGGATAGGCAGCAGCGGTAAAAGAACATCATCTCCCCCACTTTATTCTGTTCTCATGGTCACACAAATTTTTGTTTTATTACCAAAAAAAATCCTAATCTTTCATATGTATTGTTTCATATATTACATAGAAATAAAACTGAATATAAAGAAACCACATCCCTAAAACTTGGGGGAGGGGGAGAAGGGGTAAGATCCTATTTTACAGATGCTCTATTTGCAGCCGTAACAATCTGACACCAAATGCCAAATACCACCAAAACCCAAATCATTTCTAGGTGTGTTCCTAATCTGAATTAGAATTTCCAGTCTGATCAGAATTACAAGTCCCTCACTATGGTGGCTTGATCTTGTGGTGGAGCACTGGAACAGGTTGCCCAGGGAGGTGGTTGAGGCCCCTTCCCTGGAGATATTCAAGGTGAGGCTCAACAAGGCCCTGGGAAACCTGGTCTAGTTGGGGGTGTCCCTGTGACTGCAGGGGGGTCGGACTAGATGACCCTAGCAGCCCCCTGCTACCAAAACCTTGCCACATAAACCAAACACGCTGGCACATTCAAAAGACTACTGCATCTAGACAGCTTATACCTCCAAAATCTGACTTCAGCTAAAACTGCTTGTAAGCAATGAAGACTTTGAGCTGTACTTACGTAAGCAGGCAAAAGAAACAAAACTAAAGAAATGAGCCTGTCCATTAAAAAATTAAGTTGCCTTTATGTCCTAAAGTAGACAGAGTCTGTGCTGTTTCTTTGAATTCTTGATAAACCATTCTTCTCCTAATAATCAATCTGGGTAATACGAAACCGTGCTAACACCAACTTAGAGCAGTTAAACAGAAGTCATATCAAAATATCTGAAGAAAAAGGTTTAATATAATTTGGTCACAAAGTAATCATAAGTAACAAAATTAAGTTCTGTGTTCATTTTCTAAAATCACCTACTTTACAGATGAGCTTAGAAAATCTACAAATTGCAGTTTGGATGACATAGCAGACTGTCATTTGAAAAACAGTTGTCTGACCTCTGTGGGAGGATGAGAAAAAACATAAAACAATAACCCTGGGCTATTTCTATTATATTTGTGCTATTTCTTTAGGTTCTGTAATTAAGACAGCTGGATCTGACTGCAAGTTTTGTTAAGCATCAGTCTAAGTAAGTCCACATCTCCACTGGAAAAGGCAAATAATAAAAGAAGTCAGACAGAATCATATATGAGCTGTGTGAAAGTAAGGATATCCACTGAGGACATCCTATCCAAATAAAAAACTAAATGGGAACTAATTAAAACGGTTAGTGAACTCGCAATTAGAAATTCAGTAAGATTGTTAACTCACCCTCGAATTTAAATTCTGGAAACTTGGTGAGATCTCCCTCACCATATGCACGTTGAAGTCTGGCAAGGGATTCAGTCAAGTCTTTCTGAAATTCAGGGCCTGTATCAACAGGCCCTCCAGCTTGCCTAAAAAACATTAAAAGTTCTGATTAATATTTCAGTTCTGAAATTTCCCATGGAAGTTCTATGTTTTCATGGCCATTTATGAATTAAAAGTCTTTTTGACAACCAAATCAAACCATCTTAAATATTTCCAAAAGTTGAGATATGACACACCTTAGGGCCTACTTACCTTACACATAAACAAGGTTCTCAGGATAAAGTACAGGCTTTCTACTATTAATGATGAAAATCCAAGCCACAGAGGTAGCCTTTTGAGACATAAAACTACACTGAGTATCCAGGCTTTCAGGGCTCTCAGTTTCACTTGTTCCGGGTGTGATTTCCTAACAAAATTGTGATTTGTACCTCTGCTATTTCTGAAATAGTGATCTTGGTCAGTAAAGCTTAACTGTTCTTGCAGAGCATGTGTTTCGAATACTAAGCAAGCAAAAAAAAAACCAAACAGAGACAGGGTGCATTCATATATATTCAAACATTTCTTGGCATGGAAATATAAAATAATTAAAATAGTAACTCTTTAGATTACCAATGCTCATTTGTACCAACACAGATATCACTTATGATTGGTAAAGCCACCAAAAACATGCCTCCCAACACAGGCTAGTTTGTAGGTGCGGAAACACAGATCTTCCTCCAGTAGAATTAAGAAGAACTAAGAATAAATGCCACAGAATTACTACAGTTTTAGTTTCCTGCTAAGTAGTTCATTCAAACATTACAAGAATCTAGGATTCCATTTGAATGAACTGCTTATTAACTTAAGATGTTTGAGGCATCAGCCTCAACCATTAACTCTCCATTAACTCTCAATTGCTTTTGGAGGCCATTTCCATTCAGCTTCTGGCAACAAGACTGAAGAACAGCTATTTTCCCCAGACAAAAAAGAAAAGGGCCTTTTTTTTTTCCCCTTTTCTTTTTACAGAGCACAAAGACTGGTAAAAATTAACATACTGTTATTTTCTCAAAGTTTGCAAAAAAACTTAATTGAGTGCCTTAACTCCTCAAGAAGAATGATATCAGCTTTACTTCTTTTATTTATTTATTTATTTCAAGGGGGGGAAATAGACATTTTCTGTCAGGTATGCAAGAACAAACCTTCTCACTTGTGACACTATCAATAAGTGTCACTATCAATAAGTGTTGCAGGAAAGCACACCTTAAGTATTTAAAGGCCAACCTACAAAGCTAGCATATTTTAGCATTTGTAAAAATCAACATTTTTCCTTCTTTTGCTATCAGCCTTAAAATAACTTCCTCTACTCACTTGCTCTTTGTGTTGTATTCTCTGATCTTGTCCACGAAGAGCTTCTGAACTGGATCGAGCTCTTTCGTCTTATTAAAGACAATAGCAGAAAGCCCTATGTTTCTGCGCAAGTGAACAGAAACGGCAGAGCGAAAAACGGAAGAAAGTCGCAGAATCTGGCGCAGAATCATGATGGCACTGATGTTTTAGCTAAAAAAAAAAAAAGCGAAACAGAAACACAGAATTACTTAGCTCTTTCTGCAATCTACATGCATAAAGACCCAAAAAGTTGAATCATAGAACCACCTAGGTTGGAAGGGACCTTCAAGATCATCTAAGGCAACCATCAACCTAACTCTGACAAAAAAAAAAACAAAAAACCAAACAAACAAAAAACCGCAAAAAACCCAAAAACATTACTAAACCATGTCCCTCAGTGCCATGTCAACCCGTCTTTTGAACGCCTCCAGGGATGGTGCCTCAACCACTTCCCTGGGCAGCCCGCTCCAATGCTTGATAACCCTTTCAGTGTAAAACTTTTTCCTAATATCCAACCTGAACCTCCCCTGGTTTAACATGAGGCCGTTTCCTCTAGTCCTGTCGCCTGTGACTTGGGAAAGGAGACTGACCCCCGGCTCTCTACAGCCTCCTTTCAGGTAGTTGTAGAGAGCGATAAGGTCTCCCCTCAGCCTCCTCTTCCCCAGACTGAACAACCCCAGCTCCCTCAGCCTCTCCTCATAAGACTTACTCTCCAGACCCCTCACCAGCTTTGTTGCCCTCCTCTGGACCTGCTCCAGCACCTCAATGTCTTTTTTTGTGGTAGGGGGCCCAAAACTGGACACAGCACTCGAAGTGGGGCCTCACCAGTGCTGAGTACAGGGGGATGATCACCCCCCGAGTCCTACTCACCACACTGTTCCTGACACGGGCCAGGACGTACCTTGAGCGCACAGATGAGCTTTAAACCAGAAAGAATACTGAAACCTGCAGGCAATTTGGGGTGAAACCCCAGCCCCTGAGCCTAGAGACACTGTGCCACCCAGTGCCCCGGTACACCTCCCTCCCGTTCGCTCGCACCACCACCGAGACCAACCCGCAATTTCAAGTTTTGACTCGTTTGAAGAAAAAGCGAGGGTTTTAACTCAGCCAAAGCCAGCAGCAGCAGCACCACTGGCCCCGCCGTTCCCCCCCCCCTCCCAGGGTCCCCGTCTCCCTCTCACCCGCCCGGGCATCCCCCGCAGGCGGCAGGGCCGGGCGGCGCCGTTCGCCCCGGAGCCCGGGTACCCTAAGCCCAAACCGACGGAGGACGAGCCCACCCTCCCTCCTGAGGTGCCGAGGGTGGGCAGGCAGAAGGCAGCCACGGGGCCGCCGGGCCCAGCCCCAGTCACCTTGGGAGAGTCACCGCCGCCGCCGCCACGACCCCGCTCCGCTCCGCCTCCCCGCGCAGTGCACGCCGGGAAGCTGCCAGAGCACACACGCGCGCCCCCCCCCTCGCACCGCCCGGTGCCGCCGCAGCGCCGGGCCCCGGTGCCGGCTGGGAGCTGT
>JAOXNO010000001.1:109835537-109863495 GCA_028565335.1 Limnodromus scolopaceus
CTGGATACGAAGTTCTTCGTTTTGCTTGTGCTCTCTTCAGTTTTCCTGCTTTGTATCTAATTAAATGGTGGTTTTCTTGAAGTGGAACTGTAGCCACTATAGGAAGCTAATATAGTGCTATCGTATTTTTCAATCTTAATTGCTTAAATCCCAAACCATTTTATTTATGTCTTGCTACAGTCTTAGTAGTTCTCTTCCCCTGCTTTCATGGAGGTAGGAATATGTCTACATGTACACGCTGCAAATCTTTCAGCGTATCCTTCTGTAATTGAGGTGAACCTCGCAGTTTCTCCAGACCATTGCTTTACTGTTATACAGGGTCATTTGTTTTTAACAGGCCAGAAATGATGTTCTGTATCTATTGATTATGTTGTTATTAGGATCATTGAAACTGTAGATACCAAAGTCTGATATCCTTTGACTTAATTACCTCAGTCTGGTTTCTTTTGTTCGTAATGTTTCCTTCCTAATTTTTACAACTTTTTAAAAGCACAAAGAGGCAGTTTATGTGTTGGATAGAAATAGCTGAGGCTGGTAGGTGACCTGCTCTTTAAGAACCTGTTTTGGAGAACTGATTCAAAACTGCTTATTAGTTTCTTCTTATTTCGAGCTCCTTGTATATTTTTACTACTTTTACAAACTGACTGTCTCTGTATACTTTCTGATTTCGTTCTGTGTAAACGTAGAGAGACCAGCTGTCTAAGGTCATTGTTAAGATGCGAGTCTCGTAACATCGATGCTTGTGAAAGCGTACGCCAATACTGTCATCATTTTAGTGCAGGGCAACCACGGCAAGTGACTAATGTTTCCTTCAGGGCTCCATGTTGCTGTAGTTCCTTCTGGTTGTCTCTTGTATGTGTTATGCTTACCCTTGTGCTGACTGGTTAAAAGACATGGGCAATTAGTCTGCATGAGAGTCAATATTTTTTCCTTGTTTGTTCCCTAACTGCTAAGTTTCTGTGTTTGTTTTTGTCTTTTAAATATATATATAAAAATATACATACACACATACACTATATACATAAATATCTTTTAAATATATATTTATTTTTTAAATACAGTCTAGGCAAGGCAAATAGAACTAGTCTACTCTACATGCAAGTTAATAATGTATAACATACTAATCATGACTTAATCTCTTGAAAACAGTGATCTGAAAATAATCTTGGTATTGAACCTAACTTCTTAACTGCAATGGGCTAAAAGAAGAATTACACAATTGTAGAATCAATGGGACCAAATTCACTCTCTACTCAAGCTAAGAGTTTCCCTGCACGGTATTTAGATTTTAGAGTCAGTGTTACCTTTTATGTAGCTTACTTCTAACTTGTTTTTAAGCTTTCCTATATCTGCTGTATTGTACAAGCTGTATTAACATGTAGGTAATGATTTGTTGTATTAATTTGGTATTTAAGCATTGTTGAGCAAACCTACACCACAGCAGAATTTGTGAGTCAAGCTATTGACATCAATGAACCAATTGGAAATCTTAAGAAGTTGCTGGAACCCAGACTGCAGTGTTCCTTGGATGCACATGAAATATGCCTGCAAGATATCCAGGTAAATTGAAATGTTATGAAAGATTTAACTGCTTAATGGAGAACCCTTTTACATACTTTGTCCTTTTCTTCCATTGTTGGTGGAATTCATGCTTCATTTGGTATATTAATTGTAATTAAGAGTTTAATTTTATATCAGGTTCATTATCATCAGACCACTTAATATGTACACACTATGTACACAAAATACTTTTGGGGTTCCTGGGATGAGGGCAAGAGAGCAAAAAAAACCCCACCACCTTACAAGTGAAAAAAGAATGAGGCAACAAGAACACTATCTTCTCTTGAGATAGCCCACAGTATTTGTTGCTGCCTGATCGTCTGTGAGTCTATTCTTGTTTTGAATCTGAATAAAGCAAGAAGTTTTTTATACTATTCAGGTGTGTAGATAGCAAATCATTACTCAAGAAAGTTTCCCCTCTATGCTATTTCGACAAGCATTGCCACACGTTAGACAGCATAACTGTTTCATGTTGTGTTTAGCTGGATGATTTACTTCTAGTCATAGTCTGTGGCTTTTCCAGAAACAACAGGGATAATATTTTAAAACGAAGATTTTTCTATGTGTTAAAAACTGAGAAAAGGAACTGTAGATGCTTTTCACAAAGTGAAGGTACTTGCAGGCATTGCATTGCTTTTTTAGGTTAAAAAATGTCCCTGTAAGTGAAACTAGCTTAAACAGAACAGAGTGGCGGGTTTCAAATTCTGATGAAGTTCTTTCTGTCATGTACTGTATCTACATAGTACTGAAAATATTTGCATGCTTTTTCAGAAAATTTGCTGCAGATACTAAGTACTTCTGAAGTTTAAAGTAGAATAAAAGTTTCTTATAAGTGTGATATTGTCTGATAAAAATGTGATACATATTTTAAAATTTTTTTGCTTTTATCAAGCTGGACCCAGATCGAAGCCTTTTTGATCAAGGAGTGAAAACAGATGGAACAGTGCAACTCAGTGTGCAAGTGATATCTAGGCAAGGTAAGCAGTTATGTTTGTCTGTTGCACAGACAAATTAATATTGTAGCAGCGCTTGTGAGCAAACCCAGTGCCCTGCTATTTGTAACTGTAAAATTGAAAAAAAATCACTAAATGGTTACATAGCTTCAGAATGTCTCTTTCATTGTGTACTGTGATTATAAGTAGTAGTAATTAAAACAAATGTCATGGACTGATCTATTCAAAATGTTTTTTATAGTAACTTCATATCAATTTCTAAAACCCAAACCAAACAAGATTGGGTCAAAGAGTGACAATAACAATATGAGGCTTTCATTAAGGGTGATTAATTTCTCATACCAGTCCAAGTATCTAGGCAAGTAAAAGATTTTTGTCCAGGTAGGTGACAGTTTCATCTTTGTGAGGCAAGTGAGTTTGTGTGCTTGATGAACAATTAAATGGTGAGACTATATGTAGCTAACTGAAAATTGGTATGAAAGGCTGGGATTACTATCTGTTTTCTTTGGATGAGAATTCGGAGTAAACCATTGTGACAGAGAAACATTAACCAGGTGAGTGGAGATTCATTGATGCAGGAATTAGTAGCTTTATTGTTTTACTTTTTGTCCTGTTCTTCTCTTTTGACCCCTTCATATGTCTGAGTGGAATGACTGCCACCACTCACTGAAGACAGCGTTTATGTTGCACTCTGCGAACAGCTACAGATGTTTGTTGCCATATTTTAAGTAAATTTTAAAGTAAACAGTGGCAGTGAGTTCCTACTGGAGTAGGGTATCTTTGATTATCTGTTTTGAGTTATGTCAGCAAAGCAGATTAGAAAAATTTGGGGAGCACATTTTTTCTTGTGGCTTCAGTGTAGATTACACAGAAAAAAGCCTTTCTGTTTTGTATTAACAATATGAAGTAATACTGACGATTTGCATTTAATGCTGAGTGTCAGGTGACTACTAGGTTGAATCCTTGGTTCCCCATATATAATGGGGATTGAACTACCTTTCTGTTTTTAAAAATAGAATAGAAATATCATTCAGGGAACTAGAATAACTGCTCTTCATTCATGCCCAGTAACTTGTAGTATGCGGTGCTCAGACTTCCAGTTTCAAAAGTATGCAGGTGATAAGTATCTTCACTATTATCTTCCATTTTCTTCCTAGGTTCTTTGTTGTTTTTTTTTTTCTTCTTTAACGTAAAACTGAGGTGCATGATCATATAGCACAAGGAGCTTGCGTGTGCACTCTCAAATGAGTATTAAGTACTTTGATATAACTTTGGAACAATCCCCAGTGTTGTTTTGCGGGCCATGATACTTGACACTTAAGCAACTCTTAAGAAATCTGTCTGTTGAAGACAAGCAAAGTATGGCAGGACGGAATATCAGAAACCAAATAGTGTGGATATGAATAATAAAAGGAGGCTCTTTAGATCACTAACAGGGAAATGGACTTGTTACTCTGACTGCTGTGACTGTTTAAGCCAGAGAAAAAAACCAGCTTCTTATGCCATCTGCATATTTTTCCTCTATGGATGAGGTATTGGAAGATTCTTGGTTTGTTTATTTTTCCCCAACTTGTGTAATATATAGAAGTCAACTAGTGGTTATCAGTCATGCTAATCCTTGTGATGGTTTTAGACTCTCTTATTTTTTAAGAGACAAGCTGTTATATCAGTTTGTGTTCTACCAAATTTTGATAAGCCACCTGTAAATTCAAAGGAATAAACAACTTAAATATAGTCCACTGTAGTTTTTTTTTTTTATAGTGTTTCATACAAAGGTATCTAAATATAAGTTACAGCAGATAAAATATCAGTCCTGTTTATTCTTTTTACTAGAAATACCATTCTGTTGCTCCACCTTGCCTTAACTCCTTTCTCCTGGTTTGAAGAATGGAGATGTATATGGTTTTCCTGCCATTGTGAGAACGGCTATTTTAAGCACAGCCTTTTTCTGTATTGCTCTGAACTAAGCCTCTTGCAAGCCTTTCGAGATCTGAGTAACTGCATTGCATTGTATGTCAAAGAATTTGGAAAAAAAAGCTTTAATTTGGAAGACTTCAATAGCAAATATTTTGGTCTTTTTTTTTCTTAATCCAGACACAAGTTATATCTGATCAAGGCTTTCTTCACTCTGACTGTAGATAGTATCAGATTAACATTTTTTCATCCGTAAGCTGTTTATATGTGGGGTTATTTTCTTGAGATATGATAATATGAAAAAATTGATTCTGACCCTACATTTAGTTGCTTACTTTATATCTTCTTTTCTATTTTTTTTCCCTAAATAAGAAAAGAAACAAGTGGTGTGGAGGTAATATAAACATTTCTGCTTGTAAATTCCAGTACTTGCTGGGCTGTATGGCATAGGTTGAAATCTTATTTTGCAAAACTTCAGAGGTGAAAGTTCTGTCTGTCAGTCTGTCAACTGAAGGAATCTTTTATTTCTTTTTCTACTTCCTTAATCACCAGAGTAGAAGCATGGTTGAATGGAAGTACTTGCCACAGTTTTTTCAGGTTAACTGTGGGAGATGGATACTAGGTTGAAAGGGATAGAATGAGAGCAGTAATCTCTGACAGCCATTGGTTTGAGTGATAGGAGAAAGACCTGTATTATGGTGGTGGACAATATAGTTTTGCTTTCTGTTTCTTGTTTGCAAAGTATACAAAGACATAGTCCAGATAACCTGCCGTTCAAGTCCTTCACATACCACACACACACAAAATGAGTCAAGGCTGTGTTTGTGAATGAAAGTGTCTGTAGCTGCTGTTTGTGTTGAGCTCAGTTCTGTCCGTTACACACATCCAAAGCACACCTGCAAGATTAACATTTTCTCAAACAGATGCTGTTCCACCTACTTCTTAGACGCTTGGCTGACATAAGAGGTTAGTGTGTAGCTGCTTTGAGAACTTCTGAGGGTGTGTATATAGCTGTACTATAGATACTTACACAGATTTTGGGACTAAGTGGTGGCTAAGCACAAAAGGTTCTTTAGATTTAGGTAGCTGAAGTCTGAGTGCTGTTTTAAGTGCGTAGTTATCCAAGTCTGTAGTAGGTCGTTTGACTGTGGTTTCTGAACTGTTTTTTGCAATAACTAGGCTTTTATTATTTTTAGTATGTAAAGGAATGATTCATAAGTGTAATGAAACATGCTGATTTAGATTAAAGTTACAGTTTGACTAATGTCCTGTCTCTGCCTGTGGTTAATACTGTACATTTTAAGGAAAAAACCCAGGTAGATCAGTCTTAACCCTAGTATATGCTCTAGCTTCAGACAATTAGCAGTGAAGGGGCTTGTATTGGCAACATCTGGACGTGTCTTGATAGCTAATGTCCTTGAATTTTTGTACTTTTTGTACCAGTTTAGATTTCTGGGCTGTGTGACACTGTCACATTGTGTTCCACAAATTATGTGCTGCACAAGGAAGGCTGGACACCTGTTTTCTTATGCAGTAGGTAAAGGGAGAGATGTGAGAAGAAATGCAGACAAACCCAGTGAATTAATATTGATCTAACATTGCAGTAGGTTAGGTAGCAGACTTTTACTTCACAACATTTTTACTTATAAGCTGATTCTTCTACAGAGATTCATCACTTTGATCTCCATGTTTGCATTATGGATAAAGCAGTATATTCACAGTTCTTTTCACAAGTAGTTATTTGACAGACAATTATTTTGTTGAGCAATAGTGAACTGTTCTTTTCTATCTATAAGCTTTTTCTTTACTTTCTTTTTTGAAGATCAAAAATAGAATCTTAACTCTTGGTGCTTTCCCTTACCCCTTTCTATCTGACTGTAAAACAAGGCTGTGCAGCAAATGTTAATCTTAGATGGCCTAGATAAAATACTTACTCTCAGAAGTAAGGTTCTTGTTTGCCTTCTCTTTGTGTTTGCTGCTTCATCTAATCAACTACTTTCTGATTTTCTACATCTCTTTTCACTTCCTTAATTTGATACTGCTGCATGTTGTACTTAGTCTTCGTGGTGTTCCCTTTCTAATGTTTTTATCAAGCTGAATTATTTTTGAGTCTAGAGGAATACTTGTCTGAAAAATACTTGGTTTGTTCTTACTTGTACTACAGGTAAGTACTCCATTTGGTTTCCCTTATAAATTGTGAATAGGTAGTGGGTTTAGCTTTTAAGACCATCACCTACAGAACCTACCATCTCACACTGAGCTTTAATATAGGTTAGATGAGAGGGACATAAAGTAATACCTTATGGCACAAGATATTGAAGTTATTCTGGCCATGTGATGTTCTGTGTATCCTACTTTCAACTGCCTAAACTTAGTCAAGATTTTCCAAGTCATGTTAAAATGGATTTTTACAGATTATTTTTTTAAAATGCCCACATATGTTTGATAAAAATCTGTTAAAGAAGTGTGGTTGTTAGTTGCTATTGTAATGGAAATATGTCACCAAAAAATGGAAAGTTTTTTTTTTTTCTGTTTAGCATATTATAATAACAGAAAAATTCTCTATACAATGTCAGAAATTCGGTGAGGCACCAGTTGGAGAAAGCACCATTTCAGAAGACAACAGAGGTGATGATAGAAAGCATTAGTAGCATTACTGAAGGTATTCTTTATTGCTGTAGAATAGATGCAGACACATCTTCCATCTCCATGGTCTAGTATCTTAAATGACAGACGTAAAACCAAACCGTGAATAGCTGATTAAGCCTAAAACATGAAAAATTTTCTGGTTTTCTTTCAACTCATTGTTGAACACATTGCCTCTTGCAGGGCACTGAAAGAAAATGTTAGCTCTTGGATGTAGACCCCAGAGACAGCAGAGAAATACTGTAAAGCCTGTAAGAAATGTCTCTTGGTTGAGGGGAAGAGGTGGATGCTTGTTTTTGCTTTTTGGGGTTTGCTTTTTTCCTGTGGCTCAGTATATTTCTTACAGACCAAAATACTTGTTCTTTTTGCCCACACGCTGAACATCCTCTTCAAGATACATGCAATGGATCACCTAAATAGAACAGGGAACTGTAATACCAGGGGAGGAAAAAAGGACAGCTTTGTATTCACCTTGTAGAGCAGGGTTGATGTTTGGACTCGATGATCCCAAGGGTCTTTTCCAACCTAAATGATTCTATGATTCTTTGTAAAGTATATACTGTATAATATAACGTCATTCTATGTTCAGACACTTGCGGAAATTTCACTATGCTTTTGTATCGTGCTTCTTTTCCAAGTATGCTAACACCTATTAATCAGAAATCTTTAAAACAATGTTTTTTTGTCATATTTGCATTGCTATCTTCAAGTTTTATGTTTGTTCTTTCTGTATCTAGGGATAGAGCCTAAGTTAAACATCCTTGAAATTGTGAAGCCTGTGGAGACTGTGGAGGTAGTGATTGATCCAGATGCTCATCATGCAGAGGCTGAAGCTCACCTTGTTGAGGAAGCTCAAGTGATAACCTTGGATGGAACAAAACATATTACAACAATTTCAGATGAGACCTCTGAACAAGTGACACGATGGGCTGCAGCACTGGAAGGCTACCGAAAGGAGCAGGAACGCCTTGGAATACCCTATGGTAATAACATATGACTCTGTGTGTGTGTGTGTGTGTGTGTGTTGAGGTGGAGGCTGGTTATTTTGTTCATTTTGGGGGTTGGCTTTTTTAATAAATTATAATTAATTTTGGTTATATAATTAAAGTGCTCCAACACCTCAGAGAAGGCTTCTTATGGCACGGGTAAGTAAAACACATAATACCTCTACATAAGAAACAGCTAAAGAGAAGTAGAAACAATGCTTGTAATAGTTTTATTAAAACAG
Source organism: Limnodromus scolopaceus (assembly GCA_028565335.1). Lineage (NCBI taxonomy): Eukaryota > Metazoa > Chordata > Aves > Charadriiformes > Scolopacidae > Limnodromus > Limnodromus scolopaceus. Next base: position 109,843,839 of record JAOXNO010000001.1, read on the forward strand.
TGAGGTTTGCTCCAGAACATTTGTGTCATTGTAGTTTTTAGAAAACAGTTTTCTTCTTCCTCCCCACCTTAAAAATGTGTATATTAGTGATAAAGCTCTTTTTCACGGCTGTCTGAATTTGAACTAGACTCAGTACTTGGTGGGGGTTGCCTCTAAAGACACTGAAACAAATTGTTCATAGATCGTGGGATGCTGACTATGGTGTAAAATCAGATTTCGCATGGAAAGCTGTACTTGGCTTCAACATAGTGAATGTAACTATTCTGCTACATCATCTCTTTGGAATTAATGTTGTTACTTAGCAGGCTGCTAATTTAATGTTAGGTTAGAAAAAACATCTCTGAATGCCTGCTTAGGATTGAGCTGAAACTGTGAGTTTTATACCTACATCACATTCAGGAGATTATCAGTTAAGTTGCTTGTTGTGACTTCCAGAAATGTACTGTCAAGGCATATTCAGCACATGAAGCTGCAGTATCTAAGCAGACCTGTGAAACTGGAATATATTTGGCAAGTGGAATATTTGAAAGTGTTTAAGAATTCCAGTGAAGTCACAGGTCTTTGCAGGACATGTAGCTTGACAATATTTTGAACATGTTTTTGATAAGTTAAGCAATGGATTTTTCATGCCTTTTTGTTGCTCTCACTGGCAAGCATTTCAAAACAGCTTTCATCATGCTATGTCTGTTGATAATCAGGGATTTGATGCAGAATGTTTGAAGCAAAAAAAAAAAAAAAACCAGGCATATGACTCTGAAAGTTTAATGTCTTTTGTGTCATGGGAGTGCAGAGTTTCCAGGAAAATCATACACTCTGAGCTGCATGGGCACTTCCCCCTTGCCCATCTCCTCTGAGCCTTCTTCCACTGTAGGGGTTTATTCTGCGATTCATGTTCCACCCCTGCGGCTTTAGTCAGTCATGCCTCGACTCTGCAAGTACTGCTCTGCAGTAGCTAAAACATGAATTTTGAATGTAATCCTTCATCATAATCACATGCTGATCAACATATTTGAGGAAGTGCACCCTTGTGTCAGAGAGACTACTCTTTTTTGAAACTAAAGACCTAGGGAAAAAGAAAAATAATTATTTTCAGTGTTTGAGAAATGTCAGGCATAGTTCTGATATAAAAGCTTTTGCTAAAGAAGATCCAATTTTTGCCCTTTCCATCTCCCCACTAAGCCACGCCACTCTGTCAGCATTTTAAGAGGAGTCAACTTTCCATCCAGTCAGATTTGGTCATGGTAACTATGCTTCTTGATGTTATGTATTTACTTTTATGGAAGCTATTATATAATTGAGCAGGAACCTTGCTGTATATAATGAGGTGATTTGCATTTTCATCTCTCTTTTCCAAGACCCAGTGCAGTGGTCGACAGACCAGGTGCTTCACTGGGTGGTGTGGGTGATGAAGGAGTTCAGCATGACTGACATTGACCTCAATGCGCTCAGTATTCCCGGGCGGGAGCTCTGCAGCCTCAGCCAAGAAGACTTTTTCCAGCGCGTCCCACGGGGAGAAATTCTCTGGAGCCATTTGGAGCTTCTTCGCAAGTGTATGGGAGATTTTTCTGTAAACTGATTTTACTTTTTCCCTCCTTCCTTCTCTCTTATTTTTTGTTTTCATTTTTCGTTCTCTCTTTAAAGATGAACTGACTTGTGAGCAGTTGTTTTTCTTCTGTTTAATATTGGCAGTAAAAATGAGGGCATCAATACAAGATAACAGGAGGTATTAGTGAGAATGTCTGCTGTTATGAAACATGTCTGCATACTAAACACTGTTTGGCTGTCTTTCATCAAACTTCATAACTAATAGGGAGGAAGTAGTGACTGATGTTTCCTCCTTTGTTTTAATAAAGATTTTTAGTTTGCTCATCTCCTGAATTTGACAGTTTTATAATTAAATATTGATTATAAGTTATTTAATGTACATCTCTGTCATATAGAAGTGAAGATTATTAAGCATAGGCAACGAAATCCTTAGATTGTACACAAGATAACCGATAAGTGATGCATTGTATGTGCATAATACAATAATTTATATGTGCATTTCAGACTTACCATGCATGGATACAATTCGGCAGACTAAAAACTGTTTCCATCTTCATTTATATGATATAGCTAAAGGTTTTAGGGGATGGAGAGTGCATAAGATACCTTGAAATTCACCATGTACATCCTTTTTCTAAAAACTGAATGACCGACATTAAATGTCTCTACTCATAAGACCATGAGCTATTCGTGTCTTTTGCAAACTGATACCCAATTTTGACTTTTTTTCCTTTATGAAATACGAAAGGTTTTGATCTACGAGTGGCTTGAAATTTGTGGGTTAAATAAAAACTTTTTTTTTTCTAATTTGCAGATGTGTTGGCTAGCCAAGAACACTCTGGAGAAATAGCAACTGTTACTATTGATCAGCGTAAGTACTTCTGCCAGCAGTTAATTCACACAATTAACTGTTTGCAGGTTCAGCGCTGTACTTTGCTTCAGCGCTGTAATAGTACAGCATTAGAAAATCACTCAAGAGTAGCTTTCCTTGGTGAGGGGAGGAGGGCATATTTTAAACTTCAAAGCAAAATGTTGGTTTTCTCAGTATTTTGTTATTGGCTGAAAGGTGGTGGTGTGTCACCTGAAGTATGAAAGTTTCTAACTTTCATTTTGGATGGTGGGTTTTCTGCTCTCTTGAAATAAGCTGTCTAGGATAGATATTTGAGGTCTTGAGTTGTTCTGGTTTTTTAGGTTATATTTTGCATTAATGAATGGAAATATTAAAATATTACAATTTCAAAAGAAAGCGTTTCCAAAAATTGCAAGGGAGAGTGGAAGAGGGGACTTGTTTAGAAACCGATACTAGAAAAAATACACTAAAGTAACTTTCCAGTTATTTGAAACTTATTCTTCCAGTTGAAGCAGTGTCATCAATTATTAAAATGAATCAATTTTCAGAAGACTTGTAAGCAGCTTATATGTTACACAGACAGACCATGTATTATATCTTGGGTTTGTGTCTAGTTAAAGCCACTAGAGTGGAGCATTTTCATCCTCTTATACCATTGCAATAGAAGAGTATTTAATTGCTGTTTGAATAGCAAGTATGGAGGGTTGTACAGTGACTATAGAGAAAAGTGCGTTAGGGTAGATCATATGGGAACAGCAGAAAGATTAAAACAAAGGCATGAGAGGGGTTTTTGTTATGGAAACATGTAATGCACATTATAGTAAATTAAAGCTGATGCTTTATCTGTAATGTGACATCTCTGCTATGAGTCTAAAACCACAATTTCTACTGTAAATGGTAAAAAGTCTTTAAGTTATTCTTAGTTTTATGATTTATATAGTTTGTCTTTTTAGCAAAGAAAAAACTAGCTCCTGGATGTTATGATAATACAGGTAATAAATAATATATGCCTATTTCTGTGCCAGCAATTTGTAATTGATGTTCTGCAATGTTCTCTGTTTTACAGCTGTGCAGATTATTCCAGCATCTGTACAACCTGCTACCCCAACCACCATTAAAGTAATAAACAGCAGTGCAAAGGCAGCTAAAGTACAGAGAGCTCCAAGGATCTCTGGGGAAGATCGAAGTTCCCCTGGGAATAGAACAGGTATCGTCTCTGTTATTTTTAAATGCAAATGCAGTAAACACTTACTCATTAATTTGAATTACAGTTTTGTAGGACATATCTTTATTACTCTATATGTGAGGTTTGTAGAAGGCCATGTGGTATGAAGGGGACTGTAGCTACAAAATATATCCGAAGCACATGCAGACCTGGCAGGTCGATTAGCTCTTGCAGGCACTAGGTTAATGTGGTCCCACAGCTTTTGAATCCTGCAGTAAATGAGATGCATAAAGTTGTTTTTCTTCCTGTCACTTAACAGTTTGTCCTCTCAAACCACTGCATAGCATTTATTCAAGCTTTTAAATTCTTTCAATTTGCAGAAAGGGGAGAAAATAAACTGTATGTTGTAGAATCCTAGCCTAGCTACTACTTGCTCTACTTGTTTCATCCCCCGCCCAATTGGGTGACTTCAGAATTTAGCAAGTTTCAAATTCCTATTCTGTTAAATGAATGCGCCTTTTGGAAAATGGCACACTAAATCTGGACTTTATTTTTGAAATTACTGTTTCCCTTGAATTTTTATTTGTTTTAAACTCCATAAAGGTCTGTTATGATACCACTTTTGATTATTAGGCCAAGATTTTATCAGCTGATGTCAGTGGAGAATACACTGTGTTTCTCCCTTTAGACGTTGTCTGCTATCTGTATCTCATTGAGAGTTTAGAGATTTAACTGCAGATACTTGATTTAAAAAGAAATCTTAATGATTGGACGTGAAAGATGTTATACTGACTTAAGCTGAAACACCACATTTTTTTGTATTTCTAATATTAGTCTTGAAAAATGGAGACTAAACTATTTTTTTAAAAAGCAACTTTTGTTACATATATCTATATATGTGCATATGCCTGAAGAGGAATAAGCAGCTCTTCCTAAATCTGTTCTATTTAATGGATAGATATGTGTCTAAATGACTACATTTACCGTTATGTAATTTTTTCCCTTAAGTTCTAGGGACAGATTTATGAGAAATCTTGATTTATTTGGTTTTTTTCCTCTGTATTCCTCAGTTTCTTTTTTTTTACACATTAATACCGATGACTTCACATGAAAATGTTTACAAAAGAACAGTTGTCAGAAATTAAGTGCAAGTTTCCCTTCTGTCATTATATTCTATATTGGTCTGCTTTAATATGTTGGTTGAAAATTTCTAGCTATGAGAGGAATGTAAGAAAGACTAATTGAAATGGATCATGTTATCCCTATTTCAACAGGAAACAATGGCCAGATCCAGTTGTGGCAGTTTTTATTAGAACTTCTCACTGACAAAGATGCTCGGGACTGTATTTCTTGGGTTGGTGATGAAGGAGAGTTTAAACTGAATCAACCTGAACTGGTTGCACAAAAGTGGGGACAGCGCAAAAACAAACCCACAATGAACTATGAGAAGCTTAGTCGGGCTTTGAGGTAAGAAACTTTAGGAGCTGATCAGATATGAAGTGTTTTACTTCCACTTAGCTACTTTATTTTAAACTCTTATAATGCAAGACTTGCGGCTTTTTTAGTAGAGGGATAAACTGAACTTCTGAAGCTACTCTTTTCCATCAGATCATACTAGTCTCAGCTGCAAGGTATTTGTTTGTTTTCTGGTTTTTTTTAAAGAAGCTAATACAACAGCTTCTTGAACATTTGAAAATATATTTTCTTCTTTCAAGATTATTGAACACTGACATTATAGTTAATTTGGGTAGCTCAATATTGCTTATTGGGAAAGATAGAGAAATACATGAATAATCTGAATTATTGATTTATTTTTATATTTTATCATTTACTTGTTCCTGTTCCTCTTGCACTTGTTATGGCATAAAGCAATACTTTCCTGTAATTACATAATTACGTTTCTGTATGTAACAATTTTTTCTGTATGTAACATAACTTTTTGTAAGTTAAAATATTCATTGATCCATTTCATTATCCTTATGGTAGGGATGTTAAATTAAAAAATGAAGTTGACAGGTAAGTTTTAACAGTTATGATTCCAACATAGTGAACTTTTATCATCTGAAGAAACGGAATTGTCTCAGGCTGTCTTGATTCCATTATGATTTGGTACTTGGTACAAAAATCCCTTTGGTAAAAGGGACTAGTATTATTGAATCACTGTAGGTAATGTGCTTGAGGAGGGGGAAGCATGCAAGTAGCTGAATTTTAGACTTTTTTTACCTGGCTGTTTTGGCCTCTGGAAGTTCTCTGAAATCATTAGGACTGAACTTCTGATTTCTTATTCTGGTATCAGTAAATCTATTTATCTTTATTTTTTTTCAAGAAAGGCGTTTATTGCCTACTCCTGCAAATTATTTAAGCAGTTTTAAGAATTATATTGCTGAAATTCTGTATGGTTGAAGTCTGAGATCTAAGATTTACTTTTCAGCATTTCCACTTTTGGATACACTATTTTTATAAAAGGAAGTAAACTCATCTAGCATTAAATTTAAAAGTCAACTTCTATTTAACAATACCTATATGGTAAAGTTACCATATTCTGGCTTTCTTTAGTCTTTTAGGGAGGATTTAAATAACATCAATATTCATAATGCTGAATGAGTACTTTTACTGGGGTAGAGCAAAGTCTAGAAGCCCATGACTGGCACAGAGTCAGTAGAGAATGACTACTCAGTTATCTCATTTAGATGAATGGGAGGCGTAAGAAGAAACTGGCAGGCACCAGATACACAGCTTAACTATACCGTTTCATTTTCATTTATGTCTAACTTATTTAGGCACAGTATTGTGAATGCCAGAATTACTTTACGAGTTTGGAAAAAAGTGGACAAATTAATAAAAAAGAAGTATTTTGAAGGATATTAAGTATGGGATGATGCACCTTCTAGATATTCCTAAGCCCCAGATCATTGAAAGCAAGAAGGAGCATCATTATATGCTTACTCTACTCTCATGCTTTTCCTTAGGCATCCCCTTTTGGTCTGTTGGAGTCTGTATCCTGTTCTAGGTAGATCTTTAGTCTGGTCTTGTATGGCTGTTTTTGCATTATTTATATATATATATTTTTTTTTTTTTTTTTTAAATTAGAATGTTACTTTTTTCATAGGATCATAGAATCCCTCAGGTGAGAAGGGCCTCAGGAGGTCTCCTGTCCAACCTCCTGCCCAAAGCAGGGCCTTTCTAGTAGAGCTGCTTCCCAGCCTGTATTGTTGCAGTACCTGTTTTTGTGAATCTGTGCATTTGTGTACTGAAGGTATATCTGAAAACTTTCTGGAAACGTAAACATTATGTAAATGATGCTAATGGTTTTTTGGGTTTTGTCAACAAGCTCCGCAGCAGATCTCAAAGCCAGCTGAGGAACTTTAGAATAATGTTCTTATCACTGGGATATTAAACAGATGTCTGCACAGTAATTTGCATAAATCACTATTAGAGAAGTTTTGCATTTATATTTTAGTTGCAGAATTACAGAAATCACATTTCTCAATGTTGTCATTTTGGCAGCTGCATCAATATTGACATGTTTTCTAACACTTGAATGTCTGAAGGGATATTTAATGCCTCTTGCTAATACATGATAAACACTGTTGTCAAGCTAAAGTTTTAATAAAAGAAAAATGGTAATATGTTTTGTTTACTAATGTACTGAAATTACTATGTCAATTGTTGATTAATACAGAAAATGGTGTTGATATTATTGGGAAATGTGCTAGATCTTCTGCCCAGGTGTAGGAAAACCAAGCTGTATAGAAACTAGGGCAGGGTGAGAAACACAAGAGCAGCTTTTTTTGTTACACACACCTTGACAAATTTTCTCAAATCAACATCTGTTTAATTATCCAGTAAGGAAGTGAGACTTGAAGAAAAATAATTGGTTTCCTGCACAGTTTTCCAGTAGAGCTAGAAGACAGAAGTTAGTCTTTTAATTGACTTAATTTTGCTGGTGAATGAGAATATTCTTTGCTTTACAGGCATGTCACTCAGAGGACTGAGCTTTAGCCTGTCAGGAAATCTGGGCTAGTTTGTGTGATGGGCTGATTTGGGTGATGATTTAGAGAAATTAAATTGGGGGTGTGTGTGATTTGTTTGGGGGGATTTTTGATTGCTGGTTTTGTTTGGGGTTTTTTTTGTTTGTTTATTTGTTTGTTTTTTGGTTTAGTTCTCTTTCAAATTTATCACAAGCTTGTCAGGTCCAAGTTATGTCCCAGCCACTTGGGTTTTTTAATGAGAAATGTCACAAGCGTTCTGTTAAATGCCTGCAGTGAGACAAGAAGAGCAATAGAACTGTAAAATTCTATCTTCTGTTCTGTTGGTGTTACCTGAAGATTTATGTCTCTGGAGTACAGTGGGTCATACGGACTTTATGATACCTTTACTGCATCTGTGCTTGGTCTCTTCTGTGACACAATATAAAAAGTATTCATAGTTACAGAAGTTACTTTTAGCCGTAAATAAAGGCAAAGGACATAGTTTTGCCAGCATATGAGGTATACACAAGAGTATAGAAAACAAGTCTGAGACAAGACAAAACACCCCTTAGCTGTTTTTAAGCTGCTCAGAGAGCTTCATTTCTGCACTGGTGCTTCCTACAGTTTATAAAATAGTTACTGTGTTTTGTTTCTCCTTAATGTATCAAGATACAGGAACAGCTTTCGGCCTTCTTTCTTCAGTATATGAAATTATATGAGAATCGTGATGAGAAAAGATTCATATTTTGGCCTCTGACCTTAAGTAAATGACTGATGTATATGGAAGTTACTGATACTGAAAGTTTAGTCTTTTTTTCTTTTTTTCTTTTTTTTTTTTCTTTTTACAGGTATTACTATGATGGAGACATGATCTGCAAGGTGCAAGGCAAGAGGTTTGTGTACAAATTTGTCTGCGACTTGAAAACTCTTATTGGCTACAGTGCAGCAGAGTTGAATCGGTTGGTCACGGAATGTGAGCAGAAGAAACTAGCCAAGATGCAGCTCCATGGCATCGCACAACCGGTTACCGCAGTGGCACTAGCCACAGCCTCCCTGCAAACAGAGAAAGATAATTAAGCACTAGGACCTGAAAGTGGGAGCCTGAGGCCTTTCCTATGTAACAAGAGCAGTTGCTGCTCTTACCTTTATCAGAATTGGAAACTTCTTTTGTTTCTTGACAGTACAGTATAGTGCATGATTTTCTACCAAGAACTGGGACTCGCGTAAATTTGGATCTTTTAACAGCATATATTTCAGTATAAGTTAAGGGATCACCACAACTTCTGCAACTTTTGAGTCAGGGCCTCTGTGGTAAGCGATCTGAAATTGGTGAGAAAGGCTCGACTGGTCAGCGCTCTGTGGCCGCAGCTGTACGAAACCATTTTTGCAGCGCTTTTAACAAAAATGAAGTACCTACAGTGAGCAGGCTGGTCAGTTGTCTGAACTCAGTCCTTTCCAGTCTTTTGTTCTCTGCTGAACTACCAAATGGCGTTGATGCTTTCAAAGTTAAACATGCTTACTATTCTCATTTAATCAAGCAGAGCCGAAAGACACGTTAAACGTTACAAAGCATCAGGTTCTTAAAATAGCTTCTGTGTTTTAAAAGCAAAGGAAACTAAGACTAGACCGAACTGAAGATCAGTGCTGAAGAAGGAGATCCAGGTTTAGATCTGGCTTAGGTGAAAAGCCAATTATGAGTATTTCATTGTAATATGTAGATAATATGCATATACGAGGGCAAGTACTTACCTGTTTTGAAAGACATTGTTAATGCTAGCCGTTTAGCAAAAAACAAAGAAACTTCTTCCCCCACTACCACCCCCCCATCAGGTGATTTGAAAACTTGAAAAAATAGCCCTCGCCCAAAGAGTAGTTTGTTTTGGTGGGGGGTTTTATTGCTCTTCTGCAAGGTGCTTATACCTGCACGGTAGTCAGCCTTAGGAACCGAAGACTTAAGTTAATCACAGTCAGTAGTCCCTGGTTATAAAAAAAAATGCAAGTTGAAAATAGCTTTACAGAGAACTGAAATTTGATTTCCAAATTATTGTACAGTCTGACATATATTAAAATACAAAGAAGTCTTTTTTATTTAAAATTAATTTCTTGCTGAACTTCAAGTGATGTTTTTGAAGCTTCATAAGCCAAATGCATGCTCCAGAGCCGGGTGCAATTTGATGTCTGGATGATGAATAGGAATAATTGGAATGTATCCTGAAATCTGAGATATGGAGAGTACTTCATGCAACCTATATGCGCAGTAAAAAGTAGGTTGCAACTTTTGAGCTTCTGTACTGATGCCTATTAGACTTTTTCTTTTCATGGCTGAAAATGGTGCAGTTTCCTTTTTGCCGCTACATTGTTATTAAACAGTATAAATATTATGTCACCATGCTTATTTTCCAACATTATGTAATAGAAAACCCCCTCTGGTAACACTGAACAATTAAAATGCAAATGGATAAGGGAAAACCTTTAGTTCTATGAGGGATCAAGCTACTCTTAAACCTTAAATCAAAAGTGCTTGTACAGTGAGGTCCTAGACATAACAATGTGTTTCTGCTGGGTAGGGAGAGCACTAGACTGTTGCTCTTGATCTGAAAAGGAATGGTCGTACTTGCAGGCAGAGAGCAAAGAACATAGAAAGAAAACATGTTTATTTGAAGGATGTGTTGAGGACAAAGCTTTTTGTTTATAGGTGGATGTTCATCTGCAGATAGCTTTTGCTTAACTAGAAATCTTGCATGTAGTTAGTTATAGCCTACTTTTTTCATCCTCACCACGATTATAATTCTGGGATTTTTTTGCCAGATTTTTTCAGTAACTCTTAATGTTGTTTTAACTCTTGAGCTCTTAAAGCAGTCCATCTACTGAGCATGCTGGGTTTATTTTGTTTTTAAAAAAAGTCTCAAGCTGTGAGCACAATGTGTAAATGCATCTGTCACAAGAGGTCAGCCGTCAATCCATTTATTACTGTTACAGTCGTCTGATTCCACCAGCTGGCAAGTGTTTGGGGTGACGTATGCAAATAGATGCAGATTTGCTTGCTAAGAATAAGATGAAGCTGATAGTTGGGTGGCAGCAGCTTTGTATATACCACTGCTCTGTTACTAAACAGAAGTCCGATACAAATCACTAGTTATATTTAGCAGAGTTCATGAGGGGTCTTTTTAGTTAAAATACAGTACAAAAAGAAGAGAAGCTTGAAATACCAGCTTTCTAGGTCAAACTGGACTGTGGGAAGATAAACTAACAGCAAAATTGAAATGTAATATCAATACTTTATCCCCTTGAATGTTTTTTGTTACATAAGCCCTCTAGGGGAAGCTTCTGATACCACACTTTCTTTGTAAATAAATCTGATTATTACTTTGCAGCTTTTCAGTAGGTATGATAGTCCTTTGGGTTCTTTGTTGTGGGATCATCTGCTTTTCCACCGTGTTCTAATTAGTAAAGAAGGAATCTTTCAAAGAGTATAAAATCACTGTCACATTCTCTGTAGTGGAGGGAGAAATCTGTGACTAACTTGATGTCTTCAATAAAATAAAAGATGTAGAATATATTGTCAAAGGTTGTTCTGTTGCTGCCAGAAGGAAAGCATAGAAAGAATATTCCCAATTTTTTGTAAAATGGAAGGTTTTTTGCATACTTTTTACTCTTTAAATAAAGACACTTATACTCTGCTAATAATTATGTATTTCTTTTGTGGTTTGCATTTTTTTTTGGTAATTTTACTTGAAACAATTATTTTCTATTTTTACTCTGATAAAATATTTGTGCATAAAATGTCAATATAGTAAAATAAAAATGTTATACAGCTAATGCCTGTTGACTTAATTTTTCAGAAAGCCGTTTGTAATGTCGTTCGGGTGCAACCAGTTTAAAGATCAATACCTGCACTTTATTCTCATGACTCTTAAGATCACAGACTCGTTACAGGAAGAAGGCAGACTGTCTTATTTTCTGATGGTGCATTTTCTCTGGCTCAGGGCTTGTCTATGTGTTTCTGCTTTTAACCCGGAATTCGTTGTCCTTCATTACTGTGACAGCTTTCTCTAACATCTTAATTGTAGGTCTCAAAATGGTGCTTTGATAAAAATAATGATGGAAACGTAGTATTAGGATGAAATGGAGCCCTGTGAAAGTTTGGTTTATGCTTTTAGGTGTGTTTAAATTGGAAAGGTCCATGTTGATCTATAAACTTCGGACTTTGTTTCATTCTTGCAAATAACCCCACTTTTTTTCACGTGGCCCCGCTAACTCAATTGTTAGTACTGTCCTCGTTAAAAAAAAAAAAGATAAAATTCTGATTATACTGGTATTACCTTGTTTTTAGATTGTGTCAATAGAAATATTCTCATTATACATCTGAACTCCACCATCTGGACTGTCGAATTTAAGACTGAAATATTTTGTCATCTTTAAACCTACCAGATCACTTGATTTCAAAATGTTTATGTTTTGCTCAGCAGCAACAGCGTGTAATGGACTGAAAATAATTTTTAGAGCATTGCAGTAACTCGTTGGCCATCTTTTAAAATGCACTTCACAAGTGTTCAGTATCTTATTAATTGAGGACCTTTTATTTCTGTTTATAGTGAAGTCATATCTTTATGCCAGTGAGAGTTTGTTTTGGGATTCCCGTTCTCAGGAGGTTACAAACTTAACAGGTTGCGACTATCACTCTTAAGTAAAATGAGCTGACGTGGGGCTCTGTTGCCAGAGAGTGAAAGAAGGATGGTGTAAGGTCCACTGACATAGGTTTATGGGAAACATTTTTATTCTTTTTTTAAAAAAAGAGTGTGATATAAGATTGATTCACACATGTCTACAGAAAATATTTTTACAGACTAGACTGAAGGGTTTTGTTTTCCAAGGTCATACATATTCTTAAAGGCTGTGGTTTTAATACAGCTCTGTGAGGACTTCTACAATATATTTGGGTTGATACTGTGTAAATTTTCTTTTGGAAAAGTAGTTCTTAATACGGGTGATGCTAAACAGAATGTTACTTAATAATCAAAGGAGTGGAACGATTGACTGGTTTCGGGACTCAATATATTAGACATATTGGGACTCAATTACATTTTGCATTTTTATTTCAGGATCAGAGCCCATAGCATCTCATTGGGCATCACACCGAAATGTTATCATTTTGTAATTTTAGAGTGTTGACATCTCAGCCATTAATAATTTGAAACTAAGGTTAGAAAAATGCTGAGCAGGGAGGAAAAAAACATTGAGTGCCTTTAATTAAAATTGTTCGTTACTTGTGTAAATGGCCTTCTGGAAAGGGAGATTAAATGGTGCTGGTGGCAGCGGTATTGGAAGAGATGTCTGTAACCCATCAGACAGTTCTCATTTACCTGGAAAAACAGAGGAATCGGTTGTTGCGTTTGGGGTTTGTGACACACGATGTCCGAGTAGGTTCTTTTCGTAGATGTTGTCACTGAAGCTGCCTATGATGGGAAAGACAGAATCCAAAGGTAATTAATTATTGATCATAGTTGTAAGCGACTTGCTTATGCAGTTACTAAATAAAAGTAAAGGCAGCTTAAGGGAGGAGATAACTGTATCGGGAACAGTTGAATCCTCATGTAAATGGTTGTCTCATGTTACCAGAAACAGCTGAAACCACCTTAGTTTTTAATTTTCCAACAGTTTAATTACTCAACTGCTGGACAGCAGATAGGAATAAAATTTTGGTTTATTCCTTGTAGTATTTTTCAGGTTTGCAGAGTTGAAAAGGTCATTCAGAAACATCAGGGAAAATGCTTGTTTAGTTTAGCACAGCTTTGTGCGTGAAAACTTACGGAAACATTTAATTTTGTTTTGAATTGCTTCGGATATTTGCTACTAATGATCTAAATAAGCTGGGAGTCTTCAGTATTAAAAAACCAAACCCACCCACTGTCCATAATAGATTTCATATCTTAAGACTCTTTTTTTCCCCCTTACCTTTGCAGCCTGTCTTGTAACATAAATGGAAGGAATTAGCATTTCGGAGCCATATTTCGAGTCCTGTGTGGGCTACGTAGCAGAACATCACCAGCTCAGCAGACAAAAAGCAAATTATATAAATTATGTATGTTATATAATATATTATGTATCAATTGAAGAAAGCACAGAAGGCACCAAAGAAATTATTTCTTAGAAATTAGAAGATTTGTTGTTTATTTGAAATTCCTCCTACTTATGTATTTTTTGGGATGAAAAAACATCAGTTAGCTGTTTCCCCCTTCATCCCAGTAAGTTTAGGTCTTTCAATATTCTCATTTTCAAGGACTCTGCAGGAAATGCTTCACAGGATCTGGGTTTGCAAAAAAACTTCAGCTGCAGAAGACAACGGGAAACCAGTATGTTTTAAAAAAAAATCTTGTAAGAGTGAAAGCTGCAAACAGCGTGCATGGAAAAAATGAGTCTAGAAGTGAATGCAAAAGAGGAGATTTAATGAGATTAACTGGGGGGAAGGATACCTGCAGGGGGCGGTTCTTTAAACTTCAGGGTTACAACAGGAAAAGTAGTCTTTTATTATTTTTTTTTTCACCCCACATGAAAGCGAGGTTTTCATTCCAGAAACTCAAAGCAGCATTATTCCCAAAATGAAGCACGCTCCCTGCCTGCCAAGGCATGCCACCGCGTTGGGCTTCGCAGAAACTACCCAGTGCAGGAATCCGTAATCCCCGCCTCGGGAATTTGGTTTCCCCATGGAGATCAGCGAAAGGAGGTTAGAGACGGTGGGGTGAGGGGGTGACAGGGTGAGGGGGTGATGCTCCTGGCTCTCGTCCTCTGAAAACAGCTGAGGGAGGCAGAACTGATGGGGAAGCAGTTTGGCTAACAGCCATAAACCAGTAAGATGACCTGGACTGTACCCGACGAGGAACTAGAAGCTGTAACAGGAGCTTGAACTTGTCCCCGGGAATAATTCACCAGGCCTGAAGTGAGCTCTGTAAGAATGAAGGGGGGGGGCGGAAATCAGCTGGGGACCACTTCTAGTGCGGAGGGGTTTTTACGGAGAAGCGGTGAGTCTGTCTTTCCTGCTCTACCAACTTTTCAGCCCGTGGGCCGATTGCACCCAAGGGGTTACAAACAATAAACACCGGTGGGTTCTGTGAAACCCAAGAGCTGAGTAGGCGCGATGATGCTCAAATTGGTGTGCCCAGGTGGGAAAAATAAAGCGTAATTCAGCCTTCTTGCCATCAATAGCATGCTTTTGTGGACTGGCTGAGTTTTGCTCAACTGGAAAAGCAGGAAAAGAGAGAAGGGCAGTTCATGGGCATGTGTATGTTGGGATGGAAAGAGCTTTATTTTGGAAAACAGGTTTCAACAGTGTTTTCATTCGTTTCATTGTTGCTATTGAAATATTTTTGTCGGAGGAGGATAGCTCATTGAGGAGAGGTGGAGACCAGCTAGGTACCATACTGACAACTGATTTATGACACTGAACTGGCACTATACTAAAAATAAGACCATTCCTTAATTTCTTGAAACAGTTGCAAAATACTTATAAAGCCAGAAATGAGGCAACAGAGGTGGGTTTTAGCCCAGAGCAGAAGGCCAGCTAGACCAGGCCTGCAGAGACAAAGAGAACAGGCAGCCTTTGCCTGGACACTCTGTGGGAGTAATCAAGGCGCCTTTGCACAGGAGTGGAGTAAAACTGATTTGTGTTGAGGGACCGAATGTGTCCTGACAGAAAAGTGCTGTGCAAGTTTATAAATAAATACATAGATTGGGAGGGAGTGTCTCAAGGGGTGGGTTCCCAATTGAGGCAGTCCCCTGGCTTTGCTTGGTCAGACAGATAGCACTTCGGATGTCACCATGCGCTAGACAAAGTTTAAACAGAGGAGTGATTTTATTTTTTGGTTTTTTTAAGACAGACCTGACTGAAGAGAACAGATTGAAGGAAGAAATAGAAACCTTTTCCTTTGAGGTGCAGAGCTGCTCAGATATGGCAACTGTGAGGCTGGACATGTTCTTTAATAGACTGAATGCAAATGCAGGTAGAGCATGAATGTTGACTGAAGGTGCAGGCAAGCCAGAGGGGAGGGAAAGGGAGGCATCACTGGAAAAACTCAGGGAAGCAAGGAAACTTCTGATTCAGCTGAAGCAGAGGCAATGTAGTGAGAGCTGCTGCTGCTTCTGCTTGCTGCCTGAGAGCAGCTGGTGCTGAAAGCTGAGGAACTGTCTCCTGTTGTCTCCATATCTCAGAGAGCCTCTGTAACTAAACCAGATGGTGTTATGGTAGATCTTCTTGATTATATCCTTGCTCGCTGCCGGCCGAATCAACCGGCATTGATTATCCCCTTGGGCCAGGAAGAGTAAACAGATAAATGCGGTTTTTCCTCTTTCATTGGCAGCACTGTAGACCTTAGAAACATCTCCTCTCTCACTAACTGGTCTTCACTGGAGGCTTTTGAAAAACCTGCTATGATTAAACTTTGGATGTCCTGGGGAGAATAATTTTCAGCACGAGCTAACAGATATGTCCGGTGAGCGGTGATCCCAGGGAGCAGACAACTTCCAACAGACTGTTATATTGCAGTGTTATTCAATGAAGCATTTTAAATTACCCATTTAAAGCCTTTGGTCCCAAAGCCTCTAAATACCAGAGAGTCTTTTGTTTCATTTTTTTAATCAGTATTTGGCCTTGTGATCACAGAGGAGCTCTTGCTAGAGAGAAGAGTGCTGCAGTGCTCTCCACTGTTCCTGCAGTTTTCCATTGCTTCACAATTTTCTTTCAACCAGCAGCAAAATTAAAGTTTGGCCAGATACTGTTTGCTGCAGTGAAACTCACAAACTACACACCAGATCAATCTGACTTTCATAAGTAATTTGGGAATTACTGGAGCTATTTAGTCTGGTACACACTTTGCTCCTTCCCTTTCCTTATGTCATCTTGGAAATTCTTCAATGAAATGGAAGAACCAAAGGCAGAAATACTCCTTTTTCCTGACAGTGGTCCTAGGGAGTGTGCTAGCTCAGCACCTCTTCTTTTTACCAAAGGGCAGTGGTGTCAAAACCAGTCCAGGAGTGATGTTCTCCTGGGAAGCTCATCATTTTCCCTTCTCCCAAAAGACATGCAGTGTGCAGACTGATTTTCATAGAGTGTTTCCATCCTCTCTTAAATTCACTTGTGTGTAAAAAGTGGATTTTTTTTCCCTGTGACCTTCAGGGCAATCAGTTTTCTATGTGTAAAAGGGGCAATTTCTCTTTGCACAGTTTGCCTCACGCACTGAAAATGCCCGTCACTTGCTGGAACTACAAAACTTTAGCCACTAAACAAAATCCTAATCAGAAGCCCTTCTGTCAAGGCTGTGGTGGTTCAGCAAATCAATAATAGATTTGAGACTAGCAAACATCACAGTTATTACTGAGTACTAAGTAAGAGCTCATACAGCTTCTTTTCCCAAAAGACAAACTCAGTTATAGAGATTTCTGACTGAAAAAAATATCATACACATTCGTCTCCTCTCCAAGAAGAAGAAACTTTTTTTCCAATTCTGATCTGAGTCTTTGAGGATTTCTCTACCATATTCATCTTTGAGAAGGATTTCTCCAACCTCACCTATCACACGTTCAGAAATGAAGTATGTGTGCTCTCTTGCCAAAGAAAAATCTCGGTGTATTTCCTGCTCATCTGTGTATGGCAAAATTATCCAAGGTACTTAACTTTACAGTAATTGTTGATACCTTTCAGAAAGAAATATAGCCCTTATTTATGCCCAGATCATATGAAACACATTAAGTTCTTGTGTAGTAATATGTGTTGCCAGCCAAAAGCAGAAATTATTATAAACATGTGTTGAATCACTTAGTATTGTGTCGCAACTGCCTTGTCTTTTAATGAAAAACCTGTAGTCCTAATATAACATTAAAATACAACTACTACCACCAGAAGGGCCAAAAAATAATTATATCAAGCAGCCAGCCCATCAGTGTGACAGTTGTCACCTCCAGCCCCCACGAGCTGGAGCTCGTTCCTGTATGCCTGAAAGAGAAAACCCTACTGTGTGCAACTCTTGTCCCTTAGTGAGGCTGGCTGCACTGTCCTGCTCCAGTTTTCTCTTGCTCATTCCATGTACGAAGAATTTACTGTTAAAATGAATAATTAGTCTGGGTAAGTCTCTTGAAGAGGGAGGTCATTGATTGCTTTCAACGTATGGAAAGTTATAATTTGCCTGGGATTTTTGGATTTCGGAAGAACTGCTGTGGCCTGTGCAGCATGGGGGGAACTTGCTTTTGGCTGGAGAGGAATTTCTTTAAAATAAAGCTCTGCTCCAGTACCAGCTTTTCCCACCTGATGTCACTCTGACAATGAATTCAAGCACACCAGACAGAAAAGCAGCACTCTTTAAGAAATCTAATGATGCTCCTGAAGGAAGAAGAGACTCATCCTGGGGGCGTAGGAAGAAGATGTATTGACACATATGTGGCAGAGCTGAAGGCTCAGCGTGGGCACCAGTGGTCAGCTGAGCCCCAAAATGTCTCTTGGCTGCTGTGGCTGGGCCAGCAGAAGTGGCGTGGGGCATTTTCAAGGTGATTGGACCAATGACTACGGCCACCTGTGGCCCCTCAGGGCTCTGCCCTTGCTGGCCCTCTGGCTCACAGTGCCCTGTGGCTGAGGTCTCCACTGCAGCCTGACCTCCAGAGCTGCAGCTGGAGCTGGGCCTGCGTGAAGGATGTCACCAACCAGCCTGGTAGCACATGTCCTCCCTGTGAGAAATAGGAGGGGTGACGTGTGATTGCTACAGGAACTTGGTGGCTCGGTAGGGGACGTTTCTTGTTGTCCAGATCTCAGCAGAATCATCAGGCATCCATATCCCAAGCACGCTAGTGCCAGCCAAGAAACACGTGAATAATGCTGTCAACGGCGTGGGGAAAATGAGATACAGAAAAGAGGTAACAATGAATATGCTCCAAGGCTTTGCATGGGGCTTGGTTGGAACATCGGACTACATATCAGAACAAAGCCCAGAAAAATCTAAGATAACATGCAAATGCATAAACAGGCATAAAAAAAACAACCCTGGAAAGCAAGTGAAAAAGATTCATCAAGTCAAAAGCAAGGAGGTAATTAAAAATGGTTAGGCTTAGCACATAAAGTGAGCATATCATAACAGAAGAGTGCCAAGTAATGGCAAGTAGCAGGATGTTAAAAAAGGAGAAAAAAAGCTTCATCTTCTATAACTGTTGTCAAAACTCCCTCTTATGTTACCAAAATAAGACCATGTCACATGGCAAAGCTCTCTGTTGAATATAGCCTCTTTTTCTTTTTTTTTTTTTCTGTAAGGAAGATGTTTGTATTGGTTAATTACTTAACTGAGTGTCTACAAAGCACCAAGGAGTTGGAGGCCACGGTGACAAACCACTCGCAGGGCCCCAGGGCTGAATTTGCAAGGAGTCTGACACAACTGCACTGAAAAGTATGAACCATTCACTAGTTTTTATTTGATTCCTTTTTAATGCTGCTTCACAGCATTTTGTCACAAAGTCCAGCAGAGAGCTTCCCATTTGCTGCTGCTGCACCTTAGCCCTTCTGAAGCTGCCTGTTTGGGTTCCACCTCCCCAGCTGGATGTTTGTCACTCCTCCTCCTCCTCCTCCTCCCAACCACCTGCAGCTGCTGGCTGTGGGCAGAAAGCTTTTGCCTCCCTCGCTGCAGGTGGGACGTGTCTTCTGGGGCAGCAGGTAGCCGATGCAATGCATCAGCTGAAAACGGTTATTTTCAACCCAGGCTTTTCCCAAGTATATGAAAATTACTCCTGGCCTTTCTAAACAAGCGCTTTGGTTGTCTGCTATGACACAGCCTGGAGATGGTTTGTCATGGTTTCTGAGCTTTCAGCTGAATTAGAGCGAGGATGGTTAGCTGAAGTAAGATTAAAATCCCAACAGTTCTCCCTTCCCTAGGGGGAGGTGTCAGGCGGTAGCATTCATTCCAGCAAAACCCCTGCGGAGCGGGGTGCTGTCCCCCTCCTCACACGTGATACGGTGGTGCATCGACAGCACTCTCCTCCCGATGCTATTGATTTGTTCTCTGACATTTTCAGGGGTGTGCTTGAAGCACTTCAACTGGAGTAATGCAGAGGAAAAAAAAAAAAGCTGTGAAGCTATATGGTCTGTGTGTGTGTGTG
>JAOXNO010000001.1:109863595-109876052 GCA_028565335.1 Limnodromus scolopaceus
CTTGAAGCACTTCAACTGGAGTAATGCAGAGGAAAAAAAAAAAAGCTGTGAAGCTATATGGTCTGTGTGTGTGTGTGCGCCTCCTGCGTTACAAAACCGTGCTGCGATGTATTTGCCGGAGAGGCACTCGGAGCTCCCTGCGACGGTGGGTGTTGCTCCAGCTTTCTCCCTGCTAACCTTGGGTTGTTCTCTCAGTCTCTCGCTGGCGAAATCCTGGGTGTATGTGCTTGACAAGATGGATAGAGGATATATGTTCTGTTAAGTGCATATACAAATTATAGGGAAATTAATAGAAGATTGCAGTATCAATAATTTGAATTAAAAAATTAGAATGTCATCTTTAAAATTCTTGCTCACTTGTGCTTAATTCCAGCTTCCTAACGAGCTGCTTCTAAAGATTTATGATCCTGTTACCTCTGGCTTCAAAAACAGGGCCTTTTTTATTAAAAAATCATTTTTGTTACGCTGTTGCACAACTTGGTGATTTAGCACGGAGGAGTGGGAAGCAGGGGGGTTACTCTGGGGCTGCAGCCCGCACGGCAGCAGAGGCGCCCTGGCCTGGCCCAGCCCTTCAACCTCCAGTAGCCTTTTTTCTGGGGGGGCTGGTAGGTGTGGGGAGGTGGGGTGTGGTGTTGAAGAGGAACTACTGCGTCACCTGGACTTCATGCACTCTGCGTTAAGTAAGCCATGTGGGCTGCGAGCTCAGGAGATGACAGGGTCCAACCTGAAGTCCCAGCTGGAAAGCGGTTCCAGAAGCTGATCAGAAATAGCCACAGTTCATGGCAGAGGATTTGTGAAGTATGATTTTTGTTAAAAAAGCTGTGCTTCACAGAAAGGTAAGCCACAGCAATAAACTCATCCAGAATAAAAATGACAAGTTTTGATGGCTGTTAAAAGATACAGTAAAAAATACAAGTTTACATGTATGAAAACATATATGGCAATTATATATGATTGAATATATTATTATGTATATCTAATATTTGCATATAATAGATAAATTATTTAAAATAACCCTCGCAGTATGTTTAGTTAGAGTTATTTCTCAGCTGGATCAGTTTTGTGATCCTATTAAAGATGCGTCCCTGCGAGCTGTTGTATGGAGTCTGTGGAGAAGATTGCACGGGGACAGGAGCGTATACCTGCATGTGACAAGGGCCAGACCCTGCCCAGTTCAGGTTTGCTGCTGGCAGCAATGTCCTTGGGACCAGCCCCCAGGGGCTGTGATGCTGTGAGGCACTCTCGCCTCCTAGCCCTGATCCCTAAAGGTTTCCTCTACCAGTTTACTGGAACTGCGGTTTGTAAAGAGAAATGAAGGAGCAGCCAACACCATTCAGTGTCATCAGCATGTGCGATATACAACTGCCCACGTCTCCTGAATGCCAGCAGCCACTAAAATTGCCCTGGGCCGGTGACGTTGCTAGAAAACTGGAGGGGATCCTTCTCACCTCTTGTCTCATGAGAAGTGGTAGGCGGCTTGGCTCGGTGAGTTGGCCCCGAGTCCTGCTCATCTTGTCTTAGAGGGCGCTATGCTGTCTCAGGTACAGTGATTGGAAGCAAGAAACATCCTTATCCCGTCAGGTGCTTTCTCCTTTTTTTCTTTTTTCTTTTTTTTTTTTTTCCATTTTAAACCCAGGCTAATTTTTGTTGTTATGAAATGTCACTGTGACGATGCCAGAGCCTATAATTCAATAGCCAGTGGCAGCCATTTCTTGCATTCAGAGTCGGAGCGGGAGGCTGGGTTAGTGGATGCCTAGAGAGAAGTTAAAATGGTATAGCTATTTGCAGAGATTGATTCACTGAAGTGCCTCAGTAAGCAGTAATTTAGAGACACAGGAGTCTCACATTTTGTAACCATTATGGCTTAAGGAGATAGAAGGTCCCCCCCTTCCTTCAGCCACCATACTAGTCTTCTATTCTGTTAAAACTATGATATTTTGTCATTTTTAGAGGCTTCCTACGGGTGCCTGCAATCACGCTGAACCCCAAGACAGCCCATCATGGATTTTCAAGAATCCTCTCTCTCAAGACAAGCAAGGCCAACAAACCCAAGCAGATGACTGTGTGCATTACTTACACCCCTGCTTTCCGTCCGGCTGGCGTCAGCCAGGCTGCTCCAGGCGCCAACGTCAAGCAACACCGACAGACTGAGGCCATGCGTGAAGGCAGCATGGTGCCGAAAAACTGATACTCAGACGAGTTCTCACAGCATCTGTAGGTCCCAGCCGCTTGTGTCAAGGTGAAGCTTATTCGCCTTCCACTCTGACGGGGTAGAGGCAGCCACTACGGCAGCAAAGGGGTGTGGAACACCGGCGTCGTAGTCACCGGGAGCTAGCAGATCCTTGTGATACCTTTTGGGTTCAGGTAGGTCTTTTGCATGTGGTGATGTACAGGTATAAATCACTACCCTACTCAACCCTAAAGTAAGAGGCACTATCCAGGCAAGGTTTTCCTACAAATCTATTATTTCTGACAAGTTTGACACATGGACAAAATTCAGGAAGACCCCCGAAGCCTTTCTGAGCCTTCCAAGATCATCACCTGCATATGCTAAAAAGGGAAAACCAAATATTTTGTTTTAGCAACCTGCAGCCATATGCCTAAGTAGGGGCTGCTCAACAAAATCTTTGCTCCCAATACCTCTTAAATGACATTGGGATAGCCTGATCGTCTTTTGCCTGGAGAGTATAAAGAAGCTAAAATCATAATGAAATATTCTCCTGCACACACAAGCTGTCCGTGTAATAATGCTTTCTATGCTGTGATACCTGCTTTGAAATTTGTTTATATTATTGAAAAGAAAGATACAAATGGTTAAATATAAAGGTTTGTAACCAAGATGAGTTGAGCATCGACTGAATAATGCTGAAAAGACTGTGCAAATCATGCGAAAGCAGGAAGATAAATGCAGGTTGCCAGAGAGATTACTCCTAAAAGCCTTTCTTGTGACTGAAATGAGAGCCCTGCAATGCTCTCAGGCAGCAGCCTGAAAACATGTGGCTGGGGAACCTTTCTGCAGGCTGCAGACAGAGGAGGTTTTCAGCCAGTGACGAGACAAATGGATGAAGCGACCCTCAGTGCAAGGAGGGACCCCGCATCTGGCTGATGTGGATGCCCTTGGGCTGCTTTCGTGACCGGGAGCTCTGCGAAAGCTGTGTCCTGCCATAAGGAATTGCTCACATGCATCTCCCAGTCACGCTGAAAGGCATGTGGACATATGGAAGATGTCAGGAGCACTTTTTTGTGTCTAGCTTTCATTACCAGCATCGAGGAAAGAAAGTCAGCGGTTTTGTAAATAAAGGGATGCCATCAGGAATCTCTCGACCAAAGAAATTTACAGATGACTTGGCTTATGCTGGCTATTTCTTTTTTCTATTTTCCTCTCTCTGATGTGTGAAATTTGTCAGCTACACGGGTGACCCTGACAGTGCACAGACGAGCCTGGCCTTGAACTTTGAATTATCGTTTAAACCCCTGTTGCCACTGCGCAGGATTTGACCAAAGGTATTAGCGAGTTGTTAGTGAAAATATAGCAGTCTCCAGTGGGTGTCTGATTAATAAAACTGCAATACAGTTTGTTACAATTGCTGATTTCTGGTCAGAAAAGGCCCACTCAAGGTCAGAAAATCACCACGGCACTGTGACAGGTTAAGGACCACCATGTGCTGCTAGACCTTACAAAAGGGAATTAATGCCTGATGCAAATACATCCATTTGTCTCCCTGTGCCTGTGACCTCCAAAGTCCCCTGCAGTTATTAAGGTACAGTGCAATTTTTTCTTAAGTGTGTATTTTAAATTCAAGTGGGTATTATGGGCTTCCTGTGAAACGGATGGATTGGGATGGATTCCACATGCACGCTTGTCTGTGGAAATATCTGAAGTGTAAAAGGGTCTGTTAAACAAACCTCATTACACATCTGTCTGGTTGAATTTATTCAAGCCTTTGGAAACCAAGAGACATCCTATACCCCATTTTTCTGAGTTAGAGGATAAAAGAACATGACCAAAAAGGAAAGAAACTTTTCCATGTCAGCATCAATGCTGGAGGAGCTCTTTCTCAGATTCGGGTTTCTGCTAACAGAAATTTTATTCTCCAAAGAAAATACATGGGTTTAGGTTGTGTTTTTCCCACGGACATCTCTGTGGACCAGATTTTTTTTTTTGTTTTGCAAAAATGGAAATATTTTGCCTGAAAAACTTTCCTCCAGGCTTCTCAATGGAGAAAAAGGCATCTTCCACCTATGTGAGTCATTGCCGGAGAGGGCAGGCTATCTTGACCCCACCTCTTTTGTCCCTCAGCCCACTCTGCAGCAGCCAGGGTGGAACGGACATTGCTGATGCAAAATGCAGAGGCAGCTCAAAGCATGGGCCAAACTGAATGTGGTTGTCCAGAGGACAAGCGGAAAGTCCTGGTCCTTGCAGTAGCACCGTTCAGTGGGACCTGGGCTGCGGCTGCTTCTCTGCTCACAGCTTGACCATGCCAAAAGCTGGACGTGCTGAGCTTCTCTTTGGGATTCTCTAAGTGTATTTGGTCTAAACAGAAAGAGCAGATGGTACCATTGGGAAATCTGATCGTGGGACAAGAGCCCAGCAGAACGCAGGGGAGTTTGCCCCGTGTCTGAGCAGGCTGGGATGTATTTGAAACATATGGGCAACGTGGCCAGAAGGAAGTCCTGGAGTGCAGAGTCTGGGGCACTCACTGGGAACTCCTTCTCCAGCGCAGCTCAGGAAAGTTCACTTTGTCCCATGGTGTTGCGCTCGGCTGGAAGAAAATTTTTTTTCCAGAGAATGACACTACCTGATCCTGCATCACCACATTATTAGAAGTGATGGATGGATTACCAGGGAGGTATTTTCTGAATCTTATTCTTTGAAGGGATTTATTTTCTTTCCAATATGTATAAAAACATCCCTTTGACTGCAAAGCCACAATCATTGGGCCTGAATTTTATGCCACCACATTCTGCCATAGCAAGAAAAGAATTCTTTTTTTCCCTTGTTGCTTTAGTGCCGTATGATCATGGAAAGAAGATCAGAAACAGTACTCACACAGGCCTACAAACCAGCTTCCCCGCCTCCCTCAGGCCTTCACTTGGTCTGCTGTGCCTTATTTCCAGCTCTGCTGTAGCTTTTGCCACCTCTCCGGGGTGCTCTAAGATACAGGTCAATAGCATGCATCACTCAGTACCAGGGGTCAGATGGCACCGCACGCTCCATCCTGAGTTCCTGCAAGCAGCCTCTGCAGTCACGCTCCCTCCTCTCTGTCCCTCCCTTCAGCTGTCACAGGGGTCAGCTGTTCTTCAAATGACAAAATCCCACCGAACCCAAATTTTGCTCTGAGCACCTTGCTAACATGGCTGCCCACGCTAGAGGATCCATGAGGCTCAGCACCCTGCTTCACGCCAAGGTGAACCCCTCCGTTAAGTAGCCGGGGAGAACCGGCAGCCATTTGGCCTCAGCGTCGCCCGGTGCCCGTTTTTGCTGTACCTGCCGGCCTCCTGCCACGCAGGGTTACACACGTCGAGGGGATGCTGCCTGCGCTCATTTGTGTTCAGTGTCCAACCCGCTGCTCTCCCACGCCTTCCAGCAGCTCTCCAGCAAAGGATGCTCTGCGGGGTACAAACACACAAGCTGATTTGCCTCCCAAAAGGCAGACAGAGCGGTGGAAATCTGGTAGAGCTAACGCTCCCTGTTTCAGTAAAGTTTGTGCTATGATTTGAATCTGGAGCTGACAGCTAAAGCCAGAGAAACCCAGGATCAGTGTGAGAACCGTGGGTGTAGAAGAGCTGACTCCTGGGGACAGGGCAACAGGGACGGCTGATGGGGAGGGTGTCTGCACCAGGGCAGGGGTAGTGGTAACAATCCCAAAAACTTGTTTTGGACTGATTTTGAAATGTTTTCGCTGCCCCAGGAGACATTGCCAGGACAAAGGGGCGCTGCACAGGGAAATATCACAGAAGATTGGGATGAAATTGGGAAGTGCAACGTAATGGAAAGCCACCGCTTGTGCCACCACCCAGGGGCCATTTTCCCAGTGAGCCCAGGGTACCATACCTTTTGGGAGGTGTGTGTCTGCTGTGCTCAGGGTGCCCAGGGAGCTGGACAGCCCTGCGAGCACTGAGGTGAGAGGAGGAGGGGCTGGAGAAGGTGCTCCAGGTGCCCGAACAGGGGTGCCCTGGAGAGACCAAGATGGAGCAGATATCCACACTGCAACCATGGAGGAACCCATGCTGGAGCAGGTGGATATTTCCTGGAGGGCTGAAGCCCATGGAGAGCTCACACTGGATCAGGGGAAGAGGGTGCAGAGGAAGGAGCAGCCAGAGGCACTGCGGTGGATTGACCACAACCCCTATTCCCCATTCCCCTGCACCACTCATGGTGGGGGGAGAAGGTAGAATAGTTGGGTTTAAAGGAAAGTAGTTGAGCCTGAGAAGAAAGGGCGTTAAGGGGAAGGTGTTTTAATTTTTGTCTTTGTGTCTCACGATCCAACTGTAATTTAATTGGTAATAGATTAAATTAATGTTTGCCCATGATGACAATAAGTGTTCTCCCTGTCTTTATCATGTCCCGCAAGCTTTTTCATCTTATTTTCTCCCCCTGTTCTCTTGAGGAGGGGAATGAGAGAGCAGCCGGGTGTGTGTCTGACAGCCAGCCAAGGTCAACTCAATACAGTTCCTCCCCCCGGCCTTTTTTTTTTGGTGGAGCTATCAGTTCTTTGGAGGGTCAGCCAGTTTGGCAGCACTGCTGGAAACCACTTGCCAGGAAGGAGTACACACAGGCCTTTAAAGAACAGGAGGGTCACTGCTTCTTTTCACCCAGCCCGTAAATTGCTACTCCCTGGGCTCCCCAAACTGTGGCTGCCGGGGAGGGCACGCAGCTGCTTCTTGTAATAGCTGCCAGTGGCAGTCGCTCCTCTGTGTCTCTATTTTTTTGTAAGTTGTCCCTGGAAGTATGTTGTCTCTCCTAAGCAGTTTAGTGAAAACTCCACTTTCAGGTGCTCCCTGCTTGCCTTTATTAGCGCTCCGCAGGTCTGTCCTTACACCATCTCATAGTGACTCATCCTGACGCTGGGATCAGTGGAAGCTGTCATGCATTACAGCCCACACGTTTTCCTTGACGTGCTGCCTTTCTTTAGAGAGAGAATTACCCACTGCTCCTGAGGCAACAGCCTGAGCTTAAAAAAAAGGCTACTCAAGCCTTTTTCTTAAAAAAAAAAACAACAAACTAAAACCAAACCACGTTAAAGGGGTCTTTTTGCTTGAGGGTATTGCGCCCTCCCCCCCTACAGATGAGGGTACCAAGATGACAGACATGCCACCAGCCCCCCTGCCTGCCACAGGTGGTCCTGCAGAGAAGACTCAAGAGAGGGAAACCACCCTTGCTTTGTGGAAAGGAAATTCCTCTTAACATGCTTTTTTTTTTTTTGCAGGCAGAGGTTCCTGTAAGGCTCCCTGTAAGGATGGCTCAGGCGGCCTGATGCTGCCTGGGTGCTGCTAATGCACGCGGGTACCTAGCCCGCCAGCTGTAACAGAGACCCCCAAATGTTCACCTGACCCCAGATCTCCCCTTACTGCATGATGTGTGAAGACTAATCTATTGTGCCAGTACTTTCTGTTAAGGGCAGCCCAGGGGACTGCCCTCCACACCAAGCCAGATGTCTTTTCTATTCCAAAGTCTCAGGTGCAGCAAAGCTGTGCCCACCAGAGCCCACGAGAACCTGTGGACCCCAGCTGTCTGAGGACGTGAGTTTGGGTGAGCTGTGCCCACAGAGGCTGGCTTTAAGGCAGCCATGGGGCAGCCTGAGGCAGAGCCTCCAAGGCTACAGACTGCTTTGGAGAATCTTCTTTCAAAGAAAAGCGTAGGAGCTACCATGATGTTTCTAAGTAGTCGTAGCAAACCCTGGTCCTTGCTTGAGCCATGATGGCAGAGCTGCACTGCTCCACGCAGGACACAATGCTCTCTCATCCACCTCCTCCCTCCCTGCCCCAGGTGTGGAGGATTTTCATAACACCGACTACCAACTGCTGATAAAACAATTCATAAGGGGCTGTTAGGAAAGGTGCTGAGAGGCAAGGCATGCCCATATGCTGCCTGCCTCTCCTAGACAATCCCAGCAGGGGCTCTCGCTCCCTGTGAGACGGAGCTGTAACTGCACAGGCAGCCACCTGAGCCCTGCAGAAGCTGCCACCTCCAGGGGCTGGGCAAAAGCAGTGGCTGGATCCTACTTTGGAGCAGAGCGATCGAACATCACCGACATCGTGGTAAGTTCCCTGATGTGTATCCTCACAGCGTGGGCTCTTCCAGGCAAGGCAAGCAGATGCATCAATGCTCTCTCTGGAGACAGAGTGTAAGGTTAAGTTGGCTTTTTTATTTCTTTCCTTCTTTTTCTTTTTTTTTTTTTTTTTCCTTTTCCCCCCACACACTTAATCCCTTCATTCTAGCATTACGCTAATGATAGTTGTCACATTTTCCAGGGTTTTATATCAGCATCATAATAGCCACAAAAGAAACAAGTTAAACCCCAGGGGAGGTCAGGCTCTCCCTGTAAGCCGGGGAGAAGTGGGTGCTGGCTGCATGGCCGTGGCGCAGAGGGAGGTGAGAGGAAAGTGCAGGACAAAGGAGTGAGGAGAACAGCTCGGCTTAGTTTCTGCCTTCTTCCTCCTAGGAAAGCTCAGAAAAAACTTACTGTGTTAAGTCACAATCTTTGGTTACAGGATTTCAAAGTGAGTTTCTCAGAAATGATTAAGTAGTAACTCTTTTATCTTTTTTTTTTTTTTTCCAAAAAAAGAGATATTTTAGATAGTCCAACAAGCCTGTTTTGATGTCCACCTCCGACTAGTGTAGTGGTGTCTGAGCCCAAAGCTCCAGCATCCCAAACAATAGACCAACTAGAATCTTCTTGTGGAGACAAGAAAGAGAGAAAAATCTGAAAGACTAGGGAGGAATTCATCATTTGCAGGTTTCTTGAGCCTGGTTCTCCCTCCCTGAGGCTTCCAGCCTTCCCGTTTCCTCTCAGGGCCACAAAGTCTCAGCTGACAAGTCCGCTGTGTAAAGCCCAAAAGAGAAGGTAACTCCTGGCTGTTGCCTGGTAACTGCGGGTGTAGCATTCCACTCCCTTAGGTAGCACCAGCAAAAAGGCTTGTGGCTATCAAAAAGAGCAAGTTATTTTCTTCATGCTCCTTTTGAAAAGCTGCCTTAGTCCTTTTGACTACAAATCCTACTAGAGCTTGGGGGTCCTAACTGAGATCTGAATGACACAGTACCTTAATGATGGTGTAAAAGAAGTAACCCCATGTTCAAAGGATCTTTAGCGTGAGAATGCACGTGTTGGTAGCGAGAGAGCAAGTATGCACACAAACACAGGTCTGAGCCAAAACTATAGGTGGCCACATCACACGAGTGAATGCTTAACAGGAGAGGTGCAAGCAAAGAAGCAAGGTCTGCCCTGCCACACCCCTGATGGCTACTTGAAGTCAAGTTTGTTAACCTCTGGTGTAAACTGTATCATCACAAATCTCATCTGCGATGGTTCAGCAGCTGACGCCCAACCTTCAGCGCTACTGAGTGGTGCAAGCTTGCTCGCACCCTCCCAGAGATCTCCACCTTGCACCCTTCCACCTCAGCCCTGAAAGAGAACGGCCACTGTGTGGTGGCCAGGAGCACAACAGCCCGCCTGTCCTCCTCCCCAGCTCTGTTCCACCGTCCCCAGCGATGCACGTCAGCGACAGACTGAGACAGCACAGCGTGGACTGGATCTGCACAGAGGGGAAAAGCAAACCATTAGGTCAGTGATGCCTGAGACACGGCACCCTGTGGCAGCCCTAGCTGTCCTCTTGTACTTCCCTCGCTCCCCACGCCGCTTGCTTCAGATATGATCACTGAAGGCAACACCAACCATGCGCACCCCTAACCTCTCCCTCATCAGAGTTCATTCCATATCAGCACTGAGGTGTTATTCTTCTGTTTCAGTACCCATTCCTGCTCCAGAATTGCCATCATTTGAATTCCCATATTAATTTTCTAGTGCATATAGAGCAGGGGAAGAGAGCAGCAAAATGACCCTGCCAGTGACCCCTGCTGTCAGCCCATCTGAAATATTACCCCAGTGCTTTTCCAGTGCTAGCTGGCTGCAGAGACCTCCGGAGGGGGGAAATGGGCTTAACAGTGTAATTAAGCAGCTCCTGAGGTGGCCAGCACTGCCAAGGCTCCCAGGAGTGTAAAGGCTCTCTATGCCTCTCTTACATTCTGTGGTCACATGGAAGAGCTTTTTTTTTCCTTTCCTCCCTGAAGGTTATTTGTAACATGACAAATGCCCTCCTGAATCAGATTAATGGGCCATCTCAGCCACCCAGCATCTTAACTCTGACAGTGCCAGCAGGGGATGCCATTTAAGGTGAGCCTGTGAGTCCGGCTGCCGGGGCAGCCCTTCCGCCTCGCTCTGCCCATGTTCCCAGGCACTGCATTTGGTCTGTCAGGGGATGCAGCCTCACCCAGTCCCTTTGGTATTTATTTATGGACCTGTTGTTAATGAATTTTTCTAGTCCCTTTTTGGACCTGATGATTCTGTCTGTGTGTCTCTCCCGCCCCGAGCTCCTGAGGCAACAAGTGACAGCTGACTGCCTGCAGTCTAAAGATGCACTTGCTCTTCCCTGTTTGGGACTGATGGCCCATGAGGTTCAGCAGGTGCCCTCAAACCCTGGCTGTGCACAAGGTGATAGATAACAGTTCTGCATCCACATCATGACTTTATAAACCTTGGGTCACACCCCCCACCCACCCAAAGGCCTCTCTAAATGATGCTTTCTTTGCTTTTTCCAAGTGGCTGATGAGCTTTTTATCTTCCATATGATTGGGAAGGTTGTTCGCTTGTTAGTGTTAGGAAGAGATTATGTAGCTAATGTGTGGGATGTGTAAATGCATAGGATCCTGAAATGCTGATATTCTAAGTCATTTATGTTACCACATTTATTTATTTTTTTTGTCTGTCTCCTTACTGAGGTTTCCATAAATTGTCACATGTGACTATTTCTGGTTTAGTTCCATATTAATGTTGAGTAATGGTGTATTAGCCTGAAACTCTTCCTCTAATGAACTGGGTGGCAGAATATGGATGTTTTAGACAGACTTTATTTTCTAGCTGTGTTTTGATCTGCTCAAATGAAACAATAACTTCTCCCCATCCCTCTCTCTCCCCACTTGTGCATCACACTGTTGAGTGTAGGGTTTGCTTGGAGCTCATTCAAGGACAGGTACCACCAGGCAAAATAATTTTGTAGTACAAGGCAAAGTTGTTGTGGATCGTCAGCTAATTAGGATGTCTTGGGAACTGCAAGTCAACCTCAGTGGTTTCTTCTCCACTTCTGTTTCTCCATACAAAGCTGCAACCAGGGTTCCCTGGGAAGGAGGAAGGCCTTTCCTGGCGTTTCCAGCAGTACACTGATAGTCAGCTTGAATCCTCAGTTTTTGTTTCAATTGCTCCTTCCTTCTGCCTTAACATTTTATACCTTTACACCACTTTACACCTATTCTGCGAAAGCTAGTACTTTTCTTTCTGCATTTCCAAAGTGCAGCTGTGATTTAGTTACAACTGAGTTATTTCCGAGCGAGCCAGAGCCTGTAATGCACCGTGCCCGCAGATAGCTAGCGCAGAGACTGCCTGACTGGGAAAGTTTCGGATGTAACCTCCTCTGCGGCACCCAGCCTATTTGAATCTTCCTTCCCTGACTCACCCCAGAAGCTCTGTCTCCTCTCCCACGGAGCGAGCGTAGGACGGCTGGCCTCCCAACTCACACCCCGAACCTAGTGTGCTACCGTTTCTCCTCTGGTGTGACAAGCAGCATCCACACACCAGCTGTCTAATTAATCGTTTGTAGGCACAGAGGTGAAGGTGGTGTCTTACTGTAAGAATGGAAATGAGGAAAATGTCGCAGCTTCGCACCAATAAACATTTATTGTCGAGTGAAGCTTTCTGAGACAATCATCAAATGCTTTAGAAAATGTCCTCACTGTCCAAGTATTTTGAGCAAAAGGGTTAAGCTGGTGCCTGTAGGAATTCCTGCTTTTTTCTGCACTGGAACTGGACTCCCCTGTCAATAAGTTTACCCACTGGGGTTCCTTTTTGGCCAACTGATGAATGCATAGAACATTTATCATTGTTTTACACAACTTCTGGTTTTGCTAGCTACTTCACTCTAGTTTGGCACTCTTGCTCACAATTTTGAACCAGGGTCCTTGTTGTAAAGCTTGTAAGAGCCCTTCAGTTAGTATCCTTAATTACTTTGTCCTGCCTCATTTCAGACCTCTGTAAGTGTAGCTGTGGGTAACACTTACAGAGCGGGTCCCTAAGACCCATGATGGTCAATGGAGAGGCCACTTAGAAGTAGATGCCTACACTGTAGACAGATAAAAAGAACCCAGAGTCCAGAGAGATGATTTTCCCCAGTTCAGGCTAAGGTT
>JAOXNO010000001.1:109876152-109894467 GCA_028565335.1 Limnodromus scolopaceus
TGCAGCTTTTGCTTTTTGGTGGTGCGTCTGGTGAATTCAAAGGTTGGCCCTGTATGCTTCTTAGATGGGGAAAGCAGTTATCTGAGGGAACTCAGGGCAGTCAAAAGGGTAAAAAAAAACCAAACTGTAATTGTTTGTCAGGCAAAAGCAAATCTATATTCCTGCTGAGCTGACTTAGGTTCAACTACTTTTAGTTTGTTCCAGATTGAAGACGGATATAGCTGAAAAACCACTTGGCATTTTAAGCATAGTGCTCACATTTCTCACCAAGTGGGAAGGAGGGGTGGAAAGGGAAAGGAGGGGAAAACAGGAATGACTGACTGTGTCTCACACCTGAAAAAGAGAAACTGTGTTTGGTTAGGAGTCATTGTGTTGGGGGGTTGAAACTCTGAAAGCCTCTATTTTCACCATTGGAGTGTTTGTTTCTCAGAAGGGTTTTAGTGTGTGAAGGATACATGCCTTTCAGAGGACATGAGCCTGGAAGGTCCCTTTCAAATGTGCACCCATCGTTGATGGGGATATAAGGGTCCAAATCACAGAGGGCCAGGGAAGGTGTAATCCAAGTAACCATGCTTGTCCCATGCTTGTAGACAGCATTACTCAGAAGTGAGAGAGTGGAGCTGGCAATTCTTAGAGGAGGACGTAGGAAGGCAAGAATAAACCTTCTCTGAGGAAAAGGATTGGAGAAAGATGACGGAAACATCATGACTCTTTTTGTATTGAGGATTAGGCTCCCACCTACAGCCCACAGACCCCTGCAGGTCACACTGTCCAAACATGAGCAGGGAGGGAGATGCAGAAGCCGGCTTCATCATGCCACTTGGATGCAGCACCAGGAAAGACAGAAATAGAGTTTTTCTGTCATTAAGTCTTAAAAGGGAGATGATGTGTGTACAAACTGAGGTGGGCAGTGACACATTAACAGGAGACAGACAAAAGGACAGCACAGTACTTTCTAGAAAGGATGGCAAGTGAGGGAGGCAGGGTTTGGTGGGCTTCTGAAAACACCAGACCATACGTGCAGTCAAATTGTTTAGCCCTGGAGGCTGGATTATAGACAGTCTGAAATAAGCACCTTGAACTTGGGTCATAATGGGGACATGAGATGCCTCAGGACCAAATGCTTTGATCAGCAGATCCACACTTATTACACTGCATTAATTGCTAAGGTAGGCTGAGCCAGATGTCACACCAGCTTTCTCTTCATCAAAAGCAGCAGCAGCATGACGTTTCCTATGCATCTCAGCACTCATTTCCTGCAGAACAGCTTTTATATTTCATGGTTCCTCTGCTTTCTTTTCCAGTGGCTTGAACAGCTCTCTTTAATTCAACCCTAGAAGAACTTGCATTCCTTTTGCAATATCGAGGCCTATGATGTGCTCCCCACTTTCACGAAGTCCTGTGCTGAATGCTCCCAAGCTAGAAGTGATACAAAATGAAAAATACTGCATGTTTAGAGAGACAATAACTTGCCTGCTTTTAAACTAATCAAGAACTTTGCTCACAGATAAGGAAAAGCTAACAGTGCTTATTGAGGTTTAATTATTTATTACTGAAGAAGTACTGATTTTGGACCAGAGCTTTCTTCAGCTAAGTGCCATTAAAGCAGATTTTAAAAAAAGACAATTTCAAAGAGCTTACAGTTTATGCAGTCTGCAGCCAGGTTGGAGGAAAATAATCAGGGCAGACTTAAAAATAAACCAATGGTTTTGTGTTAATGGAGTCAGAGTTTGTTCTTGACTTGTGTAATAGTCTGCAGCACTATAAAACTGAAGGAAACATTATGCAGTAGCAAAATGTTGAGGACTTTATTGTGTACATTTACAAGTTGTTTAGTCAAAAGCATATGGAGCCATTTAAAATGCCATTCAGCTAACACTGAGTTGACTACACTGTGCGTGTATTTAGTGTTTATTGTAATTATAGGTTCACAGAGCTGCATATAGGAATTTGTATCCTTAATATAGTTGACTGTGTGATAGAGGCCTATTTTTATTATGGCCTTTGACTTAAAACATTTCCTGAGTTGTATATTTAAATTTAAACTTTTAAATATAAAAGCTCATGGCAATGAGAATCTTGTATTATAAAGCTACAGACCTGCGGACCTCAAAGAGCTCTCAATTATTTCAAAATGGGAATAATAGTACCATTTTCCGTCTTCCTTTCCAGCCTGCAAGAGAAATTGTTTGACTAGGTATTAGTTGTGTTTCTGGTTTCGCATTGCTACTGTGCTAAGAAAGACAGTTTACTGGGGAAACAGTGTATTTTAGGTATGCTAACTTGGTAAGATTTCAGACACAAAGTGGCTTGCTTTCGCAAGCATGCTGTGGAAGTGCTGGGGTTTTTTTAAGGGCAATTTTATAATCACAAAAAAGCAATATGATCTTTTGCTCCGTGTCAGTCTCAGCAGCATTAGGGATTTCATTCGGGCTGATGATGGACTGGACTAATCTCACAAGTATCTCACCTTGCGCTTCCACCGCAGCATCACAAACAGGCTGTGGCCCGTGTGGCTGCAGCCGAGCGCCTGCGAGTGAGATGTGAGTATAAGTGCAAGGTCCTGAAATGGGGAGGCAGATAAGAATGCATAATATATTGGAGTCTCAGGATCTTGCATTGCACAAGCACATGTTTTGAATGCATAGGACTGCTAATGCTGCAGAATGCTCCTTCCTTCAACTAAAGTTGTTACAGCTCTCACATATGGCTATAAAAACCATATGCCAGGGCTCGTGATTTTAGGCAGATCAATAGAAGACTGATGTGCATAAAAGCTGTGGGTTTTTTTTTATTTTTTAATATGTTTGGTTCTTAAGCCTCAGATGAGATCTTTCAGTCAGGATAATGATTGGAAAGCCCTCTAGAGCAAACCAGCAACAAAAACTGAGGATGTGGGTGTTTATTC
The DNA here is from genome assembly GCA_028565335.1 of Limnodromus scolopaceus. Classification (NCBI taxonomy): domain Eukaryota; kingdom Metazoa; phylum Chordata; class Aves; order Charadriiformes; family Scolopacidae; genus Limnodromus; species Limnodromus scolopaceus. The sequence goes on from JAOXNO010000001.1 coordinate 109,879,061, forward strand.
CATATCCTCAGGGCTTCAGAGCTCTGTCTCTGCTTCCTCTTAAAGTAGGGCAATAAATCCTCCACAGAAAGTAGGTTTGTATGTCTCCTCCTTCCAGAAACTGTGCAAGGTTTAATCTGCTCATAAAGTACAGTTGAGGTTTTTGATCTTTGTTTATTTTATATTAAACTGATTTTTAACACAGAACTCCACAACTTCCTCTACCTGGATTAAAAAAAAACAAACAACAATCCACCCCTCATGACTACCGTACAGGAACTTTCTTAGGCTCTTTTTTCTCCCAGGCTTAGTTGTAAGATGGCACAAGCTGAGCAGAATAGCCTCCTGCCAGTGCTGAACAGCCACCTCACTGTGTAGGTGGGATGCTCTGTTGGGATAAATGGGAAAATATGTCTGAAACCTCTGCAGCTGAGGAGTTGAGGCCTCTTGTGTCTCATATCCTGAGGAAGGCTCCTGATACTGAGCTTTGTTGCTAGAAAAAAATGATGGACCCAAGTTACCCAAGTTGGTAGGTGGCCATGGGGTGAGCCTGCACTTGAGGAAAAATAGGAAGGAAACTTCTTGCTTCCTCAGCACATCTACCTGCAGCCTGGTGGTGAGGGATGGGCAGCGCCAGGTCTCATCGCTTCCTTGTACCTCTTCTGTCCTAGGAGCAGTGGTGTAAAACCACAGGCATCTCCCCAGAATGGGATTTATGTGGCTTTACTGCAAGGGACCCTGGAGTTCAGATCTGAAAACTGAATCCACCTTCAGTCCGCATTTATATTGTTTAGATCCAGCCACAAGCTCAGTAGCAACTTCAACTAAAATTATACTGATTCCCAGTTCTTTAATATTGCCAGGAGGATAGAGACAGTGGGAGTTCTGAGGAATCTGCAAAATTATCATTCTTATTTGCATTATGTTGTTTCATCATTATGTTTAAGCGTGATATTATTTGATAAAAATCATGCTCAGAATGACGATTCAGTCCTCTGGTGGGACTGGTATATGTTCAGCCAAATTAAAGAGAGTTTGTTCTCAGACATATCACTTGCCTAAAAGCGCTGGGTTTTATTTTAATGATTCTGTGTCACAAATGTGCGCCTGCATTAAAATATCAAGGTAGACCAAAGGCAGTAGCAGTTATCTTGTCTAGGCACACTCTGCTGTGGTATTTCTGTAACAACGAGAGCCTATATGCCTGCATCCCATCAAAGCCCCATCTGGCCCTGCCGTATTCTAGACATGCCTGTCTGGACCAGGTGTTATGGATGTTAAATGTTTGCATGAGGTTTGCACTAGCTACTGTACACTCAGTCACTAGCGCCCTTCAAGGCGTCCCGACAAAAAGAGACTGCTGGGGGGAGAACACAGTGGATATCTAGGAAATCTCTAAGAGGCCTGAAAGGACAAGCAGAGATCAATCCCTCAGTGCTTCTTGCAGCCCAAGAACTAGGGACCATCAAATAAAATTACCATGTGAAAGGTTGAAAACAAGCAAAAAGAGGTGGTTCTTCACAAACACCTGTTTAGGCTGTCCGAGGATGCTAAAATGTAGGTTGGCTTAAGAGTGGCTAGGCAGGTTGTGGGAAAGACCTTTCCTCAGGGGAATTAAATACAAAACCACTGTCGCTGGGTCACACAGATTCTCTGAGCCACAACTTTTATATAAGGCACGAAGAATACCCACGGAAAGCAGCACTGCAAGCTTGCTGTGCTCCTACACTTCTGGTTTTGGTCACTATGGGAAGCAGGATGCTGGGTTTAGGTGGACCTTTGTTTTGACACCGTATATAGCCATTTGTGTGTTTCTGCTATTCCTTATTCTTCCTGTTCTCCTCTGGGTTGGCTTAGGAGAGCCTTGGTCATGCCACTGCTGTGCAGTGAAAAATTGGGTTTTTCTCTATTTTGAACCTTCATTGGAGGCTTTGGGAGGTGTCTTCTGGTCCCTGCTTAGGGCACTGATTGTGCATTGAAGAGGATCGGGGTGGGGTGTTGGTTGTTTTCTGTATAAACTACAGATCAGAAGTGGGATTGGGATGATGGATGAGATCTTTTTGTGGCTCCAGGTGTTTGTTTCTCTCAGAAGAGGCTAAGAGTTTCTCCTTGAACCTTGAACATGAACCTTTACTATGCCCCAGTGTCAACAGATTTGATAGAGGATGCCCTGACACCCTCTCTGAATCCGGCCAGAACTGGGCTTTCTGTCATTGGTAAACAGCAGACAGAGGTTTGACCAGCCCTCCTTGAAGGAAAGCAACTCTTTGCTGCCTGTCATCGGCTTGCTCCTCCTGACTTCCCCTTCATTTATGGGGGCTTTTAAGGATAACACGTATCCTGGGGCATGGAATAGAGAGTTTAGTTCTCTATATCTAGCTTTTATATACCTTTTTTATACCAATCATGTAAATTTAGGCCTTGCAAAATGCAGGCTGTTGACTGTTAAACTCTTTTGGCTACTGAATTTTGGCAGCCCACAAACTTTCATAGCAGAATTTCTAGCAACCCTATTGCCAAAACCAGCCCAGTGCTTTGACAGTGCAGGATTTCTATGCCAGAAAAACAAAAGATGAACTGTATTGCAACACTTTGTACGGGTAATGGGTACCAATGATATTTTAAAAAAGACTGGGCTAATGGCAGCTCAGTCTTTTGCTGCTCGTTGTTTATGTCAGCTCTGGGGAGACTTTATTCTGTTGCAAATAAGATGTTTCTAAAGACCATACCTGCAAGGCAAGTGATGATTATCTTTTGTAGTCGTGTGCCAGAGAGCACTGGCAGAGGACCAGGAGCTCCTTAATAGCTCCCCGGATGCTAAAGCCGGTTCAGCCATGGTTCAGCTTCCTTACAATGCCAATCAGCAGAGTCCCTCCAGGAGGTCACTGGGCAGCACGCATGCAGGACATGGAGTAAGATTCCAGGCCACACCACTGCTGATATCATAGAATGGTGTTTTGGAAGGGACTAGAGCAGGTTACTCAAAGCCCCATCCAGCCTGGTCTTGAACACCTCCAGGGATGAGGCATCCACAGCTTCCCTGGGCAACCTGTTCCAGTGCCTCACCACCCTCACAGTAAAGAATTTCTTCCTGATATCTAATCTAAATCTACCCTCTTCCAGTTTAAAGCCACTACTCCTCATCCTATCTCTACATGCCCTTGTAAAAAGTCCCTCTCTGGCTTTCTTGTAGGCCCACTTCACATACTGGAGGTGTCCCCAGAATGGTATGGTATTGTAACATCAAACTTGTCATTACTGGGCTGGATCCCAGCTAGCATGCAATGGTGGTGCATCCCCGTGTTGCCTGAATATTGCAGCTTCCCCCGGCTGTGACTCTGAGCTGTTAACGCTCAGCAAAGGACCAGTGTATTCAACATGGCACTTGCCACAGCCACATGGCAGGTTGAAGTACAGAGTTCAGTGCCCTCCCTCCAGGCAGCTCTCAGAGGGGTTCCTGGGGCCTGCACTTCCAGGAGCTTCATTGGGGCTGGGTGCCTCATGGACATCAGTGCCTGTTCCTGGTAAGCAGTGGCTGCTGTGCTTCTAGAGCCACCAGGCTGAGGACCTCCATGTCCCACTGCCTGGGGCTGGCCAGCGTGACCCACAGCAGGTATGGCATCCTCCCCAAGGGCCAGCCAGCTTCCTAGCACATAAAAAAGAGAAAAAAAAAAAAAATCCTAAAAATAGACCTCTCCAAAGGACTGTAGAAATCCTACTATGTGTCTGGAGCTTGGTTCCCTTCTGCCAGCCTGGCAGGGACCACTGCTGGCTGTATCTCGGGTTTGGTCCTGTCTCTGCCCAGGGGCTGGAGGGGTGCAGGGCTTTTTCCATAAATAGGGAGGTGGCATATAGTGTAAATGGGCCTTTGTCCGTTTCTCCTGAGCACTCACCCTAATGAAATGGGAAAAAGATCTCGCACTTGAAATGCTCTCCAGAGCTACAGCCTGAAGTAATACTTTGGCATAGTTAGATGGACTTGGTGTGGTGATCAGGGACTCAAAGTAACCGTAATTACCACATCCCACTTTGGACCAGCAGCATCATCGCTGCTATGATGTCCAGGATCTGCTTCCTGTGGGTGCTGGTCAGTCCCTGCTGAGGGGACTCTGCCCTCTGCCAGCTATTTTTTTCTCTCTCTCTTTTTTTTTTTTTTTTTTTTTTTAATTTATTAGCAAAGTTTTGAAAGAGGAATCTTTTGATCTAGGTGATATCTGATCTGAAATTGGTGTGGATGCTTTTCTTCACAGAGCTACCCTAGAGAAACCGGGTCACAAACCCAGGAGGCACTAGCTAGGGAGACTCGTTCTCTAATTCAGTGTCCAAATTCAACTGTGTTTCAACTAAGAATCACATGAAAGCCAGAATATTTTATTACCACTATATAAATCTCAATACTTATATTTGGAACCTCGAAAGATTTTTCTGTTATAGTCAGCCAAATAAGTTTCCCAGGACTGCAGAAAGTTGCAGGGAAGATTTACTGCTTGCTTCTTCTCGGAAGAAGGTGGAAGAGAGAATTACTGGGAGGCAGCAAGAGAGAAGAGCCATCCTGGCCTGACCGAATCAAGACCCTCACTTTCCAAGCAGTGGAAAAATTGCAGAGGAACACAACCAGGGTGCTGCACACAGCGTTATTTGTAATCTGTTCTCATATGTCATTAGGATATTTTCAATCTTGCTGCCTGGAGGCATTTTAACAGCGGCTTACCCACCACCCACAAAATCCATTAGTTTAAACAGTAAAAATGAGCCATTTGGGCCATTTGGCTACACAGCAATGGCCTTAAAATTGCTTTGGTAAGTGCAGATATAATGAGGATGGAGACTTCAGAGCTGTGCAAGGATCGGGACAGACTTAATGGAAAAAGCAGCGACTGCAAACTGTTCTCCGTAAGGGCAACGCGGGGCCTTGGTTTGCTTTTCCTAGACCACCCCGTAGCTGGAGAACCTAATTTAGCAAGAGGCAGGTACTGAACACAGAGCGTGGGATGCATTGAGCACGTTTTTCAGGCTCTTCTAGCATGTGCCTGGTAATGCTCACCTTGCACCTGGTACTTGCTGATCTGAGTGGGTTTGTGCAAACCAAGATGGGGACTGTCAGCATCTTTGAAAGCCAGCAGGTGTGTGAGTGGCCGAGGAGGTTGGGGTTGGCCTTCATGCCTGCCTGGCACTGCCCCTCCTTGCCAGGGACCACCCTCATCAGCTCTGCGAGCGCTCCCTAACCCCATTCCGTCAAACTATCATCTCAGCCTAGAAAACTTTTCCCATTAGATGTACCAACTCAATAGCCAGGGCTATTTTTGTTTTCATTATTTCCTCCCTCTAAGAGTAATTTCCCTGAGGCTGGAGAGCGGAATTTTGTTTCCAGTCCATAGCTGCATGTAACCCCCCCCACTTGGTTTACTGCTGAAGTGGATGATGCCCCATCAATCCCGCACTTGGAAGTGAGGTGCTTAGCTACCATCCTCTGTCAGCCTCGCTATTTTATGAGCCTGGCAAAATGTTTTTATTCACTCCTAATACAATCCTTTCACAATAAGGAGCTTGTACAGCTAGAGACAGGCAGGAGGCTGCCACAGTAACCTGGGAGCTGGGATAAATGGCCTGGCAGCTTTCAGGGCTGCAGCTATCGTGAAGCTTCAAGAACTTTTTTCACCCCTTGTGCTTTACGTGCACATCAAGGTGTGCAGTTATGGCCTTTCTTTCAGGGCTGTGCCTGTGAGGAGGGAATCGTAAAAACTGATCGCTTAATCAGTGCATAAAATGGAGTGATTCATTAGCTGTTTGTCCATGAGTAGCAAGAGCAGCACCAGTGTCTCACCAGACAAATAACCCCGTACCAGGAATCTTGACTGTCTGGGAATCACTGTTCCAAGTAATTGCATTTTTCTATAACTGGGATTGCATGGGATTATGGTATTATAAATGGGATTTGCTCTAAAGGCCAGTAGCCCTCTGTGTCTTATGGAATACTCCATCTTCTCCTAAAATGAATTTTCATAATGCTCCTTTAATGAGACTGCAGTAAATTGAATTACAACCTGCCTTCCCCCCAAGGTGGGATCTTTTTCCAGGATACTGGACATGCGCACGTAAGAGAGTCTTATGTACTCCCTTCTAGGGGTTACGTGTGGCCTATATAACAAGACATACACAGACAGGAAGGAGCCTAACCCTAAATATTTGTGAAACAAAACATTTTTGGTTCTTGTGGAGCAATTTTGGGCCTGAAGGTCTCTGTGCGCCACCACCCATTGTTCTGGCCTGGCTTTAAAAACTAGAGATGGTAAGTCCTCCGGGGACATTCTGCAAATTCTTTACAAAACACTGGTGCTCCAGGGCATGTAGGGCTTTCATCCCTTAGGCTGAATTCCCTGGATATAGCAGGGATGGGAGAACAAAGGGAACAGACACATGCTTGGTGACAGGCAGGGGGAAGCTCTGTGGTTTTTCCTGCTACTGGTTCAGAGTAGCAGGTGCCTCTTGAGGAGCAGCAGGATGCCCTGGCTGTCCCCTCGTTGAATGAACATACCTTGCTGGCAGCTGGCTAGCATGGCTGTGTCCCAGGCCAGCAGGCAAACTGGCCAAACAGGTGAGGTTTTGTGGAAGATCATGGTTGGGGAAGAGGGATGAGTCAGTACAACAGGGCTGGCAGCTGTCCTCTTGTCTTAGTAGGGGTCTGCAGCGACTCGCCCCCTCTCCTGAGCTGTGCAGCCCCGCGACACCTCGCTGGGGAGACAAATGCCACAGGAGAGGGCTGGACAAGAGGCTGCCGTGGCTTGCAGATAAAATGAGTTATCAAGACGCTTTCCCTGCACATAGATCCTGCTGTCTTCATTCTGCCCCTAGCTCTCCTTCCTCAGTCCTACTTTAGTTAATCTGGTTGCTACAGAGAAAGAGTAATTAGCTTTCTTTTTCATGCAACATGCACTTCCAGTTTTACCTCATAACCATTATTAGTTTCAACAGCTGATCTCCAAGCTCAACCTGAGAGGTCCTTGCTATGAGCTGGGTACAGAAGCCACCTTGAAGATTGTTGTGGTTTCATCTCTTGGCAGGTGAGCCTGGTGGTGTGGGTTACTGTGCTCTCCCTGTGCTGCAGGCGTGACCCCAGAGGCCCAGGGGTTGAAGGAACCTCTCAGTTGGGCTTCCAGCCAGCAAGGGGCAGAAGGTGGCGGGCTGGGGTTTACATACCACCAAAGCTCACCAATGGCTTTGCCCCCTTCCCACAGCTTTTGGGAAATAAAATTACTGGCAGTGCCATTTTACTCTTCCTGGGCACCCGCTGCCTTGTCACACAGTACCAGGCTGGATGGTCTTGCAGCCCAGGAGGCTCCTCCTTGTGCTCACTGATGAGGCAGGTCGCTGGGCACTGGTCTCATGGGGAAGGTGACAGCAATGGAACAGCGGTGGTGAGAGAAGAGCTTGCTGGCAAGTTACTCCTGGGGATGGGCAGGGAGGCAGGAGGGGGGTAGTCATTGACACCCCTGCGTGAGCGAGGGTGGCTGGTCAGCACAGAAACACACCACCACAATGGGGCTCCTCCAGGAATGTATTTATTTACATTAAAACACTATTATACAAACTGAAAGAAAAAAAGAAAGAAGAAGAAGGAAAAAAAACCAAAAGAGACAACATCTTAGAGGGGCAAATGGGCCAAAGTCAGCGCCCCTCACTCCCACCCTGCCTTGCTGCCACCTTCTTTCTGCTCTGGTCCAACTGCAACTGCTGTGATCTGTGTAGGAAAATCCCTTCCCAACCCTCTCTCTGTGTGAACATCTATGTTTTCTGTTTAAGTGGCTTTCAGAAATCCTTGTTTTCTGCCTCCAAAGAAAACTCTTGCCCAAACGTTTTTTTTTTCTTAATTTATTTATGTAACACGGTGTAGAAAGCTATCAATTCATAAGCAATGGTTCTGTACAATCATCCTGCAGAGGATCCCTGTTAATTTTCGACCAGCAGGCACTTTTCCCCCCCAAGAAGTGCTCACAATTAACAGGGATTCTTTTTAATATTTTTTTTTAAGATCAAAAAGATACATGGAAAAGAAAATAAAGTTTACCTTTCAATGCCTAAAGTGTGCACATAAAACAGGCACAAAGAAACGAATGTGTATTCCCATGATTTCTACGTCACTAATACAGCAGGAGCAACAATCTGTACAATAAAATGCAGCTGCAGAGGAAAAGAATTTCAGTAACTCATCTGGAATACTTTTTAAAAAATGTTGTTTTACTTTAAAATGCATAGTGATCAGAAAAAAACGCTCAGCAAAGAGAAGCAGCTAACCCCCACAGACACAGAAAGCATCCCCCATCAATTCTTAAAGCATATTTCAATTAGGACTTAATTTTTGTCACAAATCACAAGAATAATATACAACTGGCTAAAGGAGCTACATGATAAATAATTGGGAAAGAGAATCTATCCATGCACTAGTTAAATACAGCTAACCTCTTTACAGTACACAAAAAACATTCATTAATAATGTAGTGTAAAGACTGAAATGTAAAGAGAAAGAGAGAGAAAATACATTACTGATTTTATTAATTCAAGTTCAGGCATCTACTTGTGTTACAGCACAGCTGTCAAAAGGCGAGAATGAGTAAATAATAAAACAGAGTGTTTTTCTTTCTTTCCACATTATTCTATAACTGAACACCGATGGGCAGTGAAGCAATCATTCTGCTGTCCAACTCATGAGGCTGCTGTGGTGTCCTAGTTCTGCATCTGTTCAAAGAACTTGTAGGTGGGATTTTCATAGCCATTCTGCTGCATCTTGGAAAGGTGGCGCTCCTCTGGTGTCACTGCAGCATCCACCTGCCGAGAGAAGAAACAACCAGGGTCAGATTCTTGCTTAATTCACAACATAACCCACGTTTCCCCACTTTACAGCCATCCAGCACACTGTGTACCCTCTCCTGTGCATTCAGGAAGAAAACATCCTCTGAAACGCAAGACAGTTTGTTTGACAGGTTCTTCCTTACCCATCTCCCTTTTTTTTTTTTTTTAAACAAAAAGCAATAATAAGTTAGGGCCCAAGCTCAGTCCAAATGTCGTAAGGAAATCTAAAATAAAGGCAGCTGGGAAGTCATGGGGATACTTCTCCACTAGACAGAGTATTAAATCTAGTCCCTAGAGGCTATAACATTGTCTGAAGAGGCAACTATTTCTGAAAACTCTTCTAAGTTACCATAGGGCAGGACTGTGAGTAGCCTCAAGAACAAAATCAACAGACAGCACTGCACTCAGCAATAAATGAGAAGCCAGCAAACAGCTTTAAAGAGCAACTTGCAAGAGCCGGCCCTTTCAGCTTGGAGAGTCATAGTACACCTTTTGGACAGAGTAATACGCAGGCGAAGGTAAGGCAACAGGAACAATTCTGCAACTCATTTTTTTACTGCAAGACTTCAAAGCCAGGTGATCAAACTCAGCAGTTTGAATCTCCCCCCATTATTAGGTCTCCTCCCAGGATATACATTGGTATATGTACTTGGGATCAACTGGATCTCAAAAGGAAAGAAAAACCTCACTAAAAAGCTGAAGGAAGTGGCCTGTAACTGCCTTCTGTCTATACTGTACTCCCAGATCCATTGCAGATGTCGTGGTCTCAAGACCAAGAAGAACTAATTGGAAAAAATGAGGGTAGCAAGGAAATGCCAGAGTAGCCAGACACAAGCTGATGAAAAATATCCCTTGCACTCACAGAAACAGAACTGCTCTGGCCCCAAGGATGACTTTGGTTCAGTTTAGTGACGAAAAGCTTGACATGTCTGTGCTGATTTAAGTATTTCTACTTAACAAAAATTGACCTTTCTTGATTACTTGGAAGACAGGCATAAAGACAGTTCAGTCAAGACTTGTCCATTGAATACCTGCTGCTCCACAAATTATTTTCTTCCTTCACTGAACATTACAGTAATATAAAAGTCCATCAAATTAGAGTGGGTGAGAACAGTATCTAAATGTTAATTAGGTATTTTACCTCTGCTGTAATACAGCTCAATAGCTGCTGTGTGTTCAAAACCTACTATATCCTGGCTATCTTGCTAACCACCTATGAAAATGGAGCTAAGAAAGTCTGCTTGTCAGCTATTTCATTTGATATCAGATATATCCAGTGTTTGACAGCTCTTAAGAAAGAAGTCAAAAAGTTAATTGTACACTGTCAAAAAATCGAAATCAGGAAGGTGCATAAGACTCTACACTATTAGGTATGAACATTTTCCTGTGACTTCCTGTAAGCAATGACCTTTAGGAAAAACAGCCATTTAGTTTTAGCTCAAAAATAGCCCTTTGGATAGGTATTCTCTCAAGAAGTCGTATATATAGCAGGCTAACTTACTCTAACCTGTCAATAAAAAAGCAAGGGAGAAGTACTTAAGGCTGATACTCATTTTAAATCTACTCTATAATACTGGAAATAACTCAGCTTAGTGAGGACAGACTGTGACCTTCGCTGTGTTGTTATCTGATACCCTGGAGAAAGATTAAAGGTATGTTCTTCCATGCTTGGGACAAATGCACACAGCTCAGCTTATTTTTGCAGCCGTTCTTCTACTGCGGTAGGTTATACCACAGCACCACCTTTCCCAAAGTACCACCCGGAAAATAAGCTCCTCTCAGAGTCATCTTCGGTCTTCATGTTCTTTTTACTTGTTACTTCTGAGAAGAAATGGTTCTCTCTGTGGCATGTGCATTGGGCTGCTCAGATGACCTGCTAACCCCAAATCTGATCTGTTCAGATTTCATATCTGTGCCCCTTCTAAATCTCCTAATCGATGTTCCAGTTCTCAAACTGCATTTTCAGTCAACATTGTGTCTTCCATCAAATCCATTTCTTATGCAATAATTGCTTATTTTTGTGAAATACGTAACTTCAAGGATAACATACTGCTTTTACTTGAAAGCTATTGTGAAACTCTCCATAGCTGGGAGCCCTGAGCCTTCCAGCCTTGACTCCTGCCAGCAGGAAACAGGATGCCCAGCAGAAAGGTCACTGGGCTGAGCTGACACAGTGCTCCCTGTGTTTCTGATTCTGCAATACAACTTGGCCTTTTTGCTGTTAAAATACTGCCATTCAAAGGCTGCCTTTTCTCTCTCTCAAGTTGCATTTGCACAGACTAATTCTCCTGTGCAACAAACCCCAAACCCATCTATTTCTTCACCTCCTGCAACACGCTTTCAGGCAGTGAGATCCTATTTACGGAGATGGCATTCTTGCTTTAAGCTGCTCTTTCCAGATTTCCCTTGTTTTAGAAATCAGGGGGGAGAATAAATAGTCTTTTTCTTTCCCTGCCCTCCTCCCTCTCCAGAAGTGACAAAACAACCTTTTTCTTTTCTACTGAAAGATGCAAGCTTCCCCTGGGCAGCCCACATGAGTGGCGAGTGCTCAGTGCTCAGCTTGGCTCTCAGCGACCATTTTGACCCATCAAGGTGGAATTTCACAGCCCGTCTCCACTTCAACTTCTACACCCAAATATCCCCAAGACCTTTCTGTACAACAACGTGCTCAGCGGCGGGCGTGCACCCGTGCACTTGCATTTTAAAGACCGGTCTGTGCCTGCTGCTCAGGTCTCACCTGTGCCCAGCAGAGAGGGCAGCGGTGGGGCTGGATGAGACGCAGTGATAGCTGCCACAACTCACAGCACTCATCTCTGCAAGTGTCTCCAGGGGCTGGCTTGCCTCCTGCTGCTTTACCTGTCCTTTCTCCAGGGGTTGCCAACCTCTCCCCCCACAAGAAGGATATACAGTGAATCAACTTCTGACAATTCCTTGATGCTACTGCCATTCAGCAGAGCACTTGGTTTTGATGCATGTAATCAGTATAACAGCAGTAGGTCCTAACAAACCCAAATTCCATGTAGGTTTTGTACAAACTTGTAAAAGGCCTAATCCCTACCCTGAGGACCATGCAAATTTAACAGTGTTAACTATTTCCATTGTGACAATGTCACCGTATGCCATCTGCTGCTGCTACAGGTGTCGCCAACACGGCTGCGAAGGGAAGAACAAAGCAGGGAAAATGGCAAGTGTTCCCGTAGCGTTTCCAGCACTTACAGAACATAGTAATACAAAGCAAGTGCAGAGGAAAAGCCACTCTTCCTTTTGTTCTTGAAGGGGCTGCTGTAAAATCAAGTCAGCCCTGGTTCTTCTGCACCACAACACCATGCTACAAGAGTATCTGGTGCTTCTGCAAATCAAGAAATGGGAGCCTCTCAATTCACAACTAAACCCACCAAGAGATTCTCTTCTAGCATGAAATTAAAGCGCAATATAAAACTCTCGGGTTGAGGAATTGGGGGTCTCTCTGTACTAATACATGCCTGAGAGCATCTTCCTTTCTAGGAAGCTCCCTGCCCTAGGCTGGGGTGCAAAGGAGGGGCACGCCAGAACCTGTGTTGCATTCCTTCATATTTTGTCTCCAAACAACACTGCATTGAACTCTGTCACCCGTTTTAGCTTAAGCCTCCCACTCAGCACTTCTTATTCAGGACTAGAAGATGTGATAAGCACACAGCATAACCTGCTTGTGGGAAAGAAACAGGGTAAGGCAACAACATAAATAAAAAAGAATCAAAGAAAGTGCAAGGCAGAAGAGACTAAAAAATTGGCAAGAAACTAGAGAAACTTGGAAGAAAATCAGGGAGGAGAAAGAGATTAGTAAAAAATATGAGGACGGACAGTAAAATCAGAGTGAACTTTTAACACTCTTGCACAATATTTAATCTCACAAAAGTGAGATTAAAAAAATCTCACTTTGATAAAACTAGTTTATAGTGAAAGTCCAATAACCTCTGAAATATTACATTTATAGATGAAAGGGATTTATTGAGGCTCCTGCTTGCAGTCTTAGTCAATTTCTTTTTAAAATTTCCTCTTTAGCCTTTAAAATTACTAGTGTCAGTACTTCCTCTCCTTCCTGTAGCTCTCTGCCGCAGGGTAATCCATCTCACCACCATCCTACGTGCACTATTGCTCCTCCTGAATGTCTTTTGTTCTACTCACTTTTACCCATTTCGACTCTGCCAAACTCTTCCTCTCGTTCCTTGCAACCTCTGTCCTAGGTATTGCTCTGCCAAACGACACGCCTTGAACCCGATTATCTCCTTGTCAGTAAATCCCTAAAGCCCTTTACCATTTTAAGAAGCTTTTTGCACCCATTATGGAGGTGGCAGAAGTTGAACACAGCATCACTTCTCTTTTCTACAACATGATGCCTCTTGAGACCACAGCTCAGTCAGGTACATGACCTCTTTTGAAACTGTTTGTCCATCTACCCCCTCCTGCTCCAGTCCATGGATCTTTCACACAGAAAATCCCAAGGTGGAATCAGGAAGATGGTAACGCTGCAGAAAAATCCATGTGCTGCCTCTACACACATGGGGCAGATCAAGTGCCCAGACAGGAGGTGCTGGCAGCCCCCAGAGATGCACTGAGCACAACACTTGTTTGAATGATGGTAAATTAACACTGCCTAATACACACCTGCAGGTGGGACTTTGAAAGATGGACTTTGGAGAGTACTACAGCAATTTTAATGGCTTCTTTGCTACTGCTGAGAGCCATCCCCTTACCCCTGCTCCCCACACGTACATATATAATAGGTCATTTTCAATCACTTGGTCACTTACTTAACTGTGGCAGTCCTGCTCCTGGAGGGGCTGAACTTTTGAAACATTTACATTCTCAGACTTGGAAGAAAATGATTATGACACTTTTGCTAAACAGGACAAATATATTCCTCCTCAGAGCTTCAAAAAAAGGCTAACAGGACTTTTAATAACCTCTTTTGTCAAATAAATAGTGAAACGAGGAAAAGTACTACAGTCAGAGTTGACTTTTTGGAAGTTAAGAATACAGGTGGAACAGGACCTGTTTTGTCATCTTGCATGCATTATCACAGAGTTAAATTCCCACAGTAACTTCTGGCATGCAACACACAGGTGGCAAGACTTGTTAAAATACACTCAGCCAACCCAGAGCTGATGTACGGTTATTTTTACATCGAGTGACTCTGCTCTTTCATGCTTTTTAGTGCATAGCACATTGAAGGTGCACTGTTGCTAAATAAATTCACCCTCTTTAGAATGGAACAGCTTAATTTTGAAGATATTTTAATATTAAATATAAATTGTATCTGGATCTTTGGATGGTTTTTTTTCCCTAAAGTGCACGCTACAAAATTTTCATCAACCTAGGACAAAAATAGATGTTATGCCTTTCTTGCAGGAAGCTCAGACAGTGAGGCTCTGCAGTCTGCCAAGACCACAGAGCAAGTCTGGCAGAATCAGGAATCCTGCCTGCCAGTGCCAGACACAATGCAGCCAATTTACAAGGCGACACCATCTACAGTGTGGTACTATAAATCAACTAATATTCTTGGTAGTTCCGCATGCTATAGCTTTATGGTTTTATCTGTAAAAATTTTTATTCCCCAAGTGATGCTGAACTTTGACATTAATTTCTTGTTCAGCTTGTGCATGTTATTTCTAGTCCAATGTTTCCAAGCTCACTGTCACTGAAGAAAGCTTGTAAGAATCCAGGATTACCTTTGCCACATCATCCTATCAGGTGAAGCCCACCTGAAATTTAAAGGTCATACTGCCGTAACGGTACATCCACATTCAGTGTCTGATTCAGGGTTTTGGCCTAGCAAGCCTCCTGGACTATTCTGTTGTTGCTAAATTCAGCCAAAGGAGGGTCTTAAGTTGCACAACTGTTGGCAGCAGCTATCAACTAGGTGGTTTAAGACTAAAACCTGTTTCAGTTTTCTACAAAAAGAGCTGTAAGCTGCCACATGGAAAGTTAAAGCTGATTCTTGCTCACTATTTTCTGCCTCTCGGTCCAAATTCTGCACAGCTTGCTGTCTGCTCAAATCTCACCCCAAATGGTTGGTGCTCTTCTGACCATATCTTTTTGGGAGGTTTCAAACCATGTGGGCAACCACATCACGGACACAGGGACACACAAGCACAGGCTTAAGACAAAGGCTTATTCAAATACTTTTAAGACACTTCATTGCCTCAGATGATGGAGTACATGCATGAGGAAGCATGTGTATCTCCAGCAAGAACAAAGCAAGGTTCATTTGACTCAAGGTGAAACCAACCTAACTGTGGACTTGAACAAGACTTACTTACAATCAAAAATTTAAAATACGGCTTTGTGAAGGCAAAAACATACAGAAGTTTCAAATGCTGGGTAAGATAAGTACTATCTGCAAAGCAGATGCTCACACAGCAAACTAGATATCAATACACAAGTGGAAAAAAAAAAGTTACATGATCCCCTTCTAGTTCTCATAGTTAAGTTTTAATGCTGACAGAGATCCTTTCTTATATCCAAGCAACAGATGAGGTATTTTAAGTTACTGTAAACCGACCACAAATTTACTTGGTAGACTGGGAAAAGACAAAGGTTTT
>JAOXNO010000001.1:109894567-109918738 GCA_028565335.1 Limnodromus scolopaceus
TATAGGGAAAATCCTTGTAGTGTGCAGCAAAATCCACCTAAGACCTGCCTCAAATGTTTATTTGCGAGCTAAATAGAGAAATCCATGTATGTGCATTCCCAACAACAATAAAACCAGAATTTTCCTCTTGAACAGTATCTGCTCATTGGCAACTGTTAAATTTCCCATAAAATGAACTTTCACATTATGAGGTGATTGGTCTGGGATAGTTCCAGAAGACATTCTTGTGGTTTTACACCCAATTTATGGTTTATATTGTGTCTGCATTCACAAAATAAGGCAATTTGATTCAACTCTGCCAGATACAACACTCCAACTCTGAACATTAGGCTAGCCAAAAGCATGGTTTCTTCATTTGTAAATACATCTATAGAGCAGTGTGTTGACTGTGTTATACATGTGACAGCAGTTGTGCTTAGTAGTCTTTTCTTACCTCCACAACCCCATGATGAATAGATGTGTACTGCTTCTTCTTCAGCATCACCAAAGTAATGACAATCACTGTTGCTATGACAACACCTCCCACCATTAGTCCAATGATGGCACCTTTATTTGAACCCACATCTTCAGCAAAGAACACCTACAAAAGAAAAATAAAGGAAGGTGTCTAATAAAAAGTTCAGTGTATTCAGCTAACCTGTCCAGCTGCCACAGCAATATAAAGCCTATTGAAGTTATCACTAATTAAGCATCATTGTATGTCACCTTAATTATTCAAAACTGTATCGGTGTACCACAAAGCTCTCATAATTGGAGAAGAGCAATTTGGGAAACCTGTATTGCCTGTGCTGCAGCAGTGCTGTGGCTAAAGGGAAGACTCATCTCCATGACTGCTTCACATGGGTCTTCAATAGTCACTTTTATTTTCTCTTGGGGGAGCAAGTCAAGCTAATTACAAAACGACTGATAAGCTTGTAGAAGAGTAACCAGGGAGCATCAAGATTTCTCTATTATTTGAATACTAATCATGAAAGTGTTCATAAACCTACATCTGTGCAACTTGTTTGGACTACGTCTGTCGCATTTCTTCAACAAAGGATCTGTAGGAAAACAGCAAAACTTGCCCACAACCAGCTGGGAAAATTCTCACACCAGAGAGACAGAAGTCACAAACCAGGAGCATGATGATTTAAGTAACCACCATGGATGGATCAAGATTTTGCAGGGCAAAGGGAGAATTAACTACACCTGGATGACAATACTCATGTGAGACCTAGACGAGGTAACAGTTGTGTGAAAAACAGAGAAGATCCACTTGAATTATATGTACTGATAAGGCAAATAAGTAGAGAGCAAGATGCTTTACTATGCATTTAATAAGACTGGCTTTTAACAACAGAAGCCGATATGAAAAGTGGGTGATTGTTTTCATTGCCCTGCTTTGTATTCAAGGAATATGCTGGATTATTTTACATCTATGCATACTTTGCAAACCTTTTGTCCGCTTGTCAATAGCAGGCTTTTATTACTATTATTTTTAACGAAAATGGGCAAAAAGGATTAGAGAATAATTTACATTCACAGAATTGTAAGACTACCTCATTCTGAAAGACTAAATACTTTGACAAGTATTTAACAAAAATGCAAAGGGAATCAGGAAACCATCTGAGAATTATAATGAGCTGTATAACATTTGCACTCCTTAAGAAACACAGTCTTCCTCAGAGAGGTATTAAAGCATGCAGTATAAATATTTATATTGTTCCTAGTCATAAGCAAGAAATGTGTTTAAACAAAGTTAAGAATTCACTAGAAAGTACACACAATGGACACCGTTGGCATAAGATGATGTGAAGCAATAATTTCTTCTGTCAATTTTACCTGCCCAGGACTGAAATTCTGTTACCATACTATTTTGGAGCCCTGTGAAGTGCCCCAGCTAATGTACGTGTGCAACAGAGGGAGGCCTTAGGCAGTCTGGGCCATGAAAATCAACTTAATGTACAGTTAAAACGTGAACACCCATAAAGGAGAAAATAACTGCAATTTCAGCTCAATTCAGAAGTTTGCGTGTAAAATACAATACGCAGCTGAATTCAAAGCAATATCCTCAGGAGACCGTCTCAGTAAATCCTACGAGGGCACAGGAGAAGGAAAACACAGATGAAAGTGTTTTCTGCTTACTGCTTTTGAATTAAAGCTAATGAAGAAGGGCATCAGCCAGGATATGGCATGTGGTAAACAAGTAATGCCCTGTAAGGCATCAGTCCAGCACCTTCTCAGCAATATTGGACTCCTTGCTCAGTCTCACTTGAAAAGATAACCTAGAGGACATCTTACTAATTTCTAAATAATGGTTGTACCTGTCACTAAGAAGCATGGCATAAAATGCCTTAAAAGGCTGGAAAGGTTCTGTTTTAAGCACCACACAGATTACCCTAGTGCATTCCCTATCAGCCACCGTGGTAAGAGTAGTTTCCAGCACCAAACTGCTCAGGATGGTATCAGGATGGTAAGGGTAGTTTCCAGCACCAAACTGCTCAGGATGGTATCAAACCACTTAAATGTTAAAGATTGCTGCTGGGAAGCGCACATGACACAAGATCAATAACGACTGTGTCTAAAACATGTTCCTGCAAGTTCCTCTTCCCTTCAGTAAACTCACACCGCTTTACTCCATCAGGATGTTTAACTCATCTGAGCTAAGCACGTCAGAATTTCCCAAATTAGTGCTAATGCATTTTGGATTAGCTCGTCAAACTGGGAATTCTCAGTTCTCGGCATCAAAGAGATGGCAGAATATCTTTTCACACAGTGATTGCCTAGTTCAAATGCAAATTTGAGTCCCATGTTAATTTTAATTTTCAGCACTACTTAGCTTTAAGAATATATTAAGAAAAAAGCTTTCAAGTTTAATATCAGGATATTGAAAGTCACGGAACTGAAATCTCATCATGTAATATACCTTTACAATAGAGGAAGCAGAAAAGGTTTATAGTCAACACTGCTGTATAAGTTCTTCATTACTTATTAAGGGACTGAAAAAAGCTTTTAGAAGATGTTTATTCTTACTTACATTGCTTTTGGTTGTTATTTTTGTGTTCATAAGCAGCACAGTTCAAATGGGGAGCAATATTTTGCTCCTACCTGCCCTTTACCTGTTAATAATTTAATATATCTTAAGGAACAGAACACAGATACAACCAAGTACAAATTAAAATTAAGGCCAGTGCAGAATCTCCTCTTATCCCAAGCCGTGAGAACAATTATGCTCCATGGAGTTCAGCCTCCTTCATGCACTACCACCATCTCATTTGACAGAAAAGGAATCTATTGCTGAAATGGTGTCACTCTACTTCTTGTTGCACCACGCTGTGTGTCTCCATCAAGCATTTTTTATTTTCCTTTTAAAATTTCCTTAGCATTTTCCTTCCACTGCATCCCTTCTCTTTAGTTATGTGACCATGAGAGATGGACTGTGGGACAAGAGTTGCCCATATGACCACAGCCAGACCACATGGCAGTGCAAGGGCAGGAACCGTCAGAATTTCCTCTCATGCGAGACTTAATGGCTTTGCATCCTTTCTGCTGAAATTATTCCTGGTTTACTCTTATTTAAGAGAGAACAAGAAAAATCATAATCTGTTCACGTGAAAGCTTTTTGTTGGCACCTTCAGCATCCACATCACTCAGGGGAAACAAGGCCATAATTGCTTCACTACTTCAAGACTGAAAATCAGCAACTCAAAGCACACGTATGGAAAGTGTTGTTTGTTCACTCACCAGCTTTTGATGATGAACTTCATATCCTGAGTCATGCCGGAACTCCGCATCCATCTTCACTTCAGATATCTCTTCTGTTTTAACATTGGTCAACCCGGAACCTGCATTGCACCGCAAGGACAATTCGTTAAAGTCATCGACTCAGTCGTGCTCTGCTTACCTCCACCATTACAAGAGCAGGAGGCAACGGTACCATTCATGCGGAGGAGGTATGATGCAACGTGAAAGGGAACTGGGAGGAATGTGAGGTTCATCTGATGTTTCAGTCCCACTGAGGTGACACAGAATGAGCTGGTAAAATTTCTCCTCTGTTAAACGTTCCTTAATCCACTGCAGCTATGTTGGTACCAGCATCAAAGGCTTTCAGCGCGAAACACCGCAAGAACTAAGCCGCGAGGGACCAACAGTGGACTCCTGAATTGGCTCACAGGATGCAGACAGATCTGCTCTGACAGCCTCTTCAGCAATGTCAAGAAAATTTGGTGTTTAGGCTGAAATCTTCCTCCTCCCTAAGCTCAGTCTGCTGTGAGGAAAAAAACACATACCCATGGTGTAAGGTGGGGAACCCCGGATATTATATTTTCTTGCTTCCTGTGAGTCTGCACCTTTTGCACAAATATGCACAGAGTAATTAAAATGTTGGAAGTATACACAGTTTTTATTTGGTTTCAGATTTCAGACTGCTCAGAATTAATATGATTCAAGTCTAGACTTCTGCCTAAGACATGAAAACTGTCTGCCTTGATTAGAAACACACAGTAAAGCAAGTAAGCAAAGCCTGCAATGATTTTAATTGTAGATAGTTTGCAGTCCTGTTCTCCCTTTTTGGGTGTGAAAGGGACATGCTGCACTTGTCTAACTGGAAAGAAGGCCAGGATTTCCTCCAACAAAATAGCCTTAAGACAATGAGCAGACAGACTTGCAACAGCTGAGCAGTGCATCCTGTATGTGTATCTATGAATATATCTATGTCCCGAAAAGCTGGCTCTGGCTTATACAGAACATATGGGTATTCATGTAACTGGTTATTTTCCTTTCAGCACCAACTGACTGACATTTATATTTCTTGGAGGTATAAACACTGCAGAAGCACACTGTTTATAAGTTATTTCTTCACCCTATCTAATGTGATAAGAACAAACTCGTTCATATTCCTTGTCTATATTTATTTGAGCATTTTACCGTACCACTCCGGCTCCTCTTTCCAAGCCTTCATTCTAATTCTTAGTATTTTGGGGTGACCTTAAGCTCTGATGCAGAGGAAGAACCTCTTCTAAAATTCTCAACGCTACTGACTGCTCTTGTGCTCCACCATCTCTCTGGATTGTCAATAAATTCTTGACAAATTCCATGTGCCAATGAGCTCCACAGTCTAAAATAGTACTCAATGCAAGAATTATTTAATCCCCGTTTATTGCCTTCGAATGTGCAATTTCTTCTGTGCAATTTTCTTTAAATGCTGATTTTTTTTTTTTTTTTCTGTATTATGAGTCAGCAAGAATAGACCTTCCAAGAACGTCTCTGGACTGTACAGACAATCCCATTCTAAGGCTCTGGTCTTTCTTTTCATAGTAAATCATGCAAAGGAGAGAACAAGAATCACCTTCATGTGGTAAAGTTTTTATGGTTATTTTCTTGAACAGTCTGAGTGCCCCATGAATTCTACCTTAGTGTCTTCTTTTTAAGGAATAAAGCACTTGAAGATCTCAAATTGTTATTAAGCATCTGATTTTTGATGCCACATTACAGTACTGACACAAGTATGTTATGACATGACATTTATATATGAGAGACAATTTCTAAATGCAAGAACTGTAAAGTACTTAAGGAATTGCAGTTTGAAAACAGACCATGACATTCTGTCAAGGAAATGCAGGAGGAAATGTAAATGAAGGAAATAAAACCCACATGGTACCTAAAAAGAGGTTTAACTTTCTATCCTTGAATCAGCTATGGTTAGTTTTCCAAACTAAAATAAGAATACAAATTGCTTTCCTTTGTGCATCTTCTCAAAATAGCCCCTACACCTGTGTCAATGGGAAGCGAAGAAAATGAGAATGCGTATCTGGCACAGAGGCGCCTCTTCAACCCCCCTTTTTTTGTTTTTAGGAGTAAAAGGGGAGGGGGAAAAACCCTCCCAAACCCCTTAGAGCCCTGTCACTGGAAGAGTTAGAAATCACATGGGAAATAGTGATTCGGCTTGGAGTGAACCTGGATTTCCAAAAAGTCTTTGAGAAGGTCCCCCATAAAAGCTCTGGCAGAAGCTAAGATTGCAAGGATTAAGAGTGAAAGTGCTACATGACTTTTCATAACTGACTAAAAGATAGGAAATTAAATGTAAATACACAGCCATTTTTCACAATGGAGGAAGGTTACCAGCATGGTCCCACAAGGATCTGTGCTGTGCTGTTTGTAAAGTGATCTGGATAAGGGAGTGAATAGTGACATGACAAAGTTTATTGACAAAAATTAAAAGGAAAAAGAGGATAGTCAAAGTAAAACCAGCTGCAAAGAACTGCAGAAGGATATTTCAAATTCTGAGTGCACAATAAAAGGGAAATGGTATTCAATGTTGATACAACGTGAAGTGGTGCTTGCAGGGACAACACAGCCCTAACTATACATACACAACAATAGGCTCTACATAAGCTCTGTTCCACCCAGGACAGAGACCTTGCAGTCACTGTGGATAACTCTCTGTTGGCAGCTGGCTCAGTAGCAGTCAAAAAGAAAGCTAGGAGTAATTATGAAGGAACAGAGAAAAAAGAAAACATCATTACACCACGATATAAATGATGCGTGCTTATTTTAAATCTGGCTATCCATTCTGGTCACCCCACTTTAAACGAAGGCAGAAGAACTAGAAAAGATACAACGCAGGAAGACACAGACTGTCACTGGTATGGAATGGTTTCTGTACAAGAAGGACTAGACAAATCAGGAGTCTTCAGACTGGAAGAGACAACCTAGGGGAAACACTACCGAGGTCTGTATGACTGTGAATGGCAAGGAGAAAGTCTACAGGAAACGGTTATTCATTATTCCTTCTAAGAAAGTACAGGACACCAACATGGCTATGACACAACTAACAAAAGAAAGTGTGCATATATATATAATCTGGCATAATGCAAAATCGGACTGTGGAACTCATTGGCACAAATCATGAGGATGTTCAAAATACAAATGAACAAATGCAAAGAAGAAAGGTTCACCTAGGGTTACTAAACACAATGCTGAAAATACAATTTCCAGTCCTGGAAGTCTATCAATGCTGGATGCCAAAAGCTCAGCGGATGTGCCAGGCGTATAAAGCAGAGGTGAAGTCTGTAAGTATCCTGTATGCACCACTGCTAGAGGCAGGATAACCGGCTTGGATACTTCTGCTCTTGGGCTCTGACCACTTTCAGTGAAAGCAAGCTACAATAGCTTAAACTGTGAGTATTTGTTGGCTTCAGTTAAACAGAGCCAAATGCCCCAGGCAGGAGTTACAGCAGCATTTCAGGGGGAAAAACAGGTCAGGAGTCTTCACATCAAAGAACAATAGAGGGTGTTAAGTTCATCAGTAGTCTCAGCTGCTGGAAAAACGCAGGCTCAGGCACCCCTAAAGCCACATTTCTTCGAGGGTCCCCTCCTCTCCTCCCATTCCCATCAAATAGTAATGCTGGAGCCGTACTTCCAGCATACAAGAGGTTAAACAATCCTTTGCCTTAAGATCACACAGAAATTTTTTTGCTTTGGGCCATGCAACCAAGGTGGTCTGGTGGTCTTATTGGGCTTACTCACCAGTCCACAAAAATGCCATGGGATCTGAACACAAAGTAGAACCCAATATTAGGAAGTTAATGCTGTTAGACTTACTAAAACTTGTCTCTGGCAGCTAGTATGGGAAAAAGGTCAGAAACAGAAAAAATCGTCTGTTGCACTAACAAACCTGATAGCTATTTTTTCCTTCCTCCTATTCCCCTTACAAGTGAGGAAAAAGACGTTAAAAAGCATGACTAGGGTAAACTCGTGTAAATAACTGATTATATAGTAAGAGAAGCATGACTCTGCACTGGAATCAATAAAACACATGGTATGAGACAAAACTATGTATGGATTATATATGCCTTTCCACCATGTTACATTATAGAGTTTAGATTTTCTATTTAACTGACTTCTCTTTATTTTCAGTTCATTTACTTTCCTGTCCTGGTGACTACATACTTAAACCTACATGCTAAAATCAAAGATTTATTTTTCAAAGGTAGTAACTGAGGAAGTAAAAACTGAAGAAGTTAAAACTAACTGAGGAGGAAAAAAGGGTCTTTCCAAAACTTTTATCAGAGGTGTATGTATGAGGTAAGATGCAAGCATATACGAGCTGCCTAATACCATTCTACTCTTGCACTGAAGACAAGCACACAAAGAAAAACTAAATATATGACAAGACCTCTAATTCTGACTCAAAATGATGTTTTTTCACTACCAAGTCTAAAATACGCAACCCAAAAGCATAAGCCAATGTAAAAGAAGAAAACTGAGAGCAACAGCCTCACTGCAAATTCACAAATAATGATAATTATTAGTGCTTTTTCTTTTGAATTACATACTACCTTTAGGGAGTTGCATTCCTAATTACCTCAATTTAAAAATGCTGCAATTCAGCTGGTAAATATATTAATTTGCAACTCCTTAGAAAAACTGACAAAACTACTCAGCCATATAAAACATGGGCTTAAAAGCATCTAGTAAAATCCAACAAAATGAGCTATCTATGATGGGCTTTTAATTACTTTGCTGTTAATTTGTAATGTTAACTGCTTTTATATATACATGTGTACACTTGCACGTGCACACACACACACACATCTAAACATCAAAAAGAGCAGCGTATGCAAACCTTATTGTTCCTTGCCCTTAAAGGAAAAAAAAACCACACAAAACCCATAAGGAGTTAAAAGCTACTTATATGAAATAAAACCCAAGTAGCTGTTTTGGGGAAAACTTTATTCTCACACAGATGAGCTTTAGTGTTTGTGTAAATATATGTATAGGCTTTAAGGAGGATAAGAAAAAGCGGATACAATGAATTCCACCAAGGATGCAATTAGGTGTACATTAGTGTACATTATCTACTACACTGCTCGCAATTGCTTCATCTACTGGTTAAATAATAGCCGAGGAAGGGTTTCGTGATTTTGTTTAGCAAGTATCTGAGCAGTATCAGCTGTGTCTGTGGTTTTCCAGTTACTTTTAGAGTTAAAAATTAAACCTCCAAGAGACACACAGTCGAAACTACCAGACCTGGGTGGTCTTGACATAGAGAAAACCAAAAGTAGCATGTTAAAGCAAGAGATGTAATGAGTGCATTCAGGAAAACATGTAACTCCATGTCCATGAACTGTATTTGAGCAATGGCAGGAACAAGATAAGATTTGTTGAATCAAGGTCTGGTAAAAGTGTAGTAAACAGCTTTATCTGGTTAAAGCTTCATCTAAAATAAAAAGGGAGGATGGAAAGGAATGCGGTGTTTGAACAATTACCTGGGTAGACAGCTGCATGTTCTGACTAGAAGTTCAACTATTACTTCCATATGACTCTATGACTTTGTGCAATTAATTTCATTTTGGAATGAAAGAATCATAGAGCCATAGAATGGTTAGAGTTGGAAGGGACCTTAAAGATCACCGAGTTCCAACGCCCCTGCCATGGGCAGGGACACCTATTATATACTCACTTATAAAGATTTAAATGAAGATTATATACTCCCTTTTGTAAGGACAAAACAAGTATTTTTGAGGAGTGAGTACTTTCAAGACTGCATGGAACTAAAACTTTCTGGTGTCTCCTTGGAAGCTAGTAAGACGGTCATCCACGGATGACTGCAGGGCTCTCAAATGGAGAACACAGAAAATAAGTACAAAAGGAATGTTATCTATTTTAAAAAAGAATCTTATTGGAACTTAATATTAAATAATTATTTTTCAGAATTCTAGAGCTTATCTAACGTGTGTAAAAATGAATAATCAGAACAAGTAAAATTTGGTAATCTTTCTGGCATGTAAATGCAGATGCTGTGCATATGCACTTATAATTGCATTCACAGTTAATAACTATATGATTTATAAATCAAAACAAAATAATCCAATGGAAAAAAAATCCGCTAATGATTTTTATTTGGTTGCTGCAGACAGTTGGTTTAAGACAACTGTATTGAACTAACATCACTTAAGACAGGGGAAAAAAAAACCCTGGCAGTTTCTGGCAAGAAAATCATAAATAATTCACTAAGCTGCTCTATGCCCTCACCTCATACAGATTGCAGCATATGTGCTAATGATTCTGCAGAACAGCCATTAGGCTTCCAGAGCCTCTGCAACCATGTATGAAAAAATAATCCCTCAGCTTTCTATATAATGTAATAAAGACAGACATGTCATGATTTATCAGCGGAAGGGGCAGAGACACAGAAGCAGCTTTATGTGCAATGTCTCCTCAAAATTATGGACTGTTTGCAAAAAACAATCAACTGACAAAGAGTTGGGAGAATGCAAAAAAACCCCAAACAACCCCAAACCATGCTATGTGGAATAAAGTAACACACTTAGTATCATAAAATCCTTGCATTGAGAATTACAGGCATCCTGTAAGTGATATAGTTACAACTGTATAATTACAGTTGCAAGTGTGCAACAGATGAGAGTATGATCTACCCTGAACAAAACACTGGTTATTTTCTTTATTACTTTGAACTTCAGAAAATCTGCTGATACTAATCAACATCCATTCTGATAACAGGTTTTTTAACTTTCACTCAATTTCCACAGATCAGATCTGCTGAATTAACATGAGTGAGAAGGAGCTTGCTTGTGAGTATCTAAACATGTTTTTATATGTATCTTTTTGTGTGTATATGTCTCTCTCTCTCTATATATATATATATACACACAAACACACAAAGAAAAAAGTTACTAATAAACATATACTCAAAATTCAGCGGCAAGACATTAAACGTTCATAATAAAAAAGTGACCTCTGGTGCACAGGCAAGAAGAAACTGCTGAAAAAGCTGTTACAGTGAGGCTATCAAGTAAAGAGGAATTCTTTCTATTTGAAGCTCTTCCTATGGAAGTTCTCAGGCTGGATTGAAGCCTTCTAACATCTCCCTGTATGAAGCCATTTATAAATAGCAAGAATCATGTCATAACCTCTTATCATTTTGTGCTGTATTAAGAAAAAGCTCATTTATGACTGCTTAGTACATCTAGATATTTTCCTTCCCTTTGACCTTTTATTATCTCTACTTCGTTTTCAGGAAAGAGATTACAAGAAAGGGATTCAGGCATAATTTTAATTTTTGTTCCCTTTTGAGAATTAAAAAGGGGAAGGACAGTGCATGGAAGCACTCAGCTCCTTTTCAAATACCAGTGTCAATCACCCAGATGTTGTATCTATACTAGGAAATGGGGGTCACCTCGACATTACTCTCCTCCTGTGAATAATGTAAATCAGATTCAAACTCAAGCTTCAACCACTGACAGCCAAGGCAGAATGCAACAGAGGTAGGCATTTAGACAACTGGCTTAAATTTCAGTAAATGCTTTAAACTTGGTCCTTACTCAAAAGCTTTTCTGCTCTAGGTATTGGACAACTCTTCACATTTCCTGACTTCACTCATAGACTTGAATTTATTGATTTGTTTTTTGAAATAGCGAGAATGATGTGGTGAAGTAACAAGTTTTTAGTTATCAAAAATACTAGTAAGTGCTTGCTCTTCTTTTCCATACTGTGACCAAATACTCTCTCTTATGGGAAGGGACAAAAATAATCTGCATGATTTTGATCTACTTTTAAGAAAAACAGAGCGATCATCATAAGAATGTTGTGTGGGTGAAAAGTGGTAAAGAGAAAAAAGGGCACACGTTTGTATGTTTGTCTTAGTCCTTTTAGAAGTGATTTTCTTCAAGGATTTTGAACACCTACAAAACAAAAAAATATTCACTTGTTCTTATTCCCAGATTTGGACTGTTGCACATTGACATGACACCTGTATTTTCACTTTGAAGAAGTAGGCCAGCACTTTGTTCACTTCAGCAAAACAAGTAGAAGCATAAACTGGAAAGTCAGGTCTACAAAAAGAGCAAACTTTTCAGGAAAACAACAAGAATCTGGGCAATTAAAATGAAACCGAATGTTACAAGCAGCTGCAACATATGAATCTGCCTCCAGGACCTTTGTTAATACTTTTTCATTTTAGAACAACATCCTCATTTTTCAGATTTTTTTTCCATAAAGAATAGCCCCAAACTGTATAAAATGACAATCCCAAAAGGATAGTGATTGCAAAAAAAGTCCCTCTTTCCCTTTTTCAACATCTAACAGAGTATTAGCAAGTAGTAATGTTTAGTATTAGGAAGTAAAAGACTTTTAAAGCATACATTTTTAAACCATCAGAATCCTTTTCACAGTTTAATTAAGCATCCGTTTCCTTTCCTCTATTCCTAATGTATGAAGCTACTCAGACTGGTATCAGTTCTTTGTTAAACGGAAATTTTATCACAGATAAATTGTTTTAAAGGATGATGAAAAATCAGGTGGACATTTATTGCCAGAATTTGTATCAGTAAGGACAAACTGGCAGAAGCCTGGACCTGGTAATTAAAAACATAAGGAACTTAAGGTCTACCAGGAATGGGGAATACGGTATGTTTTGCTTACTGTCACAATACACTTAGCACTACTGTAAAGGGGTGAAAATATCTATTTCACATGCATATATAAGACACTTTATGCTGTGAAATTCAGAATGCAAGCACAGCAGCAAGAGATTTCGATCTCTCCGGGGAAGCAAGCAGCCCTCTGCCCAGAGGAATGTGGTGTGCATCCTTGCCAGGCTGGAGGGGTTCACCCTCTGTGCCAAAAGCAGAGCATGGGCCTCTGCAGCACTTAAACTCTGTGCTAAAAGCGACAAAGGTGCCACAGGCCCTCAGGCAGCGCTACTTTTGCACTTGAGCAGAGAAATATCCCATGTGATTTTCACAGTGTAAGATTTACTGTATCTGCTGGAAATTTCAAGCCGTAAGAGTCACACACAGAAAAAAATTTTTACCTCTCCTTAGTAGTCTATTGTACACATTCACAAAGATCAGTATGACCTGTGCTAACCATACTTTTAGTACTATTTCTATCACCCCAACCAACAAAGCATTCTGACGCAGTGACTAAACGTATCATTTCACTCTGAAACTAGAGTGTGGCAGCATGAGAAAACCCTTTCTCTAGAGAAGAGACACCAAAGATTTCTGTCACGTATGTATGTGTGGGGGAATAGAAGGGAGGAAGGAATCATCTTTAGTAATATATATGGGCTTTGTAACAGGAGATTTTTCAAGACAACCGAAATTAAGAGAG
Source organism: Limnodromus scolopaceus (assembly GCA_028565335.1). Classification (NCBI taxonomy): domain Eukaryota; kingdom Metazoa; phylum Chordata; class Aves; order Charadriiformes; family Scolopacidae; genus Limnodromus; species Limnodromus scolopaceus. Next base: position 109,907,684 of record JAOXNO010000001.1, read on the forward strand.
CTAACACTCGCAAACTTTAGTATTACAAGAAAATTACTAGATTGAACTAACATTACAAAATTCAGATTAAACACATTCCAACTTAATTTGTGATGGTATTTCTACTACTCTTGGGGAAGAAGTCTAATCCAGAAGGCAGAAAGAGCCTAGCATTGGCGGGATGTTCCCTGATCCCCTGATTTTTGGCACGGTTGTATAGCTAGCTCTGCACCTGTTTCTAAGATCTCTTCATGGAATGGATTAAGATTCTCAACACAAGTGAAGATGTCAAACTCCTAAAACAGTGCTAGAAGCACATCACCTGGCCAGCCTTGACCTGTATCCCAATTTCTGTAACATATGAGCTTATTTTACTTCCCACTGTAGCAATTTCTGTAGCCAGTAAACACTGGTGAGTTATCAGAAAGATTTAAACACACTAGGAGGGTGTTGCCCATAATGCTATCTAATGGACTTTTGGAGGAAAAGAGTTTGAAGGGAGAAAGAAGACAGACTGACCAGTTTGATCTCATCTGAAGAAAAAACCACAATGATGATGTGACACTGAAATTATTCCAACCCTAAAACATACTGATCTAACCTCACTATGTGCTGGGGAGTAACCTCTTCTGAAATAAAGGCTGTTTGCTCTCAATGGAAATCAGCCATTTCTAGGTAATCCTAAACAAAAACAAGGGGAAAAACAACCTAAAAAGGAAGTGAAGTTAGTATGAAGAGCAATCTTTTACTTTTGAAAATTGACTTTGTCCCATTTAACTTTTCCAAACTTTTGCAGCCTGACTGAAGCTAGTCATCTGCTATTACTCTGAAATCAATAGGAAGACACAGGTATCTACAGAGGCCCAATAATCACCCCTCTCTATCCTACAACGGAATGAAGAGACCTATAGAGCTTCTCCAAGTGGATCCAGAGGGAGAATATGTACCAATTTTTAGATATCTGGAGTTAGCCAGGATAAATACAACAGCAAAAAAAAAAAAAAAAAAAAAAATTGATGTCCCCTGCAACTCTAAATTTGTATGCATGAATTCTTTATTAGCCCCTACTTAGAAGAAACTGTATACTCTTACATAGAGGATTTAACGTTTCTACCATACCTTCCCAAATTAAAAGTTCTCTTTGCACTATGGGGTAGAGTACCTACTGCCTCCTGTACCTGCCACAGCATTATTGCCAGAAGGGATGACAACTTGATGTGAGAATCAGTTCTGGGTCCCTGGGTCCCACTCCCTCTGCGAGTACCCGTTCCCAACACCCTCGACACAGAAAGCACTCACACAGGCTGATGGGGGGTTGTGTGGGAAGGCTTCCCTGGTTCATAGCACAGCAATACATTTTAGGAGAGGGTTATACCAAAGAAAAGGTGATCGTTTCAGCTCAAGCAGACCACACGCATGCGGGGAAAACACGGGTTCGGTAAAAGCCATGCACGTTATATACCTGGTCGTGTGGTGAGTCCTCTGTCTGCAGCTGGGCGGGCATCAACTGGCTCAACTGGGCATGTGCAGAAAAGAAACAAAAAAGCAAACAAAAAATAAACAAAATCCCCCAAACGATAAAGTCAACTGGTCTTCTGTTGGGACAGTGCAGGAGAAACATACTGCATAAACAAAGTTACCAAAGCAACAGCTAGGAAAGATCTGCCTTCAGTTAATCCTGGAAATAAAAGGAAGGGATGGGCACAACTTCAAAGGGAAAAGCTTCACAGTTGATGTGTCAACTTTACATCATATTCTAGTTACTGCTTAAAGTGAGAAACCATCAAGATCAAAGAATTTCTGTCCATAAAGCAAAACTATGCTCATTACGTGTAAACTTTTTCCAGTTGTCCGATCAGAATTGGCAGCAAGAAGGGACACGATGAGTGAGTTCTTGCAGCCAGTCTTGATCAATGCTGACTTATAAACCCACTGAATCCTGACTCCTTTTTCCTTTCAATAAGGATTCTTCACAGCACTAGCTCAAAGGTTTGAAAAAAGTCAGGCACATTTTGAAAATACAATCAATACTTTGTTCTGACATGTTCCAATTTACAGGCAGTAAATTTTGCTTTCTGATTTTTGAAGGGGAAGCAAAGGGGAAACGCCACTTTCTACCCAATTATGTGTCATACACAGTTTTAAAACTGTTTTATTACCATACTAAGGCTTTACCAGCTGAAACCCGATGTTGATGGAGCTCACTGGCATTAATAAAAAACAAGATGTGCAAAACTTTTATAGCTGTTTGAGTCATTACCTAATGCCTCAGGTAAGTCCAAACTGAACATGCTGGATAAGTTCATTAAAACATTCAGATTCCCGCCCCCCCCTTCTTTTTTTTTTTGTCGTTGTGCCTCTCTTTTGCTCCAATACTGTTGCCTTCCTTATCTACCCAAGTGCCAGTGTCAGAAAGAAATTAAATTCAGAAATAAAATTTTACATCGTAGCTTGGAACTCAGAATTTTATAACTGAGGTATTCTCATTCACTTGAATTTCAGGATTCAAGGATGAACCTTCCGATCAGCAGTAAGGGAGCCACAGTAACACAGGAAACCTGACAAAAGCAGTTTCCAATCATGAACTCCTCAGAGTATCCTGGCATCAGAAAATCACGCTACCCTGATGATACTGCTAACTTAGGCAAGGGGACTGTCCATCTTCTTAGGAAGTCTGTGTCACTTGCTTAGTGTTCCTACGGGTTTGACAAACAACCTACTACGCTTGTAAGTGAGAGCCTCTGTGGCACCCGTGTTCTCTGTACACAGGGGATGACTGCAATAGCTCCCACCTCCGGAAAAAAGCAGCAAGCTAGCTTTATAGTAGCTGCAGACGAAAAGCACATCTGCACATCTGACTTGCTTCTGTTTCCAGATGGGCAAATTTTTCACAGAGCTTGCTGGTCTGGTGCTGCAGAGACAAGCCAGCAAACCACTCTCCTTCTCAGCAGTTCAGAGTGGCACTAGCAGACCATGTAATTGCTTTCCTTACATAGCGGTATACAAAAACCAATTTCCATCCTTAACTAAAAACTACGATTTTGAATATTTTCCTATTTAAGTCTTCTGCCAGGTTTTCCAATATTGTCTGCACCAACCTTTAGGTAGGTTTGCAGTAATTTTCAGGAGAATGGACTGAAGGGATGAAACAACCAAGGTCTGACATCACCCAAACTGCCCGTGCAGCCCTCTCCTGTCACCCTGGACCCCACCTCCTCCCTAGAAGGCTGGAGGGTTTTATTTCCCTCTCCCTCAGCACTCTGTAACCCTACCTGCCCGTAGCTACGGAGAACTGGGAGAGCAGGTTGTGGGTAGCAATAAAAACGGGAGTAGGTGAAGGGAGAAAAGGATGGAGGAAGCGTTTATTATAGAGTAGCATGGACCTGACCTCAGGGCAATGCAGTATTTGTGGAGCTAGGTGGAAGTATTAATAATGAATAATTATTCTTGTCATCTATAGCTTTGGAAGCACTTTACAGGGGAAAAGGCAAACATCACTGGCACATTTCGTAACTGGCACAAAAGTGAAATGACCTGCTCAAGGTCACAAACCAGTTGCAGGGCAGAAACTGGAGGCAAAAGCTCAGAGCCAAGGGTCTTCCAGTGCAGATCGTTATTCTGGGTGCCAAAGCGCAGCATGCCGCGGGCAACAGGATACAAAGAAAGGCTGCTTTCTGGAGAGCCCTGAGCTGCCACCTTTGGAATTGCAGTTGCATTCCAAAACCTGCTTGCTCTTGCCCTGGTATTGATGTATGCACAGCCGTTAACTCTGCAAAATCTTGTCTGTGGGCTTCCTCACTGCCTGCCCCTCTGGACCACACCACTGATACAGACAGAAGTTTAAACCTATTACAGCATTTATCAGTAATCAAAACTCTGAGATGTACTGTGTATTATTATAAAAATTGCATTCATGTTGATGCTCCAGAATCATGTACCTCTTGAACAAACTTCCATGTGCACAGAAGTACACAGAATTATGATTGAAAATTTATTTTCCAAATAGTCTCATGAAATTAAACTGGTAGATATCTGCTGATGCTGGCTATGCAGGCTTTATATGGGGTACACATCCCACCTCATATCTAATGCTAATACATCTCAGAAGAGCAAGAGAGTTGCTTCTCTTTTCAAACAGAAAAGAAAGGTGGATCATAAAGCTCAAAACCCGGTACAAATCAGCAGGGGAGGAGAGCTATGTGATGCTCACCTACCAAAACCAGCACTGGTGGGAGGAACTGGCCAAGTCATAAGGATAACACAGTATATTTGCAAAAAATCTCACTTTAGATAAACACTTTGTCACTAAGGCTAATTGTAATTGTATGGTAAAAACAAAGGGTAAATTGCTAAACCCAGTTACTCCTTGGCAAAATGCCCAGGGATGGTGGCAGAGCTTCACAGCTGTTGGGGTTTTGCCCCCACTTCTGAAGATGCATTTTTCTTTGTTAAAGTACAATTTCCTGAGAGTTTGGTGGTGCCTTCTGCAGTGTCCTCAGAGGGCATTTTTTGTTAACCTAATTTGTATCTCAGTACAGTAGATATACGTTCAGCCATGCAAGTTGTGTAGTGTATTACCTGGTGCCTTGGATTTATTTCTGTGGACATTTACTGGGAAACTACCTCAGGGAAACAAGAAGAAAATACTTTCAGAAACTACCAAGCTATGCTAGATTTTCAAGGTCTTTTTAATTTTAGGCTATTTTTCACTCGTTCATGAGAAAAAGCAATTTTAGTAGAATAAACTGTTTGCATTAAACTTATCCTTTTATCTAAACACGCAGCTTAGATTGGGAAAATTTCAAATGGAGTTATGAAACCTTGAGATTACATGGCAATGTGCCAATCTAATACATTACTAATACCTCTGCGTGAAACCTGGGATTAGATCAAGGCCATGGAAGAAAACAGGCGTGGGAACTAATGACAAATTTAAGGTATTTTTTGGTAGTATTTTTAATTCATGACTTGTACACAGAACAGTGGATACTTTGAAACAAAGACTTAATAGCTGCATTTCCTTCCACTTTTTCCACAATCACATTTTTGTTTAAACATTCTCCCAAATGGTTCATTAAAAACAAGTCCTGTTGCTGTGACTGTGCTGGAGGGTCTGGGATCCTCGGTCCTAACCCAGCCAGCTCCAGGATCTCTTCAGTTGCCTATCAGACATCAGTGGTCCCATTAGAAATTTCTTTTGACAGTAATGCAAATTTGCAATGAGGTAAATAATTTACTTGGTGTGCCTGCTCAGGACTGAAGAAAACTACTGCTTATCCAGCGCAACAGCTCTTTGCAGTGAGGAAGCACAGACTCATTCTATCCAGAAACCCATCTGCATATGCCAAGCACTCTGGATCTGTGTTCATCAGAATTTTAAAAAAGTTGGCTTCAGCTTTCAAGCTAGACCAAAATAGTATCAACAACTGAACTTGTAACTTGCTTGCCCTCTGAAACTTCTCTGGTAGTCTGTTAAAACTGCTGGACCAACCAACCGCTCAGCAGATTTCCCAGATATCAGGCTGTTCACGTGGAACATGCTGTGATTTTCTTGATGGCGCTGAGTACTCTCAGCCCCCGCCCAACTAAATAGGAGCTGCGACGCTCAGTTCTCTGAGCTTCGCTGGCACGCTCAGCATCTCCCAGCACCAAGAGATGCTGACTGTCACTAAAACTGCAACGGTTAGTCACTCTACAGTATTTGAGGTTTCTCTAGCATGTGATTTTTGAACTTACACCTGTTTTGATCAATGGTTTGATCAATGTTAAGAAACAGCATTGACCTGTTCAGTGCTGCACAAGATACAAAAACTCTCTGCCTGAGGGGAACTTATTGTATGAAAAACAGACTATTCAAAAAGACCTTCAGCGGAGAGGGAAAGGAAAAAAAGAGAAGATTGTGTCAATTGTTATTTACTTCTTGTTTCTTACTCAAAGCATATTATAATATGACAGACACATGTTTTTGGACGTAATTTAGACAAAGCCTGGGATTAGACTATGGTTACAGAAGAAAACAGTTATGGGAAGTGAGGACAAATGGCACAGTTAGTCTTGAGTTTCTGGAACAAAGAGGTGGGAGACAAACACAAAGGCTGTGAAATTCCCCTTTGATACTGTGGGCAAAGGTATAGAGAGGGTATCTAAAGAGAGAAAGCAGGTATTGTAGGCGTGATCACATTAATAACATTGTCATCTGGGTAGATGAAAGAGAAGTATAATGGGGAACAAGAAAGACTTGAAGAGGTTAAGTAATTACATAATTTCTATTTCTAACTGTCCAGACTTAAATGCTAATAATGTTTAGGCTAACAGAATTGTTTGCTGCAGTAACTTCATGACAAATACAATCCTGATATGAAAAAAAACCCTAAAGACCAACAACTTAAAGAAAGATGTTCCCACAGTAAATATTAAGAAGTGCTGCAACAAACCACGTAAGCGCGTTAGAATACAGAGGATTCATAATTAAACAGTATATTATTCAAGGCAGGAGAGTTTCTGTTTCTTATTTGCTGCCATGCATTTTAAAAAGAGAACCATGCTCTGTATACTTGCCTATGGGAATTCAGTGTCACGTTGAAGAATGTACCTCTCATTATTAAATTCTGGGCTTATCCAGGTTTCCAAAGGAAAAAGAGGCTTGTGTGATTAAACTGTGGTTATGTCTGGGTGTGCCTGTCTACCTAATAACTTCTGAACCTGGTGACTGAAATCAGTACATTTTGAAAGCTGGGAGGACAGACTTCAAAAGTAATTAATTCTCCCCCCACCTCCCAAGATTCATGAAAGCAGGCAGTGGGTATTGAAATTGATGCCCTATGTGCCTCAGCTATACGAAAAACTGCAGTGAGAGCTGTATTGGAAAATTCCTGCAGGACAGACAACACCAGCCAGACTGTGGCCTGCTCCTGGCAGCCAGCCTTGACATGAGCCCTATAGCAAGCTGCAGCTGATTCCCCAGGAAATTGAAGTTTAGCCTGCCAGCCTGGTCAGCTGTTTGTACTGCTCACCAGTACCTGACGCAATCCAGCCAGCTGCTCTCAGCTGCTTAGCACGTCACTTGGCTGCAAGTGCCCTCCAGACACGTCTGGAGTCCTTGTCACCATCTCCTGTCTCTGGTTCTTGCTGCTGGCCAGTCCGTTGAGTTTGCTTCAGCTCTCCCTGCTCTTCTTCTTGGTCCCTACCTGTAAGTGCTGACTCCTTGGTGGTCTGGTTTTAGCCTTACTCCTGACCAGCCTCTCCTCTTCCCCTCAAATCTGGTATACTTATGCCTTACTGATGTGTTGACCTTCACTCAGAATCTAGCCATGTCATTTATTTTGCCTGCTCTTAGGCTTCTCTGAGTCCTGGGGATGACCCACTTTGACGAGAAAACTGGTTCCGACTCCACTGATTTCACCTGTCACCAACACCAGACCTGGGAAATCCATGTTCATCTCCCATGTTTCATCTCCCAAGCACCCAGTTGCTCACAGTCCCTCAGACATTGTGCTGGAGTGAGACTAACTGTGTACGGTTATCTCAAAATTCATTCTGCAACAGGTATAGCCTAAGCCAGTGGTTTCAAAAGACTTCTGGAGGATGTTAAGGTCTGTGCAGTTCAGCTACAAATCACAAACTTGCATGAAAAAAGACTTCTGTACATCCAGCCCCTGTGAATCTACTGCTGCTTTGCAGCAACAAACTTTCACTTGTGTGATTAACTTAGCACTAATGACAGTAGAGCTGAACCGATAAAGGGAAATAAACACAAAAGGAAGAACTTGAATGACATGATCGAAGTCCCTCGGGTCTCTGATTAATTGGCTCTGGCACCTAAGTAAACTACCAATTCCAGATTATACATAAATTATTAAAGTATTATGCAGTTACTTCAATAAATTAGTCCATGAGCAACATAAAACAATCCTCAGGAAACAAGCCAGTTTTGACTAGCCAGTTGCATTGCTGAGTATGCAGGAATATCTCTGCAGTACATTCCAGACAACCAGTCAGTGAGGGGGGAGGAAATAAAACCAACTCTCATGCTAGGACCGTGCTGGATCTGTAATCGTTTTCATGCCAGCAAATAAAAAGCTCTTCCATAACTAAACCACTCATTTCATCATGGCGCAAATCTAACAAATTATCTATCTCCCTTAGCTCCTTGTCATGTATTTTATAAGACTGTCACTCATAATTTGCTGGAATTCGTTTTGATTTGTTTTTAAAGGAAAAGTAAGCCCAACGCTGAAATTTATTGTGTGTCTAAATTCCCAGTTTTAGTCAGGATTTGCCATCCCATCGAAGAGACACATCAGGCCAGTTTTAAACTGACATTTGAGAACCTCCATCCTGCTTACATCAGAAAGATGTCAATTTTCAGGAAAAAATATTAAGAGAAACCACAAAGCTCAACTCAGAATATTTTGCTTTTTTTCCCCCTATTGTACGTACCTTCATTTTCAGTATTGGCTGGAACGGAATCAACACCAAAGGGATGCCATGGCTGGAGGTCATCTAGGCTGAATTCTCCATCCACTGGGAGAAGTTCAACTGTGGTCTTAGTTTCCGTCAATGAAGGCATGAGAGCATCATTTCCATAGCTGATTCTGGGTTCGCTGATCATATTAGCCAAAACATCATCAGAATAATTTTGCTCTTTCTGAAGTAATTCATCTGCAAGGAAATTTCAACACAGAAATTATCTGAAAGAGCCAGGACTTCTGAGGACCTATTTCCAACGCTATTAAAGTAATAATTTACTGTTATGTGATTCTGCCTTCTTATGATAAAGAAAAACAAACGTTTGCAATAATCAAAACTCTGCGATAAGCACTGCAGCTACGTAAGGCATTTTTCTAAAACATCAACCAGAATTATTCAATACTGTCTCCTACCCACATTTCCACCACATAAGAGATCACATGCCTGTGCTTTTTGGGGACTCTTCCCCACCACTTTTAAAGGAAGTACAAGTCAATTCCCTTCAACTCAACATGTTCCCATAAGCCAACACACGAGAGGCCCACAGGAAGAAATGTCTTTGTTATTTCCCCTTCCTCTTAGATGCTCACTATTAAACCTCATCACAGCTTTTAGATCCTAAATCACCACAACAGTTACTGTATTAAACTGGGAATTACTATAACACACTGAATATGAAGAAACACTCGTTCTTTCAACATATGTAACTTTGCCAAAATACTGAAGTACCTATTTGTTAAAAATATTAAGCAGTAATAGGCATCTGTAGGCAAATTATTTTACAAGCAACCAGGACCTAAAGCTGTTCAATATTATCTAGGTTGGGTTTTTTTGGACTTAAGAAAGGTGAGAACAAAGTACTTTTCAGCTCCATCAGGTGTATAGGACAGACTGCCCAACTCAGTGTTAAAAATGAGCTTGGAGGTTGTGTGTGCTTCCTTATTCCAACCCCCTTCTCACACCAAAGTTCACCCACTCTTGATCTTCCCCTTCACTGCCATTTTTTTGTATGAGCAACGCATTACCTGCAAGTACTTTGAGGGAACTTGGTGCACAAGAGCACATTCAAGTAAGCAAGCAATTGCAATGAAGAACCTAAATATCTGCTACTAATGCACCAATGTAATTTGTATGCAGGTATTACAGAGCTAAAAAGATCAGAATTGAAGACTGTAAAGGTTACATTACTAGAGTGCAAGCACTTGCACACATGAGCACAAACATGACAGCTGATGATACCAAAGCTTTTATTAAGACTGGCTTCTCTTTTCACTTTGTTAAGGACCTCCTGACTGTCACTGCTTCACAGCCACATCTGAAACCTGTAGCAATTAAGGGACAGGAATTACCACTCTACTGCTAGACCCTTTATGTCACTCCACAGGGGCTCACTTTTCCCCAGCATCATCAGTGAGAAAAGGCATCTAAATTTCTATACGCATCAGAGCTTTAGACCCCTCAGAGTAAAATCTTTCGAATGTTCTTTCCCTCCCAACAGTACACCGCACCGTAACCACCACAGAAGTGCACGGCACCCATGCAGAAGCTCTCAGCAAGGATCCCCACCAAGCCACGAGCATTAGAGCCAGCACTGCTTCAATGCCTTTTTCAACGATGCTGCAGTAGGGCTCTGCTCTGTAATACCTCTCTTAAAGACCATCTTGAGACAGTTGAAGCAACTTTCTGCCACCCTATTACTACACCAAATTTCAAACAGCAAAACTAAAGCAAAAAGTTGTAACCCCAGCCCTAGGGCGAACATGGGTCTTGAGTCTTGTAAAATGACGTTTAAAAACAAATGTTCATATTTAAACAGCAATTGTTTCAGTAGACAATAAACCTAATATGTATAAAAAATTTAATTCTGCAATTTAATTAGAATGACTTACTAGCCAGTACAGAAAGCCTATGTAACACTGAATTGCTTTTCTGTTCATGTTCATTTTACTGAAAACAGTATTATTTTATAAAATACCTAATAAATTTTCAGCTTGGAAGGCAATTCCATTTTTGTCTGCCCACTGCACTTACACTAATCCTTTATCAAATTAAAGCATCTCCTTGTATCAGAGGAGAGACAAGTGAAGCACCTTAGTATTATGAGCAGACATCATATCATTTGACAGATGTTAATTTTCATTAGCTAGAGACGAAGAGACTACAAAAAAAAGGAGCTGGATGTGAAGTGTCCTGAGCGAGAGGTCTGGTGTCCAAGTGCCTTGCAGGGAGCCATGGGTGATACCAGTTGAGCATGTTATAATACCAAGTCATCACGGATCACAGCATCTTCATGCACGCAAGCCTTTTGGGCCCAGGAACCAGAAAGGTTTTGGGGTTCAGCTTCCCTCGTTCCCACTGTCCTCCCCATCCCCGGAGGATCGCGTAGGGCAGCTACAGAGGGCTGCAGCCCATGCAGCAGTGGCAGGGAGCAGAAGTGGGGTGCTATGACCCAGTTGCTCCTTTTCCTTTTTTCTCCTTTTTTTCTTTTGGTGGTCCCAATTCTCCACAACTCTTGCCCGTTCCCTGCCGTCGATGCACTCTGTGTTACCTGCAGATAGCTCTTGCTTTTGGAAAGGGTCACAGAGGGGTAGGAGCAGAGGGAGAAGG
>JAOXNO010000001.1:109918838-109952526 GCA_028565335.1 Limnodromus scolopaceus
ACTCTGTGTTACCTGCAGATAGCTCTTGCTTTTGGAAAGGGTCACAGAGGGGTAGGAGCAGAGGGAGAAGGACCTGGGCTGCGGCGGTGGCAGAGTAGCACTGGGGCTGGCACCGGGCTCAGGGGGAGGCCATGGCCAGGCCCACCAGGGTGACAGCTAGGGGCATCCGACTGCCATCACGACAACCGTGATCATATCCAAATCCCTAGAGGGTGGGAGGGATGTGTACACAAAGTCTCTCTCTCTCAACGTGACCCAACTGGGAGCACGTCGTCACTGGCGCTTGCAGGCTCCGCTGTCTCCCATTCAGCCGGGGCGCACAGCAGGGACATTAACTGACCCGCACAATAGCTCAAGTGATGCTGACAGATATTACAAGCAGCAGATTATGATCGCATCCATTTTACAAGCAGGGAAACAACGGCCAAAATGAATCAAGCCCATCTGACATGATGAATCAGACACTGAACGGTAGGGGGAAATTGGAAGTGCCAGGCTTAGAAACTGCACTGGAGTCCATCAGACTGAGGCAGCTGTGTCTGCATCGAGTAAATGATTTGCAAACAATTGTTTCAATCGCTGAACTGCCAGAAAGTTTGCCTTAGGATTTCCAGTTATCGACACTAGCTGGCAGAGTCCAAGATCAATTTTTCAGTATTGATGGCTAGTTGAATCATCAGTCACGCTAATGGAAAGCCATACAGCCTCACTGTTACCCATTAACAGAGTATTCCCTCCCTTCTTCACAGTTGCCAACCCAATTCCCCCACCCTGCAAAAGACGATTCCCTAAATAAACAGGGAGTACAGATACAGCTGGAAGCTAGGATGTGCATTCAAGACTGTTTCAGGGGTTTTCTTTGTGTGGTGAATATCTTCATTATTAGGTGCTGAAAATAAAGAGATTCTAGGCTGCTCTTCAAAATTTCATATCCTGTGAAACCAACAGGATAAAAAAACGCATGACAATCTCCCTATAATAAACTTTTTTGTTGCTGTTGTTGCTTGGCTCATTATCTCCTTGTAGTGTTCTGCTAAGTCCTGCCATCGAGAAGAATAAGGAGGATGTTGAAACTTTTTGCCCTTCTGAGACCACGTGCTCAAAAGCAACCATGACCTTTGGAAAAACCCATGGTAAGTTGGGACCTCAAACCTCACAGCAGCTTTGGATTTGGTGTGAGAGCACCCAATTGCTGCTGCCCCTTGAGGCACCCAAACTCTTTCTTTCTCAGAATGAGAGACAGGCTCACTTCTGGTACTTCAGTAAAATGCTTCTCAGACTTCTCATCATCTCTAAGGAAGTTTCACTCATTCTTGGCCTCACTGCTGGCATTTCTCCATGGGTCACTACTACTCAAAAACAGCACCTAAAAAATTGAGGTGAAGTATGTTTGGGGAGCTAGGTAAAAGCATGGTGTCACTACAATCTACTTTCAAGATTATTATCTTGCAAAGAGATACATGGAGTCAAAAGCAAAGAAGGAGCAGAGGAAAAGAAATATATATATTATTATAAAATCTCATGGTGGACGCTGGATTTTCAGAAGCCATTCATCCGCAATGGCCCTAGACCACTCTTCTACTTAAAAGGCTTTGCAAAGAGCACTGCACTAGCAAAAATACCACGACAAATCCCAGCAGAGGCGATGGAGTCTTAAGAGTGACAAAACCAGTGCTGTTTTTAACTATCTATTTGTTATTGGCATACACATTGTTTCCAATGTTGGGTTCTGGGAGGTACCTGCCCCAGCTCTTGACTGGCAGAGCTATAATGACAGAAATTTCATGTGGAACAGCTCCACTTACTGCCCTGGAAAGCCAGCAATCCATTACTTACTTTCAAACCATCATTTTTATTTAGTTAATTATTAAACATTTCCAAAAGTAATTACAATAGTTATTTGTTGTGTTCTCTTTTCAAGGAGCCTATCTGCCAGACAAAAAGCTCTGCTATCACTATCATGTGCAAGACTTTTGAATTGACTTGAAAAGCAGCTTTAAAATGGGCAAATGTAATTGTTGAAAGTTCTATAAAGCAATATAAGGCCTTAAACCAGATTAGAAATGAATTGCACCCAAAAATGCCTCTTCTAAATAGTAATTTAGACACCATCAAATTACATGCCACAGTTTTGACCCAACACCAAACCTCCCTTGTAAAATGACATCTACATGATAGAATATATATTGATTCAACAAACACAGGTTTGGGAACCAGCTCAAATAAACTGGTATAAATGCAGAGCCCTATTGCCTCATATTCACCACGTTATCAGTCACCATTCAGTCTGAACTGAGCATATGTTTTTCCCTAAGTTATGGTTGGTTTTGAGCATGTGCTTTCAAAATGACAAAAATAAAAAGTGTCAGCAACCTCCTTGTTCTTTTTAATGGCAGAAATTACAGAGTGCTTGAGTCATAGTATTGTTTCATTAGCACATGCACACGTATTATCTTATACCAGTTTAAAGACAGCTTAAATAATGCAGATGTTGCATGCCACAATTAGGATTCACTAAGAACATTTACACAATCATTTATTACAGTGCACGTGATAAGAGGTAAGATGTTTAGATGCAGCTTTCAGCTGTTGCCTACTTTACAGGCTAATTCAATATGTCATAGATCATAATCTTCAATGTGAGCATGTGCCTGAAGGAGTTACACTGATGTAATGCAGTTAAGTTTTAACTAAATTTGAATGCCTGCGTCTTGTCAGCTGCATGAATCAAAGCTCCCCCAAACTGGTAAATATGAAAACAAGACCTCCTTAAAGGCTTTGCTTTGGTGAATACTTTAAAACAAAGCAAAATCATAGCATTACTTACCTGTCCATATATTATATTAGAGCTCTTACATAAATTTACAGCTTACTTGTAAGCCAGAGTTAGGCTAGCAGCACTTCCACAAACTTGATGCAAATGAACAGATGTATTTCAGGTTCAGAAAGCACATATATTTCCCTACCAGTCATTTCTACTGAGACATGTTGAAAATAAAGATTTATGTAGGGAACTCCAAAATACAAAGTATTATTAGCATGAGTAAGGGTTTTAGAGAGGGAAGACTTATGGTTCAAAGGGCTTTCTGTACCTGTGATAAATGACAATTCGACAGAGTCAGAAAGGTAGTTAAGTCAGTTGTGTATCCCATGGCTTTCGTATATGTAACTTACTGCATCAAACAGGAGTTTCTCCCCTGAAGTGAAAGGAGAAAATACACCAGAAAATACCACAGGTATTTCCTCCAGCCTCTGCCCAAGTCAGAGGAAATTTCAAGCAAGTGCCTAAATTTATAGGCACTTAATAATCACACTGAAGTCTGCACCTAACAACAAAGAGTTAAGCTCCACTGAATTTCAAGCATATTGTTATTCTGAGGTGTTTTGCTGAATGAAGCATTTTAAGATTATAAGGTTACATACTGCTAGGTGTCATAATTATAACGTTATCAAGCTGCAAAACACAATTATGTGGTATTCAGTGTTGAACTAATTCATTTGCATAGTACAAGTCAAATATAATTTAGAAAGCAACTCTGATAAGAACTTTATTGAAAGTGACCTGCCTATTGGAAGGTGTGAGAGTGGCTTTGCTGTGTGCATGCTTTGAAGATGACGATAAAAGAGCGATATGCTAGATCATTACTGTGAAATACTGGAAACGAGCCCAACCTGCAACGCTCTGATCCATACTGACAGAGAAACGTGACCACCCTATCAGATTTAAGCTTCTTCTCTTCTCCTGGTCAGCCTGTGAAATTACACCACAGGTTGTCTTATCTGGAAATTTTTACAGTGCAGTATATCTCTCTCTCAGGGTTAAACTGAGACTGAAAGAGCAAGAACCATGGAAAACAGTATTTCATAGTTCTTATTTTCTGTCCTTTAGAGACATTACCACTAGGGCAAGAGTAAGCAGCAAAAGTAGTTTTTCAGATTTCATAAATTTCTTCTGTGCATGAAAATCTTGTTCAATAAGGTGAAAAGACTATGCCCTTTTCAAGTTCTCCAAAAATGAATGTTTAAGGTATTATGAAACAGCTGACTTAAGAAATTTTCCCTAGAAGGTAGTAAGAGAACAACCACTCCATAGCCTTAGACAATACCCTGCTGGCTAAGAATTAAAGTTTAGAAGAAATACACCTCTGATCTTAAGAATAGCTGCAATATTTAGAACCATACTAAAAGGAACATGCTTCTAATATAACTAAAAAAAAAATAAATCACAACTTTAGCACTTTCATTCCTTTTCCCTTTCTTGCTTCTTGTGCTCTTTGAGCACATATGTACTTCAGTGTTTCCCAAATCACATCATAATAACAAACCAAGTATGTCTCCTCCTGTAAACAGGTACATGTAATAATGTTTCAGTTAGATTTGCCTTGCAGACTGTTTGACTTAAATTAAAAAAAACCCAAAGATGTTTAACTTAGATACAGAGAAATTGTACTTTTGCGAGTAGACCACGTTATAACAAGCTTTCTGGTAGTGAACAGCATTCAAAGTGTGAGAAAGCTTGGAAGATCCAATTCAGGAAAACATTTATTACCACGTAATGATTAATTGAAATTAATATGACCTAGGTGTCTTTTTCATTAGGGATGGACTTCAACAATTGCAGAGAGCTTTGAGCAAAGGTTCATGAGAATTTCCACACCACTTCATCAAGGAAAAACCAGAATCATCCTCTCCCATTTTTACAGCCTATTATGAAACTCAAGGTCTTGAAATTTTTGTCTGATTTTGTAAGAAGGCTTCTATGACACTCTTTAACTTCACTGAAAGAGTACTATAACTGCTACAGGCCCTTAGCTACCTGACAGGTACATAAATTAGTTATTAACTAAAATTAAATATCAATATATGGCTATAGATGTGTATATATTTATAATTTTTAAAATATTTAACAGCCAGTCATCTGATTAATGACTGCATTTCCCCTTCAGTTCAAAGCAGAGTATTAAAGGAAGCTTGTGGGACAAAGTAAATCCAAAACCAGGAGCTTGTGTTATTTCTGACAAAGAGTGACTAAATAAAAATTAAAGACCCTGCTCTTCCCTTTCACAACTTCAAGCCTTTTTGTCTCTGTCTGTGGTCTCCTTCCCTTCCTCTCACCTTATTCTCATTCAGTTTGGTTACATTAATAATATTGTCTCAGAAGAGTAATTCTCTATTCATAGCTTCAAAAGCCCTGTATTAAAATGCAGAAAAATCCTACTTCCATGTTATGGCACTCTTTCGGGTAAAAATTCTGAATGAAACATAGCTTTTAGTACTAGCATGTGGAAAGTTCCTCTTCAGTAAGATGATGGCAACCTGACATCAAGGTAGACAAGGAAGTATTAAAAAATGCTTGAGGAAAAAATTGAATTGAAACTCTATATTGCAATCAAGAACATACTTTGTATGTCACCGTCCTGATCTACATAAGGCACTGTGACAAATTCCCCAGGTTTAAATTTAACTCCACATTTAATTCCAAATTAACATACCATTAAGTGCCCCAAAATAGGCTGAGGAGTCTGAATTCAAACAAATAAACAGCCCCCCCAATCGTCACTGACATTTCTGCCAGATGAATCAGCATTCATTATTCCCTCTCAGACTTATGTTAAGTAGAAAAAGCCAAGTACATTTCCATCCCAAGTAAGTAGGTTATAAGGCTTATAAGTGAAACCGCCCTGCAAAAAAGAATTTATATGAAAAAGTGCTATGGAATTTTATTATCTTATTTTCTGAAAATAATTATTTACTTACTTTTACTTATTTGTAAATTATTTATTGGTCTTATGTACTGATAAAAATGATCAGATTTTTTTGCCAACCTTACAATACACAGTAAAACTCAAAACTGCAGTAGAACCTAAAACTCTACCACTTTATAACACCTGAGAAAAGTCAGTTACCCATTATTTTCTAAAAATACTTCCGAAGGTCAGAGCATGAATCCCACAACAGTTTTTGATTCGTACTGAACTTGGAGGCAGCTTGGGAATCAACAGATAGTCCATAAAAATATATAAATCTGAACATTAATTTGTTGCACCTGATTCTCTTGGTCAAAAGAGAGCATTTTTGATTTGACTCACTTATAATAGTCTAAATTGGAATTCACCAAAACGGAATTGTGCATCTGCTCCCCATAAAATATATTTTGCCTATTTATTAACTGCAGGTTTAGCATTTGAAGGGCCATACATATCCTGAGTTGGCTGAGTTTTATAAAGAGATGCATTTATTAAATTTAACAAATATAACCATTAAGTGGGATATGGCCTATTGTGATATAGCTTTAATGCTACTCATATGCATGATCTAATATTGGGAAGCAGAACAGTGAAAGGACTGGAACCCAGCCCAGGTAGCACTATTCAGGAAAATGCATTTTTCAATTAAATTGTGCATATGAGAATCACACAGCAGGAGAAAGCTGTGCTGATGAAAGATTGCTTCATTTGTAATCCCACGTGCATGGGAACTGACTGTTAGGAGATCACTGAAATATTTCCATCAATCCAGCTGTTCTGTAAGATCACATATCCTCAGTGATTCTTTTCCCTTTTTATCCCAATAGTAAGAGCTCGCCTAGCAAGATACTCTTGGCCATAATAAGCACCTGTGAATTTTCACTCTGCACATCTGATGAGAAAGTTATGCTTGAGTAAAGCAAAACGTAGTACATCATTTGCATCAGAGGCATATTTAGCCCTGCCCCTCAGGGTATTTGCCCACAGTCAAGCATTTCAGACTTCAGTGTTTGAATTTGTCTTGATAACAATTCCAGAGACTGCTCTGGGAATGACGACTGACACACTAGCTCTGTACTATGTAATATATAAAGCTATAATATATAGCTTGTGCAGACAGTCTGTAACTGGTTCTCGCTGCACACTTGCAATTTGCTGGCACATAAGAATTAAGAGGATTAATCTTCTTCTTTCACAATCTAACACTCCCTATTAGGAATCTGATCTTAGAGTGAAACACACAGAATGAATCCAAGCCAAGTAACTGGGAAAAGAAAATCCACCATTCAACAGTAAGTATGAAGTGGAAGCTGTGATAGGAGTGCCTGTGCCCCAACAGTTTTGGGCTGCTTGAGTACTTGTGGACACTGACATCATTAACTTTATTTAAGATGACGGGAAGATGACATATTTATGAATTAAATTGCACATCTATTCAGTGCATCAAAATTTTTTTCAATAACTAAGCATAATGACATTTCTTTACGTGGGCAGCGTTTCAGCAAGCCAGTGCCTCCCCATACGAATGGAAGTTACGCATTCAGAAAGTCAAGCTCATCTGAGCTAACTTGCTCTCAGATCATATTTGCAAGCCGGACAACTGCAACATGTTTTCAGGCTTTTGTCATCCATCTAATAAAAGAATGACATCTTAAATTTGGCACATGATGAACTAACTTACTAGTTTATACTATAAAGTATAATGGTAGAAGCAATTATCAGGAAATATAAACGAGAAAGGCTGAAAGAAACCGTGCCGCTTCATAAAACAGTAAAATCAGACTTCAAAAAAATTTTGGTAACATCACATGCTTTATCTGTATCATCTCAAAACAAGTGTTCCAGCTTTTCTTTTCACTTACACTGAAGATACAATAGAGCAGGAAATCAACACAAAGAGATGTTTATGGACAAAACTGTAACATGAGGTAATAGTGACCTACGATGTGTTTTAAAACACATCCAGTATACAGATTTAAAATAATACCCACACTCCTGTATGTTTCATACAACTGTAGCCCCTCTACCAGCAGAGACAATGCTCTCCAAGACAGAATTTCTCAGCCTGTTGTTACCACAGCACCAGAAAACGACATGTGAAATGACTGGAGAGTTAGAAGAAAATCCTCATCAAAGCCACACATTTCCACATATCCAATCAAACAAGAAAAAATAGGAGAGAATACAACCAACCACTGGACAAGCATTCAAAGTTTGGCATGTATTTTCTTAATTCTGGGGTGAAAAACCGTTGTGCACAATGCCACCTGTAGATTCCTCCAGAAGGTTATTCAACAAAATGCTGTGAAATGGACATGGTACCAGCCTCAACCTGCTGCCACTGTGAGCCCAGAGTGGTCTCATGGTCATAAACTTCCCGAGGGACCTGTGGTGGGAATGATAACTTCCTATTTAAAGAGAAGTGTCTATGAAAAAATACTTCAGGCTACAGTAACAGAAAGGATACAGAACTTTAAGAAGGATCTACCAATGCAGGACAGAGTGCTCCAGCCATCAGCCCCTGGAGGAAATTAAGGCAACACCTTTTAACCTTCCCTGCTCAAGGATGAATTATTTAGAATGAAGGTTTTAAACATCCACTGAAATAGCAGATGCCCAGAAAATTTTAAAATTACTTTGCTTATAATATATGAGCCTGTAATTATTATCAGAAGTTTCCGATTTTCAGGTTTTAACACCTGGATGATGAGACCAGATTTCTTTAAAGGTGCAAGAGAAACAGAACAGTGTTTTTCAAACCAGAGAAAAAAAAATCTTAATAAAATTCATAAGAACTTTTTATTCTGATGAAATTTCTGAAAAGCAGATGCAAAGCAACATGTCCCATATCTTTCCCTGATGAAAAAGCCACCCCAATCCAAAGCCATGTGAAGCCATTTATTCTTTTCACAATATCTGTAAGATATGGAGGAAGCTGGCTCTTTTACAGGCTAAAGTCATGTTCACAATATTTATGAGATTAAAAGAGGGCTTGTGCTCACAAAAATCAGGATTCGTGTCTTTTCTGAAGAACATTAGTGCCAATGACAAGACACAATAGACCATTTAGCTACAAAAGATGGGGAGGATATAGTATGCTACTAATGAAAGCATTTGAGAACATCAATGTCAGTGAAGTGCATTTGTATCTATTTTAATCATCTACTATGCTCTGCCTAATTTTCTATGACAGTTAAATAATCTGAACAGAAAATAAGAGATGCTTAGAAGAGGAAAACGTTGGATCTATTTCCAGGATCTTTTCTGTTATCTCCTAAGCTGCAGCAAAGGGCATATTTTACTAGCAGACAGAGATGAGTCTCCAACCTGGAGAAGTAACTGAGGTTTTCCAGCTCTTCCAAGCTCCTGAACGGCACGCAGAATTTACAAAGCCTCAGCAACACGTAACTGTCATTCCATCTGGCAACTTGTTTTGCCTATTAAAATATAACACACTAAGGGAGGAAAGTTAAGTTATTTCAACAAGAAGTGCGAAGTCCTGCACCTGGAGAAGAACAGCCCCAGGCACTAATATCTGCTGGGGGCTGAGCAGCTGAAAAATCAGCCATGAACCACAAATGTGCCCTTGCTGCAAAGACAACTAAAGGTCTCCTGGGTTGCATTAGGCAAAGCATTGGCAGCAGGTCAAAGGAGGTGATCTTTCCCCTCTACTCAGCACCGGTGAGGCCACACCTGCAGTGCTACGTCCAGTTCTGGGCTTCCCAGTAAAAAAAATATGTGAACATACTGGAGAGAGTCCAACAAAGGGCTACAAAGATGACGAAGGGACTGGAGCATCTATCCTATGAGGAAAGGCTGGGAGAGCTGGGCCTGTTCAGCCTGGAGAAGAGAAGGTTCAGGGGCATCTTATCAATGTATATACACAGCTGTAGGGAGGGTTTAAGGAGGATGGAGCTGGGCTCTTTTCAGTGGTGCCCAGTGACAGAACTAGAGACAACGGGCACAAACTGAAACAGAAGAGGTTCCCCCTCTGAACATCAAGAAGCTCTCTTTTACTGTGAGGGTGACTAACAATGGCAACTGGCTCTGCGTGGCCCTGCTTGAGCAGGGGGCTTGGGACCAGAAAACCTCCAGACATCCCTTCTAGCCTCAGTTATTCTGTGATTCTGTGACATCAGTTGATTCCCCACATAAACAGAACAAATCACCTCGCTCCAAGAAATAGCTCAATGGTATCTTATTAAGCTATTTATGGCATTTAAATCATTATAAAAATATTTTATAGAAGTAACAGAGTTGCAAAACTGGTAGCTAGTAAAGACTATAAGCTTATGATGATTAAAAAAAAATAGCTGAAGTGTGTGGGTGAGCATATATATATCTGTATTTGTAAACTAGTCAAATGCTTTAAAAACTTATGTCCCTGGATGGAAGAGGTCTTAATTGCAGACCACTCGGGCCATGTCATGTCAGTATTTAAGCACACAAAATTTATCTAAATGCTGCTGTGTAAAGCTTAACACAGAATTCATTTGCTTTTGTGGGAGAAGTCTTTGTTATTTTTAACCACTGACCCAGCAATATATTTTTGTGAGAGTTCTAACAAATCATCTATTCAACTGAATGCTATGGGGCTTCAAGGGAGAAGATTAAAGGTAAATAACCACTTCACAGAAAATTCAAATTTTTCTTTGGAAAGCTAAGGTTACAGGATATGTGAAAATATGTCAAGTCAATTACTGGGAGAAAGCACAGGCAGTTATTGCTGGAAGTCACTCCAGGATACCTGTGCAAATACATATTCTCTGAAGACTGCTTTTGTCTACTTGTTCCAGCTGCATTATCCTTCTGGGCAAAGAGAGCAGAGCGGGAGGAACAGTAAGCCTGTATGATACAGCACAGCCACACTAAATGGTCTCTTGAAAACTAGAAGGTAGTTTTTACAGTACCTTAGGGTAAGACCTGCACGTAATTGTACTACTTCCAGAAAATCTGCTTAAAGTTTACTCAGAAATTTCTGTATGGTGGAGATATATCCACCAAAACTAAATGGAAGAGTTGCTGCCACGGAAAAAACGTGCTGGTTTTAAAGAGACAAAGGCAGAAATTCAACACACGGTTTGGCAAAGATGGCATTCCCTTGTATCCAAAATTAAAGATGCTTCCTCTCAAGTACTAGCCAAATGCCTGGGCCAATTCCATTGACCTCCAGAAAGGCAGAAAGTATAAAACTTAACAGGAATTGTCCAACCTTCCCCAGCTACAAATTTCTAGAACTACCGCATCTGCACACTGAATTTGTGGCTGTTTATTTTACCCCAGGTAAAAAGTTCAACTCCATTTGACTCCTTTAAAAAGAGAAAAAGAAACATTAACTGGAAAGTATGGATAACCAAAAATAGAGGAACTGTTTTTCTTCAGAAAGAACATCTCTAGTTTCCCAGTCCTCGGTGTACTTCTCTGCACAGAGAGTGTCTGTATTTACAACCAAGTGGACATCTCCAGTGCCGGTTCTCAGGAACAGTCAAAACCAAGGCTTACACTAGCAAGTCATGAAGTAGAACATCACAGTAAATAGGGATGACTGAGACATTTGTTACCATAACGTACTCCTATGTGAACTAAAATGCTACTGTAGACAGACCCAGGACGATTTACATTGACTGGATTAAGGAGGTTTGTCAACTGGTGCAAAACCCAATTATCCTGAGGATGAGCACCACTGATGACAATTCCTCATCTTTCTCTATGCCAGTTCACTGAACTTGGTCTGTCCTGGTACAGATAAATCCTGGAGTGCTTATTCATTTACCCATGCTTCAACATCCCTATTTTCCTTTACTAGGAAAAAAAAAAAAAGGCATTATAACCACAGTGATACATGATCTCAATTGCATCAAGCAATTGCTGCCAGTACTTTTGCCTCTATTCTAAGAAGATGAGTAGAACTGCTTCCCATGAAGCAGACTAAAACTGCCACCTCCATGACCAACAAGCAATTTCAAAAGTTTTCTAGGGTAATGTACTGGGATTGAGTTATAAGGTAATCACTGTTCTTACTTGACATGAACTATACTCTTCTGTACAATACCATTCCAATACCCTTGGTAACCTTACAACATCATTTTAACAAGCTATTGACACATTCAATGTATGTCAACTTCCCTTTATTATTCCGACACCTCAATGTGGCAACCCAACTTCAAATAAAGGTACAGAAATTCTAAGCATCACTTTGTGATTTTGGATATTTTTTGAAGGTAGAATTCTTCCCTTCAGCTAAATGTCCCCCCCTCTACTCTGCCCTGGTGAGACTGCATCTGGAGTACTGTGTCCAGTTCTGGGTTCCCTAGTTCAAGAAGGACATGGAACTGCTGGAGAGGGTACAGCAGAGGGCTACATTAGGGGCCTAGAACATCTCATGAGGAAAGGCTGAGGGACTTGGGTCTTTTTAGTCTTGAGAAGAGAAAAGAAGACTGAGGGGGGATCTGATCAACATCTATAAATACTTAAAAAGGGTGAGTGTCAAGAGGATGGGGCCGGTCTTTTTTCAGTGGTGCCCAGGGATAGGACAAGAGGTAAAAGGCACTAATTGGAACATAGGAAGTTCCATCTAAACATGAGGAGGAAACTTCTTTACTTTGAGGGTGGCAAAGCACTGGAATAGGCTGCCCAGGGAGGTGGTGAAGTCTCTGGAGACGTTCTAAACCCGCCTGGACATGTTCCTGTGCAACCTGCTCTAGGTGGACCTGCTTTGGCAGGGGGGTTGGACTAGATGATCTCCAGAGGTCCCTTCCAACCCCGTATCATTCTGTGATTCTGTGATCTTAAGACAGAAAGTACAAGGAAGAGTTACAGAAAAATAAGGCACTGAGAAGTCCCATTGCAGTCTAAAGGACATTACAATTTACATATTCAAAACACAACATTTTAAGGGAGAGGATGAAGAAAACAATCACAAAAGAAATGGCATCAAACAGGACAGACACAGAATTTGCTTTTGCAAAGCCCCCAAGGGTGTGTTTTGGTTTTGTGATACAAATCTCCAAGCCACAACTGTTGTCCTTTTGGACTGTCAGCCTGTGGCAAGTAGCTAATGCTCTCAAAACTTCTTAAGAAGGATACCACAGAATGAATGGAGAACAGCATCCTAATTCAACTCATGGCAAGAAATTAGCAGCTAGAAACAAGAAATCAACAATTAGTCTTATAAATGCTGAAAGATCAGAACCAGCTGATGTAGCGCTAACTTTGCCCCTCCATAGATGCAGACTAACAGGTACAGGGACCTAAAGCTTAAAGAGGAAGCGTTAAAAGAAAGCAAGTCTTCAGATGCCTTTAATCTGCAGCTTGCCCTATATTTAGCGCTTTTTCCAAAAATGCTTAAAAATATCATCACAGGAAGTTGTGAATCAAATGTCAAGAGGCAAATCTCTCTTGCTCATTTTTTTTTTTATGCTAAGCTGTAGCACGCAAATACTTGAAATAGCACATGATCCACAGCACACTGTATGCATCTGAATGCAAGCACTGGTCTGGGGTGTGTTTATCCTCTCTCCCACCTATGTAATGTGAGTGTGGCATCCAGAACACACTGCAGAACAGGATAGGCACAGTGGAACAGAATAATAAAATAACAATAGCGTGATTTTATTTGTCAAGGGACAGATAAAACCATATTCTTTTACTGATTGCTCATAACTGGATGTTTCAGAGCGTAGTTACAATACTGCTGCGGTAGGCGGTGCTGAATATTTCACCAGTGGTGGGCTAGAAAACAGGGAGCTGAGGACATCAGTTTGGAAATAGAGCAGCAAAGACAAAATTAAAAATACAGCCCACTGCCTGCCCATTTGACTGATGCGCAAAGCTCTGACGTAGCTCCTGATTCAGAAGCTGTGCCTGCTGTGCCACTCCCAGCAGTAAATTGCCTTTTACATACATGGATAAACAGTCTAATCAAATAAGGATTTAAAGCAGGATGTGCTCAAAGGAACTGCTGATTTCTCTTAAAGCCTAATGCTCTCTCTGTGCTTTTGTACATATTAAACAGTATATGAGATTTATCAGAGGGAAAAGGTGAGTACAAATACCAAGGTAACCAAATAATCTGCTCACCTACAGTGTGCAAATAAATACCTCCTCAGGTTTTTCATGCCACTCTCCCATTCATGGGGCATACTGCTGCCTGTGAGAAACACCATTTAACACCAAGAACTACATCAGTTGCAGAGACCTGGTGGTTTGTAGCCCATTTGCATCATTGCCCCTAAGGAATCATTTGCAGCCAGAATGCCACATGGTATCCTACAGAAATGACCTGTTCATGCTTTCCAAGCTTTGTCATAACAGTCATGGTCAGACAGCCCTTTTTCTGCACGACTTACACTGATCCCTTTTCCCCAACCCCAACATAAACGAAAGACAGCCAGCAGTATCCTTCCTTACACATCTGGAATTTGCTGCTACAGTACATGCCTGTCACCCTAATGGGGTGTTTCCACAATACACACTGGTCAAATGCTTAGCAAAAAAATCCTCACTTCATATAAGTGCTGCAGGTCTTCTTATGCACCTATATACTCCAATCAAGACATCTTCTGTTTAAGCCAACAGACATCTACTGGTGGTGAACACCTGCAGACAAAGACTACAACTCTTTTAAGTTTTACCTTAACTTCCTGCCACCATCTCTGCTGGAGTTCTGAAAATAATCAGAAGTTTTAAAAGGCTGTGTGTAGCGTAGAAGCTGGATTTTGTATTTTGGATTCTGGACCTTGAAACCACTGCTGTAAACCCACCTTTTGTGGTAGGAACTTCAAAAATATCCTGCATTCTAAAGGAACTTCAAATGTCCAACTGCTGGACTATGATTCATCTGATCATCAAACATTAATTAAAAAAATCTTCAGATTGTTGAAGAAAACGTTCTCTATGCAGCTGCTATGCTCCAGTAATAACTCTAGATTCTGTTTCATGTAGTTCAAATTCATTGCTCAGCATAAAGACTTCAAAAATAACAACTGTGCACCTTATCTTCAGGCACATATACTTTCCAATGACAGCATACCACCTATTTCTCATGGATGAACCTTTGGTAGTGGACTGTCAGGAAGACATAAGGGAAATTTTAATGTATTTATAGTTCAGTTACTCAAAGAATAATTAAATCCCAAGACCTGAGATTCAAATTTGTCAACAGCTAAAAATGGAGAAACTGTGTAAAATAGGGCATAATACTTCTAGCAATGAGAAAATCTAGTAAAAACCAGAACCTTATTAGATATCAGAGGAATTAAACCCATGGTACAAATTCACTGGAAACTAGATCTCATTTATTTTGCTGCTCACAGAACTGTTTCTTCAATTTAGGGAAAAAGCTACCTTTGTCAGAGCTGTGTCTTTTAAAGCAAAGATTATTCATTCCTCAAGGTGAAAACTGTTCGTGCAGAACTCTGCAATAAAGCGTGGAAACTAGAAACTGAAAATATAATGAACAAAAAAAACCAACCCTGAACTAAAACAGTAGCCATCTAACTTATACCCCAGCCTAAGAGAAGAACTACTTTCAACTATGCTTCCTTACATGTAATTTATTATTCAGGCACCGCGCGTGTGAGATGTTCTTACCTAGGTTATTTTTCAACTTTTCCACTGACTCAGACTTTTTAAGCCAATGGTTCTCACAAAAGGTATTTAATGAAACATTTGTCTTTTTAATGAGAGTTGTAATGTTTCTTGGGAATGCTACAAAGTACAATTTTATTAGTATTTTACTTCTTCACAGATCTGCAGCCGTAATAGATTTCCTTTTCCATGGGTTTTGGAATAGTACAGAGACTAAGAAATCCAGTAATTTCAGAACAGAATTTGAAACAGACTGATCAGTGCTCAAAGCTAGAAGGATACTGTCTCCTTTAACAGATGGGAATGACCTCAACAAACTTTCATTGAAACCAATATGAAAAACCAAGTATACAGCCAATGTTATCAACAAGGAGCATGTTCATACTGAAAGAGAACAGGCTTTCTTTCCATTACTGAAAACTATTTTATCTAGTTCAGCCCAGATCTGATAGTGTCATCTTTAATTTTTGCTGCCTGGTAATTCCCAGTACGAGAACGTATTTTTCATTGCTTTAAACGTTGCAATGCTTTGAAGAATTTTTAGTATACCCAAAACCACCCAGAAATCAAGGTAGGGAAAAAGTACTCTAGAGACTGTGATAGACTTTTTCCTTGCAATATCTTAGCTTCTCTCATCTCATTGCAAAATAATATCCTACTAATTTCAGGGTCTTTTTTCCCCTAAAAATTAGTATTACATTTGAGATTAGGAGTCAGATTTTTGTAAACCCCTTAGCAGTTAATAGACTTTTACTCCCATGTCACTTCAAAGCCTCTGAAATTCCCATTCCATTTCAGCATTTAGGAGGGAGAAGAAAATTTAGAAGAATGTCTTCACCAACAAGTATTAACACTAACAAGAATAGAAGGAATTGAAACTTCAAGCAAAAACCCAAGGGAATGATAGCCGTGCAAAAAGAAAACAAACTCAGTATCCCGAAGACCTAGCAGTATCAACATCTCCCTTGCTACAGAAATGATACATTTTCAAGTGATCAATAAGGTGTTGGTTTTTTTTCCCCCGCATGACTACCTACAACTACAGACAGACTGTTGATGGCACCTAGTAACTGTGGAGCACAGAACACATGGTGAAAGATAATTATTACTTTAACTATCTTTTTGTTTCCTCCCAACTCCTTCCCCAGCTTCCTGATCTCATTCCCAGCCCTCTCAAGCTATCTCAAAAGGGGAAGCACGTCTTCCTAACCTGTGCTCTGGGCAAATGAATCCACTACTACTCCTTGTTCACCCCCTCTCTGTGTCCTAAAGGCATCCTATTCCTTACCACAACTGCATGCCTCTCTCCCTTGTGTTTTAAAGAAATCAGTCATTTATTTAGTCAGCTGAAGCTGGTTATTTGTGAAACTAAGCCATTAACCATTAGCCATTTGGCACGAATGTTACATCTTGTGAAAATAAGCTGTTCTAAAGACAATGACTGTCCCATCTCTGGCCTTTGCACTCAACCATGTATTTTTTTTCTTAAAGAAGCAGATTAGCAATACAGTGCCCAGAGCTGTGGCTGTATCTGAAGTTAATATAGGCTAATATCGCTCTGCTGCAACGGCAGCACGCAGCAGTCCGAGTGCTGCGATGGGGAGATCTCTAGGTTGCAGCAATGCCACAGCCAACAGCAGGAACCTGAACCGGAGGGAACACCGTTCTCCCTCACAGCTACCTGCTGTGACAGCGTTCAAGGAAGGTACAAACATGGGACTGCTGCTACGTGACTAGCTCACAGCCCAGCCCGTTCGCTGGAAAAAATGGGAGGAGATACCCATTTGAGCAATTAATCAAGAACTAAATGCATGACCAGTAAGATTCTGCCAAGTTGTACTTGGCAACTTCCACTCAGTGCTTAACACTCTTCTCAGGTGGTTGGGTCTGCATGCAATTTTTTAGCTGGGGGATTTCCTAAATGTCCACATCAGATAATGTAAATACTTATCACATAAATTACATACCCAAACCCTGGAAGGATTTGATAAACCTCACTGTCAATAGCCGCTTCCATATAGAATAGTCTCCAAACGTAAACTAAGGTATTTCAGGGAAAACATTTACAACAATATGATGATGCCACTGGATGGGCTATACAGGACTTGTCTTCTAACTATTCATAATTTAATTTATAACTTAAGAAGATTGGCAAGCTTACTCTCCTATTTTTCAGCTGGAACACTGTATCAATAGAAGTAAGATGCCGCATTTTAGCTTTCAGTAGTAATTTCTCATCACAGAAATATTTCCCTTTTTCTACATTAATTGTTTGCATACCGACTTCATCCTGGATCTCCTCCGCCACAGCAGGCACATTGTAGAGGAAGGAGAGAGACTGGTTCATGCGTTCATATATCACACGTAGATGTGTCATAACCTACGGAAATAAAAGCATTTTGAGGGAAATACTACTGCTAATTTGACATTATCACGAATTTTACAGGTTAGAGAGAGCAAGACAGTTTTCGCTTGTGTTTGGTATAAGATTTCAGTACTCTCTATGCACTGAAACTGTCAAATCTATTGCAAAATTCACCTCTCCTGTAGCTGCTACAAAAATAGTGTTCTAGATGCTCTTCCACAGCAACTATGTGAAATACCATGGGAATGCTGTAATTTAAAGTAGAGGGTTTCATTTGCTGTGGGGCACAGCATGTACACAAGCAGCTATTGTGGCAGAAATACACAGCTTCATTTATCCTTTAATAACATTTACATTTGCCCATACCCATCAGTTTTTATATAACATACAAGCCGAGTAAGGTGCAATGACTGTTGCATCAAAATGTTTCAGCTGGGGTTTTTTTTCTTCCTTTTTTTTTTTAATCTTTATTGCAAAAAGAAACATGTCTCTGAAAAAGCTCCAGCGTTCTTGGTAAAAACATTTGCAAACATTTTCAGCTGAAATCAAAAATATTTCCACCCAGAAGCTGTGTCACAGCATCCCAGGATATATGCTCCCCCCCAGGGTACTCTCCACAAGTATCACCTCTCTGAAAGGGAAATTGAGGTGCATCTTAGAAGACTGACAGGGCAATTAGCCCTGAAGAGGAAAATAGCTTGCAGAGAGCAATTTCAATGAAGAAAAATGGTAGGATTTCTTCAAATTGAAATACAGTATTTATGCCTTTGAAAAAAATATTTTATTTTCCATTTTCCACTGAAAAAAATTCCCCGTTAGATCCTCAAGCCTACATTCCCCCAACCTTCTGACCAATTTAAGCAGCAAAGATACTGTAGAAATACTCATTCCTGTGATCATACACTAAGCAACACACTGCACTTCTTGTATCTGAACATCAGTTTCCATTCTTCACCTGTACTGCCACACAATATGTAGTCTGCAAAATTTCACTGCTTTTTGTTATTAAATACTCCAGTGTTGTAGAAACTAAAAGCTCATGTTAGATGCAAAAGCACACGCTTTAATGTTAAAGACAAGGGAAAGACAACCGTCACTGCAGTAGACTGCTATAAGTGTGCATTTCTAACTCTAGCAATTTCAATACACCATGATCTCATTGTCTGCCTGGAATAGATGTTTGAAAAGTCTAATAAGCAAAGTGTGCCATTCAGGGAGGTGGATGATTTTGATTTGGCTTTTAGTGATGCCACTCAGCTCAAAAACCATGGCTGGAACAGAGCTTCCCACTGCATCCTGCAGAGAGAACAGCAGCAGATTCTGCAGATTACAGCACACTTTTTTTACAGTTTATCCATTGTGCCTACAATTTTAATTGCTGTTTTGAAAGCAAGCTACATCTTTTCTTTTTTTTTTTTTTTTCTATCTCACCATCTCTCCATGATTTATGAAGGCAACATAAAAGCTACTCCAAAACATACACGTTGAGGACTGCAGTAACATTCAACAGTCAAAATGCCATGAACTACAGTGCCTATTTTAAAAGAACATGTTAAACTTGAGTGCATCACAGTAATCTCATTTATAGACACCACAAGTACCTCTGCAATGACTATAGAAAGGTTGGCTGAAGTCAGGTGGCTATGCCACTTCGGGTTCTGCCACTTCAGCTAAGGGAAGCATAATGTGTGTTGTTGCTAAATCTACTACTGACATTTTCCCAGAGGTATTATTTATCAAAGCACTAATGAAGGCTCTGGGCATTAAAGCTATGGAGGACTCCTCTGGAAATGCCCATGACTGACTCGCTGTCTGGACTGACAGAAACCTGTATTGAAGTTTGTTTCAGAAGACAAATTATACCCACCCTACTCCTTTTTCATTTTGCCTTAATCTTCTGCCGAAAAGCAGATTATTTTTCATTGCACCTAAATCTGTCCACAGAAGGGAGTCAGGTATTTTTTTAAAAAAATACGTTGACAGAAACTTCACAATGGTTACAAACTAACACAACCCCATTAACCCTCAGTGGAGATTACCTGAGATCTGATTTGGGCAGCTTTCTTTGGGTCTACCATGCGGACATGCTCAAAGTGTTTGAGAGTATGTTGTCTGTCTTTCTGCTCAGCACGTACATACTTCTTCAACATGTTGAATACGTGACGAGGCTATAGGGAAGAAATAGAAAAAAAAATCAGTTTAGTTTAGAACAACACGTTTTAGTTGCTTGCACTGGAGATGCATCCCAAACAAAAAGCCCTTGGCCTGCTGGAGTCTGCAGCTATCTTCTGAAGGGAGGTCTCGCTACTATAAGGAACATCCACTCACTCAACCATTTTGGCAGGACACACCAGTGAACAGTAGTTGTAGGCAGTAGATACCGTCTCTGGGAGGGTGTTCAGATTTCCTCCCTAACCATAAGGGGAAGTTTAGCTGTTGCATTTCCTTGTCCAACCGCTATACTATTGTCCCAAGAAGACAGCAAGAGATGTCACAGCATGCTAATGTACACCCAACATCAATTTTCTTTGGGCTTTGCTTCCGTTCTCTACATCAGACTCTACTACTCCTCTCCCTCAGCTCAGGAAGCTCCCATGATCCAACCTCACGGTTTTGCAACCTCTACCACCACCAGGCAAATCCCTTCCAGAAGATCCCCTGAAACCTGGACTCCATCAGAAGCATTTCAAAGATTCCCACATACACTCTCCTATGCTGAATACTCAACCTGTATCAACATCTGTCAACTACTGTTAAACTTTAGCAACAAAAAAGATTTTAATTGGTACGTTTTATCAACAGTAGACTGAATGAATGCATTCAGATTCAAATCAGAAGGTAACCTGCCCAACAGCTGCACAGAAGACCATGTGGAAGAACTACTCTATCTAACCAAGAAGTAATCATCAGACTTGACTGCAAAATTAAAAAAAAAATAAATAAATTAAGAACTCGAGATGTCTCTATCCTGTCACTACTGCTATGCAACCAGGGAGAAAGGAAGAGGAAAGGAACCACTGAGCTGAGGTACAGAAAGTACATATCCAGAATATACAACTGACTGAAAAGCCGTAAGAAAAAAGGGCCACCTACGTGGTTCTTCTGAAAGTACTCAGCTTGGGTGCTAGACTTTGTAAAAAAACTTAGCATATGTATATATTGCAGGTGATTTTAAGTAGTAAAAACAATTAAATATATGCTTTAAGGCATATAATTGAATAAGAACAAAAGAAAGGTCTGTACCTGAAGGGAACATGAAAATATACACAAGGCTGATGGTAGAGCAGTGAAGACTAAGAAATGTGTATTCCTATGTACTTTCCTACACTGTACAATAATACAGTGCCAAAACAGGAAAGTGTTCTCTAGCATTCAGCTAAGACATTCATTTTTAACTCAGTGTTTATGACAGATTCTGGAAATCCACCCCCTGCTCCCCTCCAGCTCCGCTTATGCTGTTGTGCTTGTCCATCCCACCTGAAGCTGCCAAGCAGAGAAAAGCATGAAGCTGATGCAGGTGAGAAGAAAGAAAAAGGTGACCTTACTGTGCAGTAGATTAAAGAATGAGCAGAAGTGGTGAACAGCTGGTCTGGGCACTGGCAGGGATGCAGGGAAGAGGGTGGGGAAGTGACAAAATAAGCATCAGAGGCTCCGTGCACAGCTTTTCGAAGCAGGAAGAACCGTGGGCGAAGTTGAAGCTTTAAGGAGTTAGATTCACGGACAAATATAGAGCCTAAACTAATTTAACATTTACACAAGTGATGAATACTAAGCTACGAAGTCCAAAGATTTAAGAATCTCTTCAGCTTAAGAGAAGCAGCAGATCTAAAAATGTCTGAGGAAAGTAAACCAAAGGTTTTGTGAAGATTTGTAAGATAGAAAGAGAGAAATGTGAAGCCATTCCCTGCCAAAGGATTAAACTCAGTGCCCCATGACTGGAAATTCATTCATGAAGCAAATAACCCCAAGGCCCGAAAGCCAAGCACCCTGGGATCAAGTTGCAAGAAACTGTGGACAAATGCTGGAAAGTAAGTAATCCTTACAACATTATGGCAAAACAAACTGAAATGCCAACTGTAAAGCTTTGTAGGAACAAAGGCTAGAAGACTAGAAAGCTTAACAACAAGCACATTTTGAAGACAGAAAATGTTATTACCTTTCCTGACACCTCAGCTTTCCTTGTCCCCAAGACACATCAAGATAGCAGGTTCAGACAGATTAGATTTCTTCACGAGATATTCCAATTTAAGTGTCATGTCTAACACCAGAAGAGTGTATTTTTTTGCTTTCCCTCAGTATGTTTGCATTCACTGCAATATGTCAATGAAACCTCTACATTAAGAGTCACAGGCAGATTTGTTAATAGGATAACAATCTTGAAAATACCTGTCAAATACCACCACTACCAGTAGTAGTCACTTGGGTAAACTGGCCCACCTTTAGTGCCTTTTATAACACTGCAAAACACTTCCAGTACCTGAAGGGGGCCTACAGGAGAGATGGGGAGGGACCCTTAATCAGGGAATGCAGTGATAGGATGAGGGGTAATGGTTTTAAATTGAAAGAGGGGAGATTCAGATTAGGTACTAGAAAGAAATTCTTTACTGTGAGGGTGGTGAGACACTGGAACAGGTTCGTCAGAGAAGCTGTGGATGCCTCATCCCTGGAAGTGTTCAGGACCAGGCTAGATGGGGCTTAGAACAACCTGGTCTAATGGGAGGTGTTGGCAGGGGGGTTGGAACTAGATGATCTTCCCTTCTAACTCTAATCATTCTACGATTCTATGAAAATGCCCCAAACTTATCACTATTAAGGAGAAATGTATATGCATGCCTCTAGCATGTCTGGCCAAGAAATCTTCCTGTGATGGCAGCACAAACTCATAATTCAAGTATAGGACAATGCAGAAAGAATATTAAATGCAAATTATTTCCTTACAGGGGCAGCAACTTTCCTTTTTCTCAAGGAAAAAAAAAAAGGCACTAGAAACTCGCTGTATGTAGGTAGACATAACTGCCTGAAGTCCCAGTCACACTGGATCAGGTCAGACCTCCAACCTTCCTAATAACTTTGCAATGCTACTGCCTCATAGCTTCAGGGCTGTGGCTGATGGCTTAAACTGCCAGAGCTGGTGACAGGCAGTGACAGCTCTCCACTGGGCTTTGCATACCTGAGTATGCCATAAATGAGGACCAAGTTTTACAGCTGAATGTAACTTTAATAGCAAAAACCCCCTACCATATTAATTGAACATCTTCTCCTCAATGCCTAGAACTGTAGACCTGCTGCTTGCAGAGTTTTAACAAATTTCCATATCAGCAAAAGTACCTCTCACCCCAAGTCCCGCCTCTGCAATGTATTATACACGTTTTCCTTTAAATGTCGTTATGGAGTGAACTGGTTCTGCTTAAAAATCCCACCCATACAAGCACTTTTTGCAGAGATACTTTCAGCAGGATTTGCCCCCAAATCTAGTACACCGAGCAGTGACATGAAACGTGATGGTAGAGGCGAGGGGTCACAACAAACGGTCAAGCACAGAGGTGAGGGGAGGCTCCACAGGCTGAGGAGATGCTATCAGACCCTGTGTCTGAAGCTATTATATCCATAGCTGCCTACTACTTTGACCCTGGCAGGAACCTTCAGATTAAATAAATGGAAGTGGTGCTATTATCAGCTAAATTAAGTTCCTGAGGTCTGAGCTCTGACACTGTCTACGGCAGAAGAACAAATGGCTGACACATTCCAGGGCCAGCTTGGCACCTCTCGCTCTTCATAAATAATGTACCAACCACCAAAATTAATTAAAAAATTCTGGATTTAGCACTTGAAATTCTGCTTTGCGTTTTGCCACAGAAAACTCAATGTATTCACATCTGTTTTTATCTAATAAAAACCACCTTGCAGAATAAGTAACTTGTATCAGCCACCAGGGGTGACCTAAGCCTCATAAAATAATTCCACTATTTTCAATTGTCTGTCCTTGTTTTGTTGGCTTGGTTTTCAGCCTTCGTCTGATAGCCACCAGGATACTCCCAATATGACTTCTGTTATTGCCATGTTTTTAGTCACACTGGCTGACACTGCTGGCGACTGTAATTTATCCAGTGACAAGAAGGGCCAGCGACTTCCTAAGCAACAGGATCCAGCACCAAATTCAGAATGCATATTGTTTCACAAGTCCTTAGCTTCATGGCACACACACTAAATACAGAAAAAAAGACAGAATGCATCTAATAAGGTGCATGGTGGGCAAAGCAGGGTGAAGCAGTGTGAGTGCTGCTGTTACATGCTGCTTCCAACTATTTCAAGCACACACTGTCACGCTGTTTGCTCCCATCCCATTTACCATTTGCCCTGGTCTGAAAGTTTAACTTGGTAGTCCTAACAGCTGGTTAACAGCTTTCCAATGATACAAAGACACAAACTCAAATGAAGTGGAAACTGCTGATGGCTCCCTGGTAGTGAGTTCCAGTCCCACTGACTCTGTAATCCTGTGCCTTTACTTCAGGTTGCATCAGCATCGAGATAAGTTACTCCCATAAAGGAATCATACATGAGATCTAAAATGACTGAAAACCAGTTTCTAGTAAATGAAATACATACACATAAATATGAGCACATATGCATGCAGACGCCTCCACCACAAATTCTACGTTGTTCCTAGTTTACTATTTCAGCTTTTAAGGGAGTGATGAAACAGTGCAATTTCATTGAGCTTGGAAAATGGAATCATCAAATGTAGTTTGGATTGCTGCAAATATAACTTAACACTCTCCCCATGGAAATCCAAAATACTTACTACAAAGAAACAACACAAAAATTGTATTAAAACACTTCTGTGTATTTTGAGTATAACTTCCCAGCTCTGTGCCATGGAACTTCCATGGGAAATTCTGAGCTGGCTTGTCATTTTGATCAAAATTCTCTGTAAATCAGAGAGAAAAGTTTCACAATGCTGTATTGTGCTATTTAATCTTGCCTTTAGAGAAAAATCAATCACCAGTCTTTTCTGATTACTGCTCTTGAAATGTGCAACAATTGCTGCTTTTCATTTGCTTATTAGGAATACCTTGTATACCATATTAGGTATATATTTTATCTATGTTATTAACTTGCGGGTCATGTTTGACACAGGCATAGTAGTTCATTTTAGGAACATTCAAGAAAGCCTGGCTAGGATGAATGCAAGACTTTTCACTCATTGGTGAGACACAACTAAACCCCCATCCAGATACCTTTCATGTGGAGTGAATGATGCCTCCTCATAATTTCTGTAATTTTTAAGAAAAAAAATTTCTGTAAATTTTTAAGAAAATGTGTTACCCTACATATCACAAATACATGGCTATAATGGTACTCAGGACTTCCCTTTGCCTACCCTCCCAAGAGCTTTTCCTGGAGCAGAATAAAATGAAAACAGTATTTGATTCAATCTCATTATTTGTTTTTCAGGATTTGAACTTACTCAACTTTGACAAATTAAGACAGATTTTCCTTCTGCTCGCTCTTTTAAAACTTAGCATTTTAGATATAATGAACCTGCCATGGTTTTGCAGAGCTTAATACCCATCTGGAATTGCCTCTTCTGTCTTTAGTTCACTTGTACAAAAAAAACCTACTGGCAAGCCTAGGTGTATGACTATACCATATGCTCAAGCCCACAGACTGGGGAAAAAACTAGACAGTCTGGTTTTCTTCGCATAAAAGCCCCAAAAGCTGCTTGAAAGCGGAGCTAGGTGACCACATTTCTCAAAGGCTGGATTAAAAGCAGAGCTGAAATCCATGCCATGTATTTCACAAAATCCTACCAAATTAAGTGTATGTGAGACATTCCACAGCTGTAAGTTTATGGGATTAGGGGAGCGGAGCTCGAGGGTGGAGTATCAGAGCTGGACTGCTCTTTCCTGCTGCACAGGAGGATTTTTATCACTAGATCAGCAGGAACGTTTTGGCTTGCTTCCAACTGCATATTTCTACAGCAACCTCACTGGACTCAGGAAAAGGCCTCGAGCTTCCTGAACGCAGAGGCACCAAAGTAAGGGCCCCTCTGCAGATCTCTCTTCCATGTCCAAATAGTCAAACTCGACTAGTTTCAGCCCCCACTGTGCTTGCTCTCTCTGAACAGACACTGTTCCCATAGCACAAAAGATATCAGAGCAAATTCTGAGGGCAACAAGAAAAAAAACATGGCAAAAAAATTCAAATGGATTAAGGTACGTGTAAGGGTTGATCCTAATAATCCTCCTGTTTGGCAATAATTGGCAACAAAATAGTGCCAAATTAGAAGAGAGGCATTTGAAATGGATTTTAATCATTATATGCTCGCTTTACACTAACACAAAGTAAGGAGGTTCATGAATTACCTTTCAAAGTTTTCCTGTATGTTTCCTTGCTCTCAAACCCTTTATTTCACCACTAGGAGCTGGATTTCTTTTCTGCTTCTCTCTGCACCCCGCTATTGGCTTCCCACAGAGAATATGCATCTCTTACCAACGAACATTAAACAGTGGAGACATAAATCCAGCAAAATTTGACATGCATGTGAAGGAGAGAATACAAACAACTTACAGAATCAACCTGCTCACAGAGAATGATGGATTTGAACTCCTCTATTAAATTGCAAAATGAAGGGGAAAATTTCCAACTGTTTTAAAAACTAGAGGCATATTGGTTCCAGCTGCCACTAATCCTCCTTTTCTGTAGTGAGGCCATCAAGTAGGATGAAACAATACAGTATATTGACACTGGATCCTGAACAGCTGCACTCCATTTTCAAAGGCAACAAAATATAGCAGCACAACTAAGCTGCATCAGGAATTAGGATCAAATTTTAAGTTTCTGGGCAGCCTGCATGACAGTGCTTCTGAGAACAGGACCACAGTACAAATATTTGGTTTTGCTCAAATTTGTTTTCTAGTAGACCTTGAGGCTATGCAATTTCACTTCTATATGCTCCTGGCTCCCCTGCTACCCAGAGTGGTGCCCTGAAGCACTCCTCTGACATTGGCATTGAGTAATCATCTGCATAACACCTGAAAAAACCCTGCAGTTACAACTTTTGGTCTTCTACAGAAGCTATTCACAGAGGATTCACAGAATTTTGTAGTTTTAGGAAGAATCGCACTGAAAACCTCTGATTTTCTAGGCATGTATAAGAACTTAAGGACTACACCACTGACCCAGATCAAAGGTTCCCCTATGCCTGTATTTTGCTATCCTACAAGGAAAGCCTCCTGCAAAGGAGCAAGAAAATGATGATACTTCTCCTCACACAGCCTTCCAGCTCTCCCCTGTCCACAGAG
Organism: Limnodromus scolopaceus; assembly: GCA_028565335.1. NCBI lineage: Eukaryota > Metazoa > Chordata > Aves > Charadriiformes > Scolopacidae > Limnodromus > Limnodromus scolopaceus. The sequence goes on from JAOXNO010000001.1 coordinate 109,945,844, forward strand.
GAAAGTTATTCCAAGCCACAGGAAGTTTCTCTTCAGCTCCCTTGAAGAGGATACCTGTTTGAACACAAGCACCACATAATCTGTGTATACATAGAAAACAAGAGTTCCCAGGGGATGGGGATTTTGTCATGGAGAACCGTGGATCACATCCATGATCAGTATGATGGCACCAGGAGTTCCAGATTCACTGTATTCCTGTGATAAGTGATCTGCGGGCAGAGACCGGTCATGGATTTCTAGACATCCAAAAGCAAAATGAAATCCTGCTGCTTCAAGTGGGCTGCCAGAAGTCAAAAAAATCTTGGGAAATGTTCAAATTCAAGTACAAGGCAATATGTTGAAGTGATTAAACAGCACATGGAAAATACTTTTTGCACACACACATGTATATACATTATATATACACACCACAATCATGGTAACGCTCCTAGCTCTGTGCACTTGAATAAAAAAGCCCAACTTATTTTTCAATTTAAGACCAAATTCTGTCCTTATAACTTCAGAGAATTTCCATCCCTTTCAATATTCAGAATCTACTTTTGTAGTAAACATACTAACAGCAAACCATGTAATTTGAAGCAGGCTGTGGAAGAGGGTTCTTAAAAATACTTTTGGAAAACTCCAAAAAACTCCTCCCTTTTGGAAGATTACTTAACGAGTCACCAGTAAGGTTGACTTACTCTCCCAAAGACAAAACAATTGCATCAAATGTACTTTTAGTTTGCTAGGGAACCGCCAGAGAGAAATATAGCTAGGGTATCAGAGTTGAATTTTCCATTAATCCCATTTTCTCTTTGGCTAGGCAGCCAAAGTTCGGATTCACAGTGTATTCAGTTTTCTGGCTCCATATCCTGCAAAGCAGTTAGCAGACTGGATTCATTCATTAGGCCATTCAGCTATCATCAGTCACTTATAAGGTTTCACCCTCTGCCCCACAATAAAACCAGACAAAATCTCCTGCTGAATTCAAGGTCATTTTTTTTCCATGTGCTTTGGCACACTTCTGACCAGCAGTTCAAAGGTACATGCCTGAACTGTCAGTAACTACAAAGCACAAAACCAAAAAATGCTGAGGCAGGGACAGTACCATCAACAAGACTGGCAAAAGCACTTTAAAGACCTTAGTTTTTAAACTGTTTACCTCCATCAGTTTTGAGATGAGTCCCTGTTTGGTAGCACCTTCAGCTAATGTTACCTCCGCGCTTGCTGCCTGCTTCTTTAAGAACAATTAGCTTTTGTAGGGACAAAGGGACAAAATATAGGATGCAACTCAGTCTTTTAACAGTACCTTCAAAACTGCCTTATACTGGAGTCATGTATCAAACGCTGTTCATCGATGAAGCCTTTCAGGCCTGATGATCTCACACTGACACAGTAATCATATTATTAATTTATATGTCCTGGGAGCTGATCACAAGCAACCCAAGCATAAAACGATGGTTTTCCTGGTCCCAAAGTTGGTGTTAACGTTTTTACCCCTTAGCATTCTGCAGCTAAAGTTCACCTTTTTTTTCCCCCCAGTGGAGATGTCATCTGCACTTCACAAACATGAAAGGTCAAGCTCCCTTGTGCTAGGAATGAAGCTGCATATTTTCACAGCTCTAGAGACCATTCTGCTGATATGTGCGGGCCCCATTTCCACCTTCCACAATCTCAGATACTTGCAGAATCAAGCTGTCAGCCTCATCCACGCACAACTTCAAATCAAATAATTTTTCTGGGATTACATTTGCACAAGGCTCAACTTTAGAGCAACAGCTGACTGGCTAAAGCCAAACATGAAATCATATTTTAGATGAACTACCCAAAACCACACCGCAAGAGAGTAAACACAACCTGCAGCCAGCCTATGCACTCACCTCATCTCACTCTCAGTTCCCAGCCACAGACTCCAGTTTCCTAAAGGAAGCTGCATCCCAGCCTGTAACTCACTAATCTGTCTGCTAATGAGACACTTGAGTCTAAGCCCTTCACTCCCTCACAACAGTCAGAGGTTACAACATGCATCTCACACTGGGATCAAACAACATCCTCTACCAATTTAATACAGACTAGCTTCATTTTCCACAAATTACTATGTTGCAAAATACAGATTAACTCCTCATACAACTATTCTGAAGTTTCCCCTTGACACTTCTACCTAAGTAAAATATTTTTTTTACTTCGCACACAGTAAAAAAAATAATAAAGAGAGTAGTTTTGCACCATGGGGTGGAGAAAAAAGTTTGTTGATGATAAAGAACTAAGATGATGATCACTTTTCCATGCTCACTGAATAAGCAGGTTTCTTTGCAGAAGGAAATTCATTTAAAACATGTAATTCTACCAGGTTAGCTGTATTGAAGTAATTCCCCCTGTGAGGCCAAATTCAGGATCTAATGACTACATCTCACACTGTTGACCCAAAAGCCTTTTGGTAACATAATGTTATTTCCAGCTAGGAAGTGTTCAAGAGGCGAGTGGGATATAAAACATTTGACTGTTTTCCCACAGTGTTCGTGCAGATTCTCTTCTTCTGGAGGTCACACACCTGTTATTCTGGTATTGAATAGAAATGTCACAGATACGGAGTCATTAAAAATTCCATTCAATCCACATGTTGAACTTAGTGTTTACGCCCAACAATAGCCATCACATCCAACACAGACAAATTTGAACTGCCATCCAACAATCCTCACAAGATCCTTCACCAAACTTTTCAACAGTTTGACAAGCAAAACAGAAAATCATGACTATACTCATCCTTAAGTTCCATCTTGACATAATGTAGCATCCTACTGTGCATCACTTGGAGGGATGCTTCATCATCCTTCTGCTGAATCTGTGAACAGCCACTATTTCTAACAGCCAAATCACTACCAGGTTATTTGCTTAATATCGTTATAGAGGTATCTTTCTGTCTATAGATGTGTACGGGTGTGTGTGCGCTTGTGCCTACATTTATGTACACACAAAGTCTAAACTTTTAACTTTCACACTGGCTGACTGCTGTAGTAGCTCTTGCACGGGGAACACACACGTGCTGCTCCATACCTGCGCCATATCTGGGCACACCTTCTTTTTCCCCAGGACGACTACAGTGATTTTGACACAGCTGACAGAGCTTGTGGTACTGCACTTACCCTGGGCGGGACAGTCTGTAGGGCTGTGATATAGTTCTCCAGAGCAATGCGACGACGGTCATTCAGCATGGCTTCCACCCGTGCCATATGAGTCTCCACCAGTTGTTGTCTTTCATTCGCTGCTTCTTGTTCCAGTGATTCCACTTTCTCCTGGAAATGCTGAAAAAACCATCCATCACAACAGGAACAGCTGACATCAGCAGAGACCAGCGGATGCGAACACCCTCAACTGCAAATCACCAAAGGCTCTCCCCATGTCAGTCCAGCCTGGCTCCCAGGAATTCTGCTGAACGCACCTTTTACTGATTTCAGCAGGAACTGCTGATGACCTGTATTCCTGAACACCTGGCCATATTTTCTTAAACTAATCAAATATTCCTGACATGTTCAACACAGCCTCCAGTGAAACCTTCATTTGTCCCATGAGACAGTGGTTCAGCGCTAGAGAATTGTGCCTAGGGGAGGGTGGAGTTTGGCAATTGTACGCTCTCCTGCCATCATGAGGGCTTTCCAAGTATCAACATGACTTCATGAACAAAACTACATGGGAAGTTGTGGGGGGGAAACATTCCAACTTGAATGGAGCCACTACAACTTCTTATGAACTGGTCACCAGCAAGAAAAATTGACTCCAAACTTATTCCAATAAAGGAAAAGACTGACTGGGTAAAATGCACGGAGAGCAAACCTATGAGATCTAGTATGTGATGCAATCTGGTTCTGAATGTTACCTTTTTATAGTTTGCATTGAAATGTCACCTTTTTATAGTTTTGCACTGAAGTCATTCTAGCAGTACTGAATAATACCTGACATAGCCACAGTGGGATCCAACGAGTTTCTGGCTTGTCAGAATATTTGAATTATAGTATAATTCTGGATAAAATAATTTTTGGCTGAGCGTTTCTTTCAGATAAAACTGATGGCGATTCCTTCCTTAAATCACATTTTCCATCTCTGCTTTAAGTTTAGGCCCTGCAGATTATATTAGTTTATCACGGCCTAAATTTTGAAAGGGGCCTGTGGGAACTGAGTTTTCAGTTCTCACTGAAGGCAAATCTAAATTCAAGTGAAATTCTACCCCTCCACACAATCACAAGCAATGTTCTGCACTGCTGTTCCAGGGACTGGCTGCAGAGTAGAGAGACACCCAGCAGCCACTAACAGCTGGAAACAAAACCAGCAACAGCAAGAGCAGAGAATTATATTAAATCCCCATAGAAGTAGGTTTTAAAATTGTACCGCACTCAGCACCCCTTGTATTTTAACTTCATCCCCAGTTGGTAAGGTCGTGGTTGCGTTTTTCCTTTACCTGGATAACGGCTTTCTTGTCGGCCTTTGGCAAGTTCTTTGCTTGGCGTTCTGCCTCTTCCCACTCTCTCATGACCTAGCGAACAAAACAAGCAGCATGACTTTCGCATCTTCCCCTCCTGTCTCAGGGCTTAGCAACAGACAAGCACTGCAGCTCCGACAGTCATCCTTTTATATTCCTCTCCTCCTTTTATCTCTATTAAAAAAGCAGTTGCAACATTTAACGAAGGTAGGAAACCTGTTATTAAATTACACAAAGACGGTACTTCTGTGTCTGAACATTGTGTCAAGCTCTCACAACTCCGCTGTGAAGCAACACGGCCGTCAACCAGCCCTCAAGCGAGCGAAGTGGAGGTCTCTATGGGTGAACACACCAACCCCTTTTCATCTCAGACAGAAACAAAACCGTTTCCATCTACTGTATGTCCTTGGTCAAAAGGAGTGAATTTCAACTCGTTTTAAGTGAGACTTTTTTTGGTACCTCAAAAAGTTTTATATTTATTTGGACTACATCACTGGCCTTTGAGTAGCACAGATCAAAAAATACATGCAATTTGTGCTAGTCTGTCCAGAAAGAGGTGTCCAACAAGTCAAGAAGTGACTATATTTATATTATATTTTTATCTCAAGTACAACACTGACAGAAAAATTATGTAGGACAACTTTCAGCACCGTTCCTTTCAGCAACATCAGAGGCCACCTCCTCCTGTAACAGAAGGAAGTATTTAAATAGTCAGGGAAAGAGTTACTCTTAACTTGCTTTCCATGACATCTGAAGCCTTCTTGTGGCTTTACTTAGGGACTTCACTCATTTCACACCTAGATAGCAATCTCCTCAAATAACACATTTTATGCAGGAACAATTGCTCTCACTGAATGCAGTACACACAAGTAACTTGTTTATTTGCAGGATTAGCACAATGTCAGAAGACAGAAGAAACCTAGAAGCAATCATACTCTTTCTAAAGAGGAATTTCAAAAAGCTCGGAGTCTGCATGCGTGACTGAAATTTTACCAAGGCCAATACCAAAGGCCAGACAAATGACACCCGTTGTATCTCACATCTGCAAATTGAACCTCCACCACTCAACTCCTGCCTCAGGCTCCCCAGTTTTCCCACATGCTGGACATGGCCGTTCAGGCTTCTTGATGGACAGACTAGAGAGCACTGGTGGTGCCTCAGGGTATCTGGCTGAGCCTGTGCCTTTAAAAAAAAACCAAACACAACGAAACATGGGCTCAACGGAGACTTTTACAAGTCCCAGTCCTTGAAACATAATCCCTTCTCAGTCCTATATAGGGTTTAGACCCTAATGATTAACCAGCATGCAGACATCTGCATCCAAGACTGACTCAACGTATGAGATTTTGCTGTCTAGTTTTCATCTTCCTTTTAACCCAAAGCCTGGGAATCTATTTCATAGTGGCAATAAATCAGTCATAGTAAAAACAGGTTAACTCACTGTCAGTGAATTTATTCACCTTTAAGAGATTCTGGCCTCAATAACAGCCCAAGAGAGTGGAGACATATATTTTAGGAAATCATAGAATAGTTTGGGTTGGAAGGGACCTTAGAGAACGTCTAGTTCCAACCCCCCTGCCATGGGCAAGGATATCTTCCACCAGACCAGGCTACTCAAAACCCCATCCAAACTGGCCTTGAACACTTCCACGGACGGGGCATCCACAACTTTGCTGGGCAACCTGTTTCAGTGTCTCACCACCCTCACAGTGAAGATTTTCTTCCTAATATCTAATCAAAATCTCCCCTCCTTCAGTTTAAAACCATTATCCCTTGTCCTATCACTACGCTCCCTGATGAAGAGTCCCTTCCCATCTTTCCTATAGGCCCCCTCAGGTACTGGAAGGCTGCTATAAGGAGCTTTCTATTCCCAACTCTCTCAGCCTGTCTTCACAGGAGAGGTGCTCCAGACCTGTGATCATCTTAATGGGTCTCCTCTGGACTTGCTCCAACAGGTCCATGTCCTTCTTATGCTGGGGGCCCCAGAGCTGGACACAGTACTCCAGAATGGGGTCTCACGAAAGCAGAGTAGAGGGGCAGAATCACCTCTGTTGACCTGCTGGCCACGATTCTTTTGATGCAGCCCAGGATGCAGTTGGCTTTCTGGACTGCAAGCACACATGTTAAGCCCGACACTCCCCAGTCCTTCTCCTCAAGGCTGCTCTCAATCCATTCTCTACCCAGCCTGTATACCAGCCTGGAGAAGAGAAGGCTCCGGGGAGACCTTATA
>JAOXNO010000001.1:109952626-109986577 GCA_028565335.1 Limnodromus scolopaceus
CCTGGAGGTATTCAAGAGACGAGTTGACATGGTGCTCGGGGATATGGATTAGTGTTGGGTTGGTGTTGTTTTGGGTGCAGTGTGGGTTTGGGTTTGGTTTTTTTTTTTGTTTTTTTTTTTTTTTTCCATTGGTTGGACTAGATGATCTTAAAAGCTTAAAAGGTCCCTTCCAACCTAGGTGATTCTGTGATTCTGTGTTCTGGAAAAAACAAAACCTTATTAATGCTCATAGTGCTGCTGTGTATTACGTGCATATTAGGTATTCATCTCTTAATTGTACACTTAGGCTATATGACTGTGGTGGCCCAGAAAACTTGATTCTTGTATACAGGCAGTACCTTTCTAGAGACCTGAAATGTCACTGATGCCAGGATGCAAACATTACAGAAGACTGTGGAATTATGGGGTTAATTTAGGTCATAAACTACAACAGTGTGCTCAATCTTGAGCATTGGCCTAGGTTAGCAACTTTATGATTTTGTTCTCTCTCCTCTTCCTTTCTGTTTTTAAATCACATCTCTGACATCCGCTTAGCACTCTTTTTTTCACTGTGAATGGGCAGTTGGTGGGTTTTCAGAACAGTTGCCTTGCCGTCTTTATCCCCCAAACTAACCCTCTGCTAATCCATATGATGAAAACAAATCTTGTGGGTAATGTGATAAGGAGACCTTTGGCTAGACCAGGTCTCTCTGCCTGTTTTATTTCTCTAAGACTTTTAAGGCACAAAAGGCAGGATGATAAACTGACAGCCTACACAACTAGTTGGGAGGGATGTAAATTACAGGCTTCAGAGTTCAGTGCTGGTGCAACGAGAGTGAACGGCTAGTGATAGAAAACAGGATGACGTGGCTGTTTGCAGAAACAATGCCCAATGTAAAGACTGCAGAAGCTGTGCTTTGAGTGCCAATTTTTGCAATTGAGAAGATTTCAATGGTCGAAAGCATCTCTGTGTGTATGCTGACCAACTGAAGATACAGCTGCCCTACAGCTATCTATGGGCAGTCATGCTACCACCCACAGAAGACCTGCTCTCACCGGATGTCGCTTTAGAGAATGATGACTAAGAAATATGACATAGCACTCTGTAGGAAACCAAATAGCAAGAATAGAAAAAAAATTTCCCTAGAGAAGCATGTGCAGAAAAAGACTTAACTTTGCCTCTATGCACTTATAAACCTATTCTCCTTCATTGAAAGCATAGACCTATCAAAGCCACACAAATTTATGGCTCTTCAAGGCTTGGCAGCTTTGTGCAGGGAAAATGACAACCTCTGGTTGAGATTTCAGAAGCAAACCATCTTGAAGTCAAACTTCTTCAGAACTCAGGACTTAGTGCCTAGCAGACTCCTTTTGAAACTGGGCTGGATGGGACAGCAAGAGGAAGAAAGGAAGTATGGAAAGTGTCATTCATTATTAAGAGAGATGCTAAACACAAAAATCTCATTACACTGAGATCAGCAGAATTTACTCCCGCTTTTTACACTGGAGCACAGATGCATATCTGCAAGAGAAGAATTATGACAGAAATTTTGGGGTTACAGCACTCAGACCAGCCGAGGTGCTTGTCTGAAGGTTTGCTTAGTTAGAAGGTCAAAGTCATTCCAGTAAGATCCCTACCTTTGTCAAGGGCTTTTGTTCCATACTTAAGCCTTGACCCTTTTTCTGGTAATAACATCATTAAACCTCCCCAGAAAGCCCTGACTAACTGAGCGGGGTACTCCTACTAAACTGACAGTCAGTTTTAGGGAAGGAAAGTGCACTCCCACATGCAGTTGTAGAGATGGTCGGATCTAGGGAATATAGGGACCAGTATCATTTAACACCTTTGCTGGGGACATGGACATACTGGGGACAGTGGGATTGAGCACATCCTTAGAAAGTTTGCAGATGACACCAAGCTGAGTGGTGTGGCTGATACTCTAGAGGGAAAAGATGCCATCCAGAGGGACCTTGACAGGTTTGAGAGGTGGGCCCATGCAAACCTCATGACCTTTAAGGTCGCTTCCAACCCAAATCATTCTATGAGTCTGTGGTGACACTTGCACTAAAAATCAGCTGAAGACCACTTTGGGATGTTGGAACTATTGGCATGCAATGATGAAAAAAAAATAGAAATATCTTGAACCTAACACCAGCACTGTTCAGGCTGGCTGAGGACTGCAGTATTTTCAGATGCTTGCTTTGGAAATGAACTTCCAAGAAGCAAGACTATTCTAGTAGACAAGGTATCATTAAGTTTCTATCATAAGCACTGTACATGCTATGATTCCTAAAATATTGTAAACAGCCAGGGGAAGAGTAAATTTAAGACATAAGGGTGTCACAAGATGTTTGAGGGAAGAAATGTATAAATAAACTGCTCCCTTGAGTAAGGTTCAATATCTGGTTCCACCAGGCTATTTAGCAGCAACTATTTAAGTGAGGGAGCTTTATGGGAGTTAACAAACTGGAAAGAAGAAAAGGAGAATTGTACCAAAGCAGGAGACAAGAACTACAGCATCCTACAACCAGTTAGCATAATCTTGCCCTGTTACGTATCAGAGAATAGCAAACATTTAAAGGCTACACATGCATTGCTGGACGGCTATCCTGTTTGTATGGGAACGTAGCTTTGCTGTTATTTGCAGCTGCATTAATCATGCTTGGAAAAGCTTAAAATTGTATGCTAATGTAATTCTCTTCACAGCACTGCCTAGGAATGTATGATTCTATAATTCTATAAGCCTTGTTGCTCCAGATGTGATGCAATTGGTGAAGGCAGACAAACTTTGATGGTCTGTAGTCTAAAGGGATGGGCACTTAAGAGCAGAAGGAATAAAACAGTCTGAACCAGAGGTGCATCAGGTCATGGTGCAAAAAAAAAAAAAAAAAGCAGAAGAGTCCCCTAACAAGAGAGTCTTAGGAGCTGTGAACTATGAACGAACTATGAACAGGCACAAACAGCAAGACAAGCTGGGTCTCTGCCTATGTGAATATCTTTATGCAACAGAAAATGAAACACGAGTGGTAAGAATTTAATGGTAAACAAAGGGAAACCTCAGAAAGAGGATATACAGAATATCTGCATTTGTCCTGATGACATGTTTTGATTAAAATATTTCATTTCAATTTAATTTTTTAATGATAAACTTCCCTGCTCCTTAGATGATTGTTTATACGTGAACTAGAATGCATATGATTTTTGTATTACTTAATCGGCTGCTGCAAAGTATGCACCAAATCAAGCACTGTTTTACAACTATCTGCTTTATTAAATACAAGAAATATTTGTTTTTAGTGAACAAGCTGATTTATCTCAGACTATGACATCTATCAAGATTAAGTAATGACTTGATCATGTTCCAAAACCACTGACCATTTCCCTTCTTTTTAAAAGAAGAAAAATGGGCATTTCTGCTCCTATATAAGCCCCCATTTCTCAGCTTTGAAAGAACTGGACTTGAAGCTATCGTTTGGGTAAATAAAAATGAGTAATTATGCTTGGTGCTGCTGAAGGACTTAGCTAGTGACTCTCATTCACTCACTTTTTTTTCCTAAAAGAAAGACGATGACAGCAAAAGCTCACTAAGCTAATTTATTTAGCATTGTTTTTAACAACTAACAGCTTCAAATTAATTTTTAGTTAAATGTATACTAAGAATCTATCCAATTTTAAAGAAAATGTAAAATATAAATAAATTGCCAAGAAAGCAGACCAGTGGTATGGGAAACAGACATATCACAGTTCACATGAGGGAAAAAAAACCCAGCATGGTATACTAACTGGCTTTTCTACTTCTCTGTAAGATCTTATATTTTTTAAACATTTGAACTATTAGTTGGGAGAAGCTAGCTCAATGCTGTACAAGACATTACTCATAGAATGGAAAACTAATTTTCAAAAACTTAAGTAAGTTAACTCTATTTTGAAAGCTCTGCAGGGGTTCTATGTACTTCAAGACATACGTACTTTAAGCTGTGATTTCATAAGCAGCTTAAGCAAATTAAAGATCAAAGATCCTTCTTTCTTGATGTTACTACCGTGCTGCTGTTTCCCAGGTCTGATTTAGTTTGCTGAACTGGTCAGAGTTGGTTATTTTACTTTTTTTTTTGGAAGAGTGACATTGCAGTGAGATGAGGGAGCTGACCTGCCTCACCCCGCAGCTGTACACTCATTAGCGCTGACAGAAAGGATGGCTGGGAACGTGCTAACGAGGGCAGAGCACATGCAGCACCAGCGTGATCTTCAGTCAGACCCTTGAACCACAGCTTTCATTTATGAGGTTGCCCCCAATGCACATGGTAAAATGTGCAGTGCTTTTAGCCAGAAGTTTTCCGATGCTACGGCTCAGTGCTTTTCCCAGTTAATTTTGCTGGCCTCATGCACCGACACTGCCCGGTCTCTCCGTATAACGTTTTCTGGGTGCCTGGGCATTCCATTAGCTCTTTTCCACAAACCATGAGCTTCACAGAAAATAGAAAATACACAGTGCACCCAAATACTGCCATTAATTACCCACCTCAACCTTGACACTGCGTGTGGGATTTTAGAGACAAACCTGAAGCCGCGGTGAGAATCTGAGGACTGTTCCAGGTAGGCCCACCTTTCGTACTGATTGTCCTTCGCTTGCAGGACACCTGGCCCTACAGGGTTTGTTTAACGGGGCTGCTTCAAGAAAGGGGAGGTAATAACGGGGTGGCAACTACACCATCTCCCAAGCAGCGGCAGATGGGGAGCACATACCTTCCTATCCATTAAGTGTCGTATTCTCGGCATGTGGCTTGCACCCATCAGATGACTACTTCAGGTAAGAGGCCCTGCCCTATTTATTAGAAAAGTGACAGGCATAGCTACAGTGCCAGCGTATTCGACGAGCTGAATTTCAGGCTTACTCAAACATTTCAGCACAGAGCTAAAGGTTAACGTGTCAGCAATACACAGAAACACTGAAAATGCAACAGTTCCAATGAAAAATTGTAGTGAAATAGCTACACTGATATATGCAGTACATCTGAATTATACTATGTTCATTTTTGTGGTTATTCCATCCTAAAAAAATATGTACCACGGGCTTTCCTTTAAGCCTTTTATATTTTTTGCTTTGTTATTATTAGATCAGAACTAAGACAATTTTTGGCTATCAGCATTGCTATTATAAACCCTATTTCTGAGAGAGTGGATAGCTTATCTCTTAGTGTTCAATACGATTAAAAACAGTGTACAGTTTCAGGCTACACAAATCTTTTTGATTAAAAGATAGAAAAGGGTCGATTCAGTTGGATTTTTGTGCAGTTCAAAAGCACTAATTTTTGCTCTTTTCTTTGGTTTTAGATGCGTTTCATGTTACTTTGAGGCTCAAGATCATCAGATAACCATATGCAATTTTATGTTACTCCAGGGCACGGCCATGTATGCCTACACACAGGGAACGAAGCTAATCTCCCTCAGCTGCTGCAAAGGAAGGACAGCTAATACACTGGGTCAAGTTCTTTACTTAAAAACAAGAATAATCTCACAAATCAAAAATTCTTCCACAGAGATGAGAGCAATTTTTTTACAGACTTTTTTTCCTCTTTTTACACAAGTAACTGTAGTGACTCATGCTTGCAGCAGTGACCCAACCACAAATGTATTCCCCAGCCAGCTGAATTCTTAGATAGAGTCAGAAAGGCAGCAAATCGTGTATTTACAGCATTGCAAATAGGCAGGGGAGCTGGCTGAAGCCTTGGGAAATGAGATGATGAAGGATCCTGAGCATCTTATGTCTAGACAGACCAAACATTTAAGAATAAAGAAATTTCCCCTTACCTGAGACATCCTTTCACGGTGCTTAGCTTCAAGTCTCTCCTTGGCTTTCTGGAAATGGGCATGTTCATTCTCATCTCCAGGTGTCTCCAAGTATTTGTCAACAGCATCAGGAGTGCTAGCGGCTGTGGTAGGGACTGAGGTAAAATTTTGAGGAGGGGAGAGGGAAGAGAGGGGAAAGAAAAGGAAAATTTCTACTTTAGTACAGGTAAAAGTTAGTTGGACCAAACAAGAAATTTCTGTTCTAATTTCCATCGGAATAAAGCCATTCGTTTAACCTCACAAAGATAGAAAAATGTGGTTTAGGTGGATATGTTACACACAGTAAATACATAAAAATATACAAGGATTACCCCCTGCCCCATTTTGTAAACCAGAAGAAACTCTTCAGAGTGAACAAAGCAATGTTATTCAAACAGGTTAGAAACTGCTGCCAAAGGAAAAAATCCAAGGAAAAAAAAGCCCCGTAATGACTAAAGTACACAAGGCAGTAGAAAGCCCTTTACAAATTTACATGCTTTGTACATTAGTTTATTTTTAAAATTTAAAGTGTAACACACCAGTGCCAATGCAAATATGTTTTAAAGCAATAATGGACCCCATAGTACCCTAATGTAAATACCTCAAATCCTTCCTTAGTGACAGTTAGAGAAGTCATAGCCAGTGCAATTTATCACTCCTCCCATCATTTTTGGGTTTGTTTCATAAATATTTAATTACAAGTTTACATTTTGTAAAATTGTAAATTTTATTACTGAAGTACTGTGATTGTCAAACAGGAATAAATAAGCTTCCTGACAAGCCACAAAAAATACAAAAATGGAGCATGACTCAATACCTTCAGTGGTTACTCTCACAACTTCAGATAATTGAAAGTCTCCAATACTGTTATAAAAGTACATAAATTTTCTATCTTTTTAAACTCTTAACAACCCATCTTCAATAACACGGTTTGTACTGGGGTGCAGTGTTGCCTGCCGGAAAGGCTACAACCAATGTAAGCAAATTCCAAAAACAAATCACCTGAAGTTCAGACTGAGTGAAAACATTTCTGTAATGCTCAGAAGTATTTAGAAATACCTTTGCCTTTTAATCTCTCAAGCACCAAATTAATTTAATCTTTATCTTTCCTGAAGCTGCAGTTAAGTATAGTACATTTTAATTCCATTTAGAAAATGAAATGAAAATTTTATTTCAAAGCAGGAAGAAATTGAAGAGTGTCAGATCGAGCAAAGGCCATCCCCTCCAGCCTCCTGTTTCCTGACAGGGGTTCACCAAACACGCCCAGGCAAGAGCAGTAAATACTCTTTTGCAATATTTAACTAATCTTGCTGGATCTTCCTTCCACACTCTAATTTTGGTTTGTTTTTTTTTTTCTTTCCCCCAAAAAAACCTGCATGAGATTCAACATTCTCAACCTGGTGTGGCAACAAGTTCCATGATTTAATCGGGCCCTGTGTGAAGAGGATGCCCCTCTGCCTACACCCTCCATCGCTGCCTCTGCGGGACACAGCGGGGTTTAGCATCAAAAGATCTAATGGGGGAGAGCTCTAGTGCATTCGCCATCCTTCTCCATCTTTTACAGTTTTTTTTTTTTTTAACTGAATTTAAGTCTGGACAAATGTTGAGTGGAAAGAAGCGATGATCTAAATAACTGTCCAATAAATTATGCAAATTTAACCTTTAATTTATTGAACAGGAAAAAAGGTCACTGGCATTTGCACTGACATCAGTTAAGCCACCTGTAATTCAAGTTCTTATTTTCAAAAGCTCCTCACACACGAAGCGTTTTACGACCCAGATTTTCGGACAATATGCTGACTTCCCACCAGGATGCTTGCTGGTGTGTTTCAGAGCAGGTGAGAGTAGCGAGTGCTGAGAACTGGAAAACCTGATTTCAGTGCCTGGTGCCGAGGAGGCCAGAGCACCCAGCCCCCTCCAAAAGCTGTGCAAAACCAAATCCAACAAAGACTAGGCATTAAACACCACAGCCCTGGGTGCCTGAGACAGCCAGGCTGTGCCCAGGAGAATGAGAAAGGATGCAGGCAGTACATTGGTACCCGACTGCAACCTGCTCTCTCAAGCTAACGCTGAAGAGGGTAATGCTAATGAAGAGTAATGGTGCGTAGGAGAAGAAAGCTACTACCCCTGACCTTGTCCAAGAAGGTGGTGTAACACCACATGTGGCTCTCCATAATGCACCCCCAAAAAGAAAGAGGGCTCAGTAACAGGCATGTGGGCTCACGGGAGCTTGGGGGAACCTGCCTGATGGTAGGAAGCTCAATCAGTTACACTCATCCACCAGGGAGCGGACTGCTAATTTGACTTAGAAAATCTCTACTGAGAAAAGATTTCTGAAAACAGCCTTATCGGAAAGAAGCAATTGAGGTCTGACGGTCGGAAACTGAAGCTAGGCAGAAATAAGGCTGGAAATCCAGACCCAGAAACATGCCACCCACTTGCAGTAGTTAAGTGCAATTAAGTATGTGAACAACTTATGCAAAGATATGCTGATTCACCCAAAAGCATCCTTGAAAACATCCTGCTTCAGCATCTCCTTCCAAAACCCAGCCAGCGAATAGGCACAAAAGCAATGGGTAAAACAGGTGTTTTCTCCCTCCCTGCTTGCTGCTGGCACTGGTCCATGCCCAGCGCACGTCGGAGCAGGTCGAGTTTGCACAAAGGCAGCCGTAAGGGCTCAGCCTGCCGACCGCTCCTGCAGCGTGTATTTGGCCACTGGTGGCTGCAGAGACCAACCAACCTACTAACGCTGACCACATCTCACTCTGCAAACAGAGACGCTGTTTAAACCCTTAAAGAACAGGGATAATTTTCATGAAAAAGAAGTTCAGCGTGTATGTTTAGGAAAATACTAAAAGAGGAGATGAAATGGTCGTGTTTGTTTCTGTTTTCTGTTATAACTGAGATTCAGAAGCAGTCTTTTTATGAGTGGCTAGCTATTCACGTAATTTGAAATCAGAAATGTTTCTCTAACAAAAAATAACTAGTCTGCTTGAAAACAAATAACTATACTTATAATTTTGCTTCCTGTATTTACAAAGCCTGCAAATGACTATGTGACTTCTCCATCCAGTATCAAAAAAAAAAAAAAATAATAATTATCAATAGTATGTTAAAAAAACCTCATGATTCCAACCTAACAATAACTGACAGCCTACCCCCCCCCAAGGAAAAAAAAAAAAAAGCTACAAAAATACTGAGCCTCCCTTCTTCTGCATAAAGCAGAAACAGCCTAAAATTTCTTCACGGCTGTTGGCACAAAACCTATCCTTTGCACTCCAATACATTTGGGAACTTTGTTTCTAGACATTTATTGCATGTTTTCTCATAGTAAACTGGGAACATTTGGTCCTACATCAGTTAAATGTGAGGATTCCTTAAAAATCTGCAGCCTGATGTCATTTTTGGACCACGTCTGCTCTTAGAAGGTGGTTTAATTTTTTATGCATTGCTTGTTTTATAAGGCAACTCATTCTACTACTGCATGATCAAAAAGCATCTGTTGACAGATGTGGAAGAAATGCAGTATCAGATGACATTTTCTTCACACTTGCACTCATTTTACCTGTCAATTTTTTTATTAGACTTTAAAATCCTAACCTTCTTGGAGACACAGGTTCAATAATACAGTCAAATTATGCTCTACACATTTTGCTATTTAACAACAATCCCTACATATCAGAACACCAGGGAGGAGGAAAAAAAAAAAAAAAGGCAAGAAAAATGCAACGCTATGCCCCCAGATCCTGTTTTACTATTTTGCATAAAAATAAATAATCCATATCAGCCTCTCCAGTGGAAGAAAGAACAGTCACTCACCAACTTTCGCAGATGAAGTGAAAGGATCAGTAGATGCCCCTTTTCTGAATGACATCGGCTGTTGCACAGAAGATGGGAAACCATTTGAAATGAGAGCATTACCCAACTACAATGTAGTTTTCAGTGGATGCATTCATTGCCTCTGAATTCCACATATGTAACTGCCTCATTATTGAAGGATTAAGATCAAAGCTTTCAGTTGTTGACTAAGATCACAACTAATTATAGCACTTCTGACAATCACAAGTGTGTATGGAATATCTTTAGCAAGAAGGGCTTCTATTATTGCTACTGCTACCTTGTGAAATGAGCTGTTTTTACAAGAAGGTATCCCCATTCTTTTGTGAATAAGCTACTCCACTTACAGCAGAGTGGCAAAACCAATGAAAAGAATCTAAACAACAGGGAAGGAAAATAACAATTACCTCTTTATTACAAAACAGACAGATTACCGACTGAATGATACAAGACAAACGAAGGTTAAGAAAGGTTTGTCTAAGATTGTAGCAAATTACCACTACTTTAAACATAGGGAAAAGGATGTAGCAGGATGAGTTTTTACATAATTAAATTATATTAAACTTAACAGCTTCTTACTTGGAGAAAGGTGTGCACCAAAATGGGATGCTTTCAAGTAGAGATCAATACTGGTGCACAGAAAAGTAAGTGTATTTACATACTATATATAAATTATAATCTACTGTATTGTAGAGACGACTATTCTCGCTCTTAGCACTGTAAGCTGGAGGACCACCAGGCAAAGTGCCATTCCTTTTCACTTTTAATTACTTTCTCTTCATACACGCTTTCGCCAAGACCACTTTATGAACCCTGTCTAAAACTAAAGAATAAAAGGGAGCGCAGAGTCCCTTCCACCGTCAAGAGCACAATGGAGACCTTGTGAGAATGACAGCCAGACATATTGCCAGTTTTAGCATTTTACTCATAAGCGACAGGTTGCTGCTGGTTTCTTTCTAGGGTTTTGGGGGGCAAACAGACAGCACTGCTGTGCTCGAGGGTTGGCATCTCCCCTGGACCGGCAGGAGTTCTGAGAACCAGATTTTTTCGCCCCGTGGCTCATCAGTACATCTCCCTGCATGGAAGCTAACTGCAGAGCAGTGAACTGTGCTGACCATGATCAGAGCCTGGTACTCCTGTCCTTCAGGCCACTCAGCTCCAGCTGCCCGCTTTTTAATTTTCACTGAAGATTCTCAATAATGCGAACTCCCATTAAGTTACTCATTGATGTCAAAGTTCTTTCATTTCAACTACATATTTATCGCTCAGCCTGATCACATAGTCACTCAGCTAGGTTTTATTTATCTTGCACGTTTGCTTTATCCTCATGTTTTGACAATTATCTTCAAGACACCCAAAAATTCTTTGGAAGTAAATTGTTTTTCATAAAAACCGAGGAATTCTGACTACAATGGTGGGGGCTCAAAGCACAAAACATGGAGTAACAGACTAGATAAAAAGAAATATATTCTTCTGTCACAAAAAAATATGTGCACGTTGGTACTGAATTAAGAAAAAAAGCCCCCTATAACAGCAGCATTTGTATGCTCAGGGATCACAGCTGAAGCAGTAAAAAGAATCATCAGTTCTGAGACTTGACTTCTCCACCTTCCATTTCAAGCTGCCTCTTAGCGTCCAAAATGTTGTTAAATTAGATGAATGTTCCTAAAGCGGATTATAAAGCACACAGTTTAAAAACGTCTACTAGTTTAATTGAAAGAGATTCCAGGCACAGGTGACATGCAGAGAGTTAATACATGAAAGAGAACCCAGTGTTCCAGAGGGTTACTCCTTCATTTTGTAATAGTTGGGTTTTGGTATCGCATTGGTTTTATTACCCTTCAAGGATGCACTACTTTGTCATAAAAGACTGTGTATAGTTTATGTAATATTTCATAACTTGCGTTAGTATTCAAAGAATAATTACAGGTCAACATAGCAACCTTGGCCTGAAAATATAATTAAGTGTATTGAGATAGAGAAATCACATGTTTAAAAGTTACATTCCTTCTTGAACTTTAATTTGCAAAGACTGATCCTATCTTCCTCAGGTAAGTTATAATTTATATAGTTGGTATGGCATCAAAACAATGGGCATCTTGAAAGAGTTTATTGAAATCCCTCACAGAGACTTCTTGGAGAGACAAAAATAAATAAATAATACCATATGCGTATTATTCCTCATTTATTGCCTTAACTAATGCTGATACTTGCCACCTGAACCAGGTTTAAGTTAAATTTTCTCATATAAGAATCCTTTCGTGTAAGAGCTTCAAGATACATTTCCTATCCATGCACAGCCAGAATTTGGCAATCATGCTTTCGCTGCATCTCCATGAATGCAACTTCCTTTTCACCTGCCCTGACAAGTACAATTTTTGCCTTGCTCGTATCCATCCGATACTCATCTTTGCCATTAATTGCTCAGATCACCCCCTACTGAGTTCTTAGATTCATCTTGTGCTTGGGAGAAGGTCCCCAGAGCAACCTTTCCTCAAGCACCTTTGCCACACTCTGTGTCAACGTCACTCTCTTTTGATTTGTCACCATAAATTTAAATATTTATTATGGGGAAAAAACCTATTAAATTCTTCACCTGATACACCAGATGAGATTGCTGTGAACAAATACAAGACAGAACTATTCTCATGTACATGCCTTCTGCCAAGGTTATAAACAAGAGTCATCAAGATTCACAGTATAAAGAACCGTGGTTAGACCCAACAAAACAGGTTGCAGCAAAAGCAGTGTCTACAATAATACACTACCCTAACAAAAATTCCCAGTGTTGGAAATTATCAGTAGTCTAACTCTTGTATATGAGTTTGCATCGTTTCCCTTTTGAATCCTGAACTTTACTCAATAGCTTTTTTAAAAGGCCCAGTCCAACACTGGCTCCATGCAT
The DNA here is from genome assembly GCA_028565335.1 of Limnodromus scolopaceus. Classification (NCBI taxonomy): domain Eukaryota; kingdom Metazoa; phylum Chordata; class Aves; order Charadriiformes; family Scolopacidae; genus Limnodromus; species Limnodromus scolopaceus. Next base: position 109,965,175 of record JAOXNO010000001.1, read on the forward strand.
GGTTCAAGGGTGAAATACAGTGCCAATTTGTATAGATAAAGAAACTATGGAAATAGAAATTAGTTACTTGCATCCACTAAAGGTGGTAGTCAAAATGAACAATTTAAATAGATTATATTAGAATCCATCCCATTACAGCTCCTAGGCACTGAATAAATGAAGAACGGCAAAAATATGTTTTTCTTAAGATTTCATCTACGCTATTCAAAACTGGCCTCAACTTCACCAAGACACATGATTCAGCTGAGTTTTCATGCCAGAGAAAATAAAACCCAGCAGATACAGGCAATTCATGCTGGAGATGGTGGAAGAGGGACACATTTAACTAAAGTTTTGAGAGGTAATGTCCCCTTTACTGCTAATCTGGAAAGCAGTAAGACAATTGAATATAAAGAGCCTTTCTGATGAACCAATAGGTTGGCCTAGTGTGACTGGCTTAGTGTATTTGTAATAACTTGGTGGTTTTTAGTCATTCAAATAAAAGACTTTTTGCTTATTATGTGAAATGCTTCCTTGAATATCACTACTTATAAAGGAAGATTTTTAGGATTTGAAATGTTAGCATTAGACTTCTGTATTCTAAATTATGCCTCCTGTAGTGCCATGACAAATTAGCATTGTAACTAGTTGCTGTAATGACTATTTTTCAGCACTAAGTGCATTGTCAAAAAACCCAAAAACGCATTCCTGGCATGAAGCAACGTGCAAGCTCTGCTGCTTTTATAGACAGAGGGCTCCCAACTCCCCCATAAACCTCACAAGCAGCAAAAGGGCAGTATCACCTAGTCCAGATGAATGTGCTCTAGATGTGGTCTTTGAGCCTCCTACCTGACCTCAAGCTCAAGCCATCTCTGAAGCTGTACAGATAAAATGAGCAATCACTCAGTAAATAAGACGAAGCATTAAAATGTGCTACCTAACTAAAAATTGGGTATATTTTACCATTCTGCTCACAGGAATGCACTGCAGCTCTTCAATGCTTTAGACACACTCTGGAAGTTGGCATGCAAGCTCAGCTGCCAAAATACCTTACTTCTTGCTAACTAGGGAGGTGTCAAGATCCAGAACAAGTAAAAAATGGATAAAGGAAATTCCTGACAGCAGGAGTATCATCTTATAAGCCTTTACTGTTAAAAGGTACAGATTGTTATTTGCAGTACCGCTGAAGGGAAATTAAACTGGACACTGCAAAACGCTAGAGGTCATGAATTTTTCCCCTCACTTAAGAGCATGAACCGGGAACCCGGTAAGACCAATTTCATCAATTATCAGGGACAGACAGATTAAAATGTAGGCAAGCCAAAGCTAGCCTATATGAAAAGCAGTAAGATTGTATCCCACATATTAGTTTTAGTCTTGTGCACAATATTTTAATCTGTACTTAAAATGGTGCAAAATTCCATGTATATTATGAAATTCTAGCTTTTAGAGTGTCTCTTATCTTCCATTTAAAATTGAAATAAAGTACCTATCACTTCAAAATCACCAAGAGATTTAGCAAGTTTGTGAGTTTAGAAAATTTAGACTAGAGAATAAATACTATTCTACCTAAATCCACCTAAAAGCTGGGATCGTGCCCTAAAATGATCAAAAATAAAACAATGTGTGCTGACATTTAAACTTATTACTACCTTTCAGGGTTTACACAAGGAAGGAGGCAACTGACAACCTTGAACCCTGTTGGTTCCCTCTGACATTAGCTGTAGGTATTCAGTGCAGTGCTAAACCCCCCTGTTTTATGAAAGGTAATTTTAATGATATATCAAATTTTTCAAAATCTGACTGTGCCACCAGAGTACAGTTCACTCCCGCTTTAGATGTAGAACAAATGAAAAAACACAGCGGTACAAATTCTACTCCGCTCTGAACGCCCCATGCTGTGGCTCAAGGAGCTGCTGGGAGAGCTGCCTCCTGTGCAACAGCTGACAAATGAAGCACATCTAAGAGAACAAATTTTCCCAGCTTTGAAGCTCCTTTGGTTCCCAAGTTAAGACCTGAACATTAACATAATTTCAAAATAGTACTTATTAAAAAATATATTTCCTATAGCTTTAAGGATGTTTAATAAGCTACAGTTACGAGACAACCAAAAAAAATGTATACAATAGATTACTTTTTAGTATGACAATAAGACAGAAATCATTCCTTTGATAACAGCAATTTATCATCTTCTGCTTATTCTTGTCAATACATACCCATTCTGAGCTCATTAAATCTGAATTAACTGCCTGATAGATCCTAATGACTTCAAAGGAGCCATTATGGCCAGCCACACAGTAGAAGTTCGAGTCCTCCTATTGAATAGAAACTGTAGACAGCATTGAACATCCTTATTAAAAATCAATAGAGAGGAAGCATGTGGTCTGGCAGGCTGAACGAATTGGTAACAAGATCCTTAAAGCCTTCTACTTCTAGGACAATTGTATATCAATTCCTGTGCAGCTGGGTGACAAATGAAAAAATTTGACAGTAGTAGCTTCTACCCAACAGATAAATCATTTTTGTCAGACCTCAGACCATCAGTCAAATTCGTTGATAGGGAAGAGAGTCTAAGGCTTTGCATGACAGGAGAGACCCACCTCTTCAGATCAAGGTGAAGAGACTTCAGCAAGGAGGCAGAATAAAACATGTTTGTTTTTTTTTTTTCCTCCACAGACATTATGTTCAGAATACTAGTATTCAGATTCCGTACTTTCAGTATTTATAGCACATGAGTATTTGTGACAACAGAACATCATCAGGTTTTGGTTCAGTCCAATTTCAATGTGTTATGAGAAAAATAAACTCATATCCCACCCTTTCATCCTTTGCCCGCTATACAATAGAAACCAAATCACTACCCACTGTTTCATATTCCTCTCTGTAAAATCAGTCTAGTTCATCCTGCAAAACCGGCAACACCAAGACAAAGGAAAGACGTGTCTTTAGTGTCCATCTTGTGTCCTGTCTAAGAGAGGCTCACTGGATTTTTATAGGACACAAGGGAGCAATAAAAATGTGACCACTGAAGAGGAAAGGAATAAAGAATGGAATGGAATAAATAAATAAATAAGCATGAACAGGGGGGAGACACAGATGGACAAAGATCAAATGGAAAGATTAAGTTAAGCGTCATGGGGGGAGGGGGAAACAAACCCAAGCAGGACAGAAAAGGGGTGGCCTAGATGGAAAATCTTCTCCACTGTTCTTTTTTTTCTTCTTTTTATTTCGTAGGATTGGAGTGGAGGTGGCATTTGTCTGATCCAAAGCTTGCTATAACCACTTAAAAAACCTCTCTCAGCAACGCTGGATCAGTTCCAAAGACAAGATCTCACTTAGTTGCTGAATGTATGGTATTCAGCACTTCTAATAATTTTCATGATCACTTCTACTCAGCAAAATGATGAAGAATAAGGAGAAGCAGTATGGCAATACTGAAACAGCAGGCAAAACCAGAGGTAAAAATAGTATTTTAGGAACAGAAGTAAGAATTGCATAGATCGAAGTATGAAACACTTTGACATAACATGAAAATACAGGAACAAAAAGATATCTAATGTAGTTTGGAAAGTGTAGACTCAAATGTTGTTGGAGAAACTGCTGAAGAAAATTAGCAAGAAGTCCTCTGTGACATCTACTTTAAAAGACAAGACCTGCTCTATTTTTCCTCACTGCCAGCTGTGCAAATGAAGCCATGCAGTTCAAGTACTCAACATAACTCCATTTTCCTTAAAGAAAAAATTACCCAAAATTGAGAATTGCAAAGTAAACCAAGATACCTATGAAAAGACCACAGATGGTAATGCTCTTGGCATTGTTTTATTGAATTGAACCTAAGGAAAAAAAACAAATGACCAATTTCCATAAGATAGAGAGGAGTTGCCTGGGCTCACCTGACTATCCTAATGGATATGTTATATGGTAAATTTAGAAGTCGCTTCTGATTTCACACGCTGCGTAAGAAATGGCAGTCTTAGAAGAGAAAATCACTTATCCTCCCAAAGAGCACGAGCACAGACTGAACGACTTTTGCTGCCAAGAGACAAGTTTGGAGAAGGAAAACAATCCAATTTCCAAGTTTCATTCAATCTATGATATTCTTTTTAAGATCATGGCTGAGGTCACCCCTTGTAGCAGAAAATTTCCTGCAAAAAGATCACTAGGTTGTTGGGAAGTGTAATACAGTAAACTCTGCTGGCTTGCTATAACAAGCAGTCGGTGCTGTGACTTCACCTACAACCTGTATATGAAAGGTAACACCATTGCACTATCAATGTGACAAATCAGAGTCTCATTCCTCCAAGTTTTACTCCGTAAGAATAGTTCTCATGAAGTCTGTTTTGTGATGTGACTGCTCTTTTAGTCAGCAACACCCTTCCCTCTGTGTAATCATTTTGCAGCACCATGAAAGCCAGAAACGAAACTCTCACATCTGAAGTGCTGGGTGAGTAACTACAGCCCTGCATGCGAGATGCACTATGTCAGGAGATATGTGAGTCTGAACAGTCCCACTGCAGAATTTGGACACAGAAAGAAGAGCATCCATACGGCTCAACTTGAAGGGCAGGAGCCAAAACAAACCTGTAAGTCCAGACCTAGTACAAGACCTCCTTGACACTGTTGTCCGGTGTTCACAGAAATATTCTATTTTTTTTTAGTAATGCTGACAAAGGCAGTAATAATTCTTAATCCCTATCAGGTATGTGAAAAGGATGACTCCTTCCAAAAACACCCAGTGTATGCAGCTTTTAGAAACTTTTCTACTGACCTTAAAAATAAAACGGCACAGCACAAAAAGCCATAGCTATTTTTCAGTCAATCCCACCTTGCTGGACAGGAAGTGTAAGGATGAAGTCCATCCCACCCTTTTTTTAAAATTTCTGGGGAAAGGAACAGGAACTGTCACAAGGGGTGTAAGATCAGAGGTAGGTGACTTTGACTTGCCTCTTATAGGCCATGACAAACACCTGAAGTATTCAAAGCTTCACGAGCAGGTAAATCACCTTCAGTCCTGTTATTCTCCCTTGCTGACTGGGATTACTTCTAGATGCAAAGTAGCAAAAGGTTCAGTTTCTCAGCTTTTTTCCACTATTAGTTTTGATGGCCATCATCTTGTCTGGGATCCAACCACTACTTAAGCATGATACTTACCCACATGTGACCGAAAAGGGTAATCATCCTTTACAAAATCACTGTTGGCCATAACAGTAAGGTATAAACACAGCCTCATCTCAGCTACTTGAAACTAAATTGAGAAAAGCTCAAGTGGCTTTCCTAGGGTTATTGTTCAACATCTCTCTCGCTGCATAGTTGTTTTTCTATGCCTCAAATCTGCTTGAGCCAGCTATCTGTCGCGGGTGAAGTGATTTATCTTCAAGTTTAATTTTCTTTCCTCTTTCCTCTTCCTTGTCTTCCAATATCAACTGCTTGTCAATATCATATACCCTACATTTTTCATTGCATAAATGTTTCTTCTTTAAATTTATCTTTTCTTCTACCACTATCCTAATTTAACTCATTACAAAGCCCCAGTTCTTCTTGCCTGTCATAGGGCACGCAATCAGAGACAAGCCACATTTTGCATCTCTAGAAATGTTTTACCGAACACAGTAACTTAATGGTTCTAAATGTCATTCCTTCAGCAAACAGATTATAGACTCCAATCTACTGCATAGTTCTCTCTCTTCACTACATCTTCTGTCTTGTTGCAGAAGCTGACTGCTGCCGATGAGATGTCCTCCTCACTGGCCTTGTGTAGTCTTTACTCCACTACTCTCCACTTTCTCCACGTCCCTTCACGGAGCTTTGCCATGAACAGCTCTAAAAGATGCTGAGATGAAATGCAGCTGGAGCACCAGAGCAGCAATCCTGCCTCCACGACTGCTCTTGCTCCTGCTCCCAATAAAATACAGGCCAGCTCCTCTGCTCCACAACACACGTAGAACACCGTGATGTCTGTCTCTGTGGGCATTTTTGAGACTTCTAGTTATTGCAAATATTCTGAGATGTGGTTTGGAAAATATGTTATTAAAAGCAGCCCTAACGTGCTGCTTCTGTTCTGCTCCTTCTTGCCCTGTAAGCAGGCAGGGCAGTGAGATACATACGCACTCTTTAATGTTTCAGATGTACATGGCAGCCAATACTCTCATTGGTGCCCAGAGACAGGACAAGAGGAATCGGGCACAAACTTCAACGTAAGAAGTTCCATCTAAACATGAGGAGGAAACTTCGTTACTTTGAGAGTGGCAGAGCACTGGAACAGGGAGGTGGTGGAGTCTCCTTCTTTGGAGACATTCAAAAACCACATGGATGTGTTCCTGTGCAACCTGCTCTAGGTGGACCTGCTTTGGCAGGGGGGTTGGACTAGATGATCTCCAGAGGTCCCTTCCAAACACACGTGACTGTGATTCTGTGATTCCCGAGAGTATGTGCAGGCAAGGCAGATGGGAGGGGAGCATATCAGAGGCTCCTCAACCATAACACAGCTGATAAATCCAGCATCTGATGATTGAATACCCTGTGATGGAGAAAGCCATCCTTCTCAAACCAAAATCACAGTGCGAACACTCTTTCTTCAAGGCAAATTATCACTAAAATCAATGCTGTGTTAAACAAAGTAAGAGGTGATTCACATCCACGTGCATCACAGCCCGCAGGGAAACCTAAAAATCAAATGTCATTTCTTGCCTTTTCATGGCAAACACACACAAAGTATTCAATCAAACTAAAAACAAACAAACAAAAAGAATCAGTTCTTCTGAGGCTGGAAAGAAATATTCTAGTATTATAATGAGCTTATATTGCTTTAATTTAAAAAGGTCAGAAATAATGCATGAAAATACACTTTGCACAAACAAACAATCAGCTATTTTTTAAACTTACCTGAGGCTTCCCTAAAGTTTGTGTTTTAACTCGCACATGCACCGCACATGCACACACAGAGACACACCAAACGTCAGTACGCTTCGACAGAAAAGATTAGGAGGAGGTGAGTGCGAAGGGCTCCTCTAAGGAAGTGTTAGGCTTTCAGCTACCTACTCGCAGACCCCCCTTGCCTACAGCACCAAGAAGTCACCCACTACCATGCCGGGTTAGCGAGAGGCTACGGAGGATCTAGCGGTGAGCAGAGGCGTCGGACAGACCGCGGCCGGGGGTTAGTGAGAGCCCAGTCCCGCTCCCGGGCGGCGGGAGGGAGGGCAGGCGCGGAGGGGCACTTACTGACGCTGCCACAGACCGCCATGCAGTACTCCTCCGAGTCAAAGTTGTTCCGGTTCCCGCCGCAGCCGCCGTAAAAGAAGGGCGCGCACTTTCCTTCGGCCACGTCAAAGTACCAGCGGGAGATCATCGCGCGGCAGGGACCCGTCTCGGCTTGCTCAGAGCACACCTCTAGTCACAGGAGACCCGGAGGAACCACATTTAGCATGTCAACGGTATTGCCCCCATTTCCTCATTAGGTGCCTCTGGGTGTCCCGCGCACACACGGGCGAGGAAGGAGGCACACCAAGGAGGTGTTTCGGGGAATGGGAAACCCTTCCCTGGAAAACCACCCCGGAGACAACGAAGGTAAATTTCGAACTGACCCAGCTCCAGGCCACTAAGTCTGCTTAGCCTGCCTATACTTTTATTTTTTTAGCTACTTTATCCACACACACCCCTGTGCTCTGGTAGTGCTCTGAAACAAGCTCCAGTGTGGTGGCAGTAGTACAGGCATCAAGTTCTGCCTACTTACAAGCCAGAGGGGTACAGCTCCCCCCAGCTCCAGCCCACGGTGCCGGCTGATGGCCCCCAGCAGACTCCTGCCCGGGCAGCCCCCTCGGCACCTGCCTGGACGGGGAACATCTGAAAGCAGAAGGTGCCACTTTTTTTCCCTTTCTGTTTTTTAGCTATACGTGCCCCCCACCCCTCCACCCCCCTCCCCAACTGAGAAGATTTCCCAGGTTGTACAAAAGAAAAAACAAAATAAAAATATGTATGAGTTACAGAAGAAAACAAATTCTCTTCAGACACCTATTATGTATAGTCACTGCCAAAGAAACTCCCTCTTGCAAGCTGCCTGGCACAGGGTTTATAATTCATAGTTCGAGGGCTCACATATATAAAATTACTGCCATAGCTTTATCCCATCCATGGGAGGAAATCTCGATCCCCAGTGAATATATACAAGGAAAAATTAAAACAGTTTGTGTTCATTGTGAGCTGCCACAGTCTCTGCCTACATCCTGCAACACATGAAAACCTGAGGGAAGAACCAAACCACACAAATTAAAGGAAGACAAAGCAAACTCTGCCTGCAATTTGAAATTCAGCCAATTACACATGTAAACGTATAGCCCTTTACCAATAATGTTCCAAACAGACAAAACCAGTTTTATCTTTCAACGTGCTGCATAAGTCATTTCAAATCTACATAACGTTAAACACCAATACGCCCCTCATTTGCTTTCATCCCACGCGCTGCATCGGCAGACAAACTGGTACATTCAACTACAGGCTTCTAAATTCTCTGCATATATTTGAATTTTGTAGAAGGCAGATCCCTAAAGGTCGAATGGTACGAAGAAACATCAGGGCATTAGCACTGAAAATCCCCCTCATGCTCATCACCTCTTAGATGCTGGCTATGAAGAATCCAGCATTTCAGAGTCTATCCTGACCCATCACTTCACTCTCCCAGGGAGCATTGCCACTTATAAACAGATTTTATATTCAATTGCCTTTGGTAGTCAGTATCTATCTACATTTCCTTAAATATATAACTGCAGTGCAATTTTATAGGTATTTAACATATTCACATACAGTACCTATAAATAATGTCAAGAATCAATTTTAGGGAGCATTCACTTGGTCTAAGAGAAACAGACGCACCTACGCAATCATCAAGGATTTGCTACAAATGTCACAGTTCTGTACCAAGCAATTAGGGGGAAAGGAGTAGCAGGGGGTGAAGGAATATTAGGGTTTTTTACTTTAAGAAAAAACAAAACAAGTGTATTTAGTTGTAAAACACATTAATTACAATTGACTGTATACTACCATATGATTAATAATATACCACATTTAGTATACAAGTGGTTCTTCTGATTTTTTTTTAACATAAAATCTAGTCCCGTCATCCAATTATACAGTCAAATCTTGACACAAAGCTAGCTTTGCACAGCCTTGGAAGAGCTGCCACATGTCAATTAAAAATGAATAGTGACTCTTGACATTAAAGAGACAGGTATAATCAAGAGAATTTCTGCTGACAGGAAATGTCATTTCAAAAACCACAAAGGTCTCAACAACTCAGTCTTTTCTTACTTAGTGTTGACGATGGGCTACGCCACACAATAAGCGCCTTCTAGGTTTCCCTCAAAATACTAGTTTTGCTATGAAGTCTGAGTTATTTAATTTTGCACTGTTAAATGTTAGCAGAAGGGGAAAGGTTTACAGATTTAATCTGGAATTTCCTGTAGGTACATCTTTCACAGTAACAGCAGCAAAGACTTCTTTGCATGTGCAAATAATGTGCAAAAGTGATAGTAATTGTCCATCAATAGTGCCAACAATAATAAGGAATGGGCTCTCTGGAAACTGAAGTCATTCATAGACATGAAGACGCAGTTGGACAAGCATCCAGGAAACCACAGGGTAGCACTTTATAAAGGACAAGTCTGAAGCACTGCAGCCCAGTGCTGCGGCCAGGGACCTGCCTCCTGCCTGACCTGTCATCTCCCACCAGGCTGGTGGTGACACTGCGAGGCAGTGGAGGGACATCCTTCCCTCCTGCCTGCACAGCTGACCACACTGCTACTGGTGAGACCTAAATGGTAATTATTTCATAGCAGAGAGAAATGGTCCACTGTGCAGTTTATGACCTAAATGAAGATAAACCAAGAAAGGGGAAAAGTGCTCTGGGTTACTCTTTTATGATCTCTCTGTTTGAGGGAAGCACACTGTTGTTCCAAGTCTGGGAAATTTCTCACTACTGTCACCCCTTTCCCAGTGATGCCACCACCGTCCACCACCATCTGTTCTCTGCGGAGGGCCAGAGCAGCATTCCTTTATTCCTGCTTCGGGGTGAATGTACATTTTTAAACCAGCTTCAATGCCTGGGAAATGGTCCTGTTGCTCCTACTGGTGGGCCAGTGGCTCCTCTCCTGCCTCTCCATAGCCCCATCACTTGCCATAAAAAGCCACAACGTTTGATCCTCAGCTGTACCACTGCAACTGAGAAGGTGGGAAATGAAGTACAAAAATGGGAAATTCAACAGGTTCTCTTGGTTATTTAATCAAAATACCATTTCCCCTTCCACTGCTACCGAGTGTAACAATTAATGCCTGTGATGGATGAGCTACGGTATTTTCACAGGCATTAGTGGAAGGCAGGCAGCATACACTGCTAAATGCTTCATCAAAAAAGTAAGCGCTGTCTTTGCTTCATATATTAATCTTGTTGCTGAAAACTGATTAGAAGATGAGTTACTTTTTGCCACTGTATAATTCAATTTTACTTGATATCACAAATAATTTGTATGAAGTACAACATTATCGGGGAGCTTTGCTTTGTTTAAGGAACTCGCTTACTCTTCTCCCTATAAAGATGCATTTTTGCTTTTGGCTCCATGACACTGGATAGAATTAAAGAGGACAAGTCCTTGCCACACCCAAGGTTCATAAGCAGTCTAAATTCTAACACTTTTTTCAGACATTTGCAGTTTTCACACCATCCTTCTTCAACAGTAAAATTTCTCTCATCTTCTCTGTGCCTTAAACCAAAGATTACAGTTGCCAATACCTTCCCTCTCTGAAATCTTAGATCTGGCAAATTATTTTTGAGCTAATCAGGAAAGTATAATTCAACTTTCCTCATTCCAAGCTTGTCATAGTTATTCCAGCCTCTTGATGCAAAAAAAGAGTTGTTTCTAACCAAGCAGGTAGGTCATTCCTTGAAGGACAGCAATGTGGAACAGCTTTTTGATTTGCTTTTAAATTAATGGTTAAAGTGGTATACTGAAAAGAAATTAGTTACAATAAACATCGGTACTGACTGTGTTATGTTTCCTTTGAAAAGCACAGGCTACAGCATCCTAGAAAATACAGTTTTCAAGTATGTGGACATTGATTTATAGAGGCTTTACAGAACGTACTTCCATAAACACTCATTTACCAAAATGTCATTAGTAGAGCTAATTAGAATTTGTGTGCAAACATTTTAGATATTTTTGATGATCAGTTTTTACAGAGGGAAATACAGAATATGGTTCTGATTGACATTTTAAAATTTTTCATTACCATATAAATTGTTTTTTTCTGTTCCTTGAAGAAAACTGTGATTTTAAATCAAAGTGAAATTATAATTGCTTTATTTCAAAATCTCAACTCCATGCTTTTTTTTCCCCACATGGGACTAACACTTACTCTGTGAACACCAACACTGTCAATTGAGGAATCTGAAATAAAATTTAAACTTCTAAGAGAGGGGGAGGGGGAATTAAAGCTACATTTACATACTTCTATCGCTGTAAACATCAAGGTTACTCAGTACTTTCTTCAAGAACTGAATTTATTTACATGATCATAAAAAATAAGGTCATTTCAATGCTGGCACAGTCCGTTCTAAACTTTAAACCAGAAATTAAGTTTGAAGAGAATTTAAGGGGAAAAAAAAAAGAAACAGAAGAAGTTAGACTACCATCTCCAACCTGTCCTGGAAGTTGGGTCCTATGTTTTGTTTACATCTCTGAAAAACTTCTTTACCTTAATGTTACATTAGAAAGATACCATCATGTTGTCTTACAAATATTACAAGTTCTTTAATTTAGCCCTGGTAATGGGAAACACAATGTATTTATGGCTCTATATATACTACTAGCCCTTCAAGTCTGAAGTTGATAGTCACGTATGTACAAATAAATCATGCTGGTGGTATGAACCAGCTCGCCAGCACTAGTATGTGTTTGCTTTGTCTGTGTTGCTGTCGGTTCAAACTGTATCATAATCACACCCGACCTGAACAAGTAATACATTTAGCTGCTTAAGTATATGGGATCACAATCTTATGTTTTACCATTTATATTTCACTAAAGAACAGAGTTAATGCAAGAGAGGCCAAAGGAATAAACCTCTAAAATATATATCATGAGGCATATGTTCCTCTTTATTATACGCTAGTATATATAATATTACAGTTGGAGTAATTTTGGCTTCTGTCTCCTCAGGAACTGAGAGCTACAGTTTGAGGTTATTAATACACACATATCTATATTAGTCTCCATTTTTTAACTAGCTGAGAAAAATTAGACAAGTTAAAAAGTAAATGCACTCTGATTGTCTTTTAGTTATACCATTTGTGATCCAAAAAGGCACAACGTTGTTTTGCTCAATGAATTAATCAAAAGGGAATATTTAAGGATAATTTCATTGAAAATAAACTTCCTCATTTTGAATATATGGTTAGAAGAGGCAGGCAAATTTTAGTTTGAGTATTCAAAGATAAAAGCCAATTTCAGAAGAGATTTTTTGGAATTAGGAGGAGACAGCTGTGAAGCTGGCACATACTCTAGGAATAAAGTTGGTGTATAAGCTATACAATTGCTAAAATACTTTCTGCAGAGAAAGTTAAAAGAATAAAGCAAAATGATGAATTCTAAATGCAATACTGAAGAACAGCTCTTCTAAAACCATTATATACTCTAAAATCGCAATTTCCATCCTGTGCAATTAAGATTGAATTCCTCTCTTTAATGTTTATTCTTAAACTACTAGAGAAGATTATTTGGAACACAACAAAAAAATGTAATTGTATACTTGAATACAAAGCCTTACGATTCTGAAGTGGGACAAATATGCAAAAATACATTTTCTGTTTATTTCTGCACAACACAATTTGAACCAAGGTGCCATATAGTTACTTCCAATGGCCAGAACCCAAACAAAAACCCCAGCATGATTTTAAATGTAGGTCAATAAAATGTCATGAATTTATGTATATTTAAAAAAAAGGTATACGTGCCACATAATAACATGATTATGCTAACATGGCATGATGGTGAACATGAAGATTAGCCCCAAAGTGCATTCTAGTCTTTTTACATAAATATTCAATTAATTATTGCTTCACTATAGTAAAATCACATTTTCTTCAGGGAAACAGATTCTTGGGGGATTTCTTCTGGCAGAATATACTTCAAATGAAACCACCCTCCAGCCTGATGTGAAACAACATTACTACTGTGTTTAGTATTTCAGTAGTTTTGCCCTTGACCCTAAATAGTAATAGTATATTGCTTTTCAATCAACAAGATTACTAGATTATAAAAGATTTCTTCTAACTGCAACATATCTCGAAGCATTATATAATGGTGGAATAGCTGTGCTTTAAACTATAATGTCTACTTAAAAACTACTGGTTATTTTAATGCAAATGCATTAAGTTAATTTTATCATGTCTTGCTTATATGCTAGAAACTATCACTCTTAATGAAGATCTCATGGTAAAAAAAACAGTAAAGTTATAATGTGTATTATTCATATTGCAACGTATCAATGTTTCTTTAGTATGGAATACAACTACACATTATCACTTTCCAACTAAAGTATACTGCACAGTCTTGAAGCAAATGAAGAAGAACAATGACCTACTACTTTAAAAGAGAGATGATAAAGTTTCAAAGAAGAAAGTGGGGCAAAGCTATTGAGGGTAAAAAAGCCCTATTAATCTAATATATGCTACTAATCTCATACCAAAATTTACATCTGGTAGGTCCAGCAATCTGGCTTAACCTCCCTTGCCACAGAATAGATGGTAGCTGTCACTGCATGAATTCAAAGTCTTTTAGACACAAGTCTTCAGAAAAAAACCCACTATGCTGGATCAATAAAGCTAAGAGCTACCATATAAACACAAGCTACTTTTCTCTTACTAGGAAACAAGCATATGGTCTCTCGCTTGCAACTTCAGATTGTAAACATAGTTAAAATGTCACATCGAGCAGCACTGCTTAAATTCTTTCTTAACTGATTAAAGAAATGCGGCTGAATTAAAAGAAAGCAAACCCAATTGCTAAAGGGCAACATTATACGCTAGAGGAGGCAGGTCAAGCTCATGCTGCCGAATCCCCCGCATCTGCTGATAGGTATGTGAAGAAGCTGCCAAGTGCTTTCTGCCAGGCTGCTGCGCTGACCCAGCTGCTCTCCTTTAAATGAGACCTGATTGACTGCTATGTTGACAGGAAGCACTAAGCTGAAATTGCTTATTCTTTGTTGTACACCAAGTGAGACTGATTTTTCTTGTCACCTACTGTGCGGAAGGAGAGCAGAAACGAAATCACAAACAACTGTACATGATGGGGAGCGCAGCGCCCCTGCCTGCTTCAGTCACAGGCTGCAAGAATCACCTGGAGCACGGATGCATCAGGAGCAGCTCTGCAACACCCGCGACGCTGCGGCAACGACAGCAGAAAACAAACCGCTCCCTTGCTTAAATCCTGGCCAGCAGAGAGTCACCTCCCTTGCTCCATACAGAGACTAAAGTCAAGAACCACAGTTTTCCTGCAGGGCTTCATAATTGAGTCTCACCTCCTTTGGCACAAATTCAGTGATAACATCTCCCTGTGATCGAAGGCAAAAAATGTTGACCTGACATTAATTTCACTCTTTGGATCCCTGCAACCTCAGACCCACAATGGGCTGGATTTAACATCACAACTCCAGTAAGAGTTCCAGTAAGAGGGATCTGAAAGTCTTGCGTCTGCTGTCCTGCTCCATATGAACTGAGAGTAAAGAAGGTTCTTCACAAATACTGGCACGTATTGTGCTAGGAAACATTGATTCACATTTCTGAGGCAAATGTGAATTTGAATGAATATAAGCTATATTTATATAGCTTATATATATTATGTATATATATTTATATATTATATTTATACAATGAATATAAGCTATATTTATATAGCTTATAAAAATATGGTTGCTGTAGAAACTTAACAAAATAACTGTTCTCCTGCCAATGACCTCTCCCATTTTCTAGGCAAGACTAACTTGCTTTTCACTGGAAATAAGTTTGCAAGTAGTTCTGCTATTGCTATTTTGATCACAATTCATTAAAATATGCATAGAAATAAAATTACCTGACAAATTGATTCTGTAATAGCTCAAGTGTCTTTAAAAGTATAACATTACATTTACGCTTTCCAATTACTTATGGTTGACAGCAATCATTCCATTGATAGTGGAAAGGACTCAGTACTAGCCCACAATTAGATCCTAATTTATGGTTTTAGAACAGTTGCTCTTTGTTGATTTCACAAATAAAAAGCAACTCCTCTCAAATTGGACAAACCCACTCTCTGCTCTTCAATGCTAATGACTTAATATTAGTTACAGCTTCATATAACTGGCTGTAAAGTTTCTCTGAAGAGCATCAAAGGATATGCTTTATGAACTGCACTGAGTAATGCTTGGGAAAAGCAGCCTGAACAGAGCTCAGATCCATGGGAACGAAGCTCTGACACCTAACCCCATCTGGAAAGGATTTCAAGGTGTCTCCATAGGATGGACCACTTCTTAATACATATGTTGTCTACAAGGTACCTCTGCCTCTTTCATTTGCACTAACAGTGACAAACTCTTCTGTTTGTAACAGCAAGACAGCAGATGTCCACCAGAGAAATTCCTATGCCGGATCTGCTGGCCATGATCAGGAGGACAGGGGCCCTGTAGGAAGCTTTCTCTCAAGTGCAGGAAGGGAAGAGGAAGCAAGGGCCTTACAGCCTTAGGCTATAAGTTATTGGACACTTCTACATTTACATTTCTCCTAAGCATTTTGCATAGTGCAGCTCTGTCAAGACACCAGTTATACACACTCGGGGACACCTCTGCACCCTCCGTGCCCCAGGAGGGCTGGAGGTCAGAAAGCAGAAAGGGCTGTGGCAGAACTGCACCTAAAACTTGTATTGGTAACAGATTGCCCCCACCTCACTTGCAGTAACACATATTTCACTCAACAGCCACCCAAAGTGGCAAATTTCAGACCTGGGAAAAACAGGACAATAGCATTTCATTATCAGCTAGCAAGTGCATACATTTCTAAAGGATTTTTAAAAGGTAGCTTCAATAGTTCGCCTCATCTCTTTTGTATTTTACATTCATATTATTACACGCTACTTTCCTGAAGGCTAAACATCTTAACCTCTTTGAAATGTCAACCTCAGTAAAGAAACACATTCTACCTAATTTGTCCTCATTTCCACTCATCCAAAATCCCATTAAAGTCAAGTGTACTTTTCTTCCCCCAACCCCCTCAATATTCATTTACTAGCGAGAACAGGGTGTTTTATCCCCAGGTGGTGAAAGCTCACATATGGAAATATATTTAATTGGTTTAAAGGTTTAAACATAATCTCCTCCTACCCCCTCCTCACTGAAATGGCTCTCCAATAACAGCAAAACACTCAAGGCAGTTATATAAGGCAGAAATGCACAAGACTGCGCTGCCAGCCTTAGAAAGAAATATTCGCAAGTGATTTCAGCAAAACATTAGCACTTTTGATTGGGAAGCTTATCTGGACTGAGACCAAACAGCAAAACCTAAATGAAGTTAACTCTTGCTTTTTTCAAAGCATCCTCTGGGCACCCTTCTGTCCTCGGCACGTGTGATGAATCACAGCCGGCAGCCCCTCTGCTCCCTGCCTGCTCTGCCAAACAGCAGCACCACGGTTCAAGAGGAAAGGATGCTGTCACACACAAAACAGGGGGACTCTGCTGGCACTTCAGTCTCAAGCATCTCCCAGGAGCGGGAGACCAAGGAGAGAGGAAAGGAGCCAGGCCAGATGTTTTCTGACTCACTTCACGACTGCCCCAATCACTGCCATTTTGCCTCTGCCTCCTGCAAGTCCCAACTCATTTCTTTTCAACTGTAGCCTTTAATCTCATTTTCCGCCATCATCTCCAGCACGTATTGGTAAAGATGTAAGCACCGCAGAAAAATCAACTTCTATCTTACAGAGATTTAGAGCATATGGAATTGTATTTATTAAAAAAGAAATATAAGGATAACACATTCAAATACGTACAGTAGGAGAAATGTGGCATTAAAAAATTTTATGTTGCTACATTGTCCATGGACTAGGGTAAAATTCAAAGCTTAAAATGTAGTCAATGTTAGTAACTACAAAGTATCCTGAAAACTGAATTTTAGAAATGAAGAGCTCTTTCTCACTCCATGTTTTCTTTTTTGGGCAATGCTTTCCTATTTTCTCCCCTTCGTTAATTACGTTCACTTTTCTGCACAGTTATTTCTAAATTCACCTGAATTTCACTGAATTACTAGTTCATGGAGAAATATTTGAAACTGTATTTGAAACTGGTATCTAACAGAAATCACACAAAATGACTAATTACTGCTGTTAATGTAAGAGACCAAACCAGCTACTGCTAACTCCTGCTTTGAACTGACACTCCCTATCCTTCTGGAACAGATGCATTTAACTCACGTCCTTCTCCTGTGTTATTTTACTACATATGGCAGTCAAATTTTATTGACTGCATTACTTTAAAATAAAAGCAACCTTTCTGCTTCCATCCACATCATACACAACGATCACACTTCATTGACAGTCAACACCTCAAAGAGTATTTGTAACAGGAAAGGGAATTCAACATGCAAATTAAAGAAGCCAAAGCATGACAATGCTGCAACTTAGGACATTTTGCTGTTTGGAACATTTTTTGTCGTAAAGGGCAAACATGCAAAGCAGCAGGATCAATTTTCCAGCCCCAAGCTAAATGCCCATGAATTTACCTCTGACAACCTCTTCCACAGACTCTGTAGTTGTGGTGGTAGTGGTTGCGATACTGGTAGTTCTTTCAGTTGCTTCCTCATACTCTTCTTCTGTCTCTTCTTCAATTTCATCACCATCATCATCATCGTCATCAGCATCTTCATCTTCCACAACAGTTAGCTCCTCGTCTTCCTCTGGCTGTTCTTCTACTACCTTATCATCGCTAAATGAAGAAAATTATAAGAATGTGTCAGCAACAAAATGATTTCAAGGCAACAAGAGAGAACATTTTATTCAGAAACTCTTTTAAGAACAAGAAGTTACCTGTTTCTTAATTTCCCTCCCTCCCCTTTAAATAAAAAAGAAAGAATTAGGGACTCTGGAATGTCCCATCAAGTAAGGAATCAGAAATGCTAAAAACATAAAAAAAGTCAACATTAGCAATGCAGTGAGAAAACTAGCAAGATGCCAGACTGGAGCTCCTCCCTTTGCACAGGGGTGAAAAAAGAATCCCCATCAGCAACACTGTATTTTGACAGCTGAGTAACACTCCAAACATGCTTGCTCCATGCTGCCCTCAGCAAATCACTTTTTGTTTTGATTTGAGCTCAAATGAGCTCTAAATGCACCCAGTTCATATGGATGTGGAAACGAGAGTCTTCCTTGGGATTTTCTCACTCAGGCAACATCTTACCCTGAGGCTCACTGTGGACCAGCTCACATGCTGTTCACAGAGGACTACCAAGTGTTGAACTGTCCTGGAATTGCCTGCACGGGCTGTTGAGTTTTTTGTTCTGTTGTTAGGTGTTGTGTGAACGGAGAAGCTACTTCTACAGGAATAGCACACAGAGCTGCCCGTTTTCACAAAGGACAGAAGAGACACAGCACACATGATGCTGCAACTCATGCTTCAGGTGACTGTTGGTAGTTCTCATCTTTGAGGTTTTAATCTCCTCCTGGCACCTCAAAGCAGACAGCAACCATAACACTGCCTTTCAGGATCTAACACCCAGAGAAGGAGATGACCCAGCTTCGGTCTCCTGTGTGACAGCAGCACTGATGGAGAGGTGAAGACCACGTCGTTTTGCTGATGGAAGTGCTATCTCGGCCATCACGTGCAGCAGAGCTCAGATGCTCTGCACTACCAACACCACTGTACAGTTGATGTGTAAGGCCTCCATAAAAGACCCATGGTACCAACGTGTATTAAGGATGGCAACAGAAGCAGCCCTACGCTCACAGAGAAACCCCAAACTATTTGGCTAAATGTTGATAATCATCATAGTGCATTAAATTCATACAGCTGCCTAAAATCCTCAGGATTTAATCAGTTTTGGATAATAGGAGGAAATACTCCAGTTGACTACCAAATGTATTTGGTGGCTTAATATGTCAAGAATTTTCTGGGATCACTCTTAATTCTGAATGATACACAGGCAATAGGCCAAGAAACATCTGCTCAGCTACCGCTACTGGTACTTTTGAAAGCCTTCCTAGCTCAATGCCCAGCCGTGGCAAGGTCTCAGGTTTGTTAGTCTGATCTGCTACTTGAAATTCACTACTCATAAGTAAACGATCTTTATATATTCAAACAGGCAGTGACTTTTTGTCATCTTCATACACAAGTGGTTTTGCATCTTTTTCATGGCATTGCATATGCTTGAACAGCCTTTTATGTGACATTAGCAAGTTCTCTCCTACACCTCATTTCAGAGACCATGCCTGCAATATTTCTTTTATAATAGGTTGCCTACTACTATTTTGAAAGTGAACTCAGAGCAAAAAGGAAGACAGTATGATTTTTCTTAATAGGGTATTAAGAAGTAGTTAAAAGATTTATTGATAAATATCTTTTATGCCACAGGCCTGACTCTATTAGGAGAAAGTTAAGTCTCTATACAAACAAGAATGAATCTCCTGACCTTTCTCCCTAAAATATTTGGCCTACAGAAAACACAAGAAAGACTTATAGTAATAAAGCTTTCAAGCCCAGGCGGGTTATACAAATGGATGTGGTAACAGCCAGCTTGCAGAGGAGTCTGAATAAGGGATGGTCTGTTTCCATTTACATTGGATAAAGACTGAAAAAGGGGCACAAAACCCCTGGGTTCTCCTCTTAATTTCTTGATTTCTAAGAACCGGCTTAAACATTTCACAGTCTCCAATGTGTAGTTTTCCTCTGCCATTCTAATTTCAGTATGTCCAAATTTTTCTACTTTGTTTTTAGTAACTCCTTTCTGAACAACAGATTTCTTCTGTTTTATTTTTCTTACCAAGCATTTCACCTTTTTATGAGCATGAAATAAACACTGTATGTACACTACCACCTTTCAACTGCAAGACCGAGGTGGATTTCCAAGTCCAGTACCTGTGTCCGACCTTCAGGTTAAGGGGCTTCTAGTATTGGCTAGCTGCAGACATTTAAACTAGGCACGCCGGGTATAAAACACGCAGCTTTTGATCAAGAGCATCAGACAACATATGCCTTTCAACATTAAAGAAAGCTGCTCTCTGTCTTTCTCTCCACCTAAGCTACAAACACAGCGTGCTTTAAAAAAAGTGCAATTATTTTTCCTCTTCCTTTCATATGAATGATCACTCTCAGATACTGGCAAGCTCATAAAGTTAAAAAAGGACAACAAAAACAAACTAATGAAACAAAGGAAAGTCAGTTAGTCATATGGAAAGCTACTTCAAAAATAATTTGTACGCGTGCATCCAATATCCATCTGTTTTTAGCTACACAAAAACAATCAACTCAGCTATATCAGTCCACAGCATTTCACTGGGAAATTCTCAGTACCAAGGCCAATCTTTTTTTTTTTTTTTATTGTACTGCAAGTTTCAAGAAAAAGGAACAATGAAAATAGAAGCGGTTTTGCCTCAAATTTAGATACCTAAATGGAAGTGAGAGCCTTGCTATATACTTACAGAATTAAGGTGCCTGAAATTGGGCTTTAGAAGATCATCTCCCTGTTTAACAGGTTTTAAAAACTCTCATTGTACAGAAGTATGAAGCTACGCTCACGTTCTAGAGAAGCACTCCAGGCTTTCTCTGAAATGAATTATTTTCCCAACTGTCTACTTTATTTTATTTTTACAAAGATGAGATATTCTCTTCCCCTATTAGCACTTCCAAAGAGAAGAGGACCGGGAGATGAAGTGCTTCATGGTCTCTTAACAGATCTCTCCTTGAATGAAGCCAAATACCAGAAATTAACTGGACTGGCATTATTCTGATGGTTTAATCATGTTCAGCTATACTGCACAGTATCCCAGACCAAATGGCATGAATACACAACAGGCAGGGCGGTACCCCAGCAAGCCCTAAAAGTAACAAGAGCAACAGCTTGACATTAGATAACAAGGCCACCCACTAAGTCACGGACTCTAAAGAGTCAATCACAGTCCCCATGCTCAGCAGTGCCAACAGAAGGTGACCTACACCTCCTCAGAGGCCACAGTTATGAAGGACGTGAGAAAAACAACAATATAATGCAGCCCCTCAGCAATGCTCCTCAGGAGCCAGGAGCCACAGGGAAGGAGGGGGTCCCCCAGTATTTGTCAGTGATAAGGGGATTTGGAGCCTCATGCTTAAAGATGCAGGTTTAATATAAACAATGCTACATCTTAAAATCATAGAATTATAGAATCATAGAATC
>JAOXNO010000001.1:109986807-110011500 GCA_028565335.1 Limnodromus scolopaceus
GGGCATCCACAGCTTCTCTGGGCAACCTGTTCCAGTGCCTCACCACCCTCACTGTAAAGAATTTCTTTCTGGTGTCTTGACGTGCTTCTGTTGCAAACACAGACGGTAAGTGGATTTCACATATTCTTAGTATGAAAGGTACCTTAGAAAAGGTACTACCTTGTGTGAGAAACATGAAAAATTATGCTTGGTTTTGTTTCCTTGGATTTAACCACTGTTACCATTCTGGCTCTTCTTCAAAGAGCATGCATGCGAGAGGGACAACAGAGAACAATAGAGAAGGGAATGAACTTATATTTCAACATTTGGAATAAAGCATCAACTTTTCAAGCGGGGAGAAGACCCTCTTTCTTGCACAGTGCGTAGTGCTCTTTCTCCCTGTCATGCTAAGTGCTCTGGTGCCGTTCACATTTCTCAGTTAGCACCACCACGGTGCTGTTTCCCAGACAGCACGTCTAACTTTCGCACACTTTTCATCACAGTAATCAGTTTAAATCCACCATTTTCAAACAAAGGTTTCCTACCAAATGAATGTGGATACTGATATTTTACTCAGAAGTCTTGGAGTTTTATTTAATAATAATTCCAGGTGTGTTTACTTCCTGGTATTATTATTATTATTATTACATTTACCTTCTTCGGTAAACAAGTATGACTCAGCCTTGTTTCTCCTGGAACCACAATACCTTGATGGCTTTTTCTGTATACTCCCTTGATACCACCCCAGCCAGGGTTTTATTAGCACCACAGACTTCAGCGTCTCGTTTACAAGAAATTGTTGACATTTCGCTTTAGTTTAGTGGTGCCCCTGGCAGGATTTTTCAAAGGCTGCTCAAAAAAGTTACTTGATACACTGGTAAGTTCACAGATTTGTAAAGCCTTATTATCATCATCGTCTGAATTTCACAGTTCAGCAGCAAACAATGGAGGTAAATTGTTAGGCTTGAATGCAGCTGTGAAAACACTTGCACCTTCCCCCTCCAATATTAGTATATCTCAATCTCCTGCCAGTGGAGACTTGTGGTAAGGTGGTGGACACAGAGATCATCATGGCTTTGAACCTTCCACTTCAACCTCCTCACATATGGGATATTAAAATCCATTTCCCCTATCATGGAAATGATGCCTCTCTTGAGTGTCCAAGTAGCACATTGGGTCATTAATACAAATCAACTAAGCTCCTGTATGTGGTGAAACGGGATATTTGACGTTTGGTGGTTTTAGCTCTATTTCTGATGCCAGAGACACACTGGGGTTCCAGGCAGCCTTAAAGAGGTAATCGGTTCCATTGACTCCAGCAGAAACATACCAACCACGCCAATGGGCATATTTCTGGTTTTAAAACATGTACCACTGTACAGCTCCTGCTAACATCCACCTAAGCATGTCATTACAAGGAATGTTTAAACCATGGACCTTTAATGTATGTCTAATAACTTCCTTTTTTCAATCCATCATTGCAGTAAAAGCTGGCACCCAATGTATTTTTTTATTCACTTCACTCGGATGCATTTGTTACTTTGTGAAGATAAAACTGAAGGAAAGGGAAGGAAAGAGAAGTATGCTACCTCTTGCTGGTCAAGAAATAAGAAAATGGTAGTAAATGAAAGTTCCCTTTCCATATTTCAATAACCTGCAACAGGGACAGAGGCAGAACACAGATGACAAGAACAACAAATTTTTCTTTCTAACGGTATTTCAGAACTCATGGGGCACGAGTAGCTCCACACAGCAAAAGCTACGTTTTAAAAAGAGATTTCCATCTACAACTATTAATTTCAGACAAAAACGTGGCAAAGCTTTCCATTTAGGATAACAAATAACTATGGACTAATTACTGCTTTGGGGAAGTGGCCCATGTTTGTCTGTAATGAACGCTCATCCATTTGGATGGACATAAACCATGATTTTGCCAAGTAACTTGAACAAAAACACATACTCCATCATTGAATGAAAAGGAATGAAAAGGTGTTCAAGACTTCAAGACAGATGTTTTAATATCTGGAAAGGTTAGCATTCACTACACTTTGCAACTATTTTTTATTGCAAATAGATTCCACCTGGACTGTATTTTTTACCAGCCACCACACCTGTGCAAATAGCTACGGGAAAGCTAATTCCAGGAGAGGAATCAAATCAGCAGTAGAAACAAGCTGTCATCTGCCTACAGAGAGCAAGGCCATATATGCTGGCTTTTGACAGCTCTGGGAATTAACAAAGAATAAGCAATTGCTGCACGTAACTTGCAGCCTGTGCTCTTTCAGCCTAACAGGCTACGCTGACGGCAATTTAAGCATCCATAACCTTTACTACGGTAGGTGCCATCATCCCAGTTTCTAGCATCTTGTGCTTCAGGTTCCCAAAAGCACAAACCCCCCTACCCCTCTATAGCCTCTACAGCTCCCCCAAACAATCTCCAGAAAACATATGATGGGACTGAATTGTCAAGTATTCAGCCTGGGTCTAGCTTTGCTTCCAGCAGAAGATTAATGATGAGCACAAATACATATTTATCCCTGTAAATAG
The DNA here is from genome assembly GCA_028565335.1 of Limnodromus scolopaceus. NCBI lineage: Eukaryota > Metazoa > Chordata > Aves > Charadriiformes > Scolopacidae > Limnodromus > Limnodromus scolopaceus. Next base: position 109,989,334 of record JAOXNO010000001.1, read on the forward strand.
GAAATCTACAGAGCGCAAAGTTCCCTAACTGTGGGAGTGGAAACAGTTCACAGATCCAACTGTGAACTTCTACATGCCTTAAAAGAGTTAATGTCTTAAAAGCAAATGTGGAACAGAAACACAGCATAAATTACAAGAGTAGGACACATACTTGGAATCCAAACAAGAAGATGAGTGCATTTGAGGTGGCCTAATTACCAGGCCTTTGGTTAAAAACAAATCAAAAGGTAATAGGCAAGGAACCAAATTCTCCTTTAACAAACCTTCCCATGAGAGGCCTGGGTATTTTCCACCTAATGTTTTTCTACTCTAGTGGCCGAGATTGTAGGGTTGTTATTTTGTATGTGTATGGTTGGACTCAGTGGTCTCAGAGGTCCCTTCCAATGATGACGATTCTGTGACTCCAAACTCTGCATGCTAGAAAAAGTTCATCCGACTGAAGGATGAGATTTCTCAGAAACTGGGCTTCATCCCACCACCGCACTCCTCTGAATGGTGTTGCTAATTAAACGTATGAGTCAACACAGGAACTACTTCAAGCTAAAAACTAAGCCAACAGTGCACTTTGGCACATGAGCACTCACTTCACTACACCTTCTGTTATTTAACTTTGGCTTTGGTACACTAGCCAATGTCAAGACAAAGTTGAGTATACTTATTGTATGAAACTGAGTATCCAGGTAATAAATTCAAACAACTACCACCAAAGTAATTTTGTGTGGGATGGAAGAGAGGAAAGAAGTCAAAATCAAGTGTGAAACGAAGATTTCAGCATTCACCTTGAAAGTCTAGGAGTAGGGAGTTATACCAAAAAGGGCTATTTTCCTGAAATATGGGGGAGGTGGGGACAGACAGTAGGGTAAGAATGAAACTGCACTGCAGTTGTGAGATTAGACACAGAGCCAGGAAAGAAAAGGGTTATGCCAGACCTCCAGTCTATGTAACTGATCTTTTAAATGGCTTATTGGCAACGAAGTCCGGAAAATTACAGTGATTTACAGAATTGAAAGTCTGACCCACAACGTACTTTAGCAGTAATGTTTCTGGTCTGTCTGTTAAGTGACCACAAAAGCAAAAACTGCTTAAAAACTGTCTTAGTTATTTTCATTAGGGTTGTATTATACTAGGTTAGTAAATCTGCTATCTCACAACAAGAAGAAATAATGTGACATTTGGACACATATAAACACCTATTAAGAGACAGTTAACCTTCTAAGAACTTAGATGGGCACCTTCTATTGCACAGCAAGTGAGGACAAGCAATTCATACTGCCTAGTATTTTTCAGACATTCGTTTTGTCACTTCTAATTATTTTCCTTTTTGTTTTCATTTACTGAAGAGGTTGCAATCATGTTTATTTTCACAGGTCTCAATAGAAAAAATAAAGTTGAAATAAGCTATTTCAAGAAGTGTCACACAGGCTGCTTTTGAGTTCTTAGACCTTATCAAACAACTGAATTATGTGCTTCAGACTGTCTCTCTCCTTTTATTCTATTTTTTTAACCTTTTATACAAAAACAATACCAAAAATGTACCTGGTTTCATTAACTTTGATAGAAAACAAGAGAAGTTGCACTAAAAATCTTTTAATCTGATTTTCAAATAGAACACTTATAAAAAACAAACACATATTCCTTGTCCTGCTGCCTCTGACAGATACATTTATCTTTTTCCCCATAATTAAATAAGAAGATATACTTTATATCATTAGAGATTTCTTTCCACAGCTGACCTGCTTAAAAAGACGGGTGTACTATGCAGCATCTCACATTTGATCTCATGCAATTGCAGAAGGTACCTGTTGACTGATCTGCAAGAATATTTTTTCAAAACTGACCTAGTTTCCTCTCTGAAACAAAGCCATTGCTGGTGTTACTGTTCTGACAGTTTTCTTTGCAAGCAGGAGAATTCAGCAAGAAGTATGCCGTTTTTAGAGAAGGACAGAGTAATAACATATTTAATCCATATTCTTTTTCACTTTGATTATTTTTGCTAAAGAGAAACTTAAAAACTAGAAAAGTAAACATATCTGCAAATACACAAAATCAGGCTCTGTGAGCCTGATGACACTTAATAAATAATAAATTCAAAATCCTGACATCAGAAATGCACTAAGACTGAATATGATGGAAGAAGGCAGAATGAAGGTCGCCTGTGCAGCCCTATTTCAGCCAGCTGGAGAATCAGCAGAAAAATCTGGATCTGTTACAACATGTTTGTTTCCACAAAACTCTCAAGTCTCAAAACACTGAGACTACTCAGTGTCTCTTTATCCAACCTGCTACCCTACAGTTTATCTGAGGCAGACAGTGTGAACTCTGTACCAAACCAAGTACTTGCCCTGTTTGTGGAGTTCAATGTCTTGGTACCCTCACACAAGGACACAGTAAAACTGGAAGAATAGCTTTGTTTTACAATTGGGAAAGCAAACAAAAAAACCCACCAAAGCATGTAATAACTCTAGATGTTCAATTTAAGACACCGAATAACCTCTTTCAGAAAATGTGTCATCTTAAGGTTTTTAAATACAGCTGCCACCAGAAGAAACTACGCGGCCAGGACTTCTGCAGAGCAGATTATGTCTACTCATGGAGCCAGAAGAAAAAGGGGCACCTTTTGTATCACGCTTTTTATGGTGGCCACAGCATGCCAAGCCTAGCAGAAGACCTTCACGGTGCAAGCAAGCATAGATTTAGTTCTCCAGATCAACATTTTACCTTTTATTTTTCACTCAGGTCACAGTTTGAGTGGGTTGTTGGGGTTTTTTTAACTCAGCATTGACCAAAATATAGATCCCATGTGAAGAAATGGCTTGTCATCACGTAACCAAAGCCAAAACATTCACATTCAAGATTGGAAAACTCTTCTGTCAGAACAAAAACCCCAAATAACCTGTATGTTTTTGCTGTTTGATTCATGTATTCAAAGTGTATAGCCTTTGTTAGAAGGCAAAAGAAAAAAAGTACTTACTACAGAAAATGCTTTACTACACTGTCTTGGTACCTTTTAATAGCACAACCTCACAAGAGGTGGAATTCTTAAATTTCCACAAACCACCCCAATGCTGAGCTCTTATTTCTAGTACAGATCACAAATATGACTGAAAGGTAAAATAGAGCTGGAGCTGCTGGATAACTTTATGGAGGGATATCCAGCTCTGCAAGCACTGGCGCACAGTCATGCTGGTATAACAGTACGTGTCGAAAACCCCAGTTGTAAATTTCTCACTTCCCATTTTTTTCATGCTTTATAAATAGTACAGGGTTTGAAATGAGGTAGTATATATCACGATGTCACAAGAACTTCTCAGTACATCTTGCACACTTATCAGAAGGGTTTCAAGTTGATGACTACACGAACATAGACTTTTCTCTCCCACATTTCAGTCATCACAAGTCATTACAAGTGACAACTTAAAATTTTTGCTTATAAAATTTTTGCCTATTACTTACAGAAAACACAGCAGCCAGTGGCTCTGTATCGTGAGGTCAAATATGTAACTCTTCTCTGCAAGTCAGTCTTCTACTAAATGCGCAAGTTTAATGCCATTAACCTCCTGTAACAAACTCAACATCTACTTAAGTCATATAGGTAGCTTGCACAGCTAGCAAACTGCTATCAACAGGGGTCATGAAAGCCTGGCTATCTTCTACTCATCACTTCCTCAATTAGATTAATTCTCTCCACCCATAGCCTCATCCATCACTTCAGTTAATGCTTTATACTCAAATGGTGATTGGATTTGCCAGCTCAGCATCGCTGTAATTACCTCTCAAAGCAATGCGCTGTTTCATCAATTCCGTTCTATCTTTACTCATCCTAAGAAGAAATCCAACACTCACCAGTCTTTCTAGAGTCATTAATGCTCTGGTGTTTCTATGCTTTCTGAATTTTATTTTAACAACCTCCACGTTAAAAAGAATAAAACCCTGTTATTAAAAATATATCATGAACTACCTGAATATTAAGTAATAGCCAACATGAAAGACAAATCTAACTAATGTAAGAATGTGGGACACAGAATATGCTAATAGCATATAAAATATGTGAATAGGACAAAATACTTCTAGAGTTATTCAACATAAGCAGTAACATTATGCCTACAATTTGGAGACAGTTTAGTTAATTTATAAAGAAAAGCAATTAGGTTTTAACATTAAAATAGTTATAAACCCACAGTTCTTAGATAAGCCATACCATTAAGAATGTTTTAGAACAGGCATAAAGCACTTTCTCTATTTCAGTTCGTATGTTCTCAATGAAGAACATATGAACTTCTGATCAATTAGCTGAAATATTGTATTGCAAAAATCAGAACACTTTCAACACTATCTCCATAAATTAATTCAGTTTCTTTAAAATACCAATTTAGTGATGGACAATTCATGTAGTGCAAAATTCACCTATTTCAATAATTGGTGTTAACCTATACTGATGGCAAACTTCAGAGGAGGAGGAAAAAAGCAAGAAAAACAAAGCAGGTTTGTAATTCCTAGTGTTCGTTTTAGGGCACTGACTCCCAATTAGGAACAATTTGTATTAGGACAGCTGATGAGAACACTGCCCCCGGCTGCACCCCTCCCTGCTCCTGTGTCACAGATGACTGAGCTCCCCACCGAGCAGACCCTGAACCACTGCAACAGGCATACCATTGCTTGCACCGTGTTCAGTTTTCCTTCAATTTCTGGGGTATATGAACAGCCTACAGCTCACTCTGCACAGCATGGAAAAAGGGAAATCTTTTTATCCATCCAAATGGAAGTAATTTCCTACTTCTAAGTCAGAATCTGCAGTACAGACCCTTTGTCCAGCTTCACGTTTGGTTCAGCTTTACTAGCTCAAGTGCTCGGGGAGCAGGAGGTGGATTTTTTTCTTTTAATGTTTTGGGTTTTTAAAGAATCATTTGGGAGATTCCCACCGGAGCATTTCTCACTGAAATTTCAGAAACTGACTTTCCAATTTAATGAAAACGCTTACATCAATGAGAACTTGTTTGTTTTAACATGAGTGACAAGACGGCTTGAAAACAGACGAATACTCAACAGAGTCAAAATGTTAATTTTCTTTTTCCTCCAGTGAGCATGTTTCCAATGAAGAATTTAGCCTCAACACCTTCCTTTTTCTTAATCAATAACACTTCTTTAGCTTTAGAATAGCAAAAACTTCAGCAGGACTCCAGATATCCCTTTTCTACATTCTTTGGACAAATCTTTTGGGATCAGAGCTGGACTTCCAATTAAGCCTCAGATTTTTGACTGAATGCAAGACAACATTAACAGCAAGAACAATGGGAGAGGAGGAGGAGGAGGGAAGAATAGTCAAGAAACACATCTACATACTAGATACAAGTATGACGAAACAGGTAGAAACTGAAGGATTGAAGAAACAGTAAGAATCTCCGAAAGGTCTGCCCCCCCATGATTTCTTCATCAACAATGCCCCATATCCTGTCATCGTTCGGGGCCTGACTCTTCCTCAGCCATGCAGTCCTACCCATGGCATGGGGACTCTGACACCCCAGGGCCCACGGGCCACAGCAGGGGTTTACTCCAGGTGTCAGAAGCCGACCTCCCAGCATGTGTACTTAAATAACACCCAGATGCTGATGGCCAACACAAAAGGTATGACTGAAAGCCTGTCCATCTGGGGAGGAAACACAGAAACTTCTCTTTGAAATGAGACGAGGCAACGAATACGAGTACCAACACCACCACCTTAAGCCTCCTAGTTTTGCCATTTTTTTCCTCCTGTGTTAAAGCCATGTTTGTTTCTTCCAGCATACTTCAAATACCTATGAGACTAAAGAACCCATCACAGCAACAGATAAGGAAGGCTAGAGCATTTTGGCTGCTTTTTCTTAATCTTCTTCATCAGTTAATATGCAATGACCAGAAATATGCCCAGGTCAAATAAACCCCTAAAGACTCTTCTTTCATGTTGTATTTCCAAATACATTTCTGGGGAGCAGATGAAGAGATAAGCAGCGGAAAAAAGACAAATGAGAGGGACGCAGGGAGATGTAACGGGGAGAAATGGGGCAAGAGGATTTAATGTTTCAGATAGTCCTTGGCGATGAGCACTACGACCATAGAGAATGCTAAAGAACAGGCATGCCAGCTGTAGCCTTTACCTGCTTTCACCTGCATCACAATTAAAACAACAGCTTCCCGACTCTTGCCTGTATCAAATTTCCCACTGCTCTGGCATGCAGAGACCCAAACAAAGGGAACGAAGCAGCAGCTAGTCAAAGCTACGCTTGCAAAAGGAAAGAGAATACCCCAAGTCTAGAAATGCCTAAACCCCATTAAATTTGACTTCTAAAATTCTTACGCTGACTCTTGTATACTACTAAAGATACTTGCTTATGCATCACTGTTTAGGACTTAGGCGTTTTTCATAAACATTAGCCACAGGAAGACATCCCAACTGCCTGCCTGCTTACTTTGTGTCAAGGCAGTGGGGTGACATACCATGAGGACGCTGTTGTTATATTAGGTCAGGGTACTATATGACTGTGGCCAATTTAAACACACCTTGTGACAGCCTGATTTAATGACAGCACTCCAGGGAATTTCGATTGTAACTAATTTGACGCTGAGGTTAACTTGCAGACATTTCTGAAGGGAAGTCACTAGGTAAAATGTGTGTTGACATCTTTGTACCACTTAAGTCATATAGACATAAAAAGAGATAGAAAGTTAAAGAAATGAAATGTACGTTTCCTCCATGTCAAGTGACGATCTTTAACAAATTACTCAGCAAAGCAATTCTGTCGGGCCCCTGTGACTCCTCTTCCCCAAATGCTAGACTGGTAATTCAAAGCATAGGGTCTCACCTGGAAACAATTCAACATAACAGGCATAAGAGGCACATATACAACACTGCTTTCAACATTAAAAAAAACTGACAAGTTCTTAAAGCCTTTCAAGATTTCTTAGATTAGAGCTGGAGGAGGCAATTATGAAAAAAGCCAGTTTTTCCAGATACCATTAAAAAAAAATAAAAGGTCTTTATGGAGACAAAAAGGGTATAAGCACTAACTACTTGCTTTGCAGCATCTAGGAGATGAGCACTCATCCTTAAGCTCAGTCTGGTACAGGGCTGCAAAACCAGACAACAACATGACTACCATGCATGCTACTACTATATAGCACAAATTTTAGTTTTACTTCACAGATGCCTAATTATCAGCACAAAGCGGACTGCACTCCTTTGGATTATTTACTGTAGTAAAAAACCTACTGTATTAACCATCCTAATGGCGAGTGTGCACAAACCATAAAACTTCACTTGGCAGAAGTTTATGAGGAACTGTAAACCAAACCCTTGTAAAATACACTACTCCCTGCAATGTGACATTTACAACACTACCCAATCACTGCATCAGCCTGAACATACGTTTTGTACACCAGACAGACAAAATTAATTTGGCCTAATCTGCTGAGGGAAAAACAATGAGAAATTAAATCTCCTGTTTTGGACCTTGAAAACATACTCAGATTGTCTAGAACAATGAGACCAGGCTGAAGTTAAGCCACTGTCTTCTGCTCCTGAGCCATGGACTTAAAGAAAAGCTTTCTATAACCCTCAACAGTGAGGCTTATCGTGCCTCAGCATCCCTGCTGTGCAAGAAGGAAAATGACAGCAGCCTGTTTCCCCGGTGGGAAGGAAAGCCTGGGAGGACTCACACACAGCGACAGGAAGATGAGAAGAGGCACGCAAAAGACAGATGTAGACAAAGAAAACCTGGAAGTTTCCAGCTTGGCCATCACTCTTAAAGATGTTCAACCTTGAACATCAAGGACACCAAAGCTTCCAGCAAGTGGCCAGGTATAGGCAGGAGGGCCACGAGTCTGTGCCGAGTCTCAAGGGCAGCCAGAGGTTGCAGGTCACTTGACTGAGTTGTAGCTATGCGGTGAGAACTCTGCAGCTATATTGAAAGCCAGCACCTGCATCTGGCTGTCCCTCAGGCAGTCTTCAAGGTAAAGTTTAATTAAAGGTGTGGATAACAGCAAGGAACAACACTGCTGAAAAATGCTCGTGACCTCTTAGTCAGAGTTATATGGTATTTCAGGACAAGCATGACTTGATGCAATTTCAAAAGCATGGGTGGATCCCGCCTCTTGGCATCATGAACAAAAAGTGGGTATATCACACCCATCACCAAAATACATCCTGCCTCCTTTCCCCAAATACTGCCAACAAGCCACACCACAAGGCAAGCCACATCCTTTTACACCCAGTCCCAGGTGGTGATCAGACACTGGGTAGGAAGAACTTCTGTCTGTGATGGCACCGCAGCCCAAGCTGCCTCCATGTGCCCTCCGATAGCGCGGACACAATGTGCTGCTGAGCTTTGCTTCCTCCTGTGCAGAAGAGAACACCCACGAAACAAAACAAAAAAGAAAATGCAGCACTCCAGAGACAACTGTTGGGGGTAAAAACACAAGAGAGTTTGAAAAAGGGCATTTACAAAATGAACGGCCGCAATGTGGTTTCCTCTAAATATTCAGAATCATAAATGCAGATATTTTAAAATTTAGATCTGAATAGATTGAGATACAGAGTTACTTCAAAATACATCACCTACACTTGTTGGATTCTGCTTTCTCATGACAGGAGTTTTGAGAAATGGGGATATAATGATTCGCTTTTCAAGTTGGCAACTCTACTTCAAACATGTCACCTTCACTTTGACTTGGGTGTCTTAAAGCAGGCCCAGCCCTTCCGAAGGCCCACACATTGAGACACGTGGCAGTCACCGTGCCACCACCCACTAATAGGGGGACTTGTGCCCAACCTTTTTCCAGTGTTGTTTTAAAGAGATGGGAGTGTGAAGCAGCCAGCCTGGAGGGTTCTGCTCCCCAGGAGTGGTGCTGGGGACGGGCTGGGCGAGAGACCCAGCTATCGAGCAGAAGCTCCACAGCCAGATGTGAGAAACAAAGAATCTGAAATCCTGCAGCTGGTGTCATTTACAGCAGACTGGTTTCCACGTAGGTGTGAACAGTGGGTTATGTTCTACCTGGATGACTCTATGACTCTTAATACCAAAGACACTGAGATACGCCTGGCAAAAGCACCTAAACTGCCTTATTTGTACAACAGAACCAAACCCAGATCTTAATGAAAGAAAAAATAGAAGAAAGAGCAATTGCTGAAGTATACCCATGGGGTACTGGCAACCCATTCTTGCCAGAAGTCATGACTTCTAGGTAGAAATGGGTAAAATAAGTCGATGCAGTAACTGCTACAACAGGAATGCCTTGTAATTTCTGCCATACACCCACAGCACAGTAACAACACAAAAGCCTTCTCCTAAAGGACTGGTTCCTATCTTCTAATTTTCACATCTTTGCATGAACAAAGTACGTGTAGTAGCAGCCACAAAAACAATGGGCAAAGCAAACACAAGAACTCCCCAGAATGACTGAGTGCCTCCCCTTGAAAGGTGCAGCACAGCTCTCATGATTGTGCGTTAAAAGCCGTCAACTGGAAGACATCAACAACTTGTACTCAGCTGATCTGACCCAAGTAAAAGCTATCATGATTCCTGAGTGAGGAAAATACTTCAACGGACACTTTGCCCAACTGATTTGCAATTAGCATACCCCTTCCTCCTTGTGAAGAGGGGTCTCCATGAAGAACCCAAACCTCCTCTAACAGAGGCCATTGCTGAGCAATAGGGTTGGTGTTAGCCAGTGCACGAGCTACCAGCCCCTTCTCTTCTCTCGTTCAGTGTCACACCAAGGATGTACTTACACACAAAGGGATTCTAAACTCCTAGGAAGGCTTCAAGACGAAGAAAACATTGCCAGTGTGAGATCACCCATGTAAGGTGGAAAAAGGTTGACTTAACTAAGCACTTCAAACAGAGGCGCTTTGATAGCAGATAATATTGGGAATTCAGCAGTAGGAAAGTGTTCTCCTACATTGTATTTCCCTTCTCCTCATTCCTCCCTCACAATCAGTTTAGGACTAAGGCGCATATATATATATTCATATACACACAAACATATGCTCATATAGGTTCGAACATACACACACACAAAATTTGAACTACCACCTACTGCTGCATGAGAAATGAGTAATTTATTTTTTTTATATGACTAAATTTCAAGAGTATTTCTGGCTCCAGTACACACAGATTAAAAGCCGTTGGGAAGCTGAAGAGACAGCAAGAAGCAAGAGTGAATCAGTGTAAAAGAACTACAAACTGCTTGGCTCTTCATCTGCAGTTGAAGTACAAGTGCCCCTTAAAAGGATCCTTTCAATTTCCTTTTGTAACCACTTCCATGGGAGGGGAGGGAAAAAAAAAATATCAGTATTTGTTTGGGACTTCAGAAATGGATTCAAATGCAATTACAGCTCCTATTCCTAAAGGATACAAAATTTATGAAGTTATTCTTGAACTCATCTCTTCAGATATTAAACTGCTTTATGAGGAACAAAACAGACTAGAATAGTAAATTAAATGTTCAGTGACAAACATGAAAATGACAGAAATCTGTCGTATAAATAAAACTATTCTATATACACCCCTGTGAGGTCTTTTATTTAAAATATTTTAGGAATTTTTGATCAGATATATGAAAGAAAAGTTTTATATCTACGTATTTTATATCTAAGGATATATAATAAATATAAGATATATAGGTAAGACAGGTAACGGGTATATTAGATAGATCTATGTGTGTATCTTATATGTGTGTGTATATATATATGTATAATGAAAGAAAGCACATTTGTATCAATTAGAACAAGGTCTGTACTCATGCCTTATTCTAAGAGAACATATTCCAATCAAAATCTAAATGAAATACACAGAAGTGACACAGCAACAGTCCAAAGGTTGGTTTACAAATCCCACTGCAAGGATTATATATTGTGACACTTTGACAGCTGTTGGAAGTACAGATAAGAAAAAAGCCTGAAGATGTGAAGGTGGAAGATGCAATGCTACTTGACACAGGTTTCTTGCATTAAACAGCCCTGACCGTTCAGTCCCATTTATGAAAGACAACTAAAAGTTAAAACAGGGAAATATTTATTTTAATTAAACTTATTCCATTATTCACAAAGAATTCTTCCCTGCAACACTTACTAACGCTTTGTCAGGAAAGATTTAGATGCCCATGGTTTCCAATTTTTCATTGTCTTAATGCCATCTCTCTGCACCAGAGTACAGCAATTTAATCTCTGTCCTTCATCTCTACACTGTTCTTGAACTTGTTTCCATCTGTATTATTAAAAACCCTAAACTTAATGCAATTCAGAACTGTTAAGTTTCCACATTATCCACTTCATTCAGTTCCTGTTTATTTTCAGGGTTCTCCTTGAAACCAGTTGGAATCTACTCCAAGTTTTTGATTTTGCATATTATTTGTAAAAGATGCAGTATCATCACTTAAGAAGTAGAAACACTGTGTTAGCACAGTATGAATTGATGGAAGTGTAGGGAGCACAAACAGAATATGAATGCAGACCTTAGTTTTACAGAGAAAGCCATCTTAGAGAGTTGTTTGAATTCAACTGTGAGGATATAACGTTGTACTCTGTTCTCACAACTGCTGTCTAACATGCTCAAGAGAGTGATATGAAAAGGCTTTGACAGCACCAGACCACTCAGTTACAACACAGTCATAACCCATATTTGGCTCAAAATCAGCCTGTGTGCACAGGGGATGTTAAAGGGTAAAGACAAGCATGGTATTTTCCCATGCACAGCTGTCTTGCAAAGAAAACCTCCATACTCTGACTTAACAGTAACATATTAATGAATCTGTCAAATGTTAGATATTAAAACAGATTTTTGTTTAGATCATGTTTAGAAAGTAATTGTCAGCCAAAAAATATTCTTACAATAATAATGGCAGACAGTTAATGGCTATTATGAAGACATTTCAAAACCTCCAACAGGTATGTTGGCTGAATATCTGCTGCAGTACCCCAGACTGCACATGAAGCATCTGAAGAGTACAGTATTTATCATTAAGTTGTCAAAAAGTATGTATTCAAGCATTTTTGTTATAAAAATGGCAATACTTCTCACTGAAAAAATGACGAAGGCGTCAAAAACACAGTAACTGTGTTAACAATAAGCTTGTCTGTAGAAAGTTAAAAATAAATGAGTAAAGCACTGATGTTTTCAACCACCGTAGCTGCAAGTTCACTTATAAGAAGCAGTGAGTCTTCCACACTGAGGCCTTTTAGACAGATTTTTGGCATCTTTAATAACGATAATAACAAGTTGAAGGGTAGAGCGTCACTCTTACCTCCCATCTGCATAGTCTGCATCTGCGCCTCCCCACCAGACATCTGAATCATCATCTTCGGCATCAGCTGAATCAAGATTGTCACTTTCCTCTGCTAACGGGCAGCAGACAAACTCCACACCACGAAACTTGTCGATTCCACAGGGCAGCAGCATGCCGTAGTCATGCAGATTCATACTCTTCTCACTACAGGACTACAGAAAATAGAAAGCAAAGAGAAAAAAAAAGCGTCATGGAGGAAGCCAGAAAAGATGTCACAGGCTTCAAGAAAACCTAAGGGGCTCCGTACTGCCATAGGAGGTTGGTGAACTGCAGGATCTCTGAATTTTGAAACATGAGAGTGGTCGCCTGTGCATTCAGTGCCTGCACTGTAGGTAGCTCCCTACCTGTGTCTGTGTGACCACTGCAAGCAACAACTCTCCCGTCCCCTGCTCTTTAGTCTTTGCCAGTATAGAAAGACATGTCTCCTCCCATATATGACGACACCATATCCTCTTGTCTAAAATCCTCACAGGGTCTGCCTCATCAACAGAAAACTCAAAGGCAGAGTGATAGCTTGATGCATTAATCGTCATCCTGATGTATTAATGCTATTAAAGAGTTCACTGCAAGACAGATTAACATTTAAAATATCTGATATACTGGAAACACACTGTATCTGGTCTGACACCTCTGCCAGTGCAGTACCTTCTAGCCTTGTTCAGAAAACAGTCAGTTGTGCATAATTATACCTTAAAGATATAGTGGTATAGGACAGAAAGATAATTCTACCTTAAAGATACAGTGATGTAGGACAGGTGAAAAAAGGAAAATAGTTCAATGCTGCACAGTGATGATGCTAGACCATGACACTTCAAGTTTCCAAGTACTTAAAATGGACTAGAATTTGCCTGCATGAAGGTTGGTGCTTTAAATGCTTCATTTGAGGGGCAACAGTACGATTCAAGCAAGAACTGAAAATTTGAAGCTTCTAAGCATTTTTCAGTTTTGATCTCCAGAAGGTGGGATAACCTACAAACTAAGAGGTTCCCAACAAATAGCAGCCAGAAATTTTCATGAAGCTCACCTCAGCTTTTATTACTACAACCTTTCTACATAGGGACAAAAACGTCCAGAACGCATTAACAATTATAACACTAGGTTTTATTTCTGTTTTCAATAAAGCACTGGTAAATCGTAAAAACTCTTTGCTTGACTGCAAAATGTCTTCGGGTACTCCTTTGTCTTATCAGCTCTCCTACATTTTTATGCTGAATTTCACACACTGCATTCTTTGAGGCCTGTTTTGATCTCTGTCAAGCACCTGGCACACCAATATCCGTATTGAAAACAACGATAAAGGCAAAGCCTAGGCAGCAGTGATCCATCTTTAGTTCCAGAGCAGCACTAACGCAGGAAGCAGGAGGAGGCAGAAAACATGGTGTGAGTGGACATGAGGGAAAAAAAACCAGTGTTATGAAACAGGGGCGGTGTTCAAAGGCCAGTGTTAAGCATCCAATAGTGGACTCTGATAGGCTCAGCAAAGTGACTCCTATTTCCTACCTGATAAAGCAGAACAAAAAGCCATTCACTCAGAAGTACTGGTTTTGTTTTCCTTGTCACTGCTATATTTAAACTCATCCTCACTCTAAAGAAGGAAGGCAGGACATTTTAAGACAGATGAATATACCTCTTTAGCAACAGTATGCCAGTGCAGGTGAGTTTCACACACATCCATCCTTTCCTGGTGAAGGAACTTGCACTTGTCTGGTACCAGAAGGGCATCACTCACAAACTCGCCCACTGAAAAAAAAAAAAAAAACCAAAACCAAAACTGTTAATTTTACTTCCAGTACCTCATGCTTTTAGACCTTTAACTAGGCATAGGGCAGCTTTCATGAATGAGTGGCAGGGTCCGTTTACAGAGTTGGAACAGTTCCTAAATGATGCTTCCATTATCACCCTCTTCAAACTTTCCATTTGCAAGTAGCTCCTGTCTTTGATCTCAGATGTGTATTAGATTGTGAAAACTTTAGTATAATATGCAAACTTCCATATACACAGTGTGAAACTTATAGGACCCATCGAAGATGTGTGTGGTACAGCATGAAGTCAGGAGTGGGTGGATCCAGCTCCTGGAAAGGGAGTGCAAGGACGGGGAGGGACAATTATGTTTTGCATCTGCACAGCAGTAGGGAGAGGTTTTGAAGCGTTCTGAAATTCAGACAAAACGAATCTGACAGCAACACACTGTTTCCAACAATTTGAGAGTATTTCTACTGAATTACAGCACTAAAAGCAACACAGTTCACTTAGTTATTCTTGTTGATGCAGCCTCATTTCATCAGCCAGACAAATTCAAGTTAGTCCAGAAGGCTGATGAGCAACTGGAGCTCATCGGCCGAGGAACAAGATGATTAATGAATCACCTGAGTATCTGGTCAGATTGAGGGAGGGAAAAAAGGCTCTTTACCAAGGATATAACTGACCAAGGAGATCGTGCTGTCTTCAGCAGTAAGACAAAAATTTACAAGCTAATGAAATAAACAATGCTCACAGCTTCAGTACTAACGAATAAGAAGGAACTCAGTTGATAAGTAACATGATTTATTAGACTAAAATCATTGTAATTCTGTAGAATTCTGGCATTGCAATTAATAACCCCCAAACCCCTCAAGACTTTTTTTTAAAGGAGAAATTATTTTCGAGAAGTCGATATACTGACCAGACACTGGATTGTGAAAGGATATGTGACAGTGACATACTGTAGTGCCTGCAAATTATTAACAGAAATACCTTCTAGAGGTGTCCAAAATAATCCTGTAAAAGTAACGAGTTAAAACACTTTCTGGTAACCCAAAATACAAAATCTGCAGCTTCTGTTAACAAATTCTCTGCTCCCGGTGGTATCACACCCAAATCTTGCACTGAAATTCAAATAAATTTGCACCTTGTTTTTAGCTTTACTTATCTTTCTAAGGGACTATCCTGCCACATATCCCCGCTCATGCAGTACATAAGTAATTGCTAATGCTTCAATTTAGCTAAGTACCTGAGCACTAAGTAAGCACACAGGTGTTTTGCTGAAGACTCAGCGTTTGTCAGTTTGGCTGTCCTAGGAAAAACGACTTCATTCAGAACTGCAGTTTTACTTGGTTGGCTGTTCAAGCATGTAAAACATTCAGAGCAGTGTTTATGGCAAATATTACCATAAAACTGGGAAAAAAAATACAATCCTGGAGTGCATCTTACTCCAGCGGGCTAGATCCGCTCTCACAAGCCATGCACACAATAGCGCATGCGACCCTGTGTCGTCTATCTGACTTCTGATAACCCCTGCATGAGGCTATTCCATTCACCTTAACACCCTGTAATATCGTCAGAGCATTGTGCACTCTGTGTATTGCAAATTTAGAAGACAATTAATGTTATACCTCATTGCTCAAAAAAATTAGCCTACATCATCTCAGCAAAAGTGACGAACACTGACGTAGCCCTGAGTTACATCCACCAAATATAAAATGGAAAGCTGTAGGTCAAAAGCTTTAGGCAATGCAGCCCGGGCTGCAGTATCATTAACAGTGTATGTGAGTACGTAATTCAATTTTTAAAAAAATAATAATTTATTGAGCGCCTGATTATATCAACCAATTCATAACAAAACACTAAAAAAATACTAGATATTTTGATAAAATTGAAAGTATAGCATTAGATTTGACTTTTATACACAAAATGTAGATCTCCTTTATAAAATTAGAGTCCTTGAAAATAAGGTGACAGCATCCTCCTGGTAACCCAAATTCTCATTTCTAGTGAGACTCCATTTTGCAACCGATTGCTGAGTTCCACAGAAGTAAACAATTCACTGGAACAAGCTCCCCTCTGTTTTTCAGAAGGGAAGAAGGAGCTGGAGAGAAGGGTGGTTGTTTAATGAAACACTCATTCATTATACAGAATTATAATAAATTATTTAGGGTTGTGAAAATCTGGGCAACAGTGATCACTCACAACTGCTCGTTATTTACACATACACACCCTGGAAACTTTTTTCATTCATTTCTACCATGATTAAAGAAGTTTAAATGCAAAGCTTTGAACTTTTGTTCTTTTTATTGTTGTTAAAAATAAATTAATGTTCAAGTGGCAGTTTGATGAACTGAGTTCATTTGACAACTGCAACATTTATTTTGCCTGGGTTAGCCTAACAGAAACGCAAATCCATCAGAAAAAAGCACTTCAAACGCTCTTGACTTGCAGACAAGCTTCTACCTGTGTTTCTCCAGCACACATTTAACTTTCAATGCTGCTGAATCGTTAGACTTTAGGGATTTTTTGCTTTTTTGAACAAGTAACCCACAGATTACACAGGGAAAACGAGCACGTGTGAATGGAGAGCAATCTTGTGCCTCCTCAGAGGGGGTCAATGTGTATGGGCTCTAAAAATGAGGAAAAATTATAATAATATTTTTGTTTGCTAGTACAAGCCATGACTGCAAAGAATAAGAAGAGCACTGAGACTCAACCTCTAATAAAAGAATTAGGATTATAGTGAAGGCATCTGATCAAGCACTCTTTTAAATCTTCTCTAAGAAAAAAAAGGCTCAGCAAGTGGGCACACTTGTAAGGAGATGATTGCCCTACGTGTTAAAATGGCAAATATGACACCACAGCAAAGTAATTCCAAATAAAAACACTATACCCTGTGATAGACACAGTCCTGATCAGCAGATTTTCCATCCGCTGCATAAAACAGATGGGATGTGAGGATCTATCCAACATTGCACAAAAAGAGAGCAAAGATAAGATGATAAAGGTAATAAAAGAAAATCCATGACAAACCCAAACACCTGCTAGCAGATGGTTAGGATCCCAACCAAAAAATAAGCATGTTCAAATTATGTTCGGAGGAGTACTTTCAAACAAAGCCTGCGCTAAATTTTGCATGAGGAGGCAGCACACATGCTGAGGCTGTTGTCGTCTCAAGGCTTCCTCTTCCGTGTCACTGATGAGAACAAGGCCTTGCTAAAACGAATTTACAAGCTCAGGTGCTTCCACCGCATGTATTTGAGAACATCCAGAGAAATGCATCTCTTCTCTGTGACTTCGCATGGATTTTCCTGAGCCCCCCCACTCTAGGCACAGCACAGCAAGGGGCAGAGTGACCCCGTGTCTCTCCCCATCCTGCGGCTTTGCTCTGCCCTCTTCCCCCGGCACAACAGCTCAGCTCCCCGCAACACCTCTGGCTAGCTCTTGTGCTTACCCAGGCATGTTTATTTACTACCTATGCCATTAAACATACTTTATTACATTTATTTAAGCAGCCATGTAACTTCAGGTGCTTTTATGAAGAGTGACGTTAATATAAAGTCTTGCTGCGTGATGCTTTCTCCTATTTGTAGGTTGGTAATTAAAGGTTGGTTGCAATCTGTGTCAGGGCGCGAGTCAAACACACTGGCATCAATTGATGTGCAAACAAATTTAATTGAAAATGCTTTCTCTTTTCTGCATAAGTCCAGAAAAACAGAGAAGACGCAAAGCAGCCACGTACTTTAAAAACATATTTCATTTTTTAGCAAAATGACTTAGTAAGCACAATTATCTAGCAACGTGCTGGACCAGTCAGAGAATACTTCCAGATTTTAGACTCAGCATCTCCAGATGAAGAGAGTGAGGCTGTGCGCGTCCAACCTGGTTGGAAGGAGGGTTTGCTGCTATGCCCAGCCCCTGGGGAGGGGTTCCTGCCCCAGCCCATGGCGTGGCTCTCCTCCGAACTCCGGCACGAGTCACGTTCGGCCAGACTGTTAAGTATCTTCAACCAAGTTTAAAGGATTTTAACAGCCTATAGCAAAACAAGGACTTTGCAGATTTTTCCAATTTCCAATTTAATTTTAAATGGAAGTTAAAAAAGACACAATGTTTAGGAAGTATGTAAAAAATCAAAACCACATGAAAAATAATTTCTACCTACACCATTACCTATGAATGACAACCAATACTAATACCAGTACCCAGCTGGGTAGCAAATACCACCCTACTCTATCTACTCTGCCAGTAAGCTGTAAGGGCTAGGAGCAGAATCACACAACGCTGAACCTCCCCAGGCAGTGGCTAGCAAAGGGCAAGCTGTGGAGGACTTGGCATGCAAAGACTCCGGTGGGGAGTCGGAGATCCCGGTGCCGCAGCGCACACCCTGCCAGCCTTAACAGCTCAAAACCACCTCCTCCCTCAACCCCATCCCAAATGCCAAAGTTAAACACCTCTTCCTAAAATCCATTCACCAGCCAAGAGAAAGGCAAGGCAGTGCTGATAAGAACACGTCTGTGTCCCAGCAGCTTGGGCCATCTGAATTTTTCTGAGGAGTCACAGTCTTAACTCCTGCCCCATAAAACTGCCCCCAGAACAGCTCTGTAAGGAAACTGTCCTCACTCCACCATTTATCTATCTATAATCTATTACATGAATTTCAGTAAGAGACCCATGGCACAGCAGATGGACAGCAATACAGATCCAAATTTGAAGGGCAGGAGCCCTGTGCGACAGCACAACCTGCGCAGCCATCTCCAAGACGTGAGGCGGGAACAGCTTCAGTCTTCTAGGGGCTTGGCCAAAACCAACACTGACCCCATTAACATGTCTCTGTATTGCCCCTTTCATCTTCATGAAGTTCCAAGATGTTATTTCCCATAACTATAGCTTTTTTCCTATTACTTTTTTTTTTTTTGAGAAAAGCCATCCACTATGTTCTAAGCATCTAGAAGTAAGGCCAGTGATTCTCCAACAGACATTTTCACAGCAAAGCAAATGCCTACCACTTCAGTATTTCTTCTGCTTCAAAGAAGGCCTTGAATGCTTCTGTATTCCTGCTTTCAACAGAACTTGAAAAGGTAGAGAGTACACCCACTAAAAAGTGTTTTATTTTTCTGTTATTCAGCTGACATAGCAACAAATACACCCTAACACAACTCTAAAGTAAACCGTCTTCACTATTTCCAACATTTATCTGGTTATTAGGCTACCAAAGACAACAATTTCAGATGAACAAAGCTCTTCTATTAGATTAAAAGCTGACTGGCAATTCTGGCTGTACTATACCTTACCACCCTGATGCTCTTAAAACAATTTTGAAAAATCATAACAATTAACGTACATTTCACAAACGCTGCGATGGCACACAAGGTATGACCATACCATGGACAAAAGATCAAGGTAAAAGAAAACCCACTGCAATGAACTCACTGACATCTAAATATTCATGTAAGCACCACAACAAAGGGTCCCACAGTCTTGATCATCACTGGCTCTACCACGATTTTTGGAAAGTCCAAATACCTCACACAAAACTCTGGAGTCAAAGGGTTAAAATCCTTTAGGTACAATCCATCAAAGTACATTTGTCCAGGTGAAATAATGAACTATATAGTGATAACTATACCTGTGAGTAATTCATGGTGTTTACTACATCTCCATTTTTGTAATATGCTACATGTAAAAAAACATTATTCTCAAACCTTCTTCCTCCTTCCTCTGTAGCTCTTTGATCACAGACATAAATGGAATTTCTGCTCACTTTGCTACTTTTTTGCCTGGCTGCGTTTTCTGATAAAATTGTCTTACTTTCCAGACAGAACGCACGCATCATTCAGATTTGATGCATTACGCCAATAATGGATACATCTGTTTACATGCAAAAAGATTCAAATACACATCATCACACACTCTAGCATCTTTATAGACAAAGCATATAAACATTCCTTAAAAGTCTACAGCTCCTCGGTGGTTTATCGAAGCATTAAATTCATTCACTTCCCTCCTTTTTTTCAATTCTCTTCCCCATCTTCAAGGAAAAAGTCTTGCTGGGAGTACAGTAAGATGCCTCTTCTGTACCTCTCTTGCTCATTAATGCAATATAACAAAATAAAAATGCTGTCTCAAACATAATTTACCAAGAAACAGGAGAGCTAAGAAATTCCAGGATTGAGTCGCTCTCCTTTCCAGTTCCTCAGTGCACTGATTACATCTGCAAAGCTCGTGCCACAAATGAGAGTATTTGTTGCAGACACAGCCCCCTCCCTCCCAGTTATATAATCTTGCCTAATTTCTTTGAAATTATGAGTTAGGAAACAGCAGGAGTAATAAAGTCTAGAGATGACACTCTGGATAGCTTGACTCTGTTCTGGCTCAGTCACAGAGCTCCTATGTGATGCTGCCCAAGCAAAAATCTTTTCCCCTCCTTCCACATTGTGCTTAATTGCTTAATGCTTCCTTCCCCTCTCTTCTCTGCAGCCCCAAAGGACTTTTCAGATCCACTTTTTGCTTTTCACTCCATCACCACAGTAGCCCTGTTTGATAAATGTGCAACAAGACATGGTCAACTCTGCTGGAGGGCTGGTGAATGCATCGGGGACTGAAAATGTGAAGGGTGCCACCTGTGAGTGCTTGCCGCAGGGTCATTTGGCGGGGGTTTTTTGGTGGTTTTTGGAGCAGGGGGTGTTATTTTTGGTGATTCCAGGTCCCATCTTAAACTGACAGCAATATGTCTAGCTAAAACAGATCTTCTGCAGTGCTATAAAAAGAACAGGGAATGAAAAGCTGGAAGGTGCTGGAAGGCAAGGCAAGTTAGAAAAGACTGCTTGATTCTGCATACAGAGTAACAGGGGGAACTACTGGGTTCCTCAAACAGGAGGACAGAACAACGCAAGAATTAATTGAAAATTGCAGTCAGTAATATTCATAGAAAGAAATAATCCTCCTTCCCCAAAGAACAGTAATAGAAAACTCTAAGGAACAGATTTTAAATGTGAAAGGCTTAGTAAGACCATCTTGTGAAGACTTAATAAGATTTTGTCAAGATTCCCCAAGCAGAATCCTGTGAAAATTATTTAAAGTATCCTGGGCCACAACCAGGTAAGGACTAAAAAAAAAATCAGGAGGGAAATTACACAGCACTGTCGGGAAGATGCAGTTCTATACCTGACACTACATGCCAGCTGCCACTCTGTTTGAAAAGCATTCTGTCCCTGTGTAGCTTTTCACAACAAGCTGCATTAAAAGAAACACAGAAATGTTGCTCCTCAAAGCGCTGACCACCTCGGTCTGGAAAGGAAATGCGAGGGACAAGCAATTAGAGTACCTTGACCATCTGCGCCCCCAAAAGTTGTTGTGGAAACAAAACCTGAAACGTTTTCTTCACAAATATTTATTCTCCTTCAAAACAGCTGAATTCTTTTTCTTCCACACTGAAGTGCTCATATCCCCGTCAAGTACTTAAGAGTGATGTGTGGGGTGTAGGGGTGCAAGGAATGGGAAATGAAAGGGAAAGAAAATAAAAAAAATTCTCAACTCCACCTCGAATGCTGAGGACTTCCTATTACTAGAATGGTGCAACAAACAAGACTCCAGATATTTGGGAATGCTTCTTTTAGCAAGTTAAGATTCCCCTGGTCCCATCCCCCATTTTGTGACAGTCATGTAATACAGAGCAATTCTTCATCACCCAGTGTTTAAACCCACGAAAGGCTTCTTGTTCTCCACATCCACTTCTTTTCACAATGCTTAGGCTAATAAAAGCCATCACTGAGCATGTCCCAGGACATTTTATTTATATTTATTTGAGAAATCGTGGCAATCTGGCGAAGTTCCCTCTGACTGGAAAAAGGGGAACATAACTCCGATATTCAAAAAAGGAAACAAAGAAGACCCGGGGAACCACAGGCCAGTCAGTCTCACCTCTGTGCCTGGCAAGATCATGGAGCAGATCCTCCTGAAATCATTGCTAAGGCATGTGGAAAATAAGGAGGTGATTGGAGACAGCCAACATGGCTTCACCAAAGGCAAATTGTGCCTGACAAATCTGGTGGCCTTTTATGATACTGCCACACACTTGGTGGACAAGGGCAGAGCAACAGATGTTGTCTA
>JAOXNO010000001.1:110012411-110051214 GCA_028565335.1 Limnodromus scolopaceus
GTGAGGCACTGGAACAGGTTGCCCAGAGAAGCTGTGGATGCCTCATCCCTGGAAGTGTTCAAGGCCAGGCTGGATGGCTCTTTGAGCAACCTGCTCTAGCGGGAGGTGTCTCTGCCCATAGCAGGGGGGTTGGAACTCGATGATCTTTAAGGTTCCTTCCAACCATAATGATTCTATGATTCTATTCTATGTTCTATGACCCATTTGAATGTTCTTCCTTATATTTAAGTACCAAATGTAACAATGATATTTCTCAAAAGCAGATGCATTCCAAATCTTAAGGAATCCTATCTTTGTGGATCTTGTTCCCCCCACCCCCGCTACCTTCAGGCTTTTAAAAGCTGTAATATGGCTGGATTTCAAAACAGATTATACTTCAGAAATGCTATCAAGTGCAGGAATCTTAACATTCTAGCTATTAACATCACGTTCTGCTGCTGCCGAGGTGCATGACAAGCTGCACATTGGTTGTTGCTGTTTCTGCTCCCTCCCTCCCAGCAGGCAGAAGACATGTTTTGCAGCAAAATCTGCAAGTGCCTATCTCCAAGCAGTGTAAAATTTTGTGCCTCCCTTCTGGCTGGAATGACACTTAATGCACTTCATTATGCAAGATGTACTTGGAAAAGGGGCTCTGAAATGGAAACAGCATACAATAAGATGTGATTGGATTAATTAATTTATTATTGCCCTATGTATTTGTAGTAGTGACTTGCCAAAGACACCAATCAAACAGTAAGCCAGCACAAAGATGGGATGCTTGGAAACAATTCAGCACAACTGGAACGAGTAACCCCACTGTGCTTTGCATTATTAGACAATGAGATGTTTCTCATAAGCAACTCTTAGTAACTGGGGTAAAGCACCTGGCACTAGGAGTAAGGCTAGAGAAAGCCCCAATAGTCGCTGATGTCTAGAGGGAGTAACGACCATAAGCCTACAGGTAAGTGGAAAGAATGAAAATGCTACAGACAACTTTAAGGTTTGGCCACCAAAAGCCACTTCAAATACTAGGATTCCAATGAGGAATGTAGCGATTCTAAACAAGGACACGTTCACTTCAATAAGATTTCGGTTTTGTAGGTGGTTTTTGGTTTGTTTTGTTTTTTACCCTTCCTAAACAGCTTCATATTGCATGTTTCTTTATAAAAATTTGGCTTCTTTTTACTTCAGCGGCGATTTAATTCAGTTGTTGCTCTCTCTCTCTCGTGGCAAAGAACAGAAGTCACTATGAAATAAAGTTCAGGCAGTAATTGTTTCTGCATTACCATCTTGTGCAAAGGCTCTGATGAGTGAATAAATAACTCCATAAGCAGCAGCTGAAGATCAGCTTAGCAGAAATACCTTGCTGATTATTAACCACCTAAGCAATCGCTTCCCATAACACTGCTGAGCCCTGAATATTCTATTTGCCAAGACCAAACTTCCACTCAAATTGTCACTGCAAAGGACTTGACTGTATTACCAGGGTCATGGGAAAATAAGTAACCACTTTTCAGGCTTTGCAAAGTTTACAGGTAATCACATTAATAACTACCTGACAAAATCTGCTTTTGGTCTATACAGACTAAAACCTTTACTTATCTTGCAGGAAGGATGGCAGCGTGGTCCGGCTGCTCAGCTACAAGGCAGCTGGGATGGGACAGCTTGGGAGAAAGAGAAGAGCTGACTGGACATTCAAGGAAGCTAAAAGATACGCAGCCAGGTAGACTAAATGCACACAGTACATTCTGCATGCAGCAAGCACTGCTTTTTTAGAAATAAAATACTAATTATAAGCAATGGACAACCGACAAACTCCATCGTTTCTTCATGTGAGGACAGTTCTAAATAACTAGTAAGCCATGTTTTTAAGTACTAGGGCAATAGAGAACTCCCTGAAATTTGTCTACAGTTATCATATACTGGTTCTCCAAAGACAGTCTTCATGGTCAGAAGCTTCAACTTGTTTGATTTATAAACCAGATTCCAATACAAGGTTTGAAGAAAAACCAGACTGATTTATGTATCTTTGAGAGATCACAGAGACTAAAGGAGGTTCCTGATGTCTAGAGAAAGGCAGGAACTGCAACCTCATTGCAAGAAAGATGCTTTGGGGAATTACAGGCCAGTCTGCCTCACTTCAGTTTCTGGGAAAATCATTGATCAGGTCCTGTTGAAAGCCATCTCTGGGCACATGGATACGATGACGATTTGCAGTAGCCAAACCAGATTTAACAAAGGTATGTCATGCTTGATGAACTTGGCTTGCCTTGTAGGATGAAATGGCAAGATTGATGAGTAAGAACAAAGCAACAGATACCATCTGTCTTAATTTTAGCAAGGAATTCAATACCATTTCCTTCTCAAAACACCTTTGTATCAAGATAGGATGTTACGGTTTGGGTGGATGGACTACTACTTGGACGAAAAACTGACTGAGCTGTCAGGCTCAACGGGTAATGGCTTATGGTTGTACCTGGAAGGAAGTAATGAGTAGAATACCTCAGGGCTTCATTTTGGCTACGTGTTTGGTTTAATATATGTATCAATGATAAGGAGAAGACAGAACATACCCTCAAAAAGTCTGCAGATGACCCCAAACTGTGTGTGTGCGTGTGTGTCTTGCCTAGTTCACAGGCCCCTTTGCATATGTGTAATCACAGAAGATTAACTGAATAGCTTCTTTTTCTGTTTTCTACCCTAAACAAGGCTAGCTCAGTCAACGTTATGGACAGACAGAATGACAGGCATACTCTCAGTATTATAGACTGAAGAGACTTGTTGACAGAATAGGTTTCTCACACCACCTTCTGCTGGCTAACGAGGAAGACCATACATTAGACAAATCACCTGCCTTACTAGGTATACAAATTTTTTTGACTTGATACAGACATTAGACAATAGGATTTTGTTTTTTTAAAAAGCAACACAAATGCGATTTCTGGCTTATAATATTAAACATACTGACGTGGGCAAGGGCATAGATCCTGCTCACCAAGATCCAACTCTTCATGCGCCATTTGAAGGATAGGATGTGAAAGTAATGACTGCTACTAATGACGGGGCTGAGTTGCCCTGATTAACTTAAACGACAAAGCTCTGTATTGTCACTAACCCTCCCATGAGAGTACCCAATAACCCAGAAGGCAGTGTAGCATACTTTGAATGCCAACAACTTCTGTGAATGTGCAATGCCACGTAAATATCTAACATAAATATTACTACAAAAAATCCCCTTACTTCCTAAGAAAACTTGTTCCTCTCCAGTTCCCATTGCAAGAATTACTCAGTGAACACAGCAGTAGTTACCAAAAGCTGGTAGAAGATGGTCATATATTATGAAGTGATTAATTCTACCCAGGTTTATTCATTTTCTCTTCCTTATACATATGAGGACAGAAACACACATTGTGGACAGAAACCAAGTAAGGATTAACATGCAAGACCATGTTCTATTGAGAACTGACTCCTGTTGTTAAGGATTAATATTAACAGTATGTTATATGCAAATATTGAGGGCAACATGATAAAATAATATTTGCTATTTGCACAGACTTTATGCTCAGAAACACTACCCAGTGCCTAAGGATTTTTTTATTCAAATACCTTGTATCACATCAACAGATGTAAAAATTGAGAGAGAAATGGATTTTAGAGCAAGATGAGCAACAGTATGGAAGACATTAAAGTCAAGAACAGTAAATATATCATATTCTAGGCCTACAGCAAGGATGACCAAATTAGACTGAATAAATCAAGATCAACCACTGGAATGGAACATTTTGTAATGCATCTGAACGGTACATCTAAAACCTTATTTTTTAAAATTAAATCTTTTGCAGGTTTTTGCCCCTAGTCAAAAGTGCCTGGCTGAACCACCACTGAAAAAAAAAAAAATGTAAGGGCAAAGCATCTGTCCCAAGTGTGTAAGACAACACAAGAATAATATTAAAGAAATCAAAGTCAGTATATTGTATATTTTTACCTACATGTCTGACAACATATATATATATAAATATATGAGCTGAAACACATCTTATGAGTTCCCACACAGAGAGAATGGTAAGCTGGACAAAGTTTCATGGGCAGTGTTCAGGTAAACCCAAATCTCATTAGGACACAGTTACACGTGACACCAGAAAGGAGACAATTTTAAAGGACAGGTTAGTAACTGGACAGAAATGAAAATTTTCAAAGCAGCAGATCAAAACTGATGTTACTCTGTGCAGTTCCTCCGACGTCAGCAGTATGGCAGCGTTCCTGATAGCTCACTAGCTGTGTTGGTAGCTAAAAATAGAGAATATACATAAAAAGAGCGCACCAGTGCAATGTCTGCTGGTGGTGCTGCTGCCTCTTCCCACACAAGTGCCTCTGCTCTAACTGCCCAGGAAGCCTATCCTGTCTTTCAATACTCCTCTTAAAGTCCATCAGAGGAGACACCTTGTCAATAAACTCATAATACACCGAGGCCAGGAGTGACCAAACAGGACAGCAAGTGCCTCCTTGCTTGCTTGCTATTGAACTCAAATCTCTAAACAGGAAACGTTTCACCTAAATAAGATTTCATCATTCAGGTAAGAATTCTGTAGAGACTGTCATGGTTAAAACCTCTTTTTCTGAGATGTTTTGCTTGGACTCTATTGTCTAACCAAGGCTTCAGGTCACGGGTGCCTTGTATGCGAAAGAAGTTCTAGGTGGGCCCTTCTCAGAAGGGTCTACTGGAGCAGGGTGGGTGCTCAAGCACTTCTTGCAGCCGTTCTCACTCAGAAATCTGAACCTGCCACATCAAATAAAAGGGGCAAGTGAGCTGACAACCCAGTTAAGAAAAACAAGCACTTTGCTTTAAGCAGTCCATCAAAAATACCAGTTTTGTCCAATGGAGGTTTTCCCTGAAGGTGCTATTTTACCCCATTTCATCCCCAGCTACAGTTGTCATGTGATAAACAGAAATCTTGAGAGAATAATGGGAAATTCTGCTTAAAAAAAAAAAAAAAAGGTATCATCTACAGATAACCAACTTCAAAGAGGAATGCTTGGGCATGAGTTAGCCCGCATTATCCTGGTGTGACACGCAGGCCCAAACACAGTGAAGACACCGTTTATACTTTCTCCTGTGGACGTGCAGTTGACAACAACAGGATTTGGGGGCAATGAGCAACCTCAGAGACACCTTGCAAGCCATAGCACTGAAAGAGGGGAGGGGGCCAAAGGGAAAGAGGCAGCACCTCAAAGTGCTCAGGAGGCTCAGAAAGGCATCCTCCCACTCCCCCACCGCTCTTAATTAAACTAGTTAGCCTCAGCAGAGCACACGCTATTGGAGAGCACATTTTTCTTAAGAGCTGTACTTCTGATAATGTACAAAAATGTGCTGTAAATTGATTCTGCTGTAACAGACCAGGTAACAGTAATTGTACACAGCCAACTGCTCATATTAATAAAAATAGCATTAGAGTTTAACTTAAAATTACACCTTCCATTTTAGTAAGAATTTAAAAGTTACTCTTGAAACACCTTGACATAGGAGACATTTTATAAATTATGAGGGCAGTTACATAACTGAAAATTGAAATAAAACTTCACAGCTGCCTATCATTTTAGAAATCTTAACAAAAAAGAAAGGTATAAGAGACTTCAGCATTACTCCTTTACAATATGACAAATTAACTTGGGGCATCATTATTAGTTAATAAAAGAAAACAAATGAAGTACTAAAGGGATTCTGGATAGGCTACGAAAGATTCTATCAAGTTTTAATCTTAAAACCCTTGTTTCCCACACTGAGAACAAAGTGACATACCAAAATATTTATGATTTACAGAGGGGAACAAAAGGGCACATGGAGGGGAAGTTCACACTGTAACTAGACTAAAGGTTGACTTTTTTTTCCATTTTTCCAAAATCTGAAAGAGGAAAAGAAACATGAAAGATTTATCACTTCAGCGCTCTACAACAACAATACAACGATGACTGTAATTTACACATGCTGTGTTTTCTATTTTCAAAGTCAACCCAGTATTTAAGAGTATAAAACCCAAGACAACTACCAAAAAACACGCTGGGTAGTCAGTGTTTCATGGGCCACTGATAGGCACAGGAGCCTGTGTTTGCAAAAAAAATGTGAATACTGTACATGTTTTAGATTGGCTTCGGCCAATCCAGGTCAATGTTTCTCTCAAAAAAAGGGTGGCTCTACGCTCTCCTCTTCCTCAGCTGCACCTCCCAGCTGGTCTCCTGCCAGCATTACCACATCTGAGACCATGCCATCAGCAAGATCAGAGACCTGGGGTTTGAAACACCCTGTACTGAAAGGCAATGTTGGGATTATTTATTTAGTCAAGTTGGCTCACGTTTCACCAAAACTGCAAACTGATCTTTTCTGAACTGACGTGGGGTGCAAGAGGAAGGCTGGAGGACAGGCAGCAGAAAGACAAACTAGGATCCATCAACCTCTGCATGGTTCCTCCAACTCTGCTCCAGCAAAGAGTTCATAGATGGCTACTGGCCTCCCAATGGCAGTGCAGGCATCATCAGATGGAATCCCTGCCTAAAGACTTTATTTCTTCCCAGACTGAAGAAAAAAATTACATAATTCAATTCAAGCTTAACCAGGTTATGGAACAGATGCAACAAAATTGCCTGGTACACAGGGAGCCAAAATTGGGGTCAATTACAGAACTTACAAGGAATTTCACTGTAAGAAGGAAATATCTCCAAAAAGAAAACCACACACACACAAAAAAGTCCACAGTACAGCAATGGGAAGGACTTTGCCTATCATGCATTTAGTGTAGGCTGAATACACAAATCCCAGAAAACGGGTAAAAAGAAACAGCTCCACATGTAGACTCATGTGCACGCTGTTGATCATTTCTCTTTTGCACTGTAAGATGAATTATGGGCTCTTCAGTCACAGGGCAGGATGCTCCTGTGTTAAGTATCATAAAAACAGTAGGACAGTCCTTTTCCCAAAGGGTTTGTAATCTCTGTTGGGTAGACTGGTTCCAAACAGCTGCAGTCACAGGGAGCAGATATTCAGAAATTGTGTCCTAGGTTAAACTGTAATAAAAAGGTATGAAAACATGTCATATATAAGATCAGCTCAATGAATAACAGCTAAGGGAAATACTAAAATAAAAACCAGTCTCCTTCAAAGCTCTGAGGATCACACTTCCTTAGAAGCAGACACTGCTTATACATTCACCCAAGTACCTTCTGGAAAAAGAAGCAGAAGTTGGTATTACTACAGAGCCAAAATTAATTTGTGTTACCAAAATTAACTTTGATATCAAGTTGTTATGATTCAATTTTCTGTTGACCTAGTTGGAATGATCTAATAGAAAAAAATAGGGTAATTTAAATATTTTAGACATCAAGAACTTACTGACAAAGCCACGGGGAGTTAAAGATCAAACATATTAATGCAGAAAGTAAATAATTTCCAATAATCATGATCCTCATTTATTATTCTTAGCGCAGGTTTTTGCCATCTTTCAGCATTTCAGACTGAACAATTAGGAAGCATTTTCAA
Source organism: Limnodromus scolopaceus (assembly GCA_028565335.1). Lineage (NCBI taxonomy): Eukaryota > Metazoa > Chordata > Aves > Charadriiformes > Scolopacidae > Limnodromus > Limnodromus scolopaceus. The sequence continues at coordinate 110,019,919 of JAOXNO010000001.1, forward strand.
TGGCCAGGTTAAGTACATCAGCTTGAGTACAGAACTAAGATACAACTCTTAACTATCAATTCTGCATTTTTGAGGTATGCACAAAAATTTCTTGAGCAGAAAACAAGAACAAAAATTCAGCAGGTTAAGAAGAAAGGTTACGACTATAGTGTTGTTTTTTTTTTTTGAAAGCACACTCATATTCTAGTAAAACTAAAGTACTTTGTATTAACTTCAGGTTCACATATTTAACTGGAACAAATGCCCATGAAGTTCTCTTCGTGATCATTAGGAAAGGTTTCCACGTTATTCTGAACACACTAAAAACCTCCTGCCATTATTCCTCAACCTGGAGGTTAGTAAGAAAGTTCAAAATGTCTGAATACAGTTTAAATCCACAGCGAAAGCAAAACACAGAACTGCTCATACCTTGACTAATACAGATGAAATGGCTCATGAGGAAAGACTATACTGTAATCAGTAAATCAGCAGCAATTCTTCAAGCTAATGAAGTAGTAAAGCTATTAGCTTTATTTTTGTTAACAAGCAGGCTGTGGGTATTATTAAGTATTATGTTGGTACAATCTATGTATAAATACATCAAGTCTAGGAAGTTTAAAACCAAACTGGCCATGCACAACCGCTCTGCAGAACCGGGTTTTTCACTTCCATAAATGTAAACATAGGATTAAAAAAAAACCCACCCAGACAATCCCACCAGATGCTTGCTTTGCTAAATGAATGCCAGGACATTCCTACCCCTGAGTACAGTAGCTGTTCTTCCTTTAGCTTCCTATAACGACAAGGATGGGTAAACTTCAGAAACTCATGATATGCCCTACACTAAGAGGCCAGACAAGACTGGCAGGTGATGGTAGGAGGTAAGCAACAGCTGGCTCTGGAGGGGACAGAGTGCCTCCCCAACAGCGGCCTCCCAGAGCCAAGTTGGAGGCTCCTCAGATCATCCGCCCCCATCCTCACCACATCCTCCCAGCCCGGCCTCCATGCAGCTTTCCCAGCAGAAAAGTCTCACACACAGTCAAAATGGTTCCTTAAAAAAAAAAAAAAACCAAAAAAAACCCCGTGTACTACTGTTCAGCTTCTTTTGGAAGAGGGGTCGGATGGAGGGCTGTTAGTTGTAGTGTACCCGGCTCTCAGTTTTCAGGGCTGTTGACAAACCATGGGTCCAAATCTGAAGAGCTTCAAGAGAAGTAAACTTTTTTTTAAAACCAAAAAACAGCCATAAAAAGTAAGACTTGAGAAAAGCTGGGAGAGTTATATTAAAAACAAAATACATCAAATGTAACTGCATTGTGTTTCTGTTGCCACTGACCCCATGATAAGCATACTAAGAACACCTTGCTTTTCCAGTTTCAAAGAGAATCTAGTATTTACACGGATTCATCAAAATCTGAATTCCTAGATGGTTAATGGATGCTTCACTTTCACGAATCACGTATAACCATTCTCAACTTAAGTTTTCTGTTGCAGAAGTTTTCCACAGGAAAATATACCCCCAACATTTGAACACAAAATGTCTCCTGTTACACAGTAGTTTTTAGCATCGACCACTAGTACAAACTTTCATGTGAAACAGGAAGGAACCCAAAGGGAATTTCTGCTTGCGTGATAAAGATGCCTGCGCTTGTGGGCAAGGGACTGGAAGTGTTGAAGCATGTTTGACCTTCAAATGTCAGCATGTTCATCTTGCAAAGATTTCGGATGTTTACACAAGCATGAAGTGCTGTAACTCTTTCCCTAGGGACACACTCTGAGCGCAGCGATCTGCCCGGTGGGAAGGTGCCTGGTGTCATCCCAGCAGAGCTCCGCAGATGCTGCCCTGCAGCCCTTCGATCCCAGCTCGCCATTTCATGGGAACGCCGCTGGGTGCGAGCCCGGCCAACGCGACGCTGTACCTCTCCTTCGTCCCAAGGCTGTCAGCAACGAGCTCTGATGAATGAACATGTGGCTAAACCTCAGCAACTTCCAGCACTTGGAGCACAGCCCTGTAAATACTGCCATGCCTCCTCTTGCCAGTGAGGGACAATTTATCCTTTGAGGGCAGATAAACGCTGAGGTGCTGCGCTGTCACATCGCAAATACTAGCTTTATCAGTCCTATTTGCCTGAAGGGCAATGTGCCCTAAATGAGAAATACTTTACCGAGAATTAACCAAGTTCTTTCCGGCACTTACTGAAAGTCATTTTGCAAACACTTTTCCAAGGTTACAGATGAGCTCTCGAACACAAACATTCCCCAAAAGCCAGGCTATCCACTAAGGATGACAATGTAAGGGCATATTTATAAACAAATGTCTAAAGTGTCTTAATGAAGGACAAAATATCTTTCTCAGAAAGCCACTCAAATCAGTAAGTACAGGCTTTTGCCTGCCTACATTAAAAAGGCGAATACGGAGGTTAATTCATACCAGCACTCTGACAACAAAAAACTGATACATACACTGTTGGCTATAGTACATATATGTTTTCTTTTTTTTTTTTTTTTTTAATTTGTTCCTATGTTTGAAAAATTAAGAACCTTTTTACTGTGCTATTTAAAAATCAAACACATTTTTCATGAAAAGTAATTCTGACATCTTGGTGAAAGTTTTGTCACATAGAAAGAATACCAAGTCTAGAAGCCACGTCAGAACTTAAATTTAGAGCTTCAATGTAAAGCCACCTCTTAATTACGTGGGCACAATAATACTCTTGAAAGTAATGAAAAAAACCAACATGGCCATAACATGGAACTCAAGGCGCACAATAAAAGCCTTTGTCTAGAGGCTGCTGATACCCTGGAAGCATTGCTAGTTCATGTTTCATGCAATAAGAGGTGGTTCAGCTGTTCCCAGACCCAAGGGGAAGCAGTAACAGACATACTCAATGACAAAACTCATGGAACCATACCCAGCATTCCCAAAGAACCCACCCATTTGCTTCTGCACAACGTGGTATCACTACCATGCTCACTGTTTCCTGCGTACGTGGGACCAAGGACAGCACAGCTTCAGTCAAGAAGCAGGTATTTAAAAAGCATGTCACAAGCCTAATTCACGCTCCCACAAGCCTTTGGAAATGCAGTTTCAATAGCACCGCTCATAACAAAGAGGCTCCTTCCCACTACTATGGCCTCCTTCCCTTTGGTTTCAGAACTTGAAACATTATTATTCTGAGCTTCCCTGGTTTATTCAGTTGCAATGATGGATTTGTTGCACAGGAAGAACAACAATGCCAGCTCTTAAAAAAGAGACAATGTTTTTCCATCCTGCCTACAAGATAATGGACTTCAAATAAAGACTAAAGAAATCTTCAGGTCATCCAATGTTATAAGCCACATATGGGATAGAAATAGTGAAGGGGGGGGAAAAATCTTAGGGATTTAATGTGGGGTTTTTCCTTTGTTTTACGAGAAGAATTAAATGCAGCCATAAGAAAACATGGAATCACAGATCTGCATTTTTCACTGAGAAAGGGAAATCAGAGACCATTTAAAATATTCATCAGAAACCAATGACCATTTTTCTTATACACCACAAAGTCATCTTAGTTTAGCTAAGCTTTAAATAAAACATCTCACAGCGGTTAGGTCATCTGACAAACAGAGCAACAGGACCTTCCTTCAACACAAAGGAAGCAACATCAGGAGCAACCCTTAAGTCTGTGTCTGTAACAGCCATAATTAAGAATGCTGTAATAAAGCAAATTTTATCGCAATTTGTTGAGAATAAAATAGGAACTAAGTTGAGGGAAATAAATCTTTCTTTACATCTGAAGAAGCCCTGACAGGTGTGCACAAATACCGCACAGCTCAGAATCCAGAGCATATTTTTGCTGTGACAGAAGGGTATTTTTCTTTCCCCCCCGCCCCAAATGCTAGCTTGCCTTTGTGCTGGAACAGACTGATGTCATCGCTTCCAGAAAGGATCACAGGGTCTCTCTCTATCTGCCTGGCTCAGGTAGCATCAAGTGAGATGTGAAATGAGATGACAGGAGACGCATGGCAGAGCTAATGAAGAACTGAGAAGTGGATGCAAGTAAGACTGGATAGCAGTCTTGCTGAGGCTAAGTAAGATTAGACAGAAAATGCTGAGATGAAGTAGAAGAGAACGTGCTGAGAGGGAGGAGATGGATGCCAAGGCTAGGAAGAGGAATATTCAGAAGGAAAGCAGAGGTGAAGAAACATGAGTGCCTGGGGGCAAGGAGACTTGAGTGGCAGGGTGAGGGACAAGACAGTAGAGCCTGGTGAGCCAAAGAAGGGAGTGAGGCTGGAAAACCTAGAGTGAGAGACAGAATTGGTAAGAACAGCAGGACAGGGACAGCAGCCTTAGGAGACACAGAAAAGCAAGAGAGGAGCAGGATAGAGGGGGCAAGGCTAAAAAGTCTGTAGACAAGCACCCTCTGATACAGGAAAGGAACCCACATAAGCAAGAGAATGCCTGTCTCAATCAAAAAAAATCTTTTAGTTCAAGTGGTTAAGAGCAGGTATCTACAACGTAACATCAGAAAAGGGTATAAAACGTAGAAGAGCATTTCCCCAAGACAATATTTCACCACCACCTCCACAGACACAATACTAAGGTCCCTAACACCTGAGGGTGTGTCCGTAACACACTAAAGGGTGGTGAGACACTGAAGCAGGTTGCCCAGAGAAGCTACGGATGCCCCATCCCCATCCACATCCCCATCCCTGGAAGTGTTCAAGGCCAGGCTGGATGGGGCTTTGAGCAATCTGGTCTAGTGGAAGGTGTTCCTGCCCATGGCAGGGGGGTTGGAACTTGATGATTTTTAAGGTCCCTTCCAACTCAAACCACGCTATGATGGGTTATCCTGTAGCGAACGGTCCTGTTGTTATTTGAATCTTTGTAGGCTCTAAGCATCCACAAGACTCTGTGGCAGAGGGACAAGGAGCTCACATACACACTGTGAAACAAAATACACAACTATAAAATGACTTCTGTTTACTTGCAGCCTGAACCCTGCTAGTTATTTGATACCATGAGGTATTATCGTGAAAGGCAGTGTGAAATATTGTCATGAATGGTCACTGACCCCATCATCCAACCTCTCCAAGCTACTCGTGACTTTGCAGAGCACTGTCAAAGCCTCCAGGCATCTTCCTTTCTATGCTGGAAAGTTCTAATCTAGTGTGTCATTCCTTCTACAGGAGCCATGTCGTACTTCAAGCACTCACCATCACTCTTTAAACTCTTCAGTTTCTACTGTATGTATCTTATGAGCAAGACCAGAAAGGCACACAGCATCCGTAATTGACACAGTGGTATAGTTATGTTCTAAGGCTGGTTCCCCGTTCCTTTCCTAATAATTCCTAACACTGCTTTTCCTAACACTAATGAACCTGTGTTTTCACAAGCTATTAATACCCAAAGTCTCAGTCCTGAGAAGTTAGAGGTTACTCACAGTACCACCATACACAGGAAGATAAGATTAATTTATTTTGTGCTTCTCCTTTGTACACTGCCTCTACTACTTCAATTTTTGCTCCATTTTACCTCCAGTTAATCAATATCAAAAACCCATCTGAAATTCTTCATACTTTGCCATTTTAATTCTACCCTGAATAACTTAGTGTCATCATCAAATGGGTCACCTCACAATTTACCCTCTTTTCCAAATCACAAATATTTTGAATGTCATGAGTACAAGAACTGATCCCTTGAGATTCCACTGGTGACCTTTCTCCACCTTGAGGATGGACCATTAACTCCTGCCTTTTTTATCTTTCTTCTTATTTAGTCACATAAGAGTTTTCTCTTCTATTCCATGGTAGATTAATTTCTTTAATAGCTTCTGGTAATGGACCTTGTTAAATTTCTTTTGAAAAATCAAAGTAGACACACTATCCATTTGCCTACCTACTCCTTTAAAAAAAAAAAAAACCACAACAAAACCGCGTAAGAACCGCTTCTTCAATATCATATTCACTGACAAGTCCAATATTCCTGGGTGTTCAGCACTTCAAAAATCCACCACCACCCCAAACAGGCTTACTGAAATGCATTTCCAGGATCTTCCCTAGCACCTTTTAGAAATATCCAGTGATTCCCATCATTGACTTTTCCTTTGCAGTTAACAACTGCATCAAATCTATCGTCAGCTTTCAATCCTCCTCTGAGACCAGAATGTATTTAGCATGAGATCTTACCACTGCTTTCAGTCAGACAATAGAAATCTGCGGAAAGATGCTCCACATGCAAATCAATTTAATGACATGTGGTAATATGTACACTTCCTTTGTCTCCCTCTCCCCATCTTTCCTTCCTAAAAGGCTAAAAAAACCAACACACTTTAATTAACAGAATTCTTCCCTTGCAAAATTCAGTCCTGTATGTTGAAGGAAACACCAAAAAAAAAATAAGATGAATCAGCTCTGTGGCACTACAAATATGCTCAGAAGTTCCTGGTTTGTCTGTTCCAAAAGCTGGGTGTGTACAATAAACAAGCTATGAAACTTATGCAGTGGCTTCATGCATTATGCACAGGTTGTATGTACGAGTGAATGCACACATCCATCAAAAAGCGAATCGCAGAATGCTTTGAGTTGTAAGGGACCTTTAAAGGCCATCTAGTCCAACCTCTCCTGCAAGGAACAGGGTCATCTTCAACTAGATCAGCAACAGAGCCTCATCCAGCCTGACCCTGAATGTTTCCATTCCATGTTGCATCTACCGCCTCTCTGGGCAACCTGTTCCAGTGTTTCACCACCTTCATTCCTGGTGGCCACACTTCTGATACAGCCCAGGATACGGCTGGCTTTCTTGCCTGTGAGCACACATTGCTGGGTCATTTCCAGCTTTTCATCGATCAGTAACCCCAATTCACTCTCAGCAGGGCTGCTCTCAATCTTTTCATCCCTCAGCCTGTACTGATACCAGGGGTTGCCCCGACCTTGCCCTTTGGCCTTGTTGAACCTCATGAGGCTCTCACAGGCCCATTTCTCAAGCTTGTCCACTCCCTTTTCATAAAGAATCTTTGTGTGAACACGTATGTAAGCGCACATACACGCACATGTTTTTTCAAGTGCTTTACCATTTGGAGTCCAACTATCAACCAATACTTTTGGTTTTGAAGCTTCTCCCCAGCCTTTCTCCAGCCTTCCAACTACAAACTAGGGATGACACTCCTCACTTCATGACCTTTATGAAACTAAATCTGTGCCTCCAAAGTGGTTGGATAAGGTTAGAGAAACTTTGAGAGGAAAACTAGTTTTGTCTTCAGGCAGGATTTGAGTGGCAAGCAGTAATTAAGGCTGTGGGAGAGGCCAAGCCAGGAGGTCAGAAGAACACACCAAATAGCTTGTGCACACAGCAGGGCTGGGCAGGCATAAGAGGCCATCCGACAATCGCTGTCCCCCTGCTACCCCTTGCACAGGGAGGATTGAACTACAGCCAAGAGGCCATCTTAGCTTCCCTCTTTCCTAATTATTTGAGATCTTTTTAACCTTACAAATACTCTTTCAGCATTACTTTTTGTGGTTAACTCATTTTATATAAAAGCACTGCAGAAAGAGCAGGAGCATGCTGCTTTTAATCCCTGATGCACTCAGCCTGGAGAGAGTTACAAGAGACAGAAAACTTAGTCCAGCTAGCACTGGTCATTCAAGCAGAAAACTGATTTATCTTTTCAAGCTCCTAAACATTTAAAAGAAAAAAAGGAGAAAAAAGAAACAGTATTTACTACAATTTGTAATGCTGTCTTTAATAGATATCTATGAAGAAGACTTTCACATGTCAGTGACTGCTTGCTTCCTGTGAGCTGTTCTTGAATTGTATACACCACCTGTTCTGGTTTCCTTTGTCCACTATAAAGACACAAATAATCCCCTCATTTTCAATGCTTACCTATAAGGAATTCGCTTACTGCTTTAGGACTAGATCTGCAGAGCTGTTATGTTGAAGATCTCAAAAAGTTTTTGTGTTTTGACCTTTTCCACAAGTTTTTTTTCTAATTAAAGCCCTACTGCACGCACCAAACAAGTAAAACATTCGTATACACCAAAAATGCAGAGAAATACACAGGTTCAGATTTATTTCTTCTGCGCTTATTATACAAAAATAAGATGTTTTATATTTACTCTTAGTCACACATAAAGGCACATCCTGGTCACCACCAAACTGCTAATTTTGCTTTATCTCTTTACTTCAAGGTTTCCACGCGTTCAGCTAGGATTTGGCTAAACCAACAGCTGAACCACTGTTTGGCTCAAGTGAGGAGGTGGAAGCCTCCAGAAACAGATCCGTGACTGCCTGAGGAAGTTCTTTGTGCCACTGGTGGGTGATCTCATTCAGAATTTCTCTGCCTACTCCCCACCTCTTCTTCCAGCTGATGATTATTTTGTCCCCTGAAACATGCCGAAGGCCACTCGAACATATATAATCCTACTCTGCGAAGAAAATACTTGGAAAGACACAGTTATGAACCAAAAGGCAATAGAGCTGCTTAGAATTATAATAAAAAGATAAACTCATTACTGTTCGTACGAATGATTAGTAACCCAACTGATGCTTAACAGCCTCTTCTCTATTATGGAAGCTGACCATAAAATTCAGGCTAACAGAGATGAGGCATATACAGAAAACCATTTGTTTTCAGTGAAGCACGTCAGGGCATGCTCTTAATTACACCGCTGCCCAGAAGCGCATTTAAGAACACACTTGATGAACTGAGGCCCTAAAAGCTTGCTGCAATTAGCTAAGCCGCAAGGATGCAGAAACAGGAGAGAATTCTGACAGTCGGCACAAGGCCGAAGAGCTGCCAGCGTGCAGCCACATGCGGTTTTGGACCCGGGCAGGGACCTGGCTAGAGAGCACCTGCCAAGGCTCTGCTGCAGTGGAAGGAAGCCAGTGTGTTAGGACACCTCGTTATCCCTGCAGCACTTGCAGTTTCACAAAAAAAAAACCCAACAACCAACCTGTGCCTTGCCTGTGCAGGGACAGCTTTCTCATCTGCCCACCCAGCACTATACCAAAAATACCACTAGTAGGCAGGGATATTGTCTGAGAGGGAGCAAAGAAGAGAGATGAAAAATTTCTCCCAATGAATAGTTGCGCCTTTCATTGCGCCTAGGATTTCTCTACCCATGGTCTTCCCACTAAGCAATTCAGATTGTTAGTCTTTTTGGAGATCCTCTCCTTCCTGTCAGCTAGCGCTGTCAGAAAAATTAGACATGATGTAGTCATGTAGGCTGAAATTAAGTGCGTATTTTTATTTTAGAAGAAGAGTGTGGTGCGAGGCTTGTCTGCATCATTCACACGGCTGAGTGGAGAATGAGGCAAGCTGGAAGCAGATTGCTAAACTAGCAAGGGCAGGAAAACTCCAAGATAATTATTTAATGTCACTCTGTTGATTAGCCACTGCATGGAAAAGCCAGTGGAAAGTGCTTCCAAAGTATCCAGAAGAGGTTTGCCACTGCAGACAGAAATAAGTGCAGTGAGCTAAAAGGGGAAAAAAAATAGCAAGTACTACCATATAGAAGAAATAAACATGCATTTCATACACTGTGTGAAAAATATCTCACGGTGAAAATTACAAGTAAACTAACAGATGAACCAAAAGAGCTGTCAATTACATATATCTCTATTTAAATGATTCATTCCAGGCATAACCTTGGTGTTTTCTTTGGTATGATTGGCTAGGCATGCGTATCAAAACTTGAGTACGCCTTGTCTTCTGACATCAAGTGGTTAAACCTTACGAGCTGTTACAGTAATAAAGCATGACAAGTTAATAAATATTTTCAAAGATGTTTTTGTTAAAACCAGAAACAGAAGCTAGCTTTTCACTACACAACCAAACAGCAAGATATATTTGTCATATACCTAATCCACTTGTTTATGAACAAACGACTGCAAGTAATCACATTTTGATTGACAGGGGCTACATACATAATGATATTCCAATACATCTGGATCCTTCAAACACTGCCTGAATACAGTGCTTAGCAGTATACATTAACGGCATGACAACACGTGAGTATGCAAGCAAGCACTTTATGCAGAGCAGTTAATCAATTCTCTGGTAATTCCCCTTTATCCCACCTGGCAGTTGCTTCTCTGCCATGCCTACAGATTGACCCAGGAACATCTGCGTAATTTAGCTTCTCCTCCCTCCAGGTCTACGGTGCACAGTGAGCAGCTAGGCTGGGCTGTATTTCACCAAGAGTAAACAATATGTTATGTATTCAGAAACACAGAGGCATACATTTATCCAAGATATTCAAAGAATCATGGCACCGGGACAAGGATGCTTGCTCCCGCCGCCAGCCAGGAGTGCAGAGTGAATTACCTCATTTCACAGCCCACACTGCGCAAATTCGGCAGCTGCTTTTCCTCAGGCAAGAAGTGAAGAGAGGAGAGAGCAAAGCAGTAGAATCATAGAATCACAGAACCGTCTAGGTTGGAAGGGACCTTTGAGATCATCTAGTCCAACCATCAACCTAACTCTAATAAAGAAAAAAACAACAAACAAAACAACAACCCATCACTAAATCATGTCACTAAGCACAATGTCAACCTGTCTTTCAAATACCTGCAGGATGGTGCCTCAACCACTTCCCTGGGCAGCCCATTCCAATGCTTAATAACCCTTTCTGTGTAAAAATTTCTCCTGATGTCCAATCTGAACCTCCCCTGGCGCAACTTGAAGCCATTTCCTCTTGTCCTGTGGCCTGTGACTTGACTGCTTGTTGTCCACGTTGCCCCAACACAGGCAGAAATCCTGCCCTCCCGCTGCAGCTGGTGGCAGATCTCCTGCCCTCCCGCTGCAGCTGGTGGCAGATCTCCCTCCGGCGTTAACAAGGCCAGGTTTGCGGCCAAGTTATTTTTCAAGAACAGTTTCCATAAAACCCAGTGGAAATCGTGGTCTTCTGGGCACCGTCTGATGAAACCCTGCAGCCCGTGCCCCCACAGCAAGCTTACTGTCACCATTTTGGAGGGCTCGATCTTAAAAGCACCTGCTTTTCGCGTGCCGTGGGTGTGAAGATGCCAGCACACACACCTGACACCATGCCAAGGAAGCGCTGCGGATCTTCATTCTTCCGCCAGCACATCCCATGGCTCATCATCTTCGCCTGAGCACCAAAACCACATTCATGGCTCTACGTCAAGCAGTACACTCCTCACCCAAATGGCCTAATTAAATCCTTTAGTCTTTGTATTACTAAAAAAAAAAAACCCTCCAATGTCAGATTATTCCACCCCACCCCCAAAAACAGCAGTCTTACACCATCATTCAAGAGACCTAAATATTCAACTACATTCCTATTTCTATCATAATAGAGCTTCAACACACATTGGAAGATAAAGACAGTTATAAGGCACGTGCCTTCAGTGTGTTCAGAAAGGTAACTAGAATTTACTCAATTTTCTTTTCACAAGAATTTTCACCTCTTCAATGAACTGAAACTGTACAGTAATTCCCTGTGTCCCTGGAAGCATGCAATGAATACATCCGTAAAGCAGATTTATTGCATGAGAACATCTTCTCAAAGCTTGCAGTTTAAAAAGCAATGCAAAGCCCTGTGCACAGGTACAAAAATCATATCTTAAATCTTTTCTTAAAAGAAGTTTTTAATCTCTGGGTTCAATTAGAACATTTTCAGGTGGCATATTTATGTGGTCAGTGCAAAGACACACAGCTGACTCAAATAAGGGGCCTTCATTTTGCCTCATTTAAATTATTGCTTTTATGCTTTAGTTGCATCCACTTAAGAAAATACGAAGCTGTATAATCTAATAAATCTGATCAATATTACTACAGTATATTGCTACAAATAGCTGCAGTAACTACCATCATGCACGAGTCACAAGGAGAAAAAACTAATGGAACAGCCAAGTGCTGCAGCAATATGCTCTCTACGTGTCTCAGAAAGCCTCGGCTGAAGACTGGGACACAAATGGACTGTGAAGATGCTCTAGCCTGAACGCAGACACATTTCTGCCACTCACTGTTTCTCACCTCTGAAGGAAACAAATGTCAAGACAGAAGAAACTATAAGCTGACTCAAGATACTGAAAGCGATTCTCAAAGCATGGTAAAGTTTATACGACTCAACCCTGCAAGCAGCCACCCACTGCTAAACTTTCTTTTGGCATCTTAATTCTTACTGGAATCAATGGATTTAATGGTGGTCTACATGAAGGGTCTACTTGCACTAAAATTACTGAGGAATGGGCACTGCCCAGTGCCCAACTTCTGAAATTGCTCCCACACCAAGGACAGCAGAGGCACAGGCAGAACTGACAGGCAAGATCCAACTTTTTAAATAAATTATCTCTTAACCTTGAAGAAGCATTAGCAAGAGATAAAGGAAAAAAAAAAAGCTCTCAGAACTTCTTAACTCTGTAACAAATAAGATTAAGGAAAAAGTATTCGAAGGCAGGCATAGTGCTGCTTATGGCGATAATTAATAAAATCAGTATCCCCATACTGACCTGTTTGTGCAGGCTAGAAGATTAGTTACCAGATTTAAAAAAAAACAAAAACAAAAACCCAAAAGTGATATTGCCTAAAATTATTTAAAAAGATAATCTATCATCAAAGCCAAGAGACACCAATAGACTGAATTCAGGCAGCTCCCTGCCTCCAGTCTACCCCCTTGACATAAAACGCAGCAAGAGTATTCAAGGTATTTGACCACAACTTTTAGACTACAGAAAAATCAGACTAATAAATTAAAAGGATAACTGTCCAACAAGACAAGTAAATGAACAGTCTTTGTTAAAAACACCAAACTACACTTTTTTTCCCCCTTCAAGACTTTCTCTTATTTCAGAGGATCCGTTCATCCTGTGACCACTTTCACCACTATGAAGGCAGTGAGCCATCAGGAGAGGATAATGTGGGCTGCTAGCAGCAGATGAACACCAAGCTTCTGGGTACTAAGCAAGCCCAACTTACACCATGATGGGCTGTACTCCCAGCCTCACATGTGGGAAAATGACCCACTCCTCCAGCCTCCTTCCCTAACATACTTTCATCACATGCAAAAAGTCCAACCAGAACCACAAAAAACAAGCAGAAAGCTGGTTGATGGAGAAATGACAAATAATGGCGATGTTCACCATTTTTCCTCCAGTGGAAGTAATTATGTGGCCACTGTTCTCACAGTAAACTCTTGGGAATGTCAGTATCCAAGGCTTTTGTTTCTATTAGTTTTATTCTAGTCAGGGTCAAAAGATGAATGCCAGCATAGGAGAAGGATGACAAAAATAAATGCAGGCAAAACCATGTAAGCCTCAATTACAAGGAAATTAAACAAAAAATAGCATATGGGAGGATTTTCAAATATAAAATAGGAGCTAAGGGCAAAGTATTAATGGGCATGAGGTGTTTAAATGTCTTTAAAATTTTTGCCTCCAGCAAGCAAAACATACTTTGCTACCTAAGATAGCAGACATTCAACTCCTGATAATTTTTCATTCAAAACCGTAGCTCAGGAAAGACACCTTAGAAGTCTCAAGTCCAGTTCCTCACTCCTGCAGGGAACTGCATATAACCGTGTTCATAAATTTATGAACTTCCTTCTAAATTACTAGACTTCTTATTCCTTTTACCAAGACACCATTGGAGCTCCTTGCTCTTGCAGAAGCTTCCTTATAATTTCCAGATTAAATTTATTCATGGCCAATTTATATTCATTTGCTCTTGTGATGACATTGTCTTTTATCTTAAATTAGGTTCTAAATTCTCCAGGGCACTGACCAAATCTACGTAAGTAGACAGTCCTGAACATAATACTTCCCTGATCATAATTCAGAGCTTTGCTTATGATAACAATACAATAAATAATAAAAATTAGTTTTTTATAGTTTCACTAGTCTAATCTTCTTCCATCACATCTCTAATTAGAGCAAGTGCACTCACATGGAATCTGACCAAACATATCATGATGAAGTGAGACCACAGTTCTGCCCCACCTGTAACAAGTTGCTTATCTGACTCCGCAAAAATATCAACACTACAAATTGATGTTTTTACTTTGGCTGTGGAAAACTAAAGAAAACACGGTAACAAATGGGTAGAAGGGCATGCCCCTTTTAGCATTAAAACTTTTGGTGGAAGGGACCAACTCAACTCCCATAGAAGTCTGGAAAACACAAAAAGCAGTAGGTTCCTTCCTGCAGTCAAGAGTCATATTACTAAAGTCAGGTCCTTCCCCCCACCAAAAGTCTTGAATTTGGATCCTCTTTGAACACTTTTGCTCAAAATTAACTAGCCATTCTTACCTGCAGTAGCATCAACAACTATATTCTGCAGGTATAGAAACACCTATTTGTATTAATACAAAACTTTACTGAACAATAACATTTCCCTGAGACCTCTTAGCATAGGTTTTGCATGCCTGCAGTTTTGGCACCTTTGACCATAGTGGTAAGATGCTCAGTCTGCAGTCCTCTCTCTGTTGTAAGTTGGCACACTTACTGCCTGGGATTCAGGCAGAGCATGCCATGTGTTTTCCCCATTCTACACAGATGAACAAAAACTCCAGAAAGATTGCATATTTTCTGGATTTCTTTCATTATTTATTTCATGGAATAAACGGCCTGAGTTGCTTTCCACACAGCATTTTAGCTGCCCTGACTTAGTAGAAAAGCATGTTGCAACTCCGAACTCCAGCATTTAAACATAAAACTGGGCAGCCAATTTATCACAACTCAAATGGCAGTGTTAAAACAACATATTTAAATAGCTCATGGAATAATCTCAAGAACATGTTGCACCTAGAATGTTAATGAAAACAACAAATTAAAATGATTCTGTTTTTTGAACGCTGACAGAAAGCTAACAGAGAAGTAAAGGTTAAGAAAGAAAATAAAGGACTGAACCTCCCTTTTACATTTGTGAATCAATTCAAAGCATCAAGGACACAGGAGGGAACAGCAAGCAACAGCTACAAAAATAACATTGCAGGAAGAAACATGGGACTTGATAATCTAGCTTTTGCTTGCTTTCAATAAAAACAGATTCCCATTGCCTTTCATAGTGAAAGACCAAATATTAGACATTAAAAATATAATGGGGAAAAAATTATTTAGGGAAAAGATGGATAGCTTTTAAGCAAAAAACTGTAAACTGGGTGCATGCATGCATGTCTATATGGGAGGAAAAGAGGGGAGAGGACAGATAACGACAAAAGTTGGGAGATTAAGCAGAAGCCTGGTTTGCAGTCACTCATGAAAATAGTACCACGAAGAGGAGGAGTACTTTCTCTCTAGCTAATGTAGTTCCAAAGGACTGAGCAATTGGACAAAACCCACCTCACAGAAGATAGTACAGATACAGAGATATAAAAGATAGTTACATACACTATCTTTTTCATGAAGAGACTGAAAAAACAGAGCAGGAGAAAACAGACTGAAAAACTGTCACTCACCCAAACACCTATAGGGAACCACAATATGTGGGTGACCGTTGCACTGCTTCCATCCCCTCTTGCACCAGTTCTGGATTGTAACTGGCTGGTTGGCTTCGACAACATTGGTGATTTGTAATTCGGGGTAAACCTAGCATTGAAAATATAAACAAGATAAACGTTATCACAAGCATGCACTCTGGGTACAATATAGTTACACATATTTGTAATGTGAATATCACAATACAATACTCATTTTCCTATCTTCTCCCTTTTCTGCTGTATAATATATTTCAGTTTACTTCACAGTATGAGTACATGCACTTACCTGGAAAGGTGGCATTTTGTTCATCAGTAAAAACGTGTGGCTGCCAGCTCAGAATATGAACGTGGTAACAGCTGGCTGTCAAAATATAACTTGTCCAGTTATACCTGCTTAAGCTAAAGATCACCTAAACAAGTATTTCACAGTTTCCTAAAATTCCCTCTCCTCCATGTCCAGGCTATCGCTGTCCTTGCGAAACATGTATGTAGAGCCTAGTCTCCATACATATAAAATTAACGGTATGCCTTTATGTTTATCTTAATCATTTTGAGATAAACTCTTTCCCACTGCAGTCTGCATTCGACAGTCTATTGAATTAGTTATTCATATTTAGGTTTACATCACCAATATAAACCTATTTCCAACTTCCCTAAGTTGCTGAGATCAAAATACTATCTGCTCTTAACAATGCAATACATTTCTACATCCACAACCACACCACCAGCAAACTCGATAGCTAATTTATTGGCAAGCTACAACTTTGGTCAAGCTATACATTTGGCTTTTTTATCTCCCTCATTCCCTTTATCTCACCCCTCTTTTTTTAATTTTACTGTCAGTAATGGCTCATCTGGTCTCTTTTGCCAATGTCTTAGCCACTGATCTTTTGTGAAGACTCACTTCCCAGTCACTATCTCCCAGTTCATCTACGTGCACTTTTCGGGTCATTTTTCAATGACCTGACTTCGCACTATGCTGTGGTTCACACTGTGGAGGGATTGGAGTGCATGCAAACCGCATTCTTTATGAATAATACCTAAAACAAGAATATTGTGCTCCTGGAGCACACCTAGCAGATGGTTAGATCACACCACCAGGCTGGCAGAGCAAACCAAAGCTAACCAAAGCAAAGCCTGCAAGGTGTGCCCAGCATAGATGCTCACTCAACCCCAGCTGCTTTACTCCACACTCCCAACTCTCATCACACCACACCAGTTGCTAGCACAGCCTATGGCTCTCACTTTTGATTTTTCAAATCAGCAACCTATCAGCCCTAACATCAAACTCAGAAGAGACTAGTTTTCCTTTGTCTTTCCTCAAGCAATCCTTACCAATTTCCGAGTATGTCAGGTCTCGGAATTTAGGTGAATCGAAAACTATAGTCTACTCATACCTACCAATGGAAAAGAAAAAGAGAAATCGCAGCAAGCCTGAGGAAAAATAAGTAATTGGAGATGATCAAAAAACATCCTGCAGAAAAGGATCATAATCCCAACTAAAGAGAGCTGGGCCAAGCCTGGGTGAATTATGGGACTACAAAACCTTGGACTCCCAATGCTTGAAAAGCTTGGAGTCCAAACACTTGGAAAACTGCTGTAAAAGAACCTCAACAGGCCTGCCCTGAGGAAAAAGGATTCATCTCATTCACGTATCTCCCCCAAGCTCACAGCACCCCAGTGGGGCAGTGCCTCCTGGCACTCCCCTGACCAATGATTTAGTAAGTAACCGTGGCAAAAAATGAAGCAAGCAGGCTATTTAACTGCAGCTCAAGCAAAAGTTTCAAACTTTAAAAGACACTACCAAACAACAGTACAGTCTTCTCGGATTTGAGATCAGTAGTCTTTGAATGAATATAGCCTGGTCCACGGGCACAGTAACAACAGAAAGTGACCGGAACACACTGTGTTCTGTGCTGGTAACAACAGAAAGCATAATTGGAAATACTTGGCAAGAACTTCTTTCTTTCATTAAGAGAGTGGGGGTCGCTGTAATTGTAAAACTGAGCTATATTAACAGTTTAATGCACAAAACAAGGCCAGATAAAATAACAATGCCAAGGAAGTGACTACAGAGTGAAATACTACTTAAACAATGCACTATATGGTAAAGAGACTGAAGATCAACCTTTGCTTCTGTTACAAAGCTGCATTCTTTAATCAGATACCTCTAGCTTTGCCTAAGCACTTTGCAGAAGCCATCTGGTATGTTTTTTCCAGCTTTGACAACACCCTCAGCTCATTACAACGGATGGTTAAAATGGGCGCAGAGGCTTCAGATGCAATCTTCTATGCTAACCCAGCACACGAAGCACAGTTCACTTGAAGAAAGCCTACAGAGTAGAACTGGAATCTTAAGAGTGAAAGTTTCCTGCACTCAGAAGATTGTAGCTTTGCTTTGTTCTTTTTGTCAGCAGGTGGCCAGGGCTGATGGCCATCATCCACATTACAAACATACCACCATTTTTATGCTACTCGCAGAAAGCAGCTCCAGAGGAACCTGCTGCTCCCCCTGCTCCATCAGTGCTTCAAACACTGAACTTTGAACTGAAACAGCAAGGTTGCAAATTCAAAGACAGCTCTCCTTTCCTCTTCAGTCTCTTTATCTTTTCCCTTGGGTCCCCTCAGTTCCACCAAACAGGTCTTCACATGCTCATGCTCTTGACTCTTGTCACGGCGCTGCCAAAATGGATTAGGATGTCACCGCAGCAGGAAATTTCACACCTCAGCTGCTGTGTAAATCTTACACGGCGAGGCACGGCAGCTGCCTCAAGAGCTAACAAGCAAGATGTAGGAGAAAGATGTGATTTTCTTTGGACACTGCCTTTAGCATCATCATGCTGCACACTTCCGAGTTCATACGTCCGCAGACATCACATCCGAATAATTACAGCCCATGGTTACGTAATACTGGACAGCGTCACAAACCCTGTGCTTGATGTATCACAGTGTCACCAACACTCATCAGGGACATTTTAACATTCCTCAGGGTTAAGTGTCACCTGTCACATACAGAGGAAGTAAATTCCCTAAATGAAGGCAAATAAAGAAAAATTTCATAACTGCTGGACTGGGTTGTTAAAAAAGGAAATTAAGGGAAAAAAAAAAAACCTCAAAGCAATTTATACATCCGCAGGAACACGTACGTAGCTTTAAAATGACAGAAAGTAGGATTCTGATCCATGAGAACAAAGACACACTTAGTTGCTTTCCTGAGTTGAATTTCTAATGAGTAGGAGTGAACTATTACTGTAGAAACTTATTGAAACAATAAGATGGGGGGGGATAATATTTTAATTTTATTTTTATTTCCAAAAAAATCATCATTTTAACTTCTGTTTAGCACAGTGCATCAAATTCTAAGTAGTTCACAGTATTTGTCAAAAGCGCACACAAAGACGAATACAAAGAAGCCTCCTCTTCTGTTTCTACATCAGTTATTAAACTCCTAATTTCCTTTGACAGCTCATACAAAGCTCTGTCCACCCTTCACAAGAGGAAACAGGCTTTGAATTTCATTATCAATAGGTTAAGGCCAGCAACGCGTACGCGCTGAGGAAAGTTCCCCTCACTAGACTTACATAAGGTATTTGCTCTGAATTGAAGTGGGACCTACTTAGTGGCACAGAAAAATGAGCCTCTCATTTATTTATAGCGTCCCTAATGAGCCACTGCTCTTTCTAGAGTCAGAGTGAGCAGCTCTAGAAAGTTACAGGAGATCCAAACTTCCAACGTTGTCAGAACTTGTTGCAGAGTAATTCCTTTAATATATTTTAAAAGGAGTGGTGGAAGAAGCAGAGGTCAACATAATCTAAAAATTTTAACTGGTAATTAGAAGTCACTGCTAGATTTTCATTTACTTCCATTTTTATTACGAAGTTTCTCCATCTACTGACTTCAGAAACAAAAATGTAAAAAGCCTCTGCTCTCAGGCTGCTTGGAATGTAATCTTGTTTACATTTGTGTTTACCACTACCAAGTCTGATGACACACGGATTTAGGGTTAAAATGTACATGTGCTTAATGAAAGAAAAGAAAGGGCATTTTGATCTGCCTACATACACAGGTATTGATGATACAGCGGTGACAGTGCTACAACAACATCCTCAAATATGTGTCACCTAACAGGAGACTTGGGAGTATTTTGAAACAAATCTGGGAAAAACAAAAAGATACAGAGTTGGGAGGCAGAGAAGACGACCAAAGCGATGAAGCAGATGGGCCACCACCACCACTGCAGACGCCCCTGAGAAGGAAGGAGACCAGACAAGAGGCCTTTGGGCATGGTGGATGGGCCTCTAGGCCCCTTGCACAAAGGGAGTGCTGGGGTGGGGAGACCATTTGAAGAGGGCAGCAGATGACAGCCACCAGCCCAGGAGAGCTCCCGGCAGTACGCTGCAGGCAAGAGGGAAGCACGGCTCCCAAGAATAGGGGGAGGAGAGGCCCTCCATGGAAACCCAGGCCCAGCAGCAGGGGCAGCAATTCAGGAGGACTTGGAGAAACTGGAAGAGCTTCAAAGAAAAGCCAAAGAAGAATGTCGAGAACATGTACCCTGCACAGAGGAAGTGCTCGACTCCAGGAATAGCCTGTTTAGTATGGCCAAGCCTGGCTGCAGTTTATTCAGCCATTCTTCAGAAATTTAAAATTTGCAGACATCTTAATTTATCACATACGTCACTAATGAGAGTGAGTTGCTGAGCATTGAGACTGAACAACTGTGCCCCCGAGGGGGTTTCTCCAAGTAGCCTGCCCACTACTAGACATTTCTATGTTAAAAGGAGGAAATGCCTACCCAACAAGGACACTCCTACTCAGCCACCACAATGATACTTGGAAACGTATGTCCTGTGAATGATGCTAGCTGTCTTTGATGATCACCTTGATCCACACAGAACCCCAGACTGGTTGAGGTTGGAAGGGACCTCTGGAGGTCATCTGGGCTCACTCTCCTGCTCAAGCAAGGCCACCCAGAGCTGGCTGCCAGGACTGTGTCCAGATGGCTTCCGAATATCTCAAGGATGGGAACTCCATAGCCTCTCTGGGTAACCTCTGCCAGCACTCAAATACCAGCATTACATGCAACTATAATCTCTAAGACAGAGTTTTGTTTTGTTTTATTAAAAAAAAATAAAAATCAATCCCCAATGTATGATTACATAAATTGATTTCTCCATCCAGTCATACATGCTCAGCAGAAGCAAACAAACTCTGTACATCTTGGCGCAACCTTGAAGTAAAACTTGAGCGTAACCATGAGACAGTCATCTCTGATACAAAAAGACATTTAGATTCAAAAGCCTTGTATTTCACCTCTTGACATTATTCATTATACTCCTCCATCTTCTAGAATAACTCTGACCATTCAGAATATTGCTTCTTTTATCATATTTTTCAAATAAATTTTTGAAAGGTTTACAAAGTTAGCTCCACTAACCTTCTAATCATCAGCTATTTCAATTTACTTCTGCATTTTTATTACACAATTAAAATAACAATAACAACAGAAATAAGTATGTATAAATCTTGAAGTACTATTATAATGTATATGATTGGTATTAGTGGTACAGATTTATTCTTACTTCTGCTTGAACTTGAGGATCTTTTCCTTCATATTCCAAAAGCAGAATCATCACACAGAAGAGAATAAGATTATTTCAGACTAACAAATGGTCTGAGTTACTAATGAAGTATGCTCCATCCATGGAAACCATTAAATGGAACACACACTTGCACATACACAGATGTACATGTACCCCTTGTAAAGTACAGGGTGATGTTACACTTTAACATAAACTTAAAAAAAAAGGAAGAAGAAACAGTATCTAAGACTAAAGAACATAAAGCCTAATCAGCATCCATTTTCATCAACAATTTGGAATGGCAGAGAATCTGGGCAAGAAGTGAAAAAAATATTGTTTCAAATTAAGGTGCAAAACTGACATGTAATCAGTTGCCATTTTTTATTTAAATGCCTTAGTATTTTTCTCCAAAGTACATCCCACATCAGTTTGAATTCTGACTGTTCCAAATCAGAGCTGTGTATTACTGCCACCAAACTCTCTATCAAACTGAAGTGGACACATTTTTTTAATTATAATTTCCTTCTGTTCTTTTTCCTTAATCCTTCAGTTGTTTGCTGTTCCTAGTCATGATATCTTGGCTTAAATTAGACCACACATTTGTTTCTAGATCTTCCTTTTACCCTAAGCTTCAGCACCTGGCATGGTAAGACTGTGAAGCCAGCTTGAATTAAAATGTAATGCTCAACTCTCTGCCCTCACAGTGAGAAAAAGCGGCTCAGTCCCTCTGAAAGCACATTGTGCAGTCTCTCTGCCACCGAAGAACTGGTGTTAATGCACCCCAGATCTGACAGGTATTTATGAGCTGGCATTCTGCTTGAAATCTGTCTCAGGCAGTGACAGTATGTATATTAAAAACTAAATGCAAGACTGACCATAGAAATGCTAGAAAGAAATATTCGTACAGATAAGAGATGAAGAATAAATCACTGCTGTAAATAGAATAAAAATTAGGGCAGTTTTAACAGTTGCATCTTTATTGTTATTATGGCAACCTGAATCATTTGAATGCTTTGATTTACTTAAAGAAAGGGGAAGATAACTCAAGCTAGGATACAGTCTGATTACATCCACAGTCTCCCTGCCTGCTCTCCTCTCCCACCTTCCCCCAAAAGAGGGGAAAAAACAACGGACCAAGTTGGTCTGTGGACAAGTTTCTTTCCAACTCGATCATGCAACTTTGTATTTTGAATATTCTATACTTATACCAATGTTACTTTAACACTTAAAACTGTTCACAGAAATTACTAGATCATTTGCTTTTGAAAACTGTAACCCAAAATCACAAATGTGACACAGGTAACTTTAACTCTGTGCTTTAAATGGACAAAGAAATATTTTTATCACTTCAGTGAAGTAGTCTGCGAACAGTTACTGTAAGAACAAAAGAATACACATATTTAATAACCAGCGTTCAGGAAGACTGTGGTCTTAGAATTGCTTATGGAAAATGTCCTCTGACAGCAAGTATATCTGAAGGACAGCTAAACAATGTTTCAACTAGGAAAAAAAAGCCTTTGGTTCCAGATAAATTATAATTGGATCAAAACTATTTCTATTCCTTTCTAGAGTATATCTTTTAATAAATAAAATCCTTTTGAGAATTTTCCTGTCAGAGGGCAGAAAGCAACCTACATGCTAAAACCACAGAAATACACAAAAGACCAGCTGTTTCCTGGTATTTTGCATAGATATGTTACTGAAGAGCAATAACAAGCAGACACGCTGCACTCATTTTTCAAGAGTTTGGTATGTCCACACAGAGGACATATAAAATAATTATGTCTGCACGGCCACTTACAGTACCTCTGCGAGCTCTCCAATCTATAACTTTGGAAGCAGCGACGCTACAGAGTCCCAGCTGTCCCAGATCAGCTGTGGCAGTAGTAGCCTCACAAGAGCAGCAGTGATACAAGCACCGCCGACCCTGAATGACATAGCCTGTTCTCAGTCTTACAATCTGTATCTGCAGAACAGGCAGATTCAAGTTATTATGTCTCGTCAAAATATTCTAGTTTATTACTGGTTTTTACAACCACTTTTCCACGTTATTACAGAGGATCTTAATATAAGGTCATTTTGAATCTTCATTGATTAATACCTAAACTCAGAATCAGGACTTGAGAAGCATGAATTTTTGAGTTAGATTATTTGATTTACTTTCTGCTACAAAGTCATGTAACATAAAGGCTAAAAATGACGTCAAACTAAAAACCTCCATGAAAAAGAGTATGAGCCTCAAACTCTTGTGGAAAGACTGTCTCTTGAACTTATTTAAAAATAAAGGGGAAAAAAATCTCTCTACCCTTTTACCCCCCTACTCTCCTCTATCCCTCTACGCTGCACTCATGAGACCCCACCTGGAGAACTGTGTCCAGCTTTGGAGTCCTCAACACAGGAAGGACATGACTTGTTGGAACGGCTCCAGAGAAGGGTACTAAAATGATCAAAGGGCTAGAGCACTTCCCCTGTGAAGACAGGCTGAGAGAGATGGGGTTGTTCAGCCTGGAGAAGAGAAGGCTCCGGGGAGACCTTATAGCAGCCTTCCAGCACCTGAAGCGAGCCTACGGAGAGCTGGAGAGGGACTCTTTGTCAGGGAGTGTAGTGACAGGACAAGGGGTAATGGTTTTAAATTGAAAGAGGGGAGATTTAGTAAAGAATTTCTTTCTAGTATCTCATCTGTGATGGTGGTGAGACACTGCAATAGGTTGCCCAGAGAAGTTGTGGATGCCCCTTCCCTGGAGGTGTTCAAGACCAGGCCGGATGGAGCCTTGAGCAACCTGCTCTAGGGTAAGGCATCCCTTGCCATGGGAGGGGGGTTGGACTCAATGATCTTTAAGGTTCCTTCCAACTCTATGGATTCTATGAAAAAAAAGACATTAAATTGCACATGCTTAATGCATGCAATTATGGATGCTTATTACCTTTACACTCCCACTCACTTCAAACAGCTGTCTTAATTTTTTGCCTGTTTCTCCAGCAACTGCTGGCCAAAGTTAAGATGTTTAACCCTTGCTTTGAGTGCATCTGCTCTAGCCCTAACTCTTGACTAGAAGTGTAGGTTTACCAGGTGAAACAACACCCACTGTCACCATAAAGCACAGTGAACCTCTGGTACGTCAGCTCTGCAGTCCTCTCTCCCGGACACAGAGTTGTTAGAGGCATGGGCATAACCCCTGTACTGAATGGACAAGTGAGGCAAACAGAAGCTGTACAAGCTTTAGAAAGATTTTAACATACCAACACAAACCCCATGCTATGTGTGGTCAAGTTGACTGCTCCGGAGAGCCCCTGAGGTCCAAAATCTGCAGGCAGCAGCTGCTGTGTTTCACAAGAGATGGAACTGTGTATTGCCCCGCTGGCTTACCTCCCAGCCACCACATCCTTATCTCTTCTACTTTTCCTCAGAGTTATTATGCAGGGATAGTGCTGCTCACCTTCTGGCTAACCTATCCTCAGAGAAAGTTATGAAATACCAACTGGGTTCTCCTCATTACCAAGTAAAAGGAAACACAGTCGTGCTTCACTTAGCACTGCAAATGTCAGAGTACTTGCATGTTTACACAGCCAGTGTTGCAGGCCTACAGCTCTCCCTGTGGCACCCCCCTGGCTGGGAACCATCACCCCTCCAGTCCACGCCAGACACTCCCTCGATCAACAGAAGCTCAACAGCTACGTCCTCTCATGCCTGACCAAGCTCAGCCACGTGCCCCTGGCTTTCTCAACCACACAGGCACTCCTACACACAGAAGCAAAGCTACAGGGCTACCTGGCATCCCAGCTTTTCCTGCCATTCCCTGTAACCCAGGCAACTCTTTCACTTGGTCAAAGAGCATTATGAAGAGAAAGTCAAACACAGCACCAGCTGCATTGAAGCTCTTTCCAAATTCACTGTCATGGGCCAACCTGAGAAAGGTGATGTGGCTGAAGGTGACAAAGAATACCTCTGCCCCATACCACAAGTCCCAGGTATCTGCTTCTTCAACTTAATCAACTTAACATATCAGGTATTTGCACTAATTTCTAGATGCCACTTGGGAAGAGAGAAGAACCCTTTTAACCCTGCAGTTTAAAAGAAAAGAGAAGTAATCAATCCTTAAAAGCAAAACCACACCCTATATTCAGAGTAAGTGAATAATCCTAGGCTGGGTATCTTCCAACCTAGCCAGAGAATTATTTCTTTTAATTCAACCCTGCGGACAAGTTTCCAAAGGCATAATATTTCTTATCTTCAACCGCATCACCTAGCATCCATCCATAACATCCTTCAGTTTTTAAGGGCTGCCGCCTCACTAGCTATCTGGGTCAACCCTCAGCCTCACTTAGGAGTTTCATGTACTGCCCTTAAATCTGTTTCTTAGGGCCCATCTAACAAATCATCCTCCTCCCTTCCAACATCTCAGCTGCTTCGCTATTACACACAGAGCTGCTGTCCAAGAGTCTCCTGCCATGAAACTCATCCGCTATTCCCACTCCTTTCACTCCAACTCTCACCTCTCCAGTCCATTAATCCTGGCATCCTGTTAGTTCCCATTTCCAAACTGCCTGCCAAACTGCGACTCTTAAGCTCCGTGCCAAGAGGCAAATGCTCTGTCCTCTTCTCCTAAGTATCTTTTAAATCTCTTCACTTTTTCCTCCAAGCATGCAAAGCCAGCATGCATTTCAACACTCAAACTAGTTTCCTTCATTACTGATTCCATCCTACAGGAAAAAAAACCCACACCAAAACAAAACAACCAAACAAAAAAAAAACCACCCACCCCCCCAAAAAAAACCCAGGCGTGCGTGTGAGGAGATGATGAACCTTCTAGGCATTATCCACAGATGAAGGTAGGAGATGGAGGCAGGAAGCAGGAGATGGAGGCAGAGAGGGAGAGGAGATCAAGATGTTGCTATGATTTCACTCCTGGTCATGAGAACATGTACTCACTGCTTTTCTGTGTGAATAGTACATATATAAAATCCTGGTAGGGTATCCCAAGTACTTTTGGTATTGCGAATGGTAGAAACATGAGCTGGTTTTAGTACAGTGGCCAGTTGGGTTGGTTCACCCACAAGAAGCTTCATACGTACATGATCTTTTCTCTTAAAAAAAAAATCCTGATGTGCTTTTTATCTGGAATTTCACGGGAGACTGCCAGTTACCTTGTAATTAAAGCAATCGGAAAAAGTGCCAGACATGAGGTAGCCTGCTCAACCCTAATTCACACACAGGGCTCTGTGCATTAACACAGACTTAATTGAACACTCACACACTGGCTTTCTCTGTGTCCTTTCCTCCGCACACAGGGAAGGCAGAAGCCTATGTAAGCAGAAATAAGGCTGCACGGTCAACCACATTCTCCTCACTGCCTTTTAAATCCTTGATTTTATAACATAAATATGTTTGCATGCAATAAGAAAACCAAACCAAAAATCTTAGCCCTGCCAGGCAAATTATGTTTACCACATCAGGTCTCTGAAGTCTCTCTTCTCTAATTACAGAGGATATCTAGCTGCTCATACTATAAAACCTCAGAGCAAACAGGGTTGAATTCACAGTCTCTTCTAAGCTGCTTCCCCGTCCACCTTAAGCACTTACTAGTTTAAATGCAACAAGCACTTTATTTCCATGTAGGCAGAAATTTTTGTTCACAGAGAGACAGCAAAGTCTACTTTGTCATGCCACCATAAGCCCATTCACAGTTTTATTCTGCTCAAGTACAAATGCAGAAGATGAGACTACACCTGCTTGTTACTCTACAGCATCACTAGAAGCAGTTTTGGGTTTAGGGTTGCTTTTTTGGTGGGGCTTTTTGGCTTTGTCCGTTTGTGTGTTTCATTTTTTCCTAATTACATTTCTGCATAAATACAGTTAAGTATTAGAGCAATGAGATGGAATAACCACCTAGTCAAGTTAATGGGGTATTTTTATCTCAAAGTAATGTATGTATAAAGGATAAGGACTGCTGTCCTCCCAAGAGGGAAGAAACAGGCAGACACAAGTAGTTAAAAAAAAAAAAAGGAGAGAAAAAAATTAAAAACCAACAGACTCTTTTAGGCATGACAAAAGATTTCATCCATCCCATTCCCTCTTTAAGGGTTGCCTGAAGCCCTGCGTCACCATATCAAGGAAGGTGAGACAGTGTAAGCAGCTAGAGAGCCTGGGTCTGACTTTCCAGATTCTCCTGCAGGTTCCCATCCCTCTAACAGCACACGTCAGTGGGAGGAAGGTGAGGCATAGTGCTCTCTTGGCAGTGACTCCTTCCTTGATCACATCAATATACGAAGTGTCAGTGATCTGTGTAAGGGAACTATATACAAGGAGGCTGCTTAAACGAAACTTGTGTTGGCCACAGTAAGCATTCAAGGGACTGCAAAAAAGGTTCAGCTATCTGACCTGGACGTTCAGGACCAGTCCTTAGTAGGGCTTGCTTTTTAAAAAGCAAATATCAAAAGAAAAAAACAAAACAACAACAACAAAAGACCCGAACAACAAGATCTGACCTTTCTTTTTGTTGTATTATCATGACTATGATGATGAAACAGTGTATTTCATCTCAAGCATGTTTCAAAAGGGGCCAGCAGGGAAAGAACCAGATCTTGTGCCAGTAATTTCTGCCCAAAGATGGGGTACCATTCTGAGAGCATGAAATTAAGCAATTCAATAGTTTTGTGAAAATCATTACGTGTGGAAAGTTACAAATTCCTTTCTCCCAGGTTTTGAAAGAAATCATCGATATAAATGGGCTATAATACACATTTTTAATTTGTATTAAATTAATATAATACAAATTTATCCACCTGAAGTTTCACAAGCTTCACCTAGAAAAACCTCCCACCTTTCTGTCAAACAGGAACATAAGTGACTGTAAGTCAGGTGTTAGTTACGTTTGTTGAGCAGATCACAGTATAAAACATGCCTAAGCAGTAGCATAAAATCTACAAAAATATACTTGAAAAAATATAATTGTTCTCTATTCAACTGTTTCCAAGTTCCACTGCTTACGAAATGACCTACTTTATGTGAAAGTTGTCCTCAGGGCCATGCAAGAACTGTCACAAAGTAACAGGCCTGGGAACTCATTTTTAATAATCTAATTAATTTATGCATTCTTGAGTTTACTGCGGAACTAGCCGAAGGGTAATTTATTAATCTAAGAGCCTAGATTCCGCTGCATGCGTGCCCCAAGAGACAAACGCGGCTGTGGTTTCCCTTTTCATGAAATCAACTTCAGGCTTTAGTACCAAGAATGTGAAGTGCTTAATATAAGGCCATATTCTGAAACAGTGGTCATACTCCATCACCCAGAATACAAGAAAACCATGCCTGATTTAGTCCTGTAGTGAAAGGAATACAGAAAAAGTTTGGGAAATCTGCAAGTGAGAAACAGACTACCTGATGTTCTAACATACAACGTGACCCTAACAAAAAAAATAATTAAAAGTTGAACATGAGGAAGGAAACTATAGGGAGCACGTCTGCAGAAAACATTCAGATCAGTATCATTTCTTGTTAGTGAATGGCATAGGAATGTACATGCAGTGTTTTATATTTCCATAGTGGTCCTTTGAAACAGGATACCTGTGGTAATTACTTGAGACAACACTGTGGGTTTTTTTTTTTCTCTTTAAATCAAGCAGTAATTTTTTTTAATAATTCTTGTTCTTGTGCATTGAGATACACATTATATAGACTACAGCTTTAAAATACAAACACAGAATATTTAGTGTCAGTATAAAATAGGCTAAAAGTTTCCTTCCTAAAGAAATCACATCTTCACAAATATTTATAAATTTGTGTTTTTCTCCAAGATGTTAAGTCATTCTCATAACATTTGGTCCAGAGTAATCAGAACTGCCTCACCACTGTCTCACATAGATACTCTTAGGACAGTACCCATGACTGAAGATAAATCAGACATTCCTTACTTCTGTTACCAATATTAACTATATCTCAGATTAAATGAAGTTTACCATCAAAGCTCACCTATAGAAACTGTCACTAAGCATTTTCTGAAGCCATGCCTTCCTCAAGGGAATTGCAATTCGGAGCGGCTACTAAGACAGAAGTTCATTTAGTCTTTTAGGTTTCACATGTGTTTGTGTTTCAAACAGGGGACTCTATTAAATAACAATGTTCCAAAACATGGACAATAAATTTGAGTACTGCAGTCTGAAAGTTGAACAAGCTGAACAAACGTACTTCAGCCTGATTCACAAGTCCTGACTGGACTTATTCAGGATTTCATTTTAAACTGGCATTATACTATAATCTGAAATAATTTTCAAATGGAGAAAAACCCTTATGATACAAATGTTTGTACAGAGACATGCCACTTGAACTCCTTAAACAAATTCACTGAGAAACAAACTATTAGAAACATTTCAGGAATTTGGACACTACACTTTAGGAGACCAGAAAACTTCCGTAAACTTTCAAAGAACCATTTTTTTCAGATTTATTCCCCCCAACCCCCAATTCTTTCCTCATCCCCTCTCCCCTTTAATTACTGTGATCTTTTGTGAGCTCCTACATAACCAGCTACTTTTGAGTCAGGGAAAACAGAAAACCAAAACCAATAACCCAAGGAAATGTTGAATTTCTAAAACAAGAAACTATATTAAGAAGTTGAATGCATTTTCACAATTGTTTTCCAAAGCAATGGACAACTTTGCAAAAGAAGAATGAAACAATGGATTATAAACATTGCTGAGACTTCTGCAGAAATTTGCTTCATATTTCCACACTGGGGAAAAAAAAGAGGGGAGAAAAAAATGTCACTAAAGGGCAGTGCAAGCGCCAGGCAATGGAGGCCTCAGAGAGTCCCACAAAGAAGGAAATCTGCTGAGGAAGCAGCTCATACATACGTGGTACAAGTTCTACTTTATATGGGACGGAATTTACTGCTCATGTCTTTAATAACACTCACAAAGCATTACTGAAAGCTAATGTTCAACAGGATATTAAGAAATCTTCGTTAACTATTAAAAGTATTATTGTTCCCAGATCATAAGTTGCACTTACAGTTTCTCTAATTCTGCTTCATGACATTTCAAATCCCCAGGGTGACGGGAAAAGAGACAAAGGGTATGGAGCGGTCTGTAACAACTGTCCCCTGCAGATATCTTTGCAACAAAGCTTGGATAATTGTCCAAGAAAGATATAAAAATTCTATCTTTTTTTAGTAAACTGGTTGGCGCCTTCATTTCCAGTTGCTAAATTGGACTGAAAACCCAATTAATCCAAATTTTCTGCTAAATACTGTAGCTGCTGAAAAAGTAAGCCATCATCTTCAGCCCATGAATGATGCCTATGTGTATTTAACAGGAGGACCTCCCAGCCATCTCCCCTTTTGAGAACAAGGGCTTTCAGCCAAGGATCCTTCAAATGAAGCTGTGCCCTGGGGTCCACCGGTGACTGCCAGTTTGTAAGCAAAGCAAGAAATGAAGCGGGCATCATCTGTGCTTTTCCATAAAGCAAAGCCCTACCATCCTTTTTCTACAACAGACTTTCAAGTCCGCTGGACTGCACACACACACCACCTGTAGTGGCAGATTGAGTTAGCCATAGGTCTGAAAATATGCAGTGTCTCCCAGGGCAATTCAACTGCCTAACACTGTTTGCACTCTTTTTTTAGAAAAATCACAATATCTTATTAGTGTTTTTTTAAGAGTGAAACCCATGGAGCAGAAAATCCCTCTCTGTTGCTGCATTACCACAGCAGACCCACCTGGCTTGCTTTATTTCCCAGCAGTAAGAACGCATGAGGTGGAGCTCACAGCCCCTCAGACCCACGTTCCACCATCGCACATTCACAGCAAGCCCAAGCGCTCACAGGCTCCAAGTTGTTCACAAAGCACAGGAGAGGTTTGGGGCCAAAGCTTTGAGTATTTTTTTTCCTCTTACCGCTAACAAACATTGCTGCAGAGCTGGCTATTTGGCTATTGAACCTTGCAGAGACGAGGTGTAGAAAGGTTCTGACAGAAGCTGCTCATAAACTGGTCTATAAGCAGCAAACCTAGACATGCAGGAAGTTCCCAGCCATTGGGCTGTCTTATAGGCATCTGTACGTCTAACAGAAGCAGCTCAGAAGCATGCAAACCAAAGAACAAACTGTCTTAGTGCTCCATCCCCCACCAAAAAAAAGAAGCTAAACATTTTCTTGCCAGCCTTCTTCCTCCTGCAGTCTGTTCCCACACAGATGGCGAAACATTATTTGAGGCCTTGTACTCCATGCTCCACTGAAGTCAATGGGAACCCTGACACGGACTTCTCTAAAAGATTGAATCCACCAGCTCAAAGAAAGCCAGAAAAATGAACAGCTTTTTTTGTGGGGGGGGG
>JAOXNO010000001.1:110052038-110079580 GCA_028565335.1 Limnodromus scolopaceus
AGAAAGCCAGAAAAATGAAAATCTTTTCCCCCCCCCCCCCCCATCTCTTACAAAAGGACAATCTCAAGAGGATTAGGAAGGCTGCCAAATGGAGAAACCAGCAGCACTTCAAATTGCTCCCAATGACTCAATTGACCACAGTTATGTTAATCCCTAGAGAACACCACTGCTGTGGCATAACATTATGTTCAATCATATCCAACAAAACTTCTACACCAATATATGTAAGACCTTATTCTCAAGCAGAAACAGGATGTGCATTTCCAAGTGCTCAAAGGCACGCTGAGCAAAGGGAGTGGACTTTAAACTTAAAAACTCCAAGTTGATTATGAATCTTCCAAGATGTGTTGATCCTGAATTTTAAAGGACAGAGTAAGAAGGACTGTAATCCTGCATCTCCTTTCTAATCCAAAATACTGTACAGATGGAACATGCCCATGCACCTGCCCATCTGCACCATGCACTTTGTCAGCAGATCTTCCAACCTGCTCATACAACAGGCGAACACCATGGCCAAGAGTAAAGAGCACCCATCTCAGCCAGATACTGTCACAGAGTCAAAATGGGAAACAGCACGGTTCAGGTTGGAAGCGACCTTAAAGATCATCTACTTCCAACCCCCCTGCCATGGCAAGGGGGGCCTTCCACTAGACCAGGTTGCTCAAAGCTCCATCCAACCTGGCCTTGAACGCTTCCATGGAAGGGGCATTTACAACTTCCCTGAGTAGCCTATTCCAGCATCTCACCAACCTCACAGGAAAGAATTCCTTCCTAATATCTCATATAAATCTCCTCTCTTTCAATTTAAAACCATTACCCCTCGTTCTATAGATGCATTCCCTGACGAAGAGTCTTTCCTGATCCTTCCTGTAGGCCCCCTTTAGGTACTGGAAGGAGCTATAAGGTCTCCCTGGAGCCTTCTCTTCTCCAGGCTGAACAACCCCAACTCTTTCAGCCTGTCTTCATAGGAGAGACACTCCAGCCCTGTCCTCATCTTTGCCAATTTTTAAGATATGCTGGGCTCATGGTATGGTAACATCAGAAATCAGGAAAGCATGTGCAACCCTGGTTGAATACTCTTCAAAAAAGGCAAATGAAAGAGCAGGTCTGATGTACAGCATCAGCTGTCTTCTTCCTGCCTGAGCATTCGGTTATTCCCATGCCGCATGAGTGTCCTTTGCACACATGAAGAGCGGGATCCTCTAACAGGGCCCTACCAGGCTGATATACAAACACCTTTCTCAGACAAAATGTATATGAAAACCTTCAGTTGCTTTATTCTTAACTGCTGGTACAAAAAAAAAAAAAAAAAAGAGAAGTTTTAGCATGATGCAGATTAACATTTCCAATTCTGATGTTAAGAAAACAGAAACTACAAAACTCAGAAGATGATACCACATGCTGAGCCCATGAACTGACATGTTGATGGAGTCTACCAGAGTCTACTATCATTTCTCCTTGTTCATTGCATACCAACTCCCCAATTAAATAGTTGCTTAAGGCAACTAATTAACATGCAATTGTTATGGCTGCATCCAACTAAACAAACTCAAAGCACCTCAAGAACAGGACACTCTGTAGGAAAGCCCAGCAAAGACATCAAGGAAAGAATAACAAGAAAGGGGCTTCAAGTAGTATTTTACAAGTACTATCAAACTCAATCTTTGGCATCAAACTTACTTGCCCTTCATCATCAAAAATGTTTACTTCAACAGTATTTAACAGATTGTCATCAAGAATAGTAGCTAGGAAAAAGACCTTTTTATTATGAATTGCTACACAAACATGTACATTTGCAGTCATTATGGTAATTGCAACTCAGGTGGCAGTAACACAACCAGATAATTTTTGTTCTTGCATAATCCTCCAATTTGCCAATTCCTCAAAATCCAGAAAGAAATTTAGTATTAAAAGTATGATAATTTATTGTATGCCTCTTATTTTTGTTTCACAGTGAGACTGGCAAGCAATACATTTAATTTAAAATGATCTCTGGCACCTTTTCTCCAACAGGAACTAAGTTTACTGAATTGCACTGAAGAAAAAAAACATAAATCAAGTTTGACCATTCCAATCAAGTACTTCCAGATGGCAAGAATTTTCAAAATGATGAAGAAAGAAAAAATAAAAAATCCTTAACACTCCATACCGCCTTGGCTCATCCTGGGAAAGAGATTACTTCTCACCTCGCAGAACTGCACCTACACTTCTGTTGAAATTTTCGGAAAAGAAAAAAGCAGATCAAAGCTTTAAATGCTCTTATCTTCAGGATTATGTTATGATGCAATCTACTTTATTACTGCGCTCTGCGGCTTAGCAGTTTCTGTTGTTTAGCAGGGTAACCGTTTCAGAGATAAGCTTTAATTTCTTTAGTACTCATGAAAGTGAGACATTAAACTAGACTGAAGTTCCTTCTCCGAAGACTAATCTAAGCAAAGTCAATGTAAGGATTTGCAAAGACTTCAAATAACTCTGTATCAAACTCCTAGCACTGCGAGAGCAGTTTGGCATCAGTCTGTTGGTGTGGGCCTGTGCCAACCGCCAGGCTGACCCTCCAACAGCCCCTAAAACAGCCCAGAGCTTCTCCCACAAGAAATTCTATGACATAGCTACACAATGTGATAAATTAATACATCACATTAATTTGCAAATTGAATCCACTTCTCCATTATGCTTAAGACAGGA
This sequence comes from Limnodromus scolopaceus, assembly GCA_028565335.1. Lineage (NCBI taxonomy): Eukaryota > Metazoa > Chordata > Aves > Charadriiformes > Scolopacidae > Limnodromus > Limnodromus scolopaceus. Next base: position 110,054,724 of record JAOXNO010000001.1, read on the forward strand.
TTTTAGCTTGCTAAACAACAGTAACAAAGAACCCTAGTGCTAGAAAACAGCATGACAGTGATGTCCCCAAGTGCAGCGGTTCCTCCTCCACCTCCAGCTGTAAAACAGCAGCCTTCCCACACCTAAAGGTAGGTTCCCCTACAGGAGAGATGGGGAGGGACTCTTCAAAGAGTAGTGACGACAGGACAAAGGGTAACTGTTTTAAACTGAAAGAGGGTAGATTTAGATTGGATATCAGGAACAAATTCTTTAGTGTGAGCGTGATGAAACACTGGAACAGGTTGCCCAGAGAAGCTGTGGATGCCCCATCCCTGGAGGGGTTCAAGGCCAGGCTGGATGGGGCTTTGAGCAACCTGGTCTAGTGGGAGGTGTCCCTGCCCATGGCAGGGGGGTTGGAACAGTTCTATGATTCTGTGAAAACCCTGGTTTAAGCAAAAGCAACAGCAAAACCAGCAGCAGTTGGGACTCTACATTTGAGATGGAGTTCATATCCTTTTTCTCAAAATCCTCATGGCAGGCCTGTGGAAGAAGAGTTTAGTAAAGGACCCAAGAAAACTAAATTTCAGATTGGATAACCACTACAAAGATACGGAATTACATCCAGTTTCTCAGTCTTTCATTCATCTGTCAGTTCTCCTCTGTCCTTCCTGTGGTCATGATCCTGTCAAAATATACCAGCCTCCTTCACATTTCTTTATTTTCACCTGCTTTTCTCTCCTTTTCTGCACAGATTTTGCTATTTCAAATGTATTTTCTCTCCACTTATGTTCTGACTGCTGCCCAAAATTAAATCATGAAGCCACATTTGCATCTCTGATTAACATACGGCCTGTTCTTCCTTATAGGGATGATCTGACATCTGTCTTCTAGACCTAGTAAAATCCATTTTTTCCCATTTAAATTGTTCGTGGTGTTTATCGCCAAAGAAAACTTACTGGGGAAATTCAGGTATTAACTGGCTATGTTCTTCTGAAAGCACACAGGGCCAAGAGGCAGAAAGATCTAGTGCCTTCAGAAGTATCCAAAAAGCTTCTCCTTCACAGGCTGTTCAAACACTATAACAAAGCCACCCTCTGGTCAGCTGCCATAAGAAGGGAAAGTCCTGTTCTCCCCTTCCACCTCTCCTATCTTATTACTCCAGCTCCCCTGACCCTCGGTGAACCAGGTCAGAGAGAGAAACTCATCCTTTTTTCTGTTTGTTTGCAGGGACTAGCTTTGCAGCAGTTCAGCTCCCTAAACTTCCTCATCGCAAGATCAGGCATATGCTAAAATCTGGCAGGGCAGAAATGAGGAGGAGGAGGGGAAGAAAACTGACTCTTTCTCCAACAGCATGTACTGCTTCATGAAGCTCAACACTTCTGCTAAACCACTCTGTAGCAGCACTCCTGTTAGTTTGGTAAGAAACTCTAAAATTAGCTTGTACAATCTGACCACCTCATAGGAGAGACTATTTGTTCTTGCTACAAGTCTTAAGCTACAACAGCTCAAAATGCCAAAACTGAAAGTATGCAAAAGTGGGGACGCCCAGGAACTTCAAACCTGGCTGAATATGGGAGATTTCTCAGTCCACTGTGTCACTCCAAATTCCAAACCAGAGAGGGCTCTTGTATGAACTGTTGCTGCTCAACGGAGTGGCTCTGATCTGTACTGGCACCAGAATCTTAAAAGCTATCTTCCAGACTTTAGTAACTGCCTATTACCATACCCACCGATGAGTTCTCAGAAATAGCTCACAATGAGAGCTTCTATGACAAACTCCTCTAAAGTAAAAAATATACACATATAAACTTACATAGTATTACAAGTTTAGCTTTAATAAGATCAGTCTTATCAAATCCTCTTAAGTTCCTTGTTCAGAAGCATAAATGGAATTCCTGTTTCTTGGATGATCCCTTCTGATATTTTTTTTTCCCTCTTAGATGGAGTGTACAGACTTGCCAAGCTGCGTGGGAACTTGGATAAGCAACGTTAGCTGCAACACTTCACAGATGTTTAAAGGAATACTCATCAAAATCAAATTTACCATTTTTATTTTTTTAAGTCTGTAATTGGCTCAAACAATCAAACAAAAATACTAAAGGATCTTGATACTACCTCAAAACCTGACAGTTTCCTATGTGCAACTCAGAAGCTGAGTTTACCAAGAAGCCACTTGCTGACCTCAACTCTTTGGTAGAGATGTCTTCCCAGGCCAGGTAGAAAGAGTAATCAATGGAGGAAATTAGGTGTTTTATAAATGCTTAATTATTGCTCTTCTTCAAGGAGACACATGACTTAGGATAAGAACCAAATGAATTAAATTGCATTGGTTTACATTCTAACAGAAATATTGTGTGGTTTCTTGAAACAGCTGCAATTGGAGATCCTGTGTATCATTAAATTTCCATGGAGTCAGTGCTTTTCTGACTTACTATGATTATTTGCATAAACTCTCTATATATGTATCAGATCATATTTCTTCATATCCAGATTAACAGTACTCATGTTTCACTACTAATACCCACAGAGAAGAAAAAATTTAAACGTGGCATTGTCATTATTGTACAAGTAATTTTCTTCTTTTTTGCAGTGTTAATACATGCAACAGCTATTGGCACCTACAAAATACAAAGCTGATGTTTTAATAGATATCGTGATGCACCTTCTAAACACTACACAGTATTTCTCTAGTAGAAGCTCCTGTCTTAGCTAAAGAGAAGGACACTTACCCTTTCCATAGCAAGGATTCACTCTAAGGCCACATAACAATTTGGAATAGTCTCAGGGACCTTAAAAACAATGCTCTGTTTTTAAGTCTCAACATTAAGCCAGATGCCTCAAGTGCTCTGAAAAAAAAAAATAATCTAAAATCCTCACCTTTCAAAATTCTTCGTTAGCAATTTGCTATAAAGCCCCTTGAGTGAAATTCTTGCCCGGATCAAGAAAAAAACCCCAAACCAACCCCCACACACACACAAAAAGAAGCCACAAAGAAAAACAACCCAAAACCACACAGCTAAAATTCTGTTTAAACTATTAAAAAAATACTAAATGTATATTACGTTAAAAGGTGGATAAAGCCATCAATAATTGCTCACATATTCAGAAGCCTCTCCATGATTATGAATTGTAATTAATACACAACTACTTAGAATAATATTCTGTAAGGAACACACATCTATAAAAACAGAGTATCAGTGGGATTTTTTTGTTAATCAGAAGTATACAGTATTTGGAAGACGCTCCAGTATGTGACAGAGCGTCAGGCATTCAGCACAGTACTACATAATAATTTTGATTAGATAAAGGCTAACCAGATTATTATGTCACAGTATGAATTAGAAAGCGGTGGTAATAAACTGCCTGGGAAAAAAAAAAGGAATGTCCCAGAAACCAAGAAATATGTCCCCATTCAAACCTTGGGGCATTGCCCTGCTATGAATTCAAGCAAGCATCACCTCCCTGACAGCTTCAAAGCCACAGTGAGGGAGAGTGTCTTTTCCTTATTTTTGCCTGCAGAACTGATAACTGAAAATACATACATAATGCCCTTTTACTTGCAAAGACAGGCTCAGACTGTAAAACACAGACGTATTCTGTGCTACCAATCCAGACAGATCAGCCCACTGTCTGCTACTAATAAGCTTCATATGCATTGCTACAGTGAAATAAACACATCTGTAGTCAATGTTTCTGGTTTCCATATAATTCAAAGTAGATGGACAAGGGTGAAACTTTGTGGGGGCAGGACCAAGAGAAAAAAGAAGCCTGCCCCGCCCAAAAAAAGTAAAAGAAAGAAAAGCCCCAGAGAAGAGTAACACTATCACCACAAGAGAAAGCAGTGAGGTATAGCACAGGAAAGCTATAGAGCCATAAGGGACACGGACGACCCAAAAATACAGAACGCCACAAAGCATACTACCTACTCACACATACAACTAGTCACGCACAGAGACTTGAAGAAGACCAGAAAGAGCTCATGCCCCTAAACACTCAAAACCACCCAAACCCTGCAGGTAGGCTCTCAGGTCTCAGGAGCACCAGTCCCAAAAAAGAGTCACGCTTGCACCAATCCATCTGCAGAGATACCTCACAGATGCCAGGGCTGTGGCTTCAGTGCCTTTATTATCCATATCCAAGATCCAATGGATATGAGTCTGACGTTGCCAAGGCACGATTCCTGCCTTATTCTGTCTCGTCTGCTTAATGCTAACACCTTTCCATGAGCCAGTGCTAGCACAGAAGCTGGATCAAGGAACTGATTTACTTCTGAAAACATGTGTTCCCCCCCCAAGAATAAAAACTGCATCACGGTGGAAACGGCCAGGAGTTAAAGAGAACCCAGGATGACCTTTGGCAAAAGTGGGACGATCTGTGCCAGACTGAAGTGTCCATGCAAGCATGGTCTTAAAAGTAGGGGCAAAGAAAGTAGATTAGCACGGACATTTCCTTCTCAAAAGGGCTGAAATGAAGCACCTGTATATTTATATATATATTTTTTTTTTTCCTTCTTTACTTCAGGTAAACAACACCACACTTCCGATCTAGTATCTCTTAGACTCATAATATTATTTACTAAAGGAACAGGTGCTACCAGTCCATCTCACAGTTATGTAGGATAAGATGTTTGGGAGATGTATCCGTAAAGAAAGTAGCAGACCACTCAGTATGGTTAATTCTGTATGTAAGAAAGAAAAAAGAACAGTGAGATGCAGCAGTAGAGGTCTGCTGTGCTGTCCCCACCAGGACACCTTCCATGCAACAACACAGGTGCAGGAGAGAGGTGCATGTAACATGTACACCTGTACATATTACATCCCACACTACACAGCCCTCTTGGAATTTCTTGGGCTTCAGTAAGGCCAAGAGTTGGGCCAGTCAAGCCTCGCTCCCTTCCCCGGGCACACAGAGAGACTTGTGCAGGTGGGGTTAGCCCACTCTTTTGTAACCTTAAGGAGCAAACCACAACCACAGAGCACAGCACGCTGATAATAATATATAACATTTTCTGCTCGTCTTTTGTATCTCCAATTTAGCACATGTCTTTTGACATCTTCATCACGTGCTAAATGGTTGTCTGCTAGTGAACTCTGAATTAAAAAAAGGCAACAGGACTACCCTGCATACAGCCATTGCATTTCAGAGGACAGAAGAAACAATTGTATTCCTGGCACAAATGCTATGCTGGTGGAACACAGCGATTAAGTTGAGCCATTCATCTAGTCCATCATATCTGTGAAATTCAAAATTAATCTAGGGGAAAATACAGCATTGCAGCTTCATTGAACGCTGTAGTACAAATTTACCTAAATATATATTTATGCAGACAATCCTCTTCCATTTTCATCCTTTTTCCTCAATCAGACTCAAAGCAGGAGCAGCCTCCTTCCCCAGGAAGAGGGAGTTTTCCTCCTTCCCCATGTTTTTACATGTTACATCAATAGGAGTTGGAAATTTTATCATAAAAACAACATACTGGGATCCTGATGTTTTTCATTTAATTTCTCTTCTGGTCTAAAAACCCCAGCCTCCTTTCTCAAGAACGTGACATAGTGAGCATATTAAGGTTTAACTGCAGGATAAATATACCATCAAGTAGCAGACTCTGGATTTCCAAAATCTAAGCCTTCATTGAAACAAATGAGATTTTAAGCACTGGCAGACAGAATAAACTAATTCAACTTTTGCCGTGGATCAAAAGCTATATAAAACAAAACACCTCAATAACCAATGTGAAGAGACTAAGATATCAAACTTCATCCAAACTCTTAAGCATGACTGTGCACGTCTCAGAATATACAAACACACATTTGCCTTGAAAATGTCATTTGTTTATAAGGACAGTCTGTGCTGCCAAAAATCTGTATGTTTTCCATGATGTTTCATTAAATGGATCATTTTCCTCAGAGCAAAATGTATGGCTTTTTAAGCTGCTGAATTTAGAGTAGTGCAGATTTAAAATTCATTTTCTTTTTCAATACAGTGGCTATTTGGTTTGAGAAACTAGAAAGAGCACATTATGCAGCCTAGATAAAAAACAACAATTCATATTAGGATGAAAATGACAAGGTAATGTGGAGAGAAGCCATATCAAAGCAAAGACCATTTTCATTGCATTTCAAATTGCCTTCTCAGAAGAAAAGGCCAAACTATTTTTTTCTTTTTAAAATCTCCAGCATTCCTGCCAGTTCAACAAACCCTTTGACAAATTTCTAGAAGCTCTCAATAAGGACAAAACTAGAGAGGGAGGGAACCCACTGCCATCAGTCCTGCCTGCCTGATTGTGCCCGGTGTGGGCTCCAGGGCAACAAGCACAGAAGGATTATCTGAGACAGTGGCGGTAGGGAGCCAAGCAGGCACAGAAAAATGAAGATGTGGCAGCTGTTTGATGGCCCTTTTGGCCCATCTACAAAACAGAGGGCTTGAGGACTACTTTGAAGCAGGAGGCAGTGAGGTGAATTAACATCAAAGTCTTAGTATGGTCACATTCCAGATTGTACTGGATCTGACCAAAAGTTGCTTCGGGTTTCACCAGCACCTTATTGAAATACGTGGCATAAAAACAAAAGATTTGGGCAAATGAGAAGATCATCATTTTTGCAAGTATTACCATTAGAGATTAGAAATGTAAACACTGTTCTGTCAATAGTTATACTGAATTATCTGTTATCTGAATTTACCCTCCTATTTTCTGCTTCATGTCACACAAAGATATAGTTAAGAGCATAGTACCGTGCATTTATAATTAATGTTTTTATCGGGAGAACTTCTGTAAGAAATACACATTCAGTGCAAGACACTGCACGTCATGACTTTACAAAATAAACCAGGCAGCCATGATGTGTTTTCAGAGGTGCCAGGTATAACACCTACCAAAGCCAACATATATTCTACATCTGAAAGTTATTCTAAGGATCTAGCCAAAGATCTCACAGCAAGACAGCTACTGCTTCCAAGGCACACCTCTATCTCCAGGCTCTCAGGTTTATACTCCATCCACTCAACCATGCATGCAGTATGCAAACCCAAGCTAGTTTTACTTTGATCTTGAAAAAAAAAAAAAAAAAACAAACAAAAAAACCAAACCACAGTTGTCAGAACCGTTCCTTTCCATTCTGTTCAATTCCATGCATACTTAAAATGGAAATGAGCACCTTCAAATTAAACTAAGTGGGGGGAAAAAAATATGCATTAAACAAAATGAATTTTTTGCCAGCTGTGAGCGTTGTTTTTACAATTCATTTTGGACACTGAGTTCAGCACAGACGGCAAAATAATTTCAGTCCTTCAAGGAACTCATATAATGTATCCTAATTACTAGACATAAAATTCAGCACACAGTGGCGGTTCAAAATTGCTAATATAATAAAGCATACACCAATATCTTCCATCTGAACACTCATTCCATTTAAACAGAGGACTGAGCACACCTAAATTAACTTCCTACTCTGCATATTCATGTGACCCTGAAAACACATACTTTGCCAGAGGGCAGGGTGCAGAGCGGCTTTGTGAAAACTGTTTAGCGAGGCAAGGAGCCGCCTGGCCTCTGAAACGCACCTTCCTTCGACAGCGTCCTGCCACCTCGGCCCTGCTCCCAGCCAACGCACCTTCCTTCGACAGCGTCCTGCCACCTCGGCCCTGCTCCCAGCCAACGCACCTTCCTTCGACAGCCTCGTGCCGCCTCGGCCCTGCTCCCAGCCAACGCACCTTCCTTCGACAGCCTCGTGCCACCTCGGCCCTGCTCCCAGCCAACGCACCTTCCTTCGACAGCCTCGTGCCGCCTCGGCCCTGCTCCCAGCCTCCCCGTGAACGTGGGTGGGTGGATGGGGTACCCAGCTTCTTCCACAAAACAACAGAAAGCAAAATCCAGTAGCAGCGGTCCCCACCTGTTTTAGGACATCAGCTAATCTCCCATCCCAGAAGAAACTTCCCCCAGGGGGACAGTTATCCAGTAATTGTGTACGTCAGGGTTTGTCCAACGTCCTTCTGTAACAGCTGGCACCGCAGTGTCAGCAGCGGGACTAGACTGACCCACGGCTTGATTTGAGGGGCCAGCTAGCACACGAGGCGTTAAGGATTTTGGCACATACACAGGTGTAACCACTCCACTGGCATTAATGCAATGTTGTTCTAGCACCCGCAGCACTTGCATTTGACAGCTGCTTGTGGATCAGGCCCACACCATTCTAATCTTCAATAACCCATACAATTAACACAGTAGCATGCTAGCTAGTTTGAGATTTAAAGATACCACTAGTAAATTGCACTTCTCTACCCAGCATCTCATTCCACCCAAGAAGGCTTGATTTTGCTATATTTAAGTAACTGAAAAGCACCCAGCTTCAGCTGAACATGGGGGAACATGCAGATTTGAAGGCAGAAGAGATGGATATGCTCTGCTTCCAGAACCACTTCTTGTGACCTCAGTAGCAGCTTTTAACTGAACCCAAGGAAGTTAGAAGGAAGCATTCAAGTATCTTCCTTTTCCTTTCAAATAAGTAATGTATAGTCTGAGCTTTGTCATCTTTAAATTGGGTGATGTGTTGTCCAAATATAAATCCAGACAGTTCCTGTGCTGCACTGAGCTCCCACTCAAAATAAGCAAAGCAACAGCAAGTGACATAAATCTTCAAAACACGTAGGCGGTTCTGCTTATTCCCTGTTCCTCCCTTGCTGCCCCTGCAATGCTCCTCTGCTGTTACTTCCTGCATCAAGACTTCAAAATCCACCTACACTGGCAATGGATGAGGAGAGGCAACAACAATCCCAAAGAAAAGATACAATGCTCCCAATAAACACAAGCCCTTCTGTACTTCCTGCACCTTCTCTGTACTCTGCCCACCACCCAGGTTTCTGGCCTGGAATTGTCAGGAAAAGCTCTTTTAAAACAACTTATAGGAAGGCAGAGGAACACATCTACTTGCAAGTTCTGTTGAAAAGGGAAGATTTTATTTTTGATAAGATACCTTGATGGAAGAAAACAAAGCCAGAGGCTAGAGAGAGTATCACTTTTGATTAACTGGGGTTTCCTCATAACAGTTACTAACCTGTATCCTTTCAGAGCCAAGGAGTCACAGAGCAAGATCTCCACTGTACTTGCTCATTGAATTTCTGCCCAGTTGGCTCCTTTCGATATGCCCTAGGTGCAGGAGGAACTGGGTGCATAAGGTAGTAACTCACAGGATCTGCTGCAGTAGAGCATCATCCCTTGTACTACGGCCATAAACACAAAGCCTGTTGCAGAGCCACTCAAGGTGGCTGCAATCAACACCAGGATGGAGAGATTTCTCATTGGAGATGCAGGGGGACATTTCAGGGACAGCTCGGAGCTGGGGAAAAACCCCAGTACCTTAGCGGAGTGGTAGTAACAGCTGCTGCTACAGAAAGACCAAAGAACCAAGGAAGCTGCCATGGTGCCAGGGAGCGTGAAGAACACAGATGCAGGCAGAGTACCTGTCTGATTGATTAGCAGAGCATATAGGCTCAAGCCTCTGCCTATACTGAGACAACAATACACCCCACAAAGTAGCACTTCTCCTTTTGGGGAAAAAAGCAGCATGAAAATGAAGGAAGGAGACAGTCATATTTGGCAAAAGCAATCAAAAAGGAGGTTTCTACCTGCATGCTGTTCCAATGCAAGACATATCACATCTCAGCCTTGATGCCTATTGCTTTCTGCTAATGGGAAAAGGTAAGTTTACACCCTTCCCTGACAGCAAGCGCTGTCTTGCAGCCAACATAAATAGCAGAAGGCAAGAGGAAAACCACCTCACTTGTTACCCCAGGACACTAAGCATATTTGGAGCATCAAGTAACAAGGAATTCCCCACAGGCAAGAAGCCATTTTGAGTTGCATTTACTAGCACTTCTCTACAAATGCATTGTTTTGGTAGAAGTGGGTGCCTTTATCTGACTCTTCCATTTCTCTTTTCAAGTCATCGGAAAGCTAAACAGAAGCAAAGCAGTAGTGCCCCTTCCTAGCTAAAGTCAAAGCCCACTACGCTACAGACCCAGGGGGACAGGGAAGACTATGGAGAAGAATCGTACTAAACTCGGAGCTCCTAACCTAAGGGCAAGGAAGACGATCAGAGGGCTGGAGCACCTCTCCTGTGAAGACAGGCAGAGAGAGATGGGGATGTTCAACCTGGAAAAGAGGAGGCTCCGGGGAGATGTTACAGTGGCCTTCCAATAACTAAAGGGGACCTACAGGAGAGATGGGGAGGGACACTCTATCAGGGAGTGTAACAGTAAGACGAGGGGTAGTGTTTTTAACGGTAGATTTAGATTGGATATTAGGAAGAAATTCTTTACTGTGAGGGTGGTGAGACACTGGAACAAGTCGCCCAGAGAAGCTGCGGAGGCCCCATCCCTGGAAGTGTTCAAGGCCAGGCTGGATGGGACTTTGAGCAACCTGGTCTGGTGGGAAGTGTCCCTGCCCATGGCAGAGCGGTTGGAACTAGATGATCTTTAGTGTCACTTCCAACTCTAACCATTCTATGATTCTTTCCACCTTGCCAAGCTGGACCAACCTCCATGTGGCTTTTTGTTTTAACTTGCTGTCAGCAGATCCAACCTTCCTAATATTTGCTATCTACTTCTGAATAGAACAAAAAATATAATATAAATAGCATAAAAAATGATGGCTCACATGGCTCATCCCCACCCCCAATCCAGCTGCTGACAGAGAGCCCTGGTGCTGCTCTTACATGCACCCCAGAGCAGATTGCCCCTTCTCCACCAGTGTCCTACGGCCAGTTGTACTGTGCAACTCAGGTGTGTGTGTGTAGTAAGGACAGAACAGGACATCAGCAGTTTCCCCACAATCAGACAGCCTGCTGGTGAGCACAGCAAGGTAAGGCTTTTTAGCCAGACCCCCACAGCAGAATTGCTCACTTGAAGTTAGTGAGAGCACAGTGCTTAATCACACACCTGTGATAGTGTAGATTGACTAAAACCAGTAAGATACCTACTCCATTTTTAGGGAGTAGACCTGCCAGCACCTTGCCACGTGACATGGCAAAACCCCCTATGCTATGCTTTTAACCATAGCTAAAGAGACACTCCAAAATCATGGCATGATCATTTAACATGAAGTTAATGAACTGTCAGCACACAAATCAAGGCTGCCATCACACTGGAGTTTTAATATTTACCCTTAAAAATACAAATAACACAAGGCCTCTCCTTTGTTTCTCCAAGAAGGAGAAATTTCAGACTCACAAAAAAAACTACGGTTAAGAGAGCTACAGAGATCATCTAGACCCTCCTCTGCTCCAGTTCATGTTGCTCAGCCCCTTGTCCAGCTCAGCTCTCCCAGTCTCCGAGGATGGAGACTCCACAGCCTGCCTGTGTGCATGTGCCATGGCATGTCACTCTCATGGCAAAGAATTTTTTCCTTATGTGCTGTCCCAGCTTTCCTTATTATTCCCTTTGTCATCTAAAATTATATGGCTACTGCCTTCTGACTGTTTTTGCTTTCCTCTTCACTTTATTTTTAAGAGGGCTTTTTTTTTTTTTAAATGCTACACCAAATTTCAAAATCATCTGACATTCAGCTGGGATTTACAGCTCCAAGTGTCCTTGTTCTGGAATCCTTCCCTACCTGCAGCATTTGTAACTGAATTGTCAACCTACTGAGCTATGCATGCCTTAAAATGCCCCAAACCTTCTGCTCTTACTGCCTGTAAATTCACATATTTCTTTCTGTAATTGTAAACAAAGACTTAATACCTTGCAGACTTCCATTCACCAATTCTCTACTTCCAGCTTCTTATTTCTTTTCCCACCCTTAGTAATTTCCCTATGCATAAATCAACTTTATTTAGGTAAATCAAAGGAGACAACAGAAAACCAAAAGAAACTTCTGAAACCTTACTAATAGATTATGTTTGGTATTTTTGTTAGTGGTAAACAAAAGTATCATGAATTTCACAAAGTAATTACTACTCTTAGTAAAAAGACAAAGCTACTGGTGAAGAATCAATTTCAATAACCATTACAGTATCTTCTGTAAAATGAATATTTTAGACCATAAAGCCCAAACTCAAAAAAACCTGAACCGAACACTGTAAAAAACGGAACAATCAATGGGGGAAAGGACAGGAACGAAGATGCTAAGAGAGCAGAGATCTGAAGAGTGAATTATCTTGCTTTCTGAAGAGGCATTTTCACAGGAATTCATTTGAAATTTAGGAAGCAAGAGAGCTACTGCTATGGCAATAAGCAATAGTCCCTGTTTAAAAAAAAAAAAAGGTAGAGATAGTATAGAAAGACATAAGGACTAAAGCAACTCAAGCCATGCCCTTTTGTTTCATGCCATGAAATCCGCATTTTCTTTTCAAATTGTCACACTGGTACAAGGTTATCTCACGACCACAGCATGGAGACAAAACAAAATTAGATCCACAGTCTGGTTTTAGGACATATATGTCCTATGAAATCAGTCATTGTGACTTCATCTGTAGGGCAAGCTTTTTCTATTAAGAAACTCTGAATGGTTCAGTGTACAGCAGAGACCAGTAACTCCAGCCTGACCCAGTACCACAGTAGGATGAAGATGTGTTACAGCTGACTTTTTCAAGATCAGCCCAGAAAGAACAAGGGCATTTTAAATAATAAACTGTCACATCATCTTTGTTCAAAATATTTTATAAGCAAGAAGTTCATTGTGCATACACAATACAAGGGCAGAAGACAGAGGGGCAAAATTGTCCAACAGACTCAGTGACTCTCAGCAACCAGGTTTTGAAGCTTTTTTTAACAGGCTCTGGGGAGAACCTCTTTAAAAAAGACAAAAGGGCAATGGAGCAGAAGAGAAAAAAATAGAAAGGTAAGGTCCCTATAGCCTCAGCTCTCCAGCATGCGCCTGCACCTTTGCATTTCAGAAGAACCACAATTGCAGTTGTTCCTGAGGACAGTACTTACTTCCTGGCAGTACTGGAGAATCCCTTCCTTTGTCCCGATGCAGGTCTTGGTGCCGGAGGGGTCTGATTCCCACTTTCCATTCTGCACGTTCATGTGCATGTTGAGTTTCCCACAGAACATGGCGATTTGCGGTTCTGCCAACAACCCAGCATTTCCATCAGCAGGCACCTGGGAGGAAAAGAAAAAAAAAAGCTTTAACACTGTGTCTGACAGATGAGTCCATCCAAAGCAGGAACAGCTCCATTTTACAGCTGAAATTTTTTGATTCGAGCAGATATGAGAAGCGTAAATAAGGTCTTCACAGAAATCCAGAACACCATAGTGTAGCACAGAGTTTAAAGCAGTAAACAAACCCATTTGGGGCCCCAAATGATCACCTTATCAACTTGGGCTAAACCCAGAACAACATGCATAACTGGAACACGGTACGTTATGCAATTTAATTTTCTGAATATACTTGGTATGCTGGTGCTGGGCCGGGGGGTGGGTGCGGGGGTGTGTGTCACTAAGAATTAGCAAAAGAAGTAACAAGATTTCTTCAAGTTTCCTAAGAAAAAAAACAAACAAAACACCACACAAAAAAAAACCCTGAAACAAACTCCCAATGCATCTTTTTTCAAGACCCTCTCTCATTCATTCAGATGTGGAGCTGTGTTTTGTGATGCCTTATAAAGGTGGTGAGTTGAAAGCAGTGGCTCCCACCTAAGCTTTGTTTCGACTGAATCTTAAAACACAGTGCCTGGGGTGCTATCTAAATGGGACTGCTCCCAGCAAAGTATTACAGAATACCACCTACCCCAACAAGCATTCAACTACCCAGGCTTACTGCAGGCTACCCAAAGGGCTACTGCTTGCCGCCGGCTGCCTGCCTGCCACCTCCCTCCTTGGAACGCCCGGGCACTGCCGGGGTACGGAGCCAAACCTCAGAGCTGCCCTCCCTCAACGGCTTCCCAATTAAACGCAATTCTGGAACACCTGTGAGCTTCCTACCTGCAGGTATAAACCAACTGAACCCTCCTCCCCTCCTCAACAAACCTCAACGCTGGTTCAAACCCCTCCCGTGGGACAACACACCACCACGAAGGCAAATCAACAGCTCGCCCTTTCCACCCTCTGCCCTCCCATGTAGCCAACCTCCAACGGTACAATGCCAAAAATGCTCACGTCAGTTCTACCACCCAAGAAACACAACACAAAGGTAAGTCTCCCCTTCAGGTTGGGTTCCTCAAGAGAAGTCAATGGCTCTCCGCTGCCCCTGGTGCCCCCAAGGCCAGCCCGTCGCATTCAAGGTACAGCAGAGCATGCAATTACGTTTAAATATCCATTTTTAACTTTTAGCTAGAAGGCTTCTCAAGGGGAAAATTAAAAGGATTTTAAAAATTCATGAAAATCCAAACTGAAGAAGCAGAATTACTGTCTTACAAGAGGTATGCAAACCCAGTACCTTAGTTCTCCCACTTTTTGTTTAAACAAACACAAAAAAAACTCTTTATGAATTTTACATGCCTACAGTAATAAAAAAAAGTATCACACTAAGAAACGTTGCAGGAGCCAACATCTAACTACCCTAACACATTAGCTTAGCATTGTAAGTTAAAATGCTATTTTGTCATGACAATTAAAACAAGTATTTCATATTTTATTAGAAAAGGAGAGAATGTTTCTTTTCCTGCCTTAAGATGTCAACATGTTACCACAGCTTAGCTTAAAAAAAAATAAAGCAGGAACACTTCTACTTCCCTTTACAATCTCAATTTCTCTTCTTCTGTGGAACCCGTAAGCTCTGCATGATTTAACGGTCAACCATCATTGTCCTTCCACTGGGTAATTAGAGTATTTTCCAGTAACTGGGATGACACTATGTCTGCTGCGCCCTGATCAGTAAAACCATCCCATGCTTACTCCTCATATCTTCAGAAACTCTGGAGAGCATCTCAAACATGACACGTCTATAACAAATACTTGCAAAAAATCCACCAAATTAATGATTTTTTTTTCTTTATAGGTGCAACACAAGCCTATCAAAATTTCAATAAAAATAGAAGCGAGTCATTCCACAGGTGACATGTGTGAATGTGAACTCTATTTACAGTCAGCCCCTCCAACTGAGATCTCTATTAAATTAATAAAGCACACAGCAGTTACACTGTGGCAGATTTAATTTTTTTTCCACTCAAAATCATAAATTGTAAATTTATGGAGACCTCGCCTTATGGCTTTATAATAGGGACCTTTTTGGTATTTTTTGCCTTCGCTAGGAAGACAGCTAAAGTTGGGGGAAAAAAAAATAAAAAATGTGGCCATTTACTTGGAGTATTATCAATTCAGCTCTAACAACATGACAACCTATGACTGTCTACTTAAAATCTCATTCCCTTCAGAAAAGACATGACATCTCCCAGCCTAATGAAATTACCAGAGCAAGTCATGATCACATTTAGCCTTCGCTATTTTGAGCTGACAGGGCCATACTAATGAACTGCTCAGCACAGCACTTCATCTTATTGATTAGGACAGCTAAATGTTTCTAATCATAAAGAAATACCGGAGCAATTAACAGATACTGTAAACAGAACTAAAGCATTTAGATCATGATCATGAATAATTCAGGTGCTCAGCTTCCCAAGCTGAACTCTGTTAGAGCGTCCTTAAAGCAAGGATAGTAGGTTAATGGATTTGTCTGTTACATGTCCAGCTAAGATGCAACACTGAGCTTTCAAATTAACTTTTTGTAAACAACCAGAGTGGAAATAACACCTTTTAAAACCTTTTAGACTGGGGGGGGTTGGGGGGAGACATGTTAAATTATTTAATAGCTGAAGGTAAGTGCTTGCTACCACCCTGTGGCCCTGGTGTTTAAACTGAAAGCCTCTCACCTTTAGTAATAAGCAGTAATTTTATACATTGCTTTTTCAGCACGGTACCTATGAAACTCGCAGTGACATTGCAAAGTTTTAAGATGGGAAGAGACTCATTGTTGACATAGCCTTTGCACTATCTCCCTGCTCTTTCTATAAAAGATGCCTCTAATCCAAGATTTTTGCCATCTGATATTCCATTTCTGAAGAAAATAAGAAGTTGATCTGCTACAGCACTTTTTCTGATTGAAAACTGGCAGCTTCCTGCTTGTCAAGAAATTACTTTGCTGCACAATCCACAGAAACAGCCAGCGTTGATGGAGGCTTTTCAGCAGAGATGATGGTCAGAACACTCAAGCCCAGGAGCGTTTCTGGATGTGAGGGCAAAAGAGGGGGTAAATCACTAACTCTGACCTTGGCCAATCCAATCCTAGATACGGAGCTTCTGCTGGGCCTTTTGATGACACCTGAGCAAGATACTCTCATTAGGAGTGTGTGACTAAAAGATTTCCCTTCACCCCATTTTGCAAGCACATGCTTCACTTCCTAAGAGTGAACATATCACACAGTGACAATGGTTCTACCATTGAAAAAAGGAAAACATAATTTTTTTCTAGATCACTGGCCCAAAACCTGCAGCTACCACATTAAGCTATATATTGCACTCTACTCTTCTACATATTGTTTCCTTCTGCAATCATTTGGACTACAACAAAATTCACAGAAAAAAGCTCAAACGCATAAAGCTAAAAAAAAAAATCTATTCTTGGTCCAAAATAACTAATTATGCTGAATAATAGTTAAGAAGAATATTTCTGATGCCACATTTTCTAGTTTCTTCCCATTTCTGTACACCAGATGCCTACATAACATACAACCTTTTATTAATTTTAGCAGAATGAAGCAGCAAATGAAAACTCGTTAGCGAGATACACCACGCTGCCCCTCGTGCCAGTGCCCGGCCACTGAACACAAGAGCATTCCCAAGGCACGGGCTGAAAAGGGTGCCTGGAAGAGATCAGTCCTCATCGCGTTGATTTTATGGGTTCTACTTTAATCCAGGACATGTTCCTAAATTAAGAACAGTACGTTAAAGCAATCAGTTCAAGAAAGCATTGTTGCCATTTAGTTGTATAGGGTTGATGGACACCAGAGGAGAAAACAAGAGACACATTAAGACTCTCAGGCTCCTTTGGCCTGGAATGACACTAGTCTCTGACACTTAACTGCCTGTGCCTCCTCTCTAACATGGGCGTCTCTCCCACCTACACAAATCCCAGTTTTATAAACACTTCCATAGTTCCTTGTTTTAAAAAAAAACTTATTATGACAAGTAATCCTGAGCTGATAAGGTCTACATGCCAATTTCCAACCCTGAGTTGCAATTCTGCTCACATGTTCAGTGTGGCATCCATTAGTAGGAAGGAAGCACAAAACCCAGTAAGCTAAGGGCAGTCTAACCAAATTACTGCATTCCATGTCACCTCTCGTGCAAACTTTCAGAAGCATTCATCTCCAACACGCTCACCTGCAAATCTCATGGGTTTACACAGATCTTCCACCTCCAGTTCTTATGGTAGCCTCTGCCACAGACTTCTGCCCGTCCCAAAGTTAGCAGCTCAGAAGACTACACATTGGAAACGTTTCCAGCTGATGTACTTAAAGTACCTCTAAGCTATGCTGCCATCTGAAAACTAAGCTTTACCCAACACCGCAACTCTATTTTCACTGGGACAAAGCCAGAAAAGCTTTTACAGGAAATGCAAGGTGTGCTACAAACTGCTGGTGAGTCTATCCTGGGATCTCCAGGTAAGACACTAAAAATGTCACTTATGTATTGCAGGCCACACCAAGAGAAAAAAACAACTTTCTCTTCAGCCCTCTCCCTTCCTATCAAGTTTGCCTGGAAGACCTCAAGCATCACAGCACTTTGGAAATAAATACAGTTTAGTTTTCTCCCCAGGGACTGCATCTGATGATGCTTCACTATCACAGCAAAGCCAAAAATAAAAAAGATTAAACTTAGCTGAGATACCAGCTAATTTCAAGAGAGGTCTCTAGTCTGCGCAACTTATTGATAACGTAAAACCTAATGAGCTATTACTGATTTTCACAGGGACATCCAACAGCACATTCATCACAAAGGGGACCGAACAACAGTACTTTGGGGGGGGGAGGGGGGTAGGGGCAGAGTAGTAGCACTTCTTTTCAAACACATACACTTAAAAAGATTTTAAAAAACCTCAAAAAAGCAGGAGAGTGAGAGTAAAACTAGATGCAATGATAAGCCATTTGTCCCACGTACACTGTCATAACATTTTAAACACATAAATTCATGAATCACTGTTCACATCAAAGGTATATCCAGCTAAAAGGAGTGAGTGAAGAATTCTATGTATCATTCAAGTTTTCTTCACAGCCAATGGTTTAATTAATTTACATTCGTTCCTTGCCAAGAAAAATTATCTGCATTACAATGCAATTAAATAATCTAGAGCACCAATCTACACAGATAAGCAGCTTCTATACAGTAATGCTGAATAACATAAAACTACAGTCCAGTTTGTTACAATAACGCCTGTAGTGGCAAATCACTCCTTGACTAATCCTAAAGCTCTTGGGCAGATTAGTCTCCCAAAGAATAACTCATGCGACACAAATTACATTAACAGCAACTATTTGCTTTATTAGTTTTCTGCAAAAGCAAAAAACTCCAAGCGTATTAGTGAAAATGTAATCACATATCATTTTGTTTCCTTTGCATATGACCTCGAAAAAGTAGCATGTGCTTTTTTCTCCTGCCTCTTGGCAAATCATTAAATAACAGACCAATTAGCACGCCATCTCAAGCTAACTCCAAAAGTTATGCTTGGGTTTTCACAGTAAATGCAGTTTTCAAAGACCAAATAAAACACTACTCATCACTTCCACAAGACAAATGGATCGGAGATCGATTTCTAGAATGGGAGCTACCTAAGCTGGAAAAATGGCAACTACAGGATTCAAAAAAAAAAAAAATATCTATCACAGACTATTTAGAGCTCTCTAAATACAATAGTCTTTGACAGCAAAGAAATTTAAAATACCATTCAAGTATAGGTTTTCAGTATTTTCCCTACTGTCAAAGAGAAAGCACAGTAAGAACTCAGCCCAATCAACACTGAAGACTGGGATCAGAAGACAACTCTGCAAGAGAAACTCCATCAGGTATATAACTGTGTATTGGTTATAAGTGCTTTGGATAAGGAAAGAAGAGGGCCATAATCCAGCTGTTTATCCACCAGATTGTGTCAAAGAAATATTTAAAAATCTGGTCAAATTAAGACAAAACAAGGTAAATCCTGGCAAAGCCACTCAAACAAAGACTTTGTTAAGTTACCAGAGCTGTCTTTTAAATTGGGTGTTTTGAAAATTTTTGAAATTACTGTCTTTGAAAATGGGTGTTTCATCATATTTTTCTGTCTCTTTTCAGAGGCAAAACATTCATTCTAAGTATTTATTTGATGTCAAAATGTTGATTTAAATACAATACAGAAAAAAACCCAAGACATCACACAAGCAATGAAAGACTAAGATGCAGGGACTGTTTCCTTCCCATGTTAAGACGTAGCACAGAGATGCCTCTACTTTCCCTTCTTCCAGCCCTGGTAATTTAACACATCTATTTGAGGAGAGCTGCAAAGGGTCTTTAGTGCATCCGTTCTCTTCACATCCACAGGGCACACTGGATGACATTTATATGATTTCTGAAATGCTCAAGAAGGCTTTTGGTAGTAGACTACAGAGGACTGAAAGAAATTTATCTAATTACAAAATTAAAAAAAAAAAAAAGGAATACCTTGCCTCAACAAAAAAAAAAAAAGGCATTTCGAGTTTTTTAGCTCATTACCATTTCATTTTAACATCAAAAGGCTTTTCCCTATCAAACACCATTATTTAAGACAGAAAGCGTAGCCCTCTCCTCATCTGCTCTCTCTTTGTCATTGCTTTCTGCAGTTACAAAAGTAATTAGTGTATTTGTTAATTGTTCTTCATAATCCCTACTTCAACAACATTTGTTGGCTTTGTTCACAACTAAGGTTATACTCAGAAAACATAGGCTGCAAGGTTTTACCCTCAAGAGCTTTTCCATCAGGGGCCCAAAGTAACACAACTTCATTACAGACAGCTCTGCTATTAACTTCTAATTAAGGACTACAATATAATATGAAAATAAGCATCAGACCTTGTACATGCTATTATTAAACATCAAAATATCAAAAAGTATTCCCTAGAGGTCTCTAAGACAGCTCCTATGATTTAGGTTGTTTTATTCTGCCAACTCTAACCTGAAGCCACTTTCATAAGCCTTCAAAGCGTATTTAATTTGTATTAATTGCTTCATTTGCAATTACTTTCAAGGAGAGGACATTCAATAACAACCTCCATATCTACAACTTACTCAAGAACAACAAATGCCCTTATTTTAGGAAATGATTAAAATAATCCCTCCCTGCTTTCCATTTTTAATGCTAACACCCATTCCAGTCCTTCAACTGAAAAGTCAATGACTGCAGTTTTAACATTTAACAACTTCTGCTGACAACAAAAATCAAAAGGGGGTTCAAATATTGTGAAGAATTAAGCACAACCAAGTAACACGCCGCACTTCCAACCCATGTCTGTGCTTCCTTCAAATGTTGATACCGCATTGAGGTTGAAATTTGGCATTTCTCACTAACTAAAGCAGCACCAACTTGCATGCAAAGAAGTTTGCTTCCCTTATGACTATTAACAAAAAAAAAAAAAAAGAAAAAACTATCTTTGAAGTGGGGCTGCTCACAGCTATTTTCTTCCTAAAAAGAACAGAGATAAAAATAAAATGAGTGTAAGAGGACTTTCTGCTTGGCCTTACACATTTAGGGAACAAAACATGAGATAACCTCATTAACCCCTGTAGAAAGATCAAGTTTCTTCCACCAGACTATGTCTGGTCTGCTGCACCCTACAAGTGAAGATCACTGCTCAATTCCAGAAGTCTACGGTTCAAACCCAGCAAATGCCATGCTAATATAGGCTCATGTCACCAGATACAAATCCATGGCTTCTTGCCCACTAGTTAACCATCAACTTTACAGCAGAGTGTAAGAGAAAACAGACTGCTGGACTTTCCTGTTTAAGCCATAAAATATGAGTTCTCCTCCTAGTTTTATGAGACTATTTATATTTTAAAACCTGCTCATGAAGGTAAGTAATGAAAAAAATCCTTTTTTTCTTATAAATGCAGTCAGGATAAAATTAATAAAATAAAATAAAGCTTCCAAATTAGAAAAAGGGGAAATACCAAATTATTGTCTCACCACAACTTTAAGGTGGCTGTCAAAACCAAGCAAAATTTTCCATCTCTCAACTTCTCCTCAGAGACCAACAATGTCGCAAAAGTAATAGGTAGTCAAAATCAACATGAATAATTTAGAAACAGTGTTTTATTGTACAATGTTAATATAGAAAGAGCAGCAGTAATTATTGTCAACAACCTACAGAAATAGGTCAAAAAAACATCTTACTGATTGCTCAGTAAAATCACTCAATACAGTTGCTCCCTCCTGGAAGAAAACTGTTTCTGGCAAACAGTTACGAAAAGGGCCACTTCCCTAACTACCAAAAATTCTGGGAAGACCCACATCTCCTTTGCAAAAAGCCATCAGGTTTGGAGAAACTCCAGCACTCTGAGAACTAAAAGGCACCTGAAATTTCGTTGAGGAACAGACTCGACTGAAAAGCTCCTGGAAAATCAGAGATGTTTACTTGCCCTGCCTATAACCTACTTAAGCCAAATGTAAATATTTGCGCACAGTCCTCCTGGCCTGCTTCAGAAATAGCGATGCCAAAAAGGCATCACAACAGCACACTGCCCACTTCTCCACAGCAGCTCAAGGATCGCCTCCTCCACAAATATATTAAAAGCAAGCCTATCTCCAAGGCTGCAGAGGAAGCAATAGTTCTCTCAAAACTATCTTCTGGCAGCCAACCTGTCTCCTTGCCCACACCCTCCACAAGGTCTTGAAATATACTGTACTTATTCCACATGTCTTTCTTAGTTTTAACACTTCCCTCAGGTCATGTTCCAAGTACCAGTAGGATGGTACCGGAACCCAAGACAAGACATTCATCTAGTCTGAAATCAAAGTATCAAAACCAACCCAAAAGCATGGCAAGACTAAGCACTGAGTTTACAAGGCTTTACAAGTTTACATGGAGCAACTGGGAGGTAAGCGCTCCCCCTCCCCAAAGAGCTGAGCAACCAAATGCTTACAGAAGGTATTTGCAAGACTTAAGCAGAAATTTTGCTATCGTATCTGTAATGAAGAACAGACTTGCCTACACATGTGTGAACATGGGCCCAAGAGAGGAGGGGTCTCCCCAGCTAGGGCCCCTGGAAGGGCTAACAAGCAACAAAGGGGACCATGAGAGCAGCAAAAGCTTAGCTCAGGTGCCCAGCCTGTCCAGCTTCATCACCCAAAGATTTCCATGCTCCTGCGAGAGAGACTGAAAACTAAAATATAGTTACAGAAATCAAAATCTCTGAACGTGGTCATGAATGTGAGAAAAGTATCAGGGGGTACCCACGACAAAGTATTACCAGCAAGTCAGATAAGGTAGATTTTTATATCGGTTGCAGAATGAAAAGACATTTGTCTACAACCAAGTGCAGTATCAAGAGCTGCTCACCCACCACCAGCACTACAGAGCAGCAACACGGCTGCTTCCAAAAAAAGCCCTAGAACCCACGCTCCTTCAACCTTCAAGCTGAGTAACTTAATTTAAGGAGGATGTGAAAATGTCCAGAGGAGGGCAACAAAGCCAGTGAAAGGGCTGGAAGGAATGTCCCATGAGGAGCAGTTAAGGACTTCGGGCTTGTCTAGTTTGGAGAACGGGAGGTTGAGGGGTAACCTCATTGTCCTCTACAGCTTCCTGAGGAGGGCAAGCGGACAGGCAGGTGCTGAGCTCTTCTCCCTGGGATCCAGGGATAGGACACCTGGGAATGGTTCAAAGCTGCATCAGGGAAGGACCAGATTGGACATTAAGAAGCATTTCTTTACTGAAAAGGTGGTCAGACACTTCTTGGAGAGGCGGTCAATGCCCTAAGCCTGTCAGTGTTTAAGAGGTATTGGGACAATGCCCTTAACAACATGCTTTAACTTTTGGTCAGCCCTGAAGTGGTCAGGTAGTTGGACTAGATGGCCATCATAGCTCCCTTCTGAAATATTCTATTCTAATCTCTAGGTAACTTTGGCCACAACCACACCAGCAGCGGAAGCAACGGCATGCATCACCAAAGGCAGAGGGGACAACAAGTACAACACAGAAAGACCCAACCAGGTCTCTTTTGGAGTTATCTTAAGAGTCCATAGTCAAATTTGTGGATTTTGCAGTTAGCCATGAATAAAACAGTAACTGAAAACCCTCGCACCTACCAGGTCTCCCCTGCCTGCAGGTATCTCTGCATGGTTTAGTCACATTTTATTATAAAAACTGCTGTTTTGGCAGGAAGAAAAATGATGACAAGTGGGTTGATGAAAATTATCCAACACTGGAATGACTTTCAGGAAGCACTAAATCTAGTGCAGCACCAACAAACACTTAACACGGGGGGGGGCGGAAAAGTAAAACTTTTACAAGCTGAATAAAAAGTACATGAAGAAGGTGGAAGTAAAAAAAAAAAAAAGCAAATCTTGGTCTCAAGCTATTTATTTCGATTTTAAAACAGTCTTTGGTCATTTACATGGCTATGTAACATGCTGACTAACAGCAGCACGGTAAACTAAACCCAAGTCTTGTCAGAATTAAATATCCTTTATTTCACTTGGAAAAAAAATGCAATCCTGCAGATGTCCAAGTTTGATGAAATAAGTGTTTAATGATACCAATAAATATGACAAGTGTTATGATTTCTTTTGGTATGTCTATACCTGCAGAAATGCTATGATACTGTATTTAAATCTCATTACCTGAAAGAAAACAAACGTAAGACTGTTTTCCAGAACCAAATTAAGGTTTTGCACTGAAATACATTCATTGTAAAACATCCAATTCCAGAATCGTATTTTCTATTCCAATGCTCAGAGCCACCATCACTTATCTCAAATAAATCCATGAAGTATAAGAAGGAGTGTATTTCACAACAATACAACAGACTACAGAACTATTCCAAGCTCAGTAATAACTTTTGGGTTCCTATTATCCTCCTGAAACTCACTCCCGTAAAATTGAAACTACAAGGTAAGAGCAAGAAAAAAGCCCTGAATAAGATCTAGTGTTTATTTGTATTAAAGCACCTTTTTCTTGCAAAAGGCTACCCTGAGTTGGTGCAAGATACATTTTATTTTAAACCTATTTCAATGCATGCGTACCTGAGTAGATGTGAAAAGAAAAACTATTATACGCAGAGCCAGACTCCATACAATGAAACAAATTTAAATTATACGTCAGGTCAAAAACTGAGAAACAATCCTAGGTTCAACAAATTTGATAAACAAGTTAACATGTGAGCAATGTCAGTTTCTCAAATAAACTATATCACCCAAATGTCAGTGCTCTGTAACTTACTGACTTATTTTTAAACAGATTAGTAGTTTTCAGGAATTCATTTTAAGTAGCTGTTGACTTTAAGAAAGCTTCACATCTCATTCCAGCACCTTCCATGAGATGCTTAAGCAAATGAGAAGAATTCTTCTGTACAATCTCCTTCTATGACAAGATAACCAGATTACTGGATGAGGGAAAGGCTGTTGATATTGTATACCTGGACTTTTGAAAAGCATTCGATACTGTCCACCATACAATTCTCATGGAAAAACTGGCTTCACACGGCCTGGATGAGCATACGATCCGCTGGACCAAGCACTGGCTGACTGGAAGGTCCCAAAGAGTGCTGCTCAATGGATTTAAATCCAGCTGGCGGCCGGTCACAAGTGGTGTGCCTCAGGGCTCAGTGCTAGGACCATTTCTGTTTAACGTCTTTATTGATGATCTCGATAAGGACATAGGGTGTATCATCAGCAAGTTTGCAGATGACACCAAGTTAAGCAGGAGTGTTGATTCCCAGGAGGA